>JAUMJJ010000054.1:2317500-3058143 GCA_033556795.1 Tapera naevia | reverse complement strand
GGGAAAAAAAGGAGAAAGGGGGGGAAAAAAAGAGAAAGGGGGGGGAAAAAAAGGAGAAAGGGGGGGAAAAAAAAGGAGAAAGGGGGGGAAAAAAAAAGGAGAAAGGGGGGGAAAAAAAGAGGAGAAAGGGGGGGAAAAAAAGAGGAGAAAGGGGGGGAAAAAAAAGAGGAGAAAGGGGGGGAAAAAAAGAGGAGAAAGGGGGGGAAAAAAAGAGGAAAGGGGGGAAAAAAGAGGAGAAAGGGGGGAAAAAAAGAGGAGAAAGGGGGGAAAAAAAAGAGGAGAAATGGGGGAAAAAAAAGAGGAGAAAGGGGGAAAAAAAAGAGGAGAAAGGGGGAAAAAAAAGAGGAGAAAGGGGGAAAAAGGAAAAAAGGAAAAAAGGAAAAAAGAAAAAAAGGAAAAGAAGGAAAAAAGGAAAAAAGGAAAAAAGGAAAAAAAGGAAAAAAGGAAAAAAGGAAAAAAAAGGAAAAAAGGAAAAAAGGAAAAAAGAAAAAAGGAAAAAAGGAAAAAAGGAAAAAAGGAAAAAAAAAAAGGAAAAAAGGAAAAAAGGAAAAAGGAAAAAAAGGAAAAAGGAAAAAAAAGGAAAAAAGAAAAAAAGGAAAAAAAGGAAAAAAAGGAAAAAAAGGAAAAAGGAAAAAAGGAAAAAAAGGAAAAAAGGAAAAAAGGAAAAAAGGAAAAAAAGGAAAAAAGGAAAAAAGGAAAAAAGGAAAAAAGGAAAAAAGGAAAAAAGGAAAAAAGGAAAAAAGGAAAAAAAGGAAAAAAGGAAAAGAGCCTCTTGGCTCTCTGGCCCAAGAGAGCTCAGCATAGCATGAGGCACAGGAACATGCTGGAGTGGTTGGATTTAGAGGACAAAATTACTCCAAAGTCATGATCTGAACCATATCTGTGTCTCTCCCTCTGTCTGCAAGATGTGTGGCAAAATGTACTGGAGCTGCTGTATTAATGATGTGGATTCCAGCCAGGCTTGAAGGGATGAGCAAGTCACTGTCTGTGACAAATGCACAGGACATCTGTGTATAGCTATGATAGAATATTGCAGAGCCATAGCTGTATTCAGGAACAATTGTTACCCTCAACTCATCACTGCACAGCACCACAAAGGATGCACTATGAGTTCCCATTGCAGCTTCTCCAAACCAAACGAAGCTTGCCAAATCACCACGAGCCCCTTGAGCTCTGGAGGAAGGCCAAAAAATCTGTACTCTCATACACTCCCAAACTGGCAGCCAGCTCTATTGTTAGAAAATGGTAGAGATAGACACAAGACCTGTTCAAAAGTCATCAGTCCCCGCTGTCCTAGCCATAGCCAGATCTTGCAGTCCAAGCTGCAAACACAAGAAACAAACACAAGAACTCAAGTTCTCAGTGGCAATAGACTTAGCCACATGAAATGCAGGCACTATTTTCCTTCAACAGTTCTCTTAAACACTTTGCCTGAAATATTTCTGAATGCTTTATTAAGTGTACAACACTAACAAGAAATACACAACTAGCCAAATAAATGTATTTGTTATCCCAAAATTATTATTTCAAGATGCAATCTAAAAAATTCAGCCTGCAACACAATTCAACCACATAGCTCCTTGCACCCACCATAAATTGCAAGAACCCATGTCCTTCCAGACTCGTGCCACAGTGCTCTACTAACATTGAAGTCTTGAGAAGTCAGTCCAAGTATATAAGAACATGTGGATGTGAGTTCTTCTGAGAGGTGGAAATGAGAGGATGACAAGTAACAGAATTAAACAATTACCTTTAATAACTAGTGTAGTTTTATACAAAAATTAGGACATTCATAAATATTTCTGAGAAGATAAATGAGCAACAAGTTCACTACAGACTTCACACTCAAGGATATCTTTCTCTCATGTGGAAGGATTTTCTAGCTAACAGCTGTCAGTGGAACAAGTCTTTAAATACACTGCCTGTTTTAGCAGGTCACAAAATATTTGTGTGGTTAAGTTGAGGAGAGCAACTTTGAGGCACTTTCAATTCCATATTCAAGTGTCAGGTGCTGTAAGAGTAGAGCAGCTCCTCTAGTTAATGCTGCCACTTCTTTGAAGGTAGAATGTATATTATTTCCAAAATCTTTAGATATTCTTTAAATAAAAAACTTATTTTACTACTACACAATTGTGAAAAAAAAATATTAAAGACATGAAACATGATAAAAAATAATTCCTTTATACACATCTACACTTACAGCCCTCTCTGTGTTTCATTTTGAATGATTACAGAACTCTTAGATTGTCTCAGTGGGGTGGGATCCTAATCAGGGGCAAACCTTGAAATGCAGCCATTTTCCTTCTGGAAGAGTCACAGCAGAGTCGTATCTTCCTAAAGGATTTCCTGTCGCCTACAAACTGTATATTTAATTTAAAAAAACATTCAAGACAGGACATCCCATCTTTAGAAATGCTGGCTTGCTTCAGACATGACCAGACAGAACCATCTTCTGGCCAGACATCAGGCAAAATTCCCTAATGATTAGCCTCATACATAACTTGATTCTTCAAATATTGCTTTCTATTGTGAAAGATATACCCTCTCATGAGATATGCAACCATTAACATGAAATTCTTATACAGTGAAAAGTATAAATATATAAACTGATAACCACCCTTCTTGCAAACACAGATGTTGACAGGAAGCGTGTGGTTTATAACTATTTTGACAGAAACTAGATATAACAGAACCCAAATAACTTGGACTACCTGGATTTACTGAACCAGGACAGTCCACAATTGCTAGGAGACAGGTTATATTCAACCCCTTACCACCTTAGTCCTTCCATCATCTGAAGCACGGACTACATTGTGTGCATATGTGAAGAAAATTGTGTATTGCATCTGGAAGTTGTGCCCATTTTTAGTTGTTCTATAAAATGCACGTTGTGAGGCCCATTGCCAAGGTGCGTGTAATTGAATTTATATTAAACCCTGTTCCACAAAACCCACAACTAAAACAGCTACTATTTTCAAAGGAATTGGTAAGTTTTAATGTCCTGAAGCACACAATCAGTTTTACAGCGTGTTCTGACCAAGAGGCTACCAGAACACATTGTGGCTTTAATTTAAAGAATAAAAGCCTCTTGCAAGCTCTCCAAGGCTCTTTTGCCTGCACCACAAATGGACCTGGGTACAACACAACAGAAGCAGCATCCCACCTTTTCCCCCTTTCACCTCCTGCTCCCTTAAGACTGTTGACTCTTCAAGAAGATGACTTAAGCAGTTTGACTTATCGCTCTAAAGCATGTAGAAAGTTTCTATTAATATTTTATCACTGATAAAACATCAAAGCTAACTCCCATTCTGGTTTATCAGCCAGCAGGAATTTCTCCCTTTTTTAAGCTAAATTAAGCTATGGGGAACCAATTAAAAAAGGAAAAACCTAACTAAGCTTTCCTCTGTATTAATCTCTCTGTATTTAGGCTATATCAAGGGGTCTCTCAGCCCACTTCTAATGTCATGGCATAGTTTGAAATTACTGCTAGACATATAATTAGGTGACTAAAAGACAACAAACCCCCAGTACAACTCTTAAAAGATGATTAATATTAGCAGGCTTGAATTTGCTAACTATGTAGTACCTGTCAAAGTTCTTCAGAGTCAAGTGGTAAATAATTGGGAGATCCCTTTGCTGCTTCATGCCTTGGCAGCTCAAAGGGCAAAAAGTCTTTGTATCTCTATTTTTACCACTTTGAATCTCTTGGTATAAAGTCTGTGGTTAGCCCAAGATGAAAGAATGCAACCTCAACAATCTAATTTACTTAAGAAATATAACTTACTTTAACTGGTAGTAAGTAATCAATTTTTTCCTCTTGTCCTTCATCGTCCTTTAGGTTGCTTTGGAAGAAATGTGGCTGGGGAAGAGGGGAAATCAATGAACCTGAAACCAGATTTCTGCCACGTCACTTGAATAAAGGAGCCAAATAAAATTTGGAGGAAATTTCAAAAGGGGGGAAAGCATAGTTTTGGGGATGAAATTTGATTTACACGTAAACTGTTGACTTTACAGTACTTCGATGTATTTTACATCATATCAGTGTAAGTAAAATCCAATATTAACACTAACAAAAAGATTAACTGTTACTATTGCTCATTTTCTGTATATTAACCCGGTGCACCTGGCAGCAGTTTCACCATGGTTTATGTTTCTACCTAACAAAAAAAAAAACACCCACCTCACAACGCCATGATGAAACCGGCAAAGGAAACTACTTTAAATCACAATTTCTAACATGGCAATTTTTGTGATAACTACATCTTTTATAGGATATTTTAAGTACTGCAGAACAGTAATTTAACACATAGTAGTTGCTTTAATAAAAATAACTGCTCTGCCTGGTGATAAAAATCTCAAGAGAAGAAATGACTATCATTCCTGACCTAAAATGAGCAGATGTAAGTATACTGCTAAAATTTGTAATCAGACTATAGTACTTCTGTGTTTTCTGTCCAGCTCATGCACAGCTAGGACTGCAATATTACAGAAGTATCAGAGTGTGCTCTCTGTCTGGGGTCTTCTCCAAGAATTATTATGGTACTCAAATTATTCTTAAACAGGAAAAGATAATTTAATCTTGCAACAGCTTCTTTAGGATCAGCAGCACATTTCTGAGATAGTAAGCAAGTCATGCTAAGCATGGCACAAAAATAAAAAATGCTGTTGATGAGGTACTCAAGCAAACATTTTCTTTAAGGTATTTTATAGACATAGCTAAGCCCAAGTAATTCATACATTTAAAAACTAGGCAATGTTTATCATTCCTGATGGACACTGACCATTAAAGGAAATCTTCCCCCCTTCAAGTATGCTGGGGCAGGAAGTGGGGAAGAGAGGGAGCACTGGGAGCTCCCTGCCTTGCTTCACCACGCAGGTGGAAGTGCTTGGGCCCCAGTGCAGCTGCCCTCTGCCTTCCCTGATAACTCTGACAAACACAAACAGGCCACTAAAACTTTTGTTCCAGAAGGCAGAAAGGCAGACACTGGGAACTCATTTATGGCATCTCTGTGGTTTACCTTCAGGCTGTGGAGCAGGTTTGGGGTGTGGTTATTTCTTATGTAAATGTGATAAAGTTGAGAATCATATCACTAAAAATTCCACTGGCAATATTTTACTTCAGATAAGCAAGCTCAGCTTTAAGTGAGGTTGATGGTCAAATTACAGTTTGCAACTTAAACATAAATAATTTTTTAAAAAAGCTCACAGAGGGGCATCTTCAACTAGTTTTAAATAGCATCCAACTGAGAGGAATATTTACACTAGAATACACAGAAAATTAGTACAGCACTTGTCTCTTTCCTTGTTAACAAGGAATTTTCCCTCCTCCAGGAATGTTTAAGTTGTTTTCAATTTCTTTGGAGCATCAATTTAGAAACAAATTAGACCATTATTATTCAGAAGTGCTTTAAAGAAACTACCTGTCTTCATCAAGACATCACATTTGATTGCTTCATGAAAGCTACAATAAGCCTCCTTATTTCGTGCAACTTATAATTAGCTATTTAATGTGTACACATTCTTTATAAATCATGACACACATAATTGTGTATCATGTACGATTTATTTATACAAAAGCAAAAAGTCCACCAAACTCAATTGCTACACTTCTAAATTGCTTGAGAACTAAGAATTAATTACCACCGGGAAAAAAAAGCAAAAGTAATTCTTTAAAGGTGGGATCATTGATGTAAAAAAAAGCCCCATACTTTTCCAAACCTTAAGTTTAAGCAGTTCAGGCTGCATAAGATGTCTATAACTTGTGGATGACTGCAACACTGATTTCTGGTGGGATACCAGTCAGCCAGGACACCAGGGAAAGTGTTTCAGATTCGAAGAACAAGTTATTCTACCTGTTATTAGCCCAACCTTTGTAATCAGTGACTTAACCACAATTACATTGTGGTTGCATCTTCACTTCTGATGAGGATCAGGCTCTACAATACTCAAACATTTCGCAATGTCCAGAATAGTCTAGCTTTTACCTTCCTTCACTGCCCTAGATCAAGGCAGCCACCACCGCCTCCTCCTCCTCCTCTTCACTCCACTGAGCTGAGGAAGCTTAAAAGCCCATCCAGTTAATAGCCTGTTGGCATCCAAGAAAGAACGAACCAACCAGTGACTAGGCAGTTCATCAAAATGCTTTCAGTATAAAAGCAAATCGATTCAATGTTGTGGTTTAATGTACCATAACACTATCTGAGAATAGGAGCCACACAGGGGCTGGTTACAGCAAAGCAAGTGCTGTGCAAGTGCTGTGCAAGTGCAGTGAAGTGGTTGCTCAGGCTGTTGCTAATATTCAGCTTTGATGGACTAGAGCTAGCCTGAATTTCTCAAGAAAGTTATCATAAGAGTCATTCTGCATTATGACAGGAGTCTACAACCAGTGTTTCAAAGAAAGATGTGCCAATCACTAACAGCGTGCCGAGAGAGGCCCAACAAGTTGGTGAGGAGTCAGAAACAGAGTATTTAATTTCATGACCATTCTGCTTTGCTTTCCTCCAATTTAAATCAGATTTCAGATTTTGAATCTACTTTGACTTCACCATGTCCTTCCATAACCAAAAGGGTTAAGAACTTCAGATATCGTCTTTGTACAATACTACTTCCTCCTCCAAGACAAAATTTGGAGGAGATTAAAAACTGCTACAAAATGAGGCTATGAATAGTAAGGAAAAAATAACCTGGCACAGAAGATTATATTACTGAGGACAGTGAGAATATAGCAAGAATGTACTACAGTTTTCCCCAGCACTCTTCTAACTTCCAGCTATTTTCAGCTAAAGGGATTTCCTTGGCTTGCAGTGGCTCATTTATTTGGAATTGCCTTCTGAAGTCTCTCTCTGGTCACCCCCTCACAGTATCACAAAGTTGGAAAAGACCTCTGAAATCATCTAGTCCAACCTATGACCCAACACCAACACCTACTTGTCGTTTAAACCATGGCACTAAGCGCCTCATCCAATCTGGGGTTTTTTGTCACCTCCAGGGTTCAGGACTCCACCCCCTCCCTGGGCAGCTCATTCCAATGGCCAATCACCCTTTCAGTGAAAGGGTGCACATGATTTTTTTACATTCACAATATACTTTGGCAAAGAAGTCCACATTTTCTACCATTTTCTGCATTAATAGCCAATGCCTTTGATGTTGAATCTCACCCATCTAGTGCCATCTAATAGCCACAAGCTCTTGTCCACAAAACAGCACCATTTATTCCAGACATCACTCCTCTTCAGTTAGGCAGCAAGAAGCTGCAGAACACAAGATAAATGGAACAAAGAATATTAAAGAAACTAGTTTGAAAGAACAGGATGAGGTAGATGAAGTATACAATCACTAACAATCAGCACATGGATGTTCTTGTACCCATCTCAGCCACTGATATACCATGAAGCCTATGACTGCACTATTACCATCATTACCTGTGACTCCACGCATACTGAAGATCTGAAAAAGCTTTAGCAAAGATGCTACATTCTCCCATATATATTTTTATAAAAGAGGTGTAGTAATAGGGAGATGGTTAAGTGGTGGACCTAGCAGTGTGAGTTTTACTGTTGAGTGATCGTAAAGGTCTTTTCCAACCTACACAATTCTGTAATATGTAACAACAACTTTCTCTACAAACATGGCACAGGACAGCACATTGCTGTATGCCCACTGAAAGCCCCCACAGTGCTATGCAGACAACAGCATCTACTAAACTGAACAACCACAGCCTGGCATTCCTGTCATGAAAGAATCAGTCATAGTGTTTTTGGAGGTAGAAACACTGATGCTTTTATCTTCACTGCATTTGAAGAGTATGATCCACTGGGCCGTGTACAGATCTACATGGCTGCACTTGCATGTTTTTCCTATATAGCAATACATATTACAGCAGAAATAGTGTGCAAACATAAGCCAGAGGAGTTATAAAACTAAATGAGCCTTATCATAAACAACAACAGTAACAGCTGGTAGGCTCCAGCTAGTGCCATCAGGTATACAATGCAAGGAAAAACACTGCTGTAACTATAGGATATTTCAAAATGGCATAAGCTTGTTGTCCACTGGGATTTGCCAGAAGCTGTTTATAAAGCCCAGGGATAATGTTTGTTTCCTTCAGGATGGAGTGTGAACCACGAAGTCAGTACAGGAGAACCCAGCTGGGGGAAGTGATGTCTCTTGTTTATTGAAAGAATATGGAGGAGAAGGGTTGAAAGGAAGAAGAGTTTAACTTCCTCACATTTCTCTTCAAAGATTTCTACTTTTGAGGCACAGAAAAACAACCAGTGAAGCTGACTGCAGAAACCTAATAAAGGTTCCTGCATCCATATACCTTTTCTGAGCATTCTGCATAAAGTTACTGCTAAGATAGCACTTGGCTGATACCCCGAAACTTTGAGCATGGGAGTCTTCCAAATAGGTACCAAGGTAGACATAATCTGGTTTCTTTGAAGCAAGCCAAGCTATATTATGAACACCTCTTCAAAAGTGTCACAATAAAAAACTTAATCAACAATACACAGGATGAAGAACTTGTTTTTTTTATGAAAACCATTCAATATTATCAAAATATTGTTAAGTTAGCAGAAAACTGTTTTACTCATACAAGATAGATAATTCATAATGAAAAATCAACAATAATTCTCCTTTTTCACAAAATGAACAATTGCCCAGCTCCAGGTACTGTCACTGTGAACCACTGTGGCCCCTCTGCAAGTGAGAGGAGGAATTTGTGCAATGGGTGGGGTCACAGCCTAATTTCCCACAGTTAACTACACAAGAAGTTTAAGAGTGACTTTGCATCAAACACAAGCAGAACAAATGCTAATTCCTTTGCAAGCTAAACCAGAAATAAACTCAATCCACTTCCTGGTATTGACGTAGTACATTGTTCTAAATGCATCCATTGTATATAGACTATAATAGCTTTGCCATAGGAAAATGGTTAAGAAAGTTAGAAGTGTATGGTGGTGTGGAGGGGTTGTTTTCATTTGTTTGTACAACACTCCTTGATAGCTACACAAGCTTCTTGAAAAATATTTTTTACATGCAATATACACTTAATTCCATCTTTGTAACAACTAAATCCCCAGGTCCTGGGTTTTTTTCCCCTTCAGCACAAAAGCAAGCAGTGACATTTATAAATCTAACTGTTGACTCTAAAGGGTTTGACAGAAGAGGTGGCACAAAAGCAAACAGTCTGGCCGCTCACTGGGGACCCTCGAGTCAAGGACTAAGCTCCAGTAACTTAATTACAGGAAACTCATTTCTCAGTTGTCTGCTTCTGTGTGCTTGGTGGCTTAACTCGGGGATATGGAGCAGTGGGTCAGTGGGTGAGGGGCAGGGAGGGGCGCTGCTAGGTTAAAGCAACACCGACTTTTTAAAAGGTTCCAGATAATCAGTTACCTTGCCAACACTTCGTTCAACCCAACTTGACCCTTAAAAACGCGAAAGGTTAATTGTTAGAAATTTGTAACAACAAATCTATCTTTTCCTTTTTCTTTCTTTGTTTTTTTCTGTAGCCAACAATAGCTGGAATATTTCTTTTGGAAAAAATCAAGCAGCAATAAGATGTCTGGAAATAATTAAGAAAGTTCACATAAATGTTTATTCATGTAAGTAGCAATGATATTTTAAACATGAGAAATTATACACTCACTTCTTAATTCTGACTCAGTCATACCAGTGAAATATCTCTACATACTAGTAAACTGTATAAACACTAAGTAAATAGAGAGATTCATATGATCAAAGACTACAGAAGTTTATCTTAAAAGTCAATGCTAGATTAGCCACTGGCAAATGCCTGCAATTCTTTTCAGTAAGTGTTATCATAAATACTCTTACTTTCAAAGAATGTTATGAGAATAAAACAACAAAAACTCTCAAGGCTCTAACTTCCAGTACTCATGTTTTAGTACCCTTACAAGACGTTAATATTATGTTTTGTCTTTAGTAGAACATTTCATCAAGATGTAAGGTCTTTCTAAGAGAAGATTCATTTTCAGTCATTATTTCCCCTTTGTTAACATCTCAAAATTCATTTCAGAAGAGTGGTTAAAAACAAAGCATCCAAATTAAAACAAGTTTTCTTGTACTAAACATTGCATCCATTAAAGTACATTTTTATAATAATAAAACACAGGGTCATGAAAATGAACACATTGCAGCAAGCTTCACTGAAACTGCCTAGATATGTGTCTAATCAAGCAGACACACAATATAGTGTCCTGCATATTATCAAGGACAGCTAAAACTGGAAAGCTTTCAGACACCAAATTCAACTGGAGTAACCTAATACCTCAGAATTCTGACCAAGGTATGAGATAAACTTCTTGCCTATGGAAATGAGCTCTATAGATTTTGAAGTGCAACAACCAGTTTCAGTCTTTTGAGAGACTGGCAATATAAACCAGCCTGAGCTGCACGCTTTATTCAAACCAAAACATGCATTTCAATGAATATAGCCCTTGTGTGAGGACAGCAATGATCTAGAAAGCAAGCACATACAGGAGTAACTACAAGTTTTCCACAAAACTGGCAGAAACATCTCAAAACCTTCACATGAAATAGCAAATTTTTATAAAATATTTTAGTGAAACATTCCGTAGTTATTCTGAGGAAGGACTCAAATCAGCAGGATTGCAGTTGCTTTTAAAGAACAAATTTTCCCTGAAACCAAGTATCAAACTTCTAGATGTGAGAATTTCACAGTTCCTTTGATTTTAGTAAAAATCATGCATATTCAATTTATTCTTCTATCAAACGTCCCACATCTTAAATGTTGGCTTTGCTTCTATGAGAGTTAAGTATCCCATTTGAAAAACTGGCCTCAGTTAACAAGATCTCTTTATCAAAAGGGGACAAAACATCTTCTCCAAAGCTGAAATCCTAGCAGCCCACTGGTCCTCCCCCCTCATTATATATTTGAGTACTATCATGGACCATGAGCTAAGAAGGGAGGGAAAGGTTACAGAAAAGCAAGTGAAAAGTTCCTGCTATTTAGATGAACATGCACACATAAAAATAATTCAGCTTTCCCTTAAGTTTGAGGCCAGTAAGGGAAATTCACAAAACTACTAACCTTCATTCCTGGAGACAGGTTCTGTACCACCTGGCGTTTTATCTGGCATCTCTGCAGACACACACTTAGTAAAACCTGGTGGACACAAAGCAAAGAAAGCGTTCTCCGTCAAAACCAGTATGTTTCAGCAGGACAATCCCCTGCCCCACAATTCCACTGAAGGATGGGTTTTCAGCTCTCAGCACTCCCATGTTTGTATTCAAGACACATGAACAAGCAAAACTCTCTAGAGATTAACTGCAACACTGTTTGGTAGATTGTCATCTGGATGTACTGACAGGTAGGTAGTGTAAAAGGACCCTCTAATAAATTGCAATGGTATACTGAAAGCACTGTTTAATTACATCTGGCAGATTTCTGGATTTGAGTTTGGATACTCTTTCCCTCTCAGTAAATTTCTATTGAGAGGCCAATGAAGAGCTGTTTATGCTCACGCACTGTAGAAGTTCATGAAAAAGTAGACAAGTGGAGGGTCACATCAGCCTGCATTAAAGATAAAATTCCATTAACTTAAAGCTTTAATACACTGTAGAGCACCAATATATCTTCTGTCTCAACAGTGGGCAGAGAAGAAAAGGCTTCTCAGGAAGGCAGTCAGTCCATCTCCTCTTACAGCAGTGTTACCCTCTGTGGTACTGGATGATAGTCAACATGTGGTCAACACATACTGACTGGGATTTTGTATTCTCCCTTTTAGCATCTTTGAATATTTTCCCATCTCCATCTGGACTAACACTCCACTTTAAATACTGAAAACCTCAAGATCAGATAAGTTGCATCATGGAAAGCTAATTTCAAAATGGACTGTCTGTCCGAAGAAGACTGTGCCAAGTGGGGCAGGGACCTCACCTCAGCTGGTTATTCATCACAGTATCACAGTATCATAAGGTTGGAAAGGACCTCCGAGATCATCGAGTCCAACCTATAACCCAACACTAACACCAACCCATCATCTAAACCATGGCACTCAGTGCCTCATCCAGTCTCCCCTTAAACCCCTCCAGGGTCGGCGACTCCACCCCCTCCCTGGGCAGCCCATTCCAATGACCAATCACCCTTTCAGTGAATAACCTTTTCCTAAAATCAAGCCTAAACTTTCCCTGACAAAGCTTGAGTCCATGCCCTCTAGTTCTGTCACTGGTCACTTGAGAGAAGAGACCAACCCCTGCCCGACTACAACCTCCTTTTAGGGAGTTGTAGAGAGCAATGAGGTCTCCCCTGAGCCTCCTCTTCTTCAAACTAAACAGCCCCAACTCCCTCAGTCGCTCCTCATAGGGCTTGTGCTCCAGACCCTTCACCATCTTTGTTGCCCTCCTCTGGACACACTGACATCTTTCCCAAACTGGGGGCCCAGAATGGACACAGTATTCAAGGTGAGGCCTGACCAGTGCCGAGTACAGGGGGACGATAGCTTCTCTGGTCCTGCTCACTACACTATTCCTGATGCAGGACAGAATGCCATTGGCCTTCTTGGCCACCTGGGCACACTGCTGGCTCATGTTGAGCTTCCTGTCCACCAGCACTCCCAGGTCCTTTTCTGCCTGACTCCTCTCCAGCCACTCTGTCCCCAGTCTGTAGCTCTGCATGGGATTGTTGTGTCCAAAATGAAGTACCTGACATTTGGACTTATTAAACATCATCCCATTGGAATCAGCCCATCTCTCCAGTCTGTCCAGGTCTCTCTGTGGGGCCATCCTACCCTCTAGCAGATCAATCCTTCCTCCCAGCTTGGTATCATCTGCAAATTTGCTGATGATGGACTCAATCCCCTCATCCAGATCATCAATAAAGATATTAAACAGGACTGGACCCAACACCGATCCCTGGGGGACACCACTGGTGACCGGCCACCAACTGGATGAGACACCATTGACCACCACTCTCTGGGCTCGGCCATCCAGCCAATTCCTAACCCAGCACAGAGTGCTCCCATCTAAGCCACAGGCTGCCAGCTTCTCCAGTAGTCTACTGTGGGAGCACATGTAGCATAGTTCTGTATATGGCCCTATAGTCCCAATGCTATTCATTCTGCTTTAGCAGTACAGCTTTAATTCCTAATGAAGCCATTAGTTTTCAGACAATCATCAGATCCAGAGTTATGGGAAACCTCCCTGGCTCATCCTGCAGCAGAACTGAGACTGAATGCAAATAAATGCCTTTTTTTCCCCCCTTCTTAAATTATTTCACTCTCATATTAACACAACTTCTTTTGAATCCTGTAACAAGATCTAAAATGAAAACATTTGTGCCCCAGCATCCAATGAAGGGCTTGGGTTTACATTAAAACCAAGCTATACAAAATACGTAGGATTTCTCACACAATTTAAGTCATAAAAAGTATTTCAGGTGTCCAAGTACATTTGTCATATTTAATTCATGTATTTGAAAAAGGCTTAGAAATGTTAGACACATCTGAGGCTACAAGGCACTAGCACATCCTAGGGGAAACATTCATTCTTATTTACCTGATAGAAACTCTACTATATAAAATTTTCTACATCAGCCAGTTCCTCTCTACTCAAAATAAAACCCATGTGGTCTTACTCAGAAGTTAGTTTGTCCTTAATGTAGATGTTTCATCATTACACATACTGAAGATTTGGAACCAGCTCAAAATCTTCTCTCAGCTCCCTGAAATTAATAGTGACAATGCTTATCCATCTGAAGGTCTGTGACCACGAGTTCATAAATCAAAATCACAGTGCCACAAACTGAACAAACAAATGTGTTGTCAACAGAGGATTTAAACAGCTATAAACACCCAATGGTCTCCAAAATCCTTTATAAATTTGCTGTAAAACAGAAATCTACTCTGCAGAAGACACTTAAAGAACAAATTTGTTCTTCAGATTACCTATCTTTATCTATGCTTAGCACCACGGAACAGCTGGCTAGAATATATACACTGACTAATTCTAAGACTTGGCAAGTCCAATCCTCTGCATTCAATAATGCAACATATTGGCTATGAATACTGCACCAGTTTATAAATCTAATTCCAGTTACCCAGTAATTTACCAGTAAAGTTGACAGGAACTATTAATAGTTAATCACACAGTGAATTTGAACGAAGAAATTACACTAATAAATACAATATTTTACTTCTGGGATACCTTTTAAAATATAGGAAAATATTTTCTGTACATTTTACATTTTAAATAAATCGTTTCCTATCAGAAATTCAGAAAGCTACATGTTTAAAATAATAAAACATGGATATCCATGTGGGTTTTTTTTCTGGTTTTTGTTAGAGTTGCACAGCACTGAAATGAAGATGTGAGTAAACCTTCAAAATGTTCACATTAATCACATAAAATTGGTAGCCTCAGAAATAATTTTGAGTTTCTTTACTGATATTTTGTAGAGGTGCTAGATACAAGTAAGAATTTTTTTTTCTGATCTCTTCTGCCCCAATTTATTTTTGCAAGTACAATATTCCTTGTGTGAAGCAGGCCAACATTTCTTTCTACTTGACCTTCTAAACAAGTGATAAGCTTGCTTTTGTGCCATTAAAACGAGGTACCAGAAAGCATTATACAAAGTAAGACACCTCCCAGACTTCACTTCTCAGGGATTTAATGGAGTGCC
This sequence comes from Tapera naevia, assembly GCA_033556795.1. Classification (NCBI taxonomy): domain Eukaryota; kingdom Metazoa; phylum Chordata; class Aves; order Cuculiformes; family Neomorphidae; genus Tapera; species Tapera naevia. The sequence continues at coordinate 3,043,484 of JAUMJJ010000054.1, read as the reverse complement.
TGTGTTCATCCCACTCTACGATGCATGATGTATCATTCCCAGCACAAAATGACGTAGAGTTCAAATGGGTATTGAATGACCTTGGCATTTTTAATGATGGAAAGGCAAATTGAAAGCAGGATCATTCAACTACAGCAGATAAACCACAGGTTCAGGCTCCCCACAGCTACAACAGCTCCCTGTTTCAGGAACTCATCTGGATAGCCCAAGGCAATTTAAAACTATTCTCCCATTAATGGTTTTGCACAGGTTTACTAATTTAGCAGCTCTGAATTACAATAAGCAATAGCAAAGGGAGGCTTAACACAATTATCGTAGAATCACAGAATATTCCAGTTGGAAAAGACCTTTGAGATCATCCAGTCCAACAGTAACAGGTTGAAGAAAGCCAGCCTCTGTGCCTAGAAAAACATGCCTTCAGAACAGTCTAGAAACATTTGCCACTCTCTAACCGTTTGCAGAAATGAAACAGTCTGTGAAATGTGTTGCTGTTTCATAGCTTTTTCTAAATCTCACAGCAGATTAGTACCAGAACAGTTTAGCCAGGTACAGACATGACAAGACCCATACAGAGCCTTCAACATTTTCCCATAGCATTGCTAATTTCAGTTTTAGGTATAATTTTTGAGATTCAGTCATGCAGGCGTAGAATAGTGTTTTAAGTGACTTTTTTTTTAAAAGCCTATATTTAAACCCCATATTTTTTTAAAATCCAAAAAGTATGTTTTCCCTCCCTTCTTTCTCGTAAATGCAACTCTGTTCCATACTATGCTAGAAATCACAGAACAAAATGCACTAAACAAGAAAAAAAAAATCCACATTTGTGGATAAAAAACCTGTTTCATTACTTCTAATCATATAAACAAGTATAGAATCATAGAAACGTTGAGATTGTTGTGTCCAACCATACCTATCCACTACTAAACCACATCCCCGAGCAAGTAATCAAGACTTCTCTTCTTGTAACCCCAATAAACTTAATTACTATCAGATTTGTTTTGCCTTTCTTTTCTTCTCCGAGAGGTATAACAAGGCTAGTGCAAGGAGGAAAGATTTAAAGAAAAGAAATACAGGACTCCAATCTTGTTTTCTGTAACATACCAAGTTTTTAACGACTCAGAAACCATAAGTGAAAGTTTAGTATTCCTTTATTTATGTATGAAGTTTCTTGTTTTAATCTAGAAAGGAAATCTCTGGCAAATAGTATTCATCAGACTGGGAAAGTAAATCTCTCTGCAGGACAGCTAAGCAGGACTCATGTAAAATGCAGCAGAGAAGCAGCACTTGGGGTATCAACTTGATAGTAAGATGTACAAGCAAGGAATTCTTGCCCACTCTCTAAACAAATAAGCTCCACTCATCTAAGTAATCTTATTGCAAACTTTGGGATACTACTACTACTAATTTGAAGATCAATCACATAAAGGACCTTACAAAAACAGTCCTGTGAGACCCTTCCGAACACTCTTGTAACAGATGTTTCTAAATAGCTCTAATTATCCCTGCACCTTTGGCACAGCTGTTCTCGTAGTCCACAGGGTACTTGTTATTTCTCAATTCACCACTCAAAGCTGTTTTGTGCATTGCTACTTATTGCTCACTCCTCTGAGCACTTCTTCACACTACAGTAAGAGAAATTGAAATACATAGGCATTCATAATTTATGAATAAACACAGCCATACTGTTTGCATTTCTTAATTAAGTAAAACTCTAACAGTAACCAAAAACATTCAGATGTATGACCATGCATTTTCAGAGGCCATAATCAGCCAGGGCCACCCAAACGGGCAGACTGGGAGGTCCTAGTTCAAGAAATTTGCTGTTTCTCCTAGTAGACCAGTTTGCCTTTAAATTCTTAAGCTGGTAAAAACTGCAGATTACCTTCAACTTTATGAAAGAATAAGTTCTTCATTCCTTTAACAGAGGATCTAAATAAATAGCATGCTACAGCTGAATTAATGGGAAAACAATCAAAGTTATAGCACAGCTATGACTAAAAATAAAAAGCAACTCGGGAAAAATACAGATTACCTGCATTCCACAGACAAATATAGCCCTTGTCTCTTAAATTCTCTTAATATATTTTTAGCAAAGTGCAGATTTTCTAATTATTCAAAATAACTATTAATTGAAGCATTGCAGGTTTTTATTTAAAAGTTTCATGGAGAAACTTTCATTAGAGAGAAGACTTCTGTTCCATTTTTGTTCTCTCAGCAATTTATCACTGTACTGTAAAAAAGCGTCAAGCAGCTTGAAAGAAACTATTGTTCATCATAGGTCTGTTTGCAGTTGTAACTATGGAGTCCAACTATGTATTTATGCTGAACAGCAATTTTCACTAACCAAAATCTAACCTGAAACTCCTCTTTTGTGTCAAATCCCTGGCCCCTCGTCTACGTCTATTCCAAATAGCTGGAAGTGATCATATTTAAGGAAGCTGGTTGGATTTGTTCAAATTCTTTTTAAATAAAGTGCCTTAGACAGACACATTTCTTTCCCATCTTCCAGAGGCACAACGAGCACGAATATTAAGATTTTGCTGTGGCCACTTTATTGACAACCAACATACATGTTCCTTTAAAATACTGTATTACATTTTTAGTCTGAAGAAGAGGAGGCTCAGGGGAGTCCTCATTGCTCTCTACAACTACCTAAAAGGAGGATGTAGTCAGGCAGGAGTTGGTCTCTTCTCTCAGGTGCCCTCTAGTTCTAGAGGGCATGGACTCAAGCTTTGTCAGGGAAAGTTTAGACTTGATGTGTGGAAGAAGTTCTTCACTGAAAGGGTGATTGGTCATTGGAATGGGCTGCCCAGGGAGGGGGTGGAGTCGCCGACCCTGGAGGTGTTTAAGGGGAGACTGGATGAGGCACTGAGTGCCATGGTTTAGATGATGGGTTGGTGTTGGTGTTAGTGTTGGGTTATAGGTTGGACTCGCTCTTGGAGGTCCTTTCCAACTTCATGATACTGTGATTTTTAAATGAAGCTTTTACAGATTAAGCACTCAGTGCTTTAATACTACAGATAATACTACAGGTAAAACAACTGAAATCCTGAAGTTCCACACTACACATTGTGCTGTTAACAGCAAAGCCATCTGCTGGTTTAATTTTTAAATAGTATTTGGACAGAGTTCTTCCTGCTGTAATTAAAAAAAAACCCAAAAGACAACAGGGTAAGCGTGGGCGGAGAGAAAATGGATATTAGTAAGTTTTTTGAGATGAAACTTTTTGTAAACAAACAAGGACATCAAGATGCCCACACACAGCCTGGACAGACTGCTGCAGTTCCCAGGTGAATGGTGTCGGGTGTTGCATTTCTGAATGCAGAACCACTCACAGAACCCCAAAATCAGCACTCAGAGCTTCAGATTGCAGAACAAACTCCATACTTCAGTGAAGGCTACAGTAAAACTCCTGCCTACAATAACATGACCAGAACTTGACATTTGGCTGTTAAATACTGCATATATCCTTGTTAGAAAATAAGGACATTCATCCAGGATCTAGTTTTTGCCATTTGTTTATCTACAAAATCCCTTCCGAAGCAGATGCGTTGCTGTGCTGAAGCCCATGAGAATAGCTCTGATCCCAGGTCACATAAACCATAAAGGCAAGTTTATATGCTAACACTAACACAATTCTTTCACATGAACCAAGAAGTGACACTGAAAGAAACTCTAATAAGATGGACAGAAAGGACATAAGCTACAAGGACACGAACGACTACATATCATCAAGCCTTGTTGCTGCTCCTATTCACCACGACCCCTCAAGTCCTTCTAAGTAACACAGCAGTACCTGTTTGAGACTGAAGTGTTATTTCAAGTTAATATTTATTCCTTCAAAATTGCACAGAATTCTAATGGCTCCTTTCATTCCCTTCCAGCAGAACTCTGGATGTGGGTGTGAGTTACAGCTTCCCTTCTCCAACAGTCGTCTCCTTCAAAGCCCCACTAAAATCCCAGCCTTTTTTCCCCTTGCACATCAACACATACTGAGATGTTCCAGGTCTGGGGGATTTGTTGCTGGGTTTGGGTTTTTTGTAAGATGCTTCGTATTTTGCTGATTTTTCCCAAACCAGGTCACATTTGCACCTTCTTTTCCACAGAGGCCAGTAACAGTAACACTTAAGGCAACTGCACCAAGAGATGAGCTGGTCCAAAAAAAGATCATTTGAGCTATGTGGGCAAGAAGGAGCAAAACCTCCTTTGCACATTGTTTGAGACATTGATGAAAATCATAGTAACATGACTTTTCTTTCCTACCCTCAGCACAGCATAAATGTACAGCATCCTCTACTTCTGATGACTAGTTTCTGGAGCTAATCATCTATATTGCAGCAGCAATCCAAAAAACCCCTGACTTCTTCCTGTCAAGCACAGACCAAACCACAGAATCCCTTTGTCACTTTCATTCTGTTTTTCTGTAATTTACTGTGTTTGAATGTGAAATATATCACAAATGTTCTAGTATTAGAAATGAGCTGTCTGGCTCCTTTGTGGTTTAACTGCTGTGCATATATCTTCCGCCTCCTCCAGTTTCTCCAATAGCTCTGAATTCATTCCCAGTACTATCCCAAGGCTTCGGTCATGGTTTTCCAAACCCACTAAAAGATCAAGTCTAGCAGCTAATCACTGTGTTTCAGTTTGCAAAACAAGACAGCATATTTTTTTACAAAGTAACACAGGATATGAGATCTAGGAGGGAACACCATATGATATCTTCTCCTTCAAACTTTGTACAGAATGAACTTGAAAAGATGAGACACATTTCACATTTGGTCAGTGTCCAACCACATTGCAAGACTCCTTACTTAACAGACACTGCTACCATGCCAAGTGAAACAAAGAGGAAACCTTCCCCACAGGGTCTTGTGGGAGGAGGAAGAGGGATCAAAACCTTAACTGACAGTCCCGAAGTATCATCATGAAGCATAAGTTCAAAGCCTAAGCAGAGGGATGTCAGTTTTAATTGGTCAAATGCATGTATTCACGTCTGATGCATTAACTCTACGTTGATCGCAGCAATTTGTCAGCTCAGCAAAAGCAACAGCTTTCAAATTCAAGTCATTCCAGTCATTCAAATTCTATGAAATTACACCTGGAGATGTTTGAGGGGAGACTGGATGAGGCACTGAGTGCCATGATTTAGATGATGGGATGGTGTTAGTGTTGGCTTATAGGTTGGACTCAATGATCTCGGAGGTCCTTTCCAACCATATGATACTGTGATACTTCATTAGCCATTGTTATTTTCTTTCTGTAAAAATGAACTGATAATAAGCACTTTTGAAAATATCCTTTTATACATTCAACTTTGTTCAACACCAGCCCAACATTGCACATAATCACGCTGTACTACAGAAAGCTGATAGGAAACAATCCTACGCCTCTCCTCGGGTGCTCGGAAACCATGACTGTGCTTTCCCATGATGATGAATCTTCAAACTGCCAAGCCACCTATTCCAGCCCAGCTCCCACAGGTGGCACTAGCTGCTCCCTACTGTGCCACGCAGGGCTCAACTGGCAGACAAAACCCAGTGCTTGTAGCTGAAACTGCCTCTCCCTTCTGGTCCGCACGCCAAGCAAAGGATACGAATCCTTCTAACTTTCCTTTATCTGAATCATCCTGCTCACTTCTCAAGTCTGGATTTGGACAGCCTGACAGCTAAGGCACTATACCACCTTCTGCTTATTTCAAAAATTCCTATCAACAGAATAAACCACAGTTCTTTTCTAAAGCACTGTGTATTTTTCAAATTGTATACAGATCTATTGCTTCTCTCACACCTTTGTACAAGGCAGCGAATAACAACAGCCCTCCCAGGTCTTTACAAAAGTAAAAAACAACCCCACACAAACAACAACAACAAAACATCCACCAAGACTATGTTTCACTTACAGTGGGTCTGTCACTTTGGACACTTTCCTTTGAATCTAAGCTTGATAAAATAAACAGACTCGGTAAGCTGGCTTAGCACAGGACATGCCCAACACATATTCTAATGAAAACCAAGGAAGAGCAGGATAAGTAGATGAGTCCCAAGATATTTAGGGACTTACAGGCAAGTCCCAGCACAGACTGTATGAGTACAGCAGTAGCAAGTCATACATGCCAAGCAGAGCTATCATATCACATAATACTGCAAGCATCTTCTCAAAGAAACCTGCTACTCATCAAGCAATGTATTCTATGCAAACCACCTTCTGAGTGATTTAAGCAATAACACCATGTAACCCATTAGGCTTAGTGACTCTGCAAAAAACAAAACAAAAAACCCAAAGCATAGTTTTCATTGTTAAATTTTACAAACATGGAGATTAAATAATTTAGTTGAGCTATCATTACATTGTTTTCTGATTTCACTTTTTAGATAATATTAGTTCTACTGTTAAGTGCTAATTAAAGGCACACAAAGGAAACTGAATTTGAAACGAACTCATTTAAAAAGAAAACCAAATGCCTCAGCACAGAGTTCAACATCTTTACTAGAATAGTTTATTTCCAGTACCATTAAATTGTGACCTTTCAGTATTGCCCATACCAAGTGCTGAAATAGCACAAAAAGGTATTATGCACACACACCAGCTACTGCACTAGAGACTAAAGGGGAATTTAGGGTGCAAGCCTTCACATTTCAAGAACAGTGACACCCATAGCCAGAACCATGACAGTTGCCAGAAGACACTACATGACTTTTTCCTTGAGGAATTCTCCAATACCGCAAGAACTTACACAGTCATTTTACCGGATCACCTGAGGGAGTTACAACCAGATACAGCCCCTAGCCACTAGCTCTACAGCTGCACTTCTGCCTTGCTCATCACTCACCCCTTCAACATACACATTCCATGCAGGTGTCTTGACTTGGTTTAAATCTACACTTAGTATTTTCACTGGTCACTACCATCCTCTCTTCTGACAAGATGTTTTTCTGGAAATTTTTCTCATGAGAAATTACAACTGCATATGCACAAGGTCTTGGTTTCCAATAAACTTAATTCTAGTGAGATGCACAGCACAATCCTCACTAGTGGGCCAAAAAATCTGGTTTAACAAATTAAAAAAAAACATTCACATATGGATATGAACCTATCAAACTTCAGCAATAACAAAAAGTTGCTTTATAGCACATGCGGTTAGGGAAAGGAAACTGAAGAGGAAAGAATTTTAGCAGTGTTGATCTCAGAATACTCAAATTCCTTTTCAAAGCTCTGAACTTTGCCAAAATTAGAAGAGATGCTGATTTGGCTAATAAACAATCACGCAGATGCACACACACGAAGTTCCCTCTTTAGTCTTTTCTACATTGAAGTCTCCTGTGCTCGACAGCTGCAGCTTTAGATTCCCGATTAAGGGCAAGGGAGGTTGCTGCTGATCCATGCTGCTCTCAAACACTAAAAACACAACAAAAACCCAACAAAAAAAACTTTCACAGTCTTTAAGTAACCTCTAAATTGCTTTTCTATAACAGATGTTTTGTGACAGCCCTTAAAGAGATACTTTTTGTCTGACGCCTGTGCTTAGGATATCACTACACACTGTTTTGGAAAAGATCACTGTTGTACAAATTCATCAAGTAGTGGATGAAATAAGATCAACACATGCTGCAAGGAAGCAAAGCTGTTGTTGGAGCACAAAGAATCCAATCGCAGCAAAGAAGTTAAATAACAGTGAAAGTAAATGATGACACTCAAAGCCTTAAATGAATTTGAACCCAGTCCTATGGGCTGAATAAATATTACAGCGATGTATAACGTACCAATGGATTACAACATATCTGATGAATTTTGTTGCTATGGGAGAAATATACTTACCATGTCTGTGTGCTTTTCACCTTCTTACACTTCCTTTTCACGTTTCCATTTCTGTTACAGGAACCTTCCTGACACCCAGCTCAAGTTCACTAATATTGTCACACTTATTATACAGAGAAAGGTAAACAACCTCTCCATCCACTCAGCAAGGACATCTATGCAGGGCAGTCCCTTCTGAAATCATGCACTATGACGACAATGTAGGTTTTTTTGTTTTAAATAAAAGCTTGATAGCCCTCTGACAGAGAAACTGTTGGTACTTTAAGGTCAGCAGAAATTCTAATATCTATGGGAAGAACAAAATTCGTATGTATTTTAACTTTGTGTAGGGTCAAAGTCAAGGCACTGAGATAGGGAATGACGTCTTCCTAAACTCACATAACTAGTATGTAATGCAAACCTTGAAACCACATTCATGGACATCTTGGCAAAGAGATAAGGTGCATCCAAAAGCAAACACGCAAAGACTAAAGAACAGAATACTCTTAAAAAACTTTGGAAATAGAGACAAGTCAGCTATTTTAGGAGGATTTATTCTCTCCACTTAAATACATGCTTCTCAAGCTCCCTTAAAAAGAAAATTAAAAAGAAAAGAAAACCAAAATGCTCCTCTGCACCAAATCAAAATCACAAGTTCTTTCCCTCCTGCGTATATTTTTCAAAGCACTGCTATTTTACTTCTAATTTCAATAACAACAGAGCAATTAGAATGCATCAACCTCAATTAGGCTGGTTTTCCTCTTCTATAAAATGCTTGTAATATGTTTGGCTTCAGTATATATTTTCAAAGAAAAACTTCAGACCTCATTACATAAAAAACCCACAGAACTTCCAAAAGAAGATCACAGTGATGAAAGACAAAAATGTCAGCACTGTCCAGAAGGTCCATCTACTTTGTTAAAAGAAATCCTAAACAATGTTAATGCCAAGTAAATAAGAAAGATTTTTTTTTCCCCTCAACTGTAAACTCTTTCGGAGAGCTAGAGAGTGAAAAAAAAAAAAAAAGACACAAAGGAATGTTTGGTTTGGCATTGCTGGTGCTTGTTCACAAAGGGGAACTTAAAACCAGGATAAAGGATAATTATCACTTTACACATGGATCGTTCACTACTTTTCTCTCCATAACACACCATGACTCTGTTACATTTTGCAAGGAAAGGCACAGGCATAGGGTCACCATCAGGAGAAGGGCTCCTATGAAGCCTATGTGTGTGAGCTTCCTTCAGCTGCTATTGCCTGAGGATGGTATTACTGCTGAAATTAGAGGTTTAGACATGGGCCTCATAATTATTAGACAAGCAATACTCAGCTGGCTTTTCCAGAAACTGTTATCTGAACAGCTAGCCAAAGAACAGCCAGGCATTACAAAGTTACTTACATGAACCCTGTGAAACGCATTTTTTCCCCTCATACCTGTCAGAAAAAGCCCATCCAACTTTTTGACTACAATAAAATTCAATTAATTAAAATTTCTGGGGTTCTGTTGTTGCCACGGAGTATACAATGTTAAGCAACCAATACAGCAAAGAGTATAAAACAGCCAATGGTTAAAACTTTCTGAGCCCTGATGTGTTTCAGTCACCCTAATGCCAAGCCTGGCTGCCCTCAGGGCTGGTTCAGGCAGCTGACTGCCTGACAACTTCACACTCCAGCTTTTCCTTCTCCTTGCTTTGAGGATACCTACATATGTTTATATACACACTGCACACGCATGGAGAAAAAAAAGAGAACATTAATAACAGACAAATTAACAGCGCTGTGCACATTCAGTTGCAGTTTTTCCACATCAATGGCCTTCTAACTCAGACTGGGACATTTCCTGTAAAAACAGCCTGTTATTTACCAAGCCATTCTGAGTTGAAGAGTGGATTGCCAACAACATATTTTATACAGCCAAAGCTTGCAGTTAACTACAGAATGCTCTGACTACTCGTGATGGAGAAACCAAGGCCCTCTGGTTCTGTATTAGCTTTAAATAATATATCCCCAGTTCAGTAGAGTTCTCTAATTGCAAGCTTAGTCCTATTCACTGCATTAAAATGCACGTGCACACTGCAGAGCACAGAGGAACTATTATATAGTTGCAAATAACATTCATGCTTAATCTCTGGCAAATAATATTTTTTGTATTTACATACATAAATATAAATACATGCATACATATATTCACTCTGAGGACCATTAAATTAAATATGATTAGAAAGAGAAAGGAAATTATTTCATCCACCTATGACCAACACAACTAGAGAACCCAGGAGACTAAACCTGGTGAAAAGCAAACCACACACAGTAACACTCTTTAACCTGCCACAATTTCCAAAGGAATCTGAACAACCATTCTGACAGAAGCAGCTGACAAACTGCTGAATAAGCATTTCTTTTGGGTTAAAATGCAGTATTCTCTAGACAGGGAGCTTCTTTCTGTAATGCCATGTAAGTACAAAACTTCTCTCTAACATGCTGTCTTAGAAAAGCTGGATTTATTACTAAACATTGGATGACCAAATGCAGAACTTGACTGGCCCCAGATAAGAACACTAGTTTCATTCAGAAAAAAAAGCATAAGGGGAAAAATAACATCACTTATAAACGTTACAGTTGGAAAGGTGATTTCCTTCAGCTGAATGTTTTTCTCCTTTCTACGTCAGAGACATGGTTTGAACAAATCAGTTATCTCTAAGTCATTCTCAACAACTGCATGGAGCCTGAGCCACCGTCTATTTTCACAGGACTTCATTCACCTTCTCTAGAAAATAAAACACATAAATAACTTAGCTTTCAAACACAGAAACAAAGGAATACCTGTTTTATGCTAAAATAATAGTCATCTGACCTCATGGACAGGTTATAAAAGAGTAAGCAATTGTTGAGAGTCTTTCAGAAATTTCTAAGATTCTTGAAATAATTGCAGTAATTCACAGCTTGTGCTAAGAGGTACCATTTTTTGGTGAACTGCATATTATTTTGTAGCTTTCAATAAGATAGAAAAATCAGCTCAAATCCTTTAGTGTTTAGACTCAAAAATTATTTCAGGGATAGCGATCATTACATAACATCATGTTTGAATACAAGTTATTAAGAGGTAATCAATAAAGAATTTCCATTACCTCGACCTTGCAGTTTGAGAAGGTGTTAAGATACAAAGCTTTTTAAATTTTGACACTAACAGACAATTTTGACCTAGAAAAGGAGTCCAAATTCTCTCCTCACCTTCTCCACCTTCTTGTAGCAGTGATGAAGGTCATCTTTCTTACCTTTCCATTTTAACCACATGGAACAGTGAAGCATTCTATACAGTTACCAGAGAATTAGAAACAAACCATGCTTCTAGGAGCCAGCTTTTCCTGCTCTAGCTGGGATGCCAAAATTACTGATAAAGTGATGTCTCTGTTCCTATCTACTCCCACCAAGTAGGTTGAAAGATGGATCGCATGTACTTGAACAACACTAGAAGGCAACATGAAGGATAATCAAGAATTCTATTTCTAACGAGAAAATTATGGAAAAGAGCAAACAGCTACATAAAGGAATTCAGTTCTCCTTAATTAAGAAAGTCAGAGGCAAAATTATGTCAAGAAGTTTCAAAGGACACATAAACGTTATGCATCAGATTAGAATTGTGGAGGGATACAATTAAGTCAGGTTCACAAATCACTGTACATGAAGTCTTATAGCAATAAGAAACCCTCAGATTCACTTCTTCCATTTTTATAAAGTGTATAGCAACACTGCAGTTCCAAATACAACTAAAATTTACAAGTTAGTGCTTTCCCACCAGTAATGCAATACATCTCTGCAGTACAATAGAGACAGGTATGTCTTTCCAGTTACTTCAATTTATGTAAACACAGAACATAAAATCAGAACACAGAATATGACTGACAGCTCCAGAAGAATCTATTTTTAAAGGCAAAGTTTTGTATTTCATTGGTCCTTTGATCTAGTACTAGAAATCAACATAAATAAGTACAGGGTAGGAGGGAGATCCCTCAATAAGTTTGACTGAAGTAAATATTCAAGGGGATGTTACTCAAGTCAGCACCTAGAGCTTCAGCCAGTTTCCAAAGCCTTTTGAATTCTCTGAGCTAAGCTCAGTGAATTCAGATGAAAGTTCCTTTTCTTCTACTTTTAAGAGAAGAAATAACTTCAATGAACTTTTTGCAAAACAGCCTCCTGCGTTTAGTAATTGGGGTACAAACCTAAAGCACTGCTAAGACACACAACTAAGCATTTATAACCTTAATGTTTTTTTCAAGCATTAAGTACTAATGTAATAAACAGCCCACAGAGGTATTCTATAATGCTGTTTCAAGTTATGTAGTTCCATCCTTGGTACATAGAAATCTCAGCTCCTCCATTCTTGCTTCCCACATGTTGGACTCCGAGGAACACAGACACACAGGGTGCATACTAACAACACCAAGTCCCTGCTGAATCTAGCAAGAGGCACAGTGAGGCAAGGACACCACCTGGCCCTGCCTCGGTTCTGAGATGATGTCAGCCTATTCAGCAGGGTAAAAGAAAAAAAAAAGTCCCTGCTGTATTTCAAACACACACAAAGGGCCGTGTATATTAACTCAAAAAAATCAGGAAACCACTGTATCTCATCAGCAAATGAGATTCTGCAGCCCGCTGAGCGTTACCACATTTAGGCAAGAGGAGTAGGTGGAGGAAGAAGCATTTGCTCCCTTTAGATTTGAGGAGTTACTCCCTTTCTCTCCCACCCCTGTCACTGTCCTCACAGCCTGTGCAGCCACTGCCACTTTTTGCCCAATAGGTACCATTATGTGCTGACCCATCTCCAGTGATAAAGATCAAAAGCTGGAAGTACAATGCGATAGAGATATTGAAATATTTGTATTAATGCCCTTTTATAAATAAATGTATGTTTACATTATGCTTTCCACATACACAGAATGAACTGTGCAGTTTTCTATCATTACTGCCAACTCATTCTAAGAAAACTCCCAGCTACTAAATTCTTTTCCAGGAAGCACACAACAGGTTTGTGTCACTCACCTTGAAGACCAACATCCAAGTAAGTAGAGAAGGAAATTGCTCATGTAGGGGAATTTCATGCTTCCCTCATTTATACAGTTATTTACACTACAGAATTTACTCAAATATCTATATTCTTACCTCAACTAAGGGTACAGATAAGGAAAAATGATTGACAATATCCAGAAACATATACTACTCTCTCGGTGTTGACAGGCTGTAGAATGTTTTTATGAGAATTACTGTTTCAGGCTTTAAACTACATCTTGGGCTGTAACCTAGGAACATGGAAAGAGTAGCAACAGGGACGAAGAGCTGGGGACTCATCCAGTCATCACACGTGCCCTGTTGCGCCACAAAAGCTGAAACACAATGGCACTTCAGGGCTCCTCCAGTTCCCACAGCGAAAAGCATTTGGGTCTTTTGCCTCTCAACTCTCCTGAAGGGTGAAGGAATCAAATCAATGTATTCCCAAGAACAGAGAAAAACTGGAAAACAGAAAATAACACCGAATGGTAAATCTGGTAGGGAGGAAGACACATATATATATATTTTTTGTGCTGAACGTTCTCACTCCACTGGATGAGCAGCAAGCTTCCACCCTGGAAGGCACTCCTCTCACACACATGCACAGAGAAATAAAAGATCACCTGAATTCATATTTCCTTGTTCTATGCATAGCAACAATACAGATACTAAGGTTAATGCAAGCACATTACTACATGTGTCACTACATCTCTTGAAATCTGCTGGACAAGTCAGCAGATGGTCATTACTGCAAACTCCCCACCCTTCATCATCATTAATTCAGGAGAAAACTCATTTCACTGAGCTACCATCAATTCATAAAGAACTCATTGTCCTGACCAAATTAACAGCTTTAGATCTCACGTTACCAAATGTGCTTCAGAGAGACAATAACAATTTAATTACAATGTGCTGTTTAAAGTCCACATCAATGTTGTTTCTCAAATATTGATGTAAAGGCAAACTTTAAAATGATGAATCTATTCCCAAAATAAACACAGAAAAGCCTGCATTTTTGGTTTATATTCTAGACAGATTTGACACAAGCGTCAAATTTGTAATAATTTGTAATAGGTCTTAATTTCATTGATAAGTCATCCGTAAGTTTTAATACATGTCAAATGGGGAACAAAAAGGAATAGAGGGAGTCATTTGTCATGACTTGAGTCATGTTGTTTCTGACATTTGTCAGACTGTACACATTAAAACAATGGAAGAATCTTTTCCATAGGAATAGTTCACAAAAATTACAAATAAAAAGTAGAATTTTGAAAATATCCATGGTCTTTGTAAGGAAGATGTAGAGACCACTGAAGGATTGTAATCCAAATAACAACAACAACAAAAAACTACAGAGGCAGAACTTTCCAGAGAGACAGCATTCTCTTCAGATTTAAATAACATTGTTATTTTTCCATGGAACTGAACCGCGTTTCTGCATCTCCAAAGGTTCTCTTGCAAATAGCTATCTTGCAAACTCTTTGTACAAAATGTTCTGTTTTCAATACATTGCTCTTTCCCAAAAAATATTTTTGGCTGAAAAATTCTTGACTAGCTTCACTTTTAAAGTCGTTTCTCAAGTGTAACATTTCCTAAAGTCGAATGCCTTCCTTACTTAAAAGTCTACATTGTGTATTTTAACAGATATCCAGTCACTTCCACACTGATAAAAAAAAGTAACATTGATGTTTAAACCTGTATGTATGGGAGGTATTTTTTCTGAGTAATATATTTCCATGTGGAAGAAACAAATAGAACAATTTTGATTTTAAGGGGTTTTTTCCATTCTACCTTGAAAATAGGATTAGAAACTACACCTCCAATAATCTTTAACCTCCATTTGATCATGGAAGACTGCAATACCCAAACACAAAATAAACAACTATCTTTACTAAGTAACTTCACACACCTGAGTTATGTAGTAAACAAATATAATACAGGGTGAATTTACCATTGAAGTACAGCTTACAGACACAGCTAAAGGAAGGAAGTTAGGGCTGAAATGCCTGTAGGGGTGACAAACACTCTTGGGAGATGACAAGGGAGCAAGGGAAAAAGAAGAATATTTTCTTTTTTGAAGGAAAACAAAGAAAGAGGAAAATTATAGTTATGTCTCCTATCAAATTCCATACTGGCATAATTTTTAATTACAAAAGGAACTCATGAATCAAGAACAAAACCACATTTGATGGATTGTGCTTATGCCACTGAAACTGAGTATGCAAAGCAGGAGGAGTTTTTTCATGTATTATATTTATTTTCAAATTCCTACATAACGTAACTAATAAAAATATTTACTTTTACAAAGGGTCAAGTGGACAGAACATAATTCTCCCAGAAGGAAACCAGATGTTTAGTATCTTCAAAGTGATGTTCATGCTGATAAAAGCAGTAGCTAATCTTTCTTTTAGAGGCTGAAGTTCTTGCTGAGGTTTCTGAACAACCATGTATCGTGTTTTAATGAACACCTGCCTCAACAGAACAAGTATTTTTAAATTTTAATAGGATTTTGGTTTTCATGTATAGTTATCAATTCATCAATACTCAAGAGTTGCCTTTCAAACTTTTGTAGAACAATCTATAGTCGTGCTCTAAGTCACATATAATTAAAGAAGTCACATTTGTTCCCAAAGCCAGGATTCCATAATAAAAACATTTTAGAAAACACCAATACAGAAATTTAAATACATTAAGCCACACAAATATTCATGTGTTTCTCATGAGTCTTGCAAGAGGCATAGAATAATACATCAATGTAATGCTTAAAATTTACTATCTTTCTGAAAACTTACCATAACTCATTAAAAGATCCATAAAATGGAATTTACAAAGACTTAAGCAAATAGATTTCAATTAATTCTGTGGGATTTTCCCGTATTACTTTGCCGGTGCCATGACTAATATTTAGCTACAACATAATGCTTTCCAACAGATGCATGATAAATCTGAAATCCTATGGGGATAGGCTAAATATTTTAAAGGCTTTGGAAGCATGAACAGGGTCTCTGTGTACCTCACTCAAAAAGCAAAAAGATTATTTGGCTGCTTAAATTACCCTTAGACAGGCCTACCAAAAAAATAAAAGCCCAAACCAAACAGCTTTACTACTAGAAAGAAGGGAGAAAAGTCACCCAAATTAAAACTGGGTTTATGGCACCTACTTTTCTATTTTCTGAAGTTTGAACTGATCAGGGAAAAGCAGCAATGACAGAAGTTTAACCCTATCTATGCTGGATAATTACACAGTTGATCGCTCCACGTCGTTTGCAAATTTAGAGCGCGGGTAGAAATCAGGTCAAAGGAAGGGTCACAGTTTTGACACCCATTTTGCCAACACCATAAGGGTACATGCATCATTAGGGCATTAATTGCAGCATGATTCATTTAAGGTATCATGAATTTTGTATTCAGCTGTGTTGATGTTCTTGCTCACTTTTCCCATCTCTAGTGACCATGTGCAGCTGTTATTTGAAAAGCCTGTTTAGCTTGTGGAAGGCTTAAGGTTCCAGCTAAACAGCATCTTATGGATACAAAATTGTACATCTCAGCTCCTCCTTTGTTAAGTGATGTGGATCCTCTCTTGAGGAGGCAGGGACAGAGCAGCTCTCGGGATAGCAAGTGAAATATAAGGGCTGAAAAACCCATAAATTTTATCAACACACATCAGAAACTCCCAAGAAAGAGGGAGTGCTAACTTTAGTTAACCAACTTCATTCAATTCCAACACAAGCACTATCAATTTAAATACCAAATCTTTTATTCTGTGCAAAAGCAGGGCACTAGCACCTTGCTCACAATAAATGCTGCAATTAAACATGATAAAAGCAAAAGGGAAGAATGAACAATAACAAGTAATTGTTAAGGATTCAGATTTAGAGAGCTCTTTCAATTTATGGTTTTTCAATTATTTTATGCGGTGAGAGAGATCAAAAAGGTTCCCTGAAGGCACATTCTGCTTGCACAGAGCACAGCCCACTCTCACGTGCTTCTTTATAATACAGGAGTCAGAAATGAAAAAAAAGGAGAAGTAGAAAAATTGTGGCTGGTAGGACACAGAGGACAAGCTGTGATACATTCCAAATCCTGTACCTACTTCAGCCAGCGGGTTTCACAGGCTTCTTTCAACCATTTCCCCAGACATCCATCTTCCCCATCTTCAAGTCATCTTCTTCTATCAGGCCAGACCCTTTCCTTTACTTCATCTGTCCTTCCCTCTCCACAGTCTGTAAAGTCAGGTAAGGATCTTCCCATGGCTCCATCCCCAGCCCCTCTCCAGGAGGACAGGAGAACACCACAGAGCTCCCCAACACTCCTGAGAATTACACTGCAACACATCAAGCAAAAGACGTCCCAGCAGGAGATGGACAATGACACCACAGACTGAGAAACTGCGTCCTATAAACTGCAGTGAAAGCTGCACGGATGTTTAAGCTTTTGGGTCCTTGGGACCAGTGTTATTTTGTTCCCCCTCTTCCCCAGAGGAAGTCCAGTTCCTTGTGATTTTGAAATGTTACCCCTACACTGCAGTGACTGTATCAGGAAGGACTCATTACCTACAGCATTCAATCAAAACACATTACACTCTCCCTTTTTTTTTTTCCTATAAATTACACTTATTAGAAAAATATAAACAAGTTCATTCTGTTCCAGCTGCTCTTTGTTTTTCTGCTCTGGCTACACCTGTGACAAAGGAACAATACCCTCACATGTCTCCCATACCCCCTCTAATAAGAAGTCCTGAACAGGAAAAAAAAACCACAACAGTCTTCAAGACAGTTTCACTGCTGTACAGGATTCTGACCAGAAAACAACAGATGTGCTATAATCACTACTGCCCATTCATTTCCTTTCTGTCAGAAAGAAAGCAGCAGTCATCAATTAAGAACCCCTATCTACTGGACACAAAAGGAAGTATACACTTTTCCTTGGTCATTTGACCATAACAATAGGAGACGGCAGCGGGAAAGGACTGACCACTCTGAGCACTGGGGGAGGAGAGAGGGGTGAGTGATCTTGTTTTTTTCTCATTTTTAAAAATAAATGCAGGATATTTTATTCAAAACCTTAATATACCAAAGTTTTAAAAATAAATCACTTTGTCTATAGGTTACACAAAATCCTAATTATATTACTCTTGTATTATTCTGTGTCCAGACAATTAATTTAATCTTTTTCACAGCAGAAAATCCCAAATACGTGAACTGACAAGACAATTAATCAGAATCTGGAAAAGCTGCTTTATCAATTAACAAAGCCTTTTTTTAAACTGTTATCACAATTTTTATAAAACCGTTAGTCTAAACATACTAAGTGTTTAGTCTTCCAATATGTCACTGGCATAAATTATCTGGATTAATATTTTTAAGAAGTCTCGCCAGATCTGTGGAACCTTCTGTTAAAGACTACATTCACTGATCAGCTTCATCACTCTGAAGCAGAACGACAGCTTTCATGAACTCATCAAGAAGAGAAGACCCTAGAGATGCACATTGTATTATGTCTGTTTCAATGTGACTACAATCAGCCACAAAGGGTTTGGAGGAAACCTATTAAAAATTGCTAGTCTTAATTAAGATATTAGGCCCTAATCCAGCATGCTAAATTAAACCTCCAATATTCCCATGGATAACAATGCAATTGCTCCAAGAACCTGGCAGGTGTTTTCTGCAATAGGAAAGATTTTAGAAGCCTTCAGATCACGACTGAACCCCTACTTTTGCCCAGTACCTCTGCTCCATCACATACCAAAAATAGAACCGACTTACAGAAAAGCTCACACGTGGGCACGCATCATTCCTCTCCACCCCCACACAGATTTGTAAGCCCTCATACCACTAAAGACATGGCCTAAACAAAGCATTCAGTGATGCACAGATGCTCGAGGAATTTTTTTGTGTAGTGACTTCCAGCATAAACACACTGCATATTAAAACTCATCCTGAATTGTTAGAAGAAAGTGTACTGGGTCTGCTGTTTCCTTCTCTGCTACAACGGATGTCGTGATTTTAAGAGCTGCACAAGTTCATTTTCATTCTTTCCAAAGATTAGCCTATGCTAAACACCAGCTTCTTGAAACAATTAAAAACAGGCAATATCATTATACAAGTCAGATGGATAATAACAAAATACAAACAAATTTCATGAGATGTCTCCCCCATCACTCCCCATAGTTTTTCAGGATGAAAATAGTCATAAAATCTCCAGATTTCAGTCTGGCACACAAAGTAATTTTGGCACAGATTTAACATCCATCCCTCAAAGCTGCCCAAACCACTAATATCCATTTTTCCTTGTATTGTAGGTTTCTTCCTTTTTCCCCATGAAATTAATTCCTTACTAAATGCACTTCATCTGGTCCTTGGACACCTCATCCCATTAGTTGATACGTTCCCACACACTCCAGTTTTGTTGATACAAGACTTCACAGCAAACGCTTGTCTGCCGTGGAACGTAGAGAATCTTAGGAAATCCTCTGCCTCTTAGGGCATATGCACAAAGCATGTTATCTCAGCTTTCAGAAAAGAGGTTATTCCAGTCTGACAATCTGGTTCAGCTTTTCTGTTCATCATGGAAAGACATTAAAATCACTGTGATTCAAAAACAAAGCCAAGCAGCACATTTGAAATTAAATCGGCGGGTTGGAGGGGGGGGGGGGGGGGGGGGTGTTGTGCAAGTAATTAACTTTCAAAGGTTGTTAGGCAAATACTTCACATGCATTTGGATATGCAAAAATTTCAAGCTAAATAAATAAAATAATTTGCTATGTGGAACCTGGAAAAGTACAACCTCTCCACATTTGTGGACAAAAAGATATGCTAGCAATTAACAATCAGCAAATAACACACACAGCTATTGTACTGAATTTAGGTCATGCCTAATGATTTTTCTCTAATGTATGTTAAAACGTGCAACTTCATTCAAATCTTGCTATTTTTAGACATCACTGAAGAGGAATTTCTGGTCTTTCCTCTCTCAGTCTCTGCAAAATGTTTTTCTACTTACACTGTTCTCTGAATCCAAAGGAAAGTAAGATCTTGCCAATATGTGTCAGATGTAAGCTTAAACTGAAACCTGTGCAATCCTGCTCATGTCTATCTATTAAAGATGTACAATCTCAAAGAACTGGATCTAAGATAAAATTGTCATTCTCCTAAAATTTTATAAGCATTTGAACACAGTTGGAGCATCAATACATACTACAAAATGGTATTACAAACACCACTATCAGTACAGTAAAATCATAAATATTATTAATTAGTGGTCTAATATAGCATATTAGTATTCCATGTGCAGAGTGACAATTAATATAACGTACTTTCTTAACAAATATGTTAAACTAATCCATGCTACACTGGTTTCAGCATTAGGGTTGGAAGGAGTGAAGTAGGGTATTTATAAGTCATCGAGTTTTTCCAAATAGCAGTGTCCATGCTGTTACCCACAAAGCCCATCACTGAATGCCCGCTTTCTTCAGATAAAATAAAAGACTCCTTCAGGTTGGCAGAAGGACTGAGAAGGAAATGAGGGAGAAAGAGATCTTGCCTAAAGCCCTCTTCTTATTTAATATTTTCTGTGGAGTCTCCCGTGAGCCCTACTGTGAAGATTTCTGGAATGTCAATTTGTTTCAGATGATCAAATGAGTGAAATCAGTTATTACAATCAAGTTACATTTCCATGGCCTCTGAATCTGCTTTCCCTGTGCTCTCAGGTTCCCCAGGTCCCCCAAGGCTTTCAGGTAGCGAGAGTAAAAAAACAAAATTAAGCCCCTCGAAAAAATAAACTATTAAAGATCAATTCCTTCAAAATGACATACAGCAACACAGGAAATCTTAGGAGAAGGCAGCAGTCCCAGATCTCCCCAGCACTACAGAGACCACTGTTTCTCCATGAAAGTGGCACTTCTACCTCCACTAGGACAGAAACAAGCAACCCAACGAGACTTCAGCTACAGATATTTAGCAAAACTTCAGTTACAGAAAAGGCACTAAAGCTGAAGCCTTAACCTTCCCTAACTGCTTAGGTGCCCCAATATTTGAATTTCATTAACATTAAAGCCCACTAGCATGCACATCAAGAAAAGCCACTGTCTTTGCTAACCAACACTTCAGGCCTCTACAGTACAGTGATCTATTGTGGATTTGCACACCAAGCAGTCTCGTGGTTAACCTGAAGCTTCTTCTCTCAACACCAACATTAATCACCTCGGCCAGAGACACAAATATCACCTCTACTTTTAAAAGAAACTTAAAAATTAAAATAATAATTAAAAAATTTACCTGGTAGAGCACTCACCAAATAAATCACTCTTAGGTTAGGCAAAGTGGAGTCACTTTTCCTCTGCTCTGTTGAATCTCTGGCATTCTGCAGAAAGGAGGGTGCAAATGATGGAATCAGAGAAAGGTTGAAAGGGAGTACAACCGCACAGCTCAGCGGGAGCCACGCTCACCCCAGTTTCTACCCTCTAAGCCAGGTTGCCTGCCCATTCTGCCTTAAAAAAGTAGCTGAATAAAACAGCTGAATCCGGTTCAGGCAGGCTAAAGGGTCAGATTTTGAACAGGAATTAGACACTAATGTGATTCTGAAAATCCCATTATGAGTCTTACCACCTCTGAGAGTGCCTACCCACATATCTTTAAAAACCCAGATCAGAGAGTTTGTCTACAATTGCATTGTAAGTCTGTGGCAGAGCAGGGAAATGCTGCTGGATTCCCAGGCTCTAAACCCAGAAAGCTTCAGGCCCTGCTCCTTTCGGAAATTGTTAGTGCTGGTTTTAAACTTAATTATCTTTAATGTCTGGAAACTTCTGTACAGATGAACCCCCACTTCCCTGGGGAGCAACAGAAGAACCACACCTCTAGCTAGTAAAGCAAATCAGTCACTTTCTGAGATCTGTCTGGTAACTGCATCTGAATTAGGTATTTTTACCAGGCCAATAAAGAATGATAAATATCAAAATTAAATATTGTTTCTTCGACCACTTGACAAAAAGCAATTATTTAGATAGAACTCTGGTGCAGCTTTTTCTAGTAAAATTTATTAACCTTCCTTGAAGCCTGAAAAATGCAGGATTCTTGATTTAACAAGGGAATGAACTCGTTTCCTTTGCTAAATTTGTAACCCTTCCCAGCTTCAGAACACCAGCTGGAACATCAACCAGGAACTGAACAAGGATACCTTTTTCATTACTTTCTTTTCTCTAAGCCATTGCTTTGAATTTGCCTGTTCTAGAGGACACCAGGATTAATTTACCTCTCCTCCTTAGCTCTTCCTATGTTACAGCCTCAACCAAAACTTACGCTGAAGAACCCACAAAAACTGAACATCAAATATTCTTGCTCTGGACTTTCAAGAAGCTATTGAATGTAAGACTGGATTTTTTTTCTTTTTTTTTTTATATCACTATAAGGCCTGTTTATATACTTGGACTGGAAACAGTGCACATTCAGCTGCAATTGATTTCCTGTATGGCAAATACCTCAGGCATTCAGCTGGCTGGGAACACTGCAGAGGCCTCTTACCATCACCAGTTTTTTGAGATCAGGAAGTTCTGCCCCATGCTTGTTCTTATGCCAGAATAAATAGAGTCCCTGCTGAGTGTCCAAGTCAATTTGGTCTAGGGGAACCAAATCATAAACAGGCAAGATTTTATATTTCAAAAATTCTTTTAAAAAGTGTTGGTCTACTTTCAAATTCAACAGTAACACAATGAATTCAGTCTTGCTAATGTGGCATAATGTTCATCTACAGATTTTTTAAATACAAAAATTACTCCATTTGGGAGATTTGTATGTTTCTGTTGTTTTTAAATTAAATAGAAATACATTTTCCCTCATCCAGTTGCTATATTTACAGCTATAAATCAACACTACAAAGCAATTTCACACATTAAATGAGTATATTATTTCCCTTTTGGTATTACTGAGTGACAAGTATAACAATAATTTTATTTACTGCATTTAGGTTTTTTCTGTTCATAAGTGAATACACAGAATAGCCTCCACTAACATTTCTGTGAATTTGAAGAAGGTAATACATGAGTAGTTTTACCAGGTTCCTGTGATTAGGCTGTAACAGTTGTAACATTCAAATGCCCAACCATCTGACTGTACCTCAGGTTGTAAATTAAGCACAACAAAAACAGAGAGTGAGCTGCAATTACTATCCTACTTTCCATTTAGGCCATGCCAGTTTCCTTAGTCTCAAATCCTCCAGAGGCAAAGGACTCCATTTCAACTGCTCGTGAAAGTCATTCAAGAACCCTAGAACAAGACAGACTGGCAACACAGCCACAACCATTTAAATACACAAACATCTGTATATATGTGTGTATGTATATATACATTCATATATAAACAACAAGAGTGCATATAAATTATGCTTGTATATATAAATAAATGAAAATCAGGAAACCAGACAATTCTGAAGAAGCTTAAACTTTTCACAGGGGCACACTTGTTTGATAGAAGTTTCATTGGTGGCAGCTTCTTAGTTCCAGATATTCCCTAGCTGCCAGAACACTCAATGGCCTTTCAAAGGCTCTGGAGGGATGACTTCAGACAGGCTCCTAGAGTCACATCCAAATCAAATAAGCACAAGCTGTCGGATGCTACAAGAATGTCTTCTATCAATCTTTAACTTCTTTAAGAACGTTTTCTACAGATCTTGCTATTAACAGAAAAGAAGTTTTCATCCTGGGAATTGTTTGATCAACTCAGCTGAATAAATGGTTTATTTCTCAAACATCAGTATAAGACTATTGCACCCTTTCGCATGAGAAACAGCACCACAAAGAAAGACTA
This sequence comes from Tapera naevia, assembly GCA_033556795.1. Lineage (NCBI taxonomy): Eukaryota > Metazoa > Chordata > Aves > Cuculiformes > Neomorphidae > Tapera > Tapera naevia. Next base: position 3,019,845 of record JAUMJJ010000054.1, on the reverse strand, counting down.
TGCATATTTAATTAAAGAAACCAATTAACCAATGTACTGTCAGTTGTCCTACAATTTCTATTTAATCTTTAAAAACTGTATATTTAAAATAGCCTTATTCTAGAAGCATCACAATTATTAATAAAAAGCTTGCATTCTTAATCACTTTTAGAAAATATACAGTATTAAAGAATCGAGTAAGTAGTTGTTTAAGAAGAAAAAGCCCCAAAACACTTAAAATCAGATACTTAAGTTGATTTGAACCATAATGATTGATTATCCCAAGAAAATAATTCCTGGCACCTGGAGATTTCAACGTAGTGTTAAACAAAAACCCCAGAAACAGGCAAACTGTTTTTCAAAACACTGTAAAATTAGGTTTTCTTGCTGGGTAAACTCTGCATGGGGGGCAACAAAAACAGTTTTCAGTAAGGGGATTGGTGCTGTATGTTATTCTCTTGGAAGCTTTCAAGGTCATCTCTACCTCAGTTTTCCTAAAAATACACAAATCCTTCCTTGCAATACAGTAATAGTCCCAGACTGAGATGCTCAGTGAAAATCTAACATTATCACTTTACTCCAATAAACTGGTTCTCTCAAAGCATAGGTTCAAGTTTTGAAATCTTTGCTTTTTAAGAATTTTCCTACTCTATTTCTGCTAAGGGAAAAAGATCAAAATAAGTCAAATCCACCCAATTACACATAATTTTTTTCACAAATTTACAAAGTGGGAATCTGCTTAAATTACAATTAGAGTATCAAGACATTTGCTCCATTTGCTGTCGTCCCTGCTGTTACCTGGTCCCCAACAATACTAAATTACATCTCACATCTAGACAACTCCATCCTCACCACTTGGATCATACTATGTGTTTGACCTAATAAAATGGTGCCAAGATATACTATAGTATTTTAAAACTCTTGCCAAACAATTCCACATATTGATCCTCTAAGAAAAGCTGAAAACAAAATCTTTACTGGAGGTTAACGAGTGCTAGACACAGGTTTAATCACCAGTGAAGAGGACTAAAGCAAAAATTTATTTGACATCATTTTCACTGAATTATGAGTACTTAAAGCCCAGTTGTTCTGGGCAAGGAAAGCAGCTTGCCTATTACAGCATCAAGGGAAGGACACATACTGTGCCACCTTCTCATAGCACGACATAACTGATGAACAGAAAGATGTACTGCATCCCAGCAAAACAGATGCAATTGGCTGAGTGCTTTCCCAGACATATTAAGCTAATTTCATGGGCTAAGTGCATGCAGCACTCCTTGAGTGAAAAGATCAACAACTAAGAGTGAATCTTTGCCAGAACTCTGCCAGACCATCCCTGGTACGACCTCAAACTGTCCTCAGCAAAGGAGTCAGCGTTGGGCAAGTACAGGCATAGACAAGTAACTCTGACCCATGTACCTGAACTAATCACCTCCTGATATGACTCAACATTCATAACTAACAAATAAGAGAAACCAACCCAGTACATTTTTCTAAAATTATCAGAAGATGGGCATCACTGATCCTCTAGTAAAAACAAAAAGAACTCTTCATGCATCACATGCTTGATTTAAAGAACAGAAAAAATAAAAAATAAAAAAAACAACCATCCAGTGGAGAAACTCCTTATCACTACAAGACAGCAGCAATGCAGGGGCATTCAGATGGCCCTGGCACCTGTCAGTGGTGTGCTTTCAATTAAGAAAGTCCTTTGGAGGAGCCTGAGAGGTGCAAGAGCCAAATCCATTGGGTGTGTTTGACAACATGGGTGGTTTATTGGCAGGACCTTTTCTTGTAAAGTTGCAGGAAGAACCTCTTTAATATGGTTTCTTTGGAACTGCACTGTGCATGGGAGCAGCAGGATGGCTTAGCTATGAGACTGAAGAGCCTGAGGGATGTCAGCACATACAGCCTTGACCAAGGAAACACACCTGTGTTGGTAACACACCAGGCTACTGGGAGAGAGTGACACTGCACATAAAGTGGCAAAGTGCAAGCTGCACCAATGGAGAGCACCAGGCTGAGTCACCATGGAGGAGATCAGCTCTAAACTCTGCTCAGCACAGCTCATGACGTGGCAAACCACTCTGTCCTTCACACAAAAAGAAAAATCAGGTTTTCTTCAGGCTCTATACTGCATTTCTCCACTGGCAGACTTTACGAAAGACCAAAGTAGGGCAGATGCATGCCAAGATACTGTCCTATAAATCAGAAAAAAAGCTTGGAGATTAAATGGTTACTGAGGTCCTCAGGAATTACTTAATATCTTTTGCTCAAAAAATTCTACAGCAGCTTACCAAAAAGCCTAAGCTGTGTCTGATCCTTGGTGCTGCAGGTTCAGAAGAGAAGTTAATGGCTTTGCCCTAGAAATGTGGGAAAAACTCACAAGGTTAAATGAGTTCAAACTCAGGAGGAGATGATCCTGGAGACAATACCTGGCTACCACAAGACAGGAGAGACTTCACAGCATAATCAACCTGATAAGGCAAGGATGGTATAAGGCTTCTTCCAGTGAGGAGTGTGGAAAGCAGGCCTATCTGCCTGCAAGACAGAGACATCAACCTCCTCAAGGCAGCATGAGCAGAAAATGACCAAGATAGGTCAAATCATGTACTTATGACTTGAGACTCATCTAACATGAGAGAGACTGACAATTACCAGAGCAGACTGACAGAAAGGAGAGATTACAAACTTCATATGTTGGTACTACATGAGGGAAGGCAAGCTGTCTCTCCAAATTCAATAATGATTCATTGCTAAATACATCTTTGTCTACCATTCAAATAGGCTAAGACTGCTGATTCTTCAAAGAAATTAGTGTTTCTCCAACAAGCTGAAGTCAGCAAGCACTTAGCCAGCAAGGTATGACAGCCTTCTGAGCAACCTCACGAGGTACGTTATCAGGATAATGAGAAGGAATTGGAAAGTAAACAGTGACAAAGCTTCAGAGACACTTTAGTGTGAAGCACACTAATCTTGGCAGCACTAAAACTGCTTGCAAGCTGAATTATGTTTCTGCTGATACTAACTTGGTTGCAGTTTAAACAGCAAGTGGGAAGCTTTGTGCATACTGAAGTAAGGAAGTAGATTGCAGACTTGCGTTATTAGTAGTTCTTCATTTCACCTACCTGTTTAAAAAATTCTTTATGAAGAAGGAACTATAATTCTTCCTTCATATCAGGTATTGATGACACAAATTAAATTGAAGTACCAGAGATCAGTGGCAGCAGCAGAAAGCAAGTAGTTCTGCTACTGTATTTCTGAAACGCACTGTGACCTCAGCTATGAACCTGGCCTTACTAGGAAAGGCAACATAAATACAACAAAGAAAAAGACAAAGAGAGAGAAAAAAGAAAAAGAGCAAGTTGATACTGCTAAGTAGAAATCACAACAAAGCTGCAGCAGAGGTTATATCTAATCTTAAGGGACATGCAGCGGGGAAACGTTGGTAAATATTTTAACAAAGAATAGTTTACAGGAGGTTAGTGAGGAAAACTTGCCTGTGCTTACAGATAATTCCACCTAAGACAAGAGGAAGCGTGGGAAAAAGTAGAAGTACTAGAGCCTATGCACTAGATCTAGGAGACAGAAACTGCTCCTGAGGGCTGATGAAAGCAGAAGCTGACCTTGAAGCCCACACCCAGATGACAGTGCTGAAAGATGTCAACCATGACCATGAAAGGAGGTTTGCTGTTAGGCTGTCCCTCACAGTGCTCCTTAGGGCAATCCAAACAGCCTTCTCTTTCCTGAGCTAGGTATCAAGGTTTTATCTACAACAGCTCTGAGTAAGTAATTGAATAGATGAGTCAATTGCTGTTCCTGTGACACCCTTTCTACCTCTGCTCAGTACTTCCAGTGAGAGGATACACAAATCCTATCAGCAGAAAACATTAGCTGCATGACACTAATGCCTGGGGCATGATCCTGAAATGTCTGAATGGATATGAATGTTCAAATATTTCAATGTTCACATTCATTAAGTTAGGTTTTAAAACATCTGGGCAGGGCTCACATGCAAGTTCCTACAGAACGCATGCTTACGGGAAAAAGCTTGGCACCACTTGCAGTCTGAAACTCAATGACAGAGCAGGTGAGCAAGACTTATAGGATTCAAAGATAATTAGCACTGCTCCAGTCACAAGCTTGCATGGGAAACAGCTGCCAGACCAAGCTATACCTGTTCACTACACTTACAAAACACATGCAGCTTCCACTAGCATAACCACCCATGGGCCCATATAGGACTAGGAAGCAGGACTGGCAGAGGTCACTCTGAGGAAGAAAGAAACCAGACAAGTCAAACACATCAAGTATCTCTTTTAGATACATTTTTAAACCAACACCTTGCTTTGTATTTTCAGAGCAATGCTCTGCATCATGATTAGCGAGAACAGAGGCAGTGACCACCCTCATATTCAGGTCCTTCAGAAAGCACCCTAGTGAGCAGCTGACGGTGGTTTTAAGCAGCTTTGCTTGGACAGTTGCTTCTTTCAGGCCTCCTCAATAAGTATCAGTAGCTTTTCTCTCCATTTCCTTGTCCAGTCCACCCTGAAAACGTCTCTTTCTTTTCCTGCACTTGTAATCAAATTTGCCGTTAAACCTATTTTAGGTCAAGTTCCTATAAATTCGACTTCTGATGAATCAGACTCAACAGACCTATTTGATACAAAAACCACAACTAAAAAAAATTATTTATATCCTTAAAGTGAATTGAGAAACTTCTAACACTGTGAGATAAGTTTGTCTCACACACACTCCCTTGGAATCTGAATTAACACAAATAAGCTTTGTTGATACTTGATGTTATTATTTAATCAGTTCACATTCATCTCCTGTATTCTTAACCACTCGCTCGCTCTGATGTGTGATGCTTTTCTAAAGCCCCAAGTCATGGAGCCATGATATCTCATGGGAATCCTAGATCTTCTTTCAAAGACAAAGTTTCTACGCATTAGTGTTACAATAAGAACTGGGACATATGGCTTTAATAGGCTTAAAAAGCAAAAGAAACTGAAAAATATTACAAAATTAACAATTAATAAATCAAACATGTTTGGGAAGCCTGAGTTATGGTTGGGCTGGAGAAGACACTCTTTGGGACTGGTGACGCAGCACCACTCTCCAGGTGGTTTTATTCAGTCTCCCACATTGAGAGGCTTAATCAACTCTTAAGGGAGCAACTATTAGAAATGCTTTGTAAAGCATCTTTAAATTTTAAAAAAGGGGATGGACACACACACACACACTATAGTTACCATGTTCTCTGCAGTCTCAGTTTACAAGAATAGTGCTTTCTTCAACTTTTTTCCTCATCATGAGTCCTACAAACAAAAGCTTTTTCTCTGTAGCTGTAGTAATGCAGGCTCTCAAAACTAACCAGCAACACCTCTGCAAGTCTTTCAGCCACTCCAGATTTTGCTGAGGGCTGCAATAATTTCCCCCTTCCCCCTTAACACTACAAAAGCAAAGTGCTGTTTAGAGTAACTAGTAGTAAGGCATCTTCATTGTTCCCACAAGCAAAAATTCCAGCTCTCTGTAAGAGGACTGCCACATACAAAGTCCGACACAGAAAAAAAAACCAAGACTGTGCCTGTAACTCTTTTTATTTAACAAATAAAGAACATCAACTACTATCACTTTTAAAGGTAGTAGCTTCTGAGTTGTCACACAGCTGCATACGATGCTGCCAACATTCAAAACAATTCTGCAGATCATTTTCCGAAAGGCTTTTTGCTTTCACATCTTCTACCAACAAAAAATGGGTTCCTTTGAGCAGCAACTTGATCTTTGGGATCTCTTCAGTCTCAGTCAATATTTGAGAAGTTTCTGTCATGGATTCCTTTAATTTCTCAAGAACTCACTGTTCACTCTTGTACAGCAACATTTTTTGACTGAGGGTAAGAAAATGTCTATATTTGAACAAGTGTCTGTCCACTTTTAGTAAGCATCAAGTTGAGCCTCATCTCACTATGACAGGTTAGAACATGTTCTATAATCACCTCTTTGTCTCTCTCCTCCCACTGATGGTTCCCAAGCCTTAGAGTTAGCCTCAGGTTTTTCATGTCAGACCTCATATAATCACAACTACTCCAAATGTCTTCGGTAGAGATCACATTACTAACTTGCATTTTTTCATATTCCATTATTCTATCTTTTATTGTATATTCTAGCTAAATATCTGTGCGCTGCACTTGGCCTCTAAGAAATTGATGGCAAAGTAACTTAAAGCCATACCTAAATTAATGTCATTGAAACATGTCTCTTGAACACAGCAATCATCCTTCTCAACGCAACTGAACACAAAAGGGAATGCACATCAAATTAGTTCTTTTGTACTAACCTATAACTGCCACAGTTTTATAGATGCCTAACCTGAGAAACACTTCTAACCAGTTTTGCAAAAACATCTTCCTTTACCATTAGATTGGATGTTTCAATTATTTCCTGACCTGGCGCATCTGAGCCAGGGCACTGGCTTGGGGTACACGACAGGACCATACTGAGCTTCATCTCCAGCTGCCAACCAACCTCTCCTCTTCACCATCCCACGCTCCAAAGGCCAAGAACCACAGCTCTGGCTTGGCTGGGGAGAGGCTTAATAATGCCCAGCAATTGCTAGAGTGACAACCCAGCATAAAGGAAACAAACACATAAATAAGAATGAACAGTTGAATGAGTCTTTGGCATGCTTTAATTAAAGTGTGCTAAATATCTGTTAAAAGATGGTTATTTGGGACTTCTTTTAAAAAATGAAGAGATAAAACCAAAAAACCTATACATTCCAAGTTCATATATTTTGTAGCATCCTTCCCTAGGAATTGTTTTGATTTGGGGTTGGTCTTTTTTAAATACAAAGATTTATTTCAAAGAATTTAGAGATGATACCTCTGTGCAAAACCTTTTTTTTTTAATAGCAGCATCTCAAGCTAACCCATGGAAGCATTCCTCAAAATTACTAACAGCAGATTTTGTAACTGTGTTCTTGTTAGCCTTGTCTCTAGGTTGATCTCAAAAGTATTCACCAGAGCTTACAAGTTGTATGAGTGATGCTATCACAGAGCTTCAACCACAGCTATCCCTGTTACCAATAATCTTCTCAGCAAGGTAAAAAAGGTAGAAGCCACTATCACAATTACAGTTCTGTTAGTGTTACATGGTTACAGAAAACAGATCAACTTTGCACTGCAGAGTTTTCATTAAAGGTAATAAAGCAGTACTTCAAGTACATGCCTTCATCTGTCGCTATAATCCTATCTAGTTGCAGGGCTTAAAAAGCCTTTCCTGAATTGGAGCCAAGAAATCACAAGCATAGGAAAGGCAGAGGACGACAGGTATAGGACAATGCAAACAAATGCACATGAGGAAGCTTTCAAACACACACACTGCACTAAATGATTTAGTAAAAACATGAATATCAGTGCCACATGAAAAACTGCATCACTGAAAGTTTCAACTATACCAACCTATACAAATAACTGTAGCAAAAAGCACCACAAACTCATGACTTGCCTAAATTACTTATTAAACAAGTAAGCACATATTTTCACTTCCCTTTTAGCTTTAACCTTTTAAGTCACAACAAAGGTTTCAAACAAAATAAAATAAAACAAAACAAACCACAAGCCCATAAAAATTCACCAGAAAAACCCCAAAGCAGCAAAACATACCCCACAGAAAAACACACCACATAGCAAGGCCCCAAGAGCTCAGTTAGCTCCAAACCTTTTCTACTGGGCACAGTTTGTACTGAGGCCTCACAGTCAACCACTTTAGGCCCAAAGTACATCTTTGGACAGTTGACTTCTATTCTCACATCCTGCCCAGGGAAGATGGAGAATGTATTAGCAGATGTCTTCAAATCATGAGAGCTGCCAACAAACTAAGTTCACTGCCTGCAGTCTTCCAAAGCTGCACATTCTTGACATCTACCAGCACTTAAAATTCAAGTCAACACTGTCTTTGCAAGATGTTGTCAAGTCAGATTATAAATTATAAACACATTTGGCTACATGTATCTTTTCTTCTTTTTCTTTTTTTTTTTTTGAAAATCATAAGTAAAACAGCAACAAAAACGACACATTAACATCTAGCTTAAGAATCATAACATGCCTTTGCAAGGATGCGCTCAGTCATATGGCCACAGGTCAATGCTGTTTACCCAGGACTCTAAGCCTGCAACATAAAGCCAGCATTCCTGTAAATGAACGCATTCAAAACTGAACCTTTTATCAGAGTGCTTTGCATAATTTCTAGTTTGCCAGCTGAGAACACAGAGGAGAAACAGAGAGTCAAAGTTTAATAGCTAAGCATCTACACAGACCTGAGAACAATACCAATATTCATTAAGAGACTGATACCAAACTGCCATCTCATATTTTCAAGATAAGTGCCTTATTAATACATTTTCTAACCTTAGCATAACTCTTATGTTTGCATCTAAAAGCACTGACTCATGTTGGTAAAGAGTTCCCAAAATTATAGCAACTCCATGCCACACACACACCAAGGAAAAAAGAATTCAAATAAATCTCAAGGAAGCTATATCCTGTGCTGTGCCAACCCCAGTGAATTACACAGCCAGGAGTTGCTACAGCCAGATTTAGCTTTGTACAAGCTAACAGGATTCCTTTATAAATTTAGCTAGAGGCACGGGCAACAAACGCTTGTGGAAATTTGAACCGCAGCTCTCCAGCAGCAAAGATTGTTCACTCCAAGAATGAAACAGTAGCAATAGACGACTACTAGTAGGCTCTTATTACACAGCTTTCAAAACACCTATAAGTCATCAGGTTCTCCAAGCAGCATTATTAAACCAAGTACAAGCACACATTAAAAGAAAAAAAAAAGGCCACAGCTGTTTCTGAGCCCGCCAATTAATAATCCAAGGAGAGGAGGAAAAGCCAACTAAGGAAAACCGTATTGGAAGACAGCTGAACGTACAGATAAGTTTGTTTCAGGTCCTTTTCCCTCATAGTCAGAGCTCTGTGGCTTGTGAAGAAGTTAATGAGTGCCTCTGGTCCATCAATGCTAACTGAACAACGAGCTCTGAAGGGCTTTTTTAACAAGAGGGACAAGGGTTGGGACACGCAACCGGCAAAGTGGGGAAAAGGCAAGGGCAAGAGATGGAGAAGTGCATTCAGGGTCCCATGGGACGCTGTTCTGCCCCAATTGCCCCTCTGTCTTCTCCCCACCCCAGAACAAACGGTCCTGCTACTTAACGACATGATCAATCATATTTTTAACACCCTTTAGGGAACATTTATCACAATCCAATTAACGCTACTTTAAAACACACGCAAAAAAAAAAAAAAGAAAAAAATTGAGAGGGCAGAGTTTTGCAGAAGACAGAGGTTTGCTAAAGCATCTGCACAAAGCCTGAAAACGCCGTGCAGTTTTACCACATGTGCGAAGAAAGCTTTTCCCATCCTCCCCAAACAGGTTCGATGAAACCTTCACGGCTCGGCGGGGCGGCCAAACAAAGCCCTTCGGAGGGAGAAGCAGAGAGGAGCCGGGAGGAGAGGGAGCAGAGCCGGGGAGGGAGAGGAGCCGGGAGGAGAGGGAGAGGGAGCCGGGAGGAGAGGGAGAGGGAGCCGGGAGGAGAGGGAGAGGGAGCCGGGAGGAGAGGGAGAGGGAGCCGGGAGGAGAGGGAGAGGGAGCCGGGAGGAGAGGGAGAGGGAGCCGGGAGGAGAGGGAGCCGGGAGGAGAGGGAGAGGGAGCCAGGGAGAGGGAGGAGAGCCGGGAGAAGAGGGAGCAGAGCCAGGGAGAGGGAGGAGAGCCGGGAGAAGAGGGAGCAGAGCTGGGAGAAGAGGGAGGGCAGCCGGGAGCATCAGGGCTCGCACAAAGGCTTCGGGCACAGAACGCCCTCGCAGAGCCCCCCGGGGCCGGGAGCCGTGGCTGCCGCCCAGCTCCCGGCTGGTTTCAGGAGGCTGCAGGGCAGCGGATGCCTCACCCACCCCTGCCCCGGGATGCGTCCTCCCGTCGGGCCGAGCCGGGAGCCGCCGCCCCCTCCTCCCCGGGCGAACAAAGCCCCCGAGCTCACCGGCAGCAGCCGCCGCCGCCGCCTCTCGCCGTCCTCTGCCCCGGCACACCCGCTCCTCCTCCCGTTTAAGATGCAGGGATGCGGTGCAGGGATGCGGTGCGGGGCGGGAGGTTATCCTGTCCCCCGCCTCGTAACTCATTCAGCGGCGGCACCGATCGGGCTCCGGGCAGCGGCTCAATCGCCGAAGTTCCTCCTCCCGTCCGGGCAGGGGAGGCTGCGAAACTCTCCTCCTCCATCCAGCTCCCGCAGCCGAGTCGCTGCCTCAGCCCCTCCCCAGGGACGCCCGGCCCTGGGCTGCAGCTGACTCCGCTCCCCTTTCTTTACCTCCTCCTCCTCCTCCTCCCCCGGAGGCTGGGAAAGGGGAGGAAGAGAGATTAACCACTCGGACTTGTCTCTGGAGCAGAGCCAAAGAGAGCAGTCGGATTACAGCCCCGGGAAGATGAAGGGAGGAAAAGAAGAAAGGAAAAAGAAAAAGGCAATAATCAGCTACCGTTTTCACGCAGGGAGCCAGCGCTCGGCTCTCCTGCCCTCCCAAAGCTGCCAGGGCACCGCCTCCCCGCCCGGCTGGGAAGCCCCATCCCCGCCGCCACGGGGTTTAATTTCGATAATCCCGGGCACAACGTTGGTATCAAAAGGCGAGAACCTTCTGTAAACGAGGACGAATTGCCGAAGTGCGAAAGGGGGCAGATCCATCCCGAAATACAGTCCGTAAAAAAAAGCAAATTTCAAAAAGGTTTTGGAGGCTACACCTGCCTCCTGGCAGCCTGCCAGCCATCTGCTTTGGAAAGGTGATTTTAAAGTTACTTTTTTAAACTTTTTGTCGTGTAAGATACACACGAAGAGAGAAGCTGCTTAAATAAAGCCTGAATTCTTCATACATGTTCAGTGGTTCTTCTTCTGAGCCGTAACAAATCTTTGGTTTCCCTGTGAAACCGTGTTCCACGCTTCACATCCAGTAAAGCTCTGTTGCTTTTCTTCTGTAGCATAGTTTCTCCCTCTCTACTCATGTTAATATTGGTAAGTTAGAATTTGGTAAGTTAGAATAGCTCATAGTTTTAAGATGTCAAAACAAGTAATTACAGCAGTAATTCAGCAAAACAGGAAGTTTCAGTGTTTGCCCTCATTTTACCTGTTCTCACTGGAATCCGTGAAACAAACAATCACCATAAAAAAATAAAACAAAAAACCCAACTCTGGCAGAATCTGTTTCTACATCATTAATACAAAAGCCTAGAGCTTTTTCCCAACATGCACATTGAATAGGCTTAGACCTGTGCTGAATTTTAACATATTTATGGATTAATTTTGGCAATGTTTCAAACTGAAGGTTTGCATTTAGTAAATGTGACTATATTAATCTCTCAACTAAAGAAAATAAAAACCTCTAGTGTTTTAATGACATGGTCATTCTTACAGATAACATTTATTCACATTGCAGAATTGGAGCATAGTTATCACCAAAGGGTAGGTCCCCTCCTTCCTTATCAAATATCCTATCAGACAGGAAAGGTAGATGGCAGAAGGCTGGACTTCACAGTTAATAATGTGGAATGTCACTCCACAAAGTCATTCAAAAGGGCAAATGAGGAAGGGGCGAGTAATTTCAGATAGGAGCAGTAGCTCCACTAAACCCAGCCCACTGGTCATGACCTCCTGCACTGCATGGTTACTCCATGTCTGAATTCAGCATCCAACTGAAGACACATTCTTGCCTCAGCACATTACACTCTAGCCTTGTGCTGGGCTCAAAAATTTGGCCTTTGTTTGCAGTACAATTGGAAAAAAAAAAGCAACAAGAACCTCTATAATGAAACTAGTGGGAGAGAAGCATTTGTAACTCTCTCATAGAGGGAATCAGGGAATATTTTGAAAGTTCTATTCATAAAAGAAAAACATGACAATAAACTAAACTACTGGTCGATGCATTTAACTTAGGCCAAATTAAAACAAATGAAAATGCATGCACATCCCCAAATGGGAAATATAAGAATAAAACCCTTAAGCCAGAGTATTCCGAGTTCCTTTAAGAAAGTGCACGGTCTCTGCAAATATGTTTTAAAGACCTTACATGATCTGTTCCATATGGAGTTTGTTTTTCCTCAGTGCTGTGACTAACAGGAAAAATTTTCAAGAGGAGAAGTCTCTTTCTCTTTCTTCATCTTTCTACCTCCCTCTCCCCAAAGGACTGATCATGAGCCAGTCTGGTTTCTGTTTGCTTGTGCTAAAAATAGTGTTCCAGTGGACTGACCAAATACTTCCAGTTTTATGTCAACTGACTGATAAACACGATCATTGCTGCAGAAAGACTCATAGAGGTTTAAAGGTCAAGCTTTACCACACTGTCATACGAAACAGTGTACCTGAAGAACCCATTTTTGGAGGATTTAGATATAAAAGTCCAATATCCAAGACTGAAGCTTTTGTGGAAGATTTACCCTGCAGTGGCCTTCATATCAGAGGCAGCAGATCAGAGGACTGAAGTCCATTCTTTACAATGGCAGTTCAGTTCAGCACAGGTCACCCTTTCCCATTGTGCTCTGGATGCACATCCCTGGCTTAGGGAAGGACAGGTCTGGAGGTGGTTGCTCTCCTGTATTCTGCCACTGGCAAAATTTGGAGGGTTCAAATGTTTGGACTTTATAAAAAAATCAACAACAAAAATTTACAGAATTTATGTAAATGTTTTAAGTGGAAAGTCCAATCAAAATTTTAAAATATTTTCAGAATTTAATAAGCAGGTTTGAATGAAAAAAATAATGTTAGTGCTGTGCTCAAAGATCCATGGCATATCATTCATTCAGATCTAAATGCAAGAGTGTTTCAGATTACAATGTTGATTCCTGTACTGAAGTCAATACTGGAAATACACCAGCCTTCCTCCAGTATTTTTTTATCACCAGTCAGTTCTGAACAATTAAATAAACGACAAGCACTCCTGTGCACAGGCAAGACACAAGCCTCCGCTCCCTCTACCTTCAACTTTTTTGACATGCATCTTTCTCTACTTGCTCTCTCATACCCTCACACAGTTGTTCCGTTTTGCTGACTGATGATGAATTTCATCATCCACTTGAAAAGATGCACAAGTTTATCTGTTCTGAGTTAGAATCTGGGGGGGAGGGGGAACCTGTCCTTACAATAGCAGTGAACTGCTACTTGTAAATAAACACACACACACACTTAAAAAACTAAAAAGCATATCCCAGATTTGATTATTTGGTGAGGGGCAGGGATCTGTAGAAACAAGCAGCTGCATCCATGCCATGCACAAGGGCGTAAGACAGTGAAAATGGATGTAATCTTAAACTGTGCATTCCCAGTCAGCCTAAATAAAATTAAATTAAATTAAAAAAATAATCTGCAATGTGCTCCTTGCTTGGCATCTGAATTAATTATTCCACCCACACTACAATTTAATTGGCAGGCACAGGTACACTTATTTGCTTTGCAAAGCAACATTATTAATGGGGGGTTTAGAGATATACTCGTTTAATAGAACATAATCTTTCATGTATACTAATGCCAAGGAGTACATAACCATTCCAGTAATTATATGTTCCAGTAAAATCATTAATATAAAATAAAATTCTATCATACCTACTTTAGGGATTCAATTACCTCCAAGTTGATGAGTTACCTGTATTAAAAAAAATGGAACTATATTTATGTCTTTACAGCAACAACTGCTAAAATCTCTAATCACAGACTATAAAGTTCAAAATGTCTTACTCCAAATCTTGCCACAAAGTGTAAGTGAAAGTGCTTTAAACACAAGATGACTTTGCGTGCCAATTGCCTTGGGAAACAAATAGTGCACATGAGGAGTGGAAGTAAGGTGATGGAGTTTAATGGTTACAAGTATGAAGACTATCAACATAAGAAAAGAATAAGATGTTATACAGAAGGAGTTGAATCTTTCTAGGGAGAGGATTTCATTCCTCTTTTGTCTGGGAATGTTTCTGTGCGGAATAGGCATCTTTTGAGATCATTTGCTTTTGCAGATATCAGCACTGCTTGGATAATCCACAAATGCAACTCTATTTCATCAGAAAAGCACACAAACCAGCTGCAGTTTTTGCAAAATAGACTTCTGGTAGGTTAGGAAGATAGCACAATGCTGTGGTTAGCTCAGTTCCTGTATTCCTTACCAGCTTTGGACCTTAAACACAACCTCCACTTCATTGTGCTTTCTTAAGCATTGTGGTAGGTAACAGCCTTCTGCTCTTCCCATCCGTTCTCCTCCAAAACGTTTTTGTTCTGGTTTATTTCTGAAAATATTTGTATCTACACCCTTGCAAACAAACAAAAAAAAATTTCAGTCTTCAGGCTCGTCTTCTTCCCAATGAATTTGTCTTTGGAGTATTTTAGATTACAAGACTAGAATTGAGCAGTTAATTTCAACTTTGTGGACAAACCACCAAGTAACGACAAACCATTCCAATCTCTCCAGGATGCAGGACGCTTACCTCTTTTCTCTTGACAGGGCACTCAAAACCAAGCTGGAAGCAGGATCCCAACCATCCCCTACTCTCTGTTAAAGTTGCTTGCACAGCAGACAGACCGAGTGGGCACACAGGAGGTGCTTGTTTCTCAAAACCCAGCAGCTGTTTTTTGGCTTAAATTGATTATTCAGAAAAAGAATCTTAAGACGTCACAAGGAGGCCTTTGGTTTGTGTGTTTGATTTAGGAGCTGCAAGACCATGTCCTTTAAAAGGGTATTTTATTGTTGCATGATTTGTGGTGAACCCACACGCATAAAAAAAAGGATCAAATCTGAGGTCTTAGGAGCACAACAAATAGTACATTAGAGTTGCTTTAAGCAGCAACCAACAGTTACTTTTCAACACTATTAATAATGTTGCTCAGATGGCAGATGAGCTCATCTGATTGCAGGAATTCACTCCAGCTGAAAGGAAACTCCTTCAAACATATAACCACTGGTTTCTTCTGGCTCATCGAGGTTATTAAAAGAACTTTTACTACTTAAATGAAAATCTTGAGGTTCCCTGCTTTCAGCTGTGCTTTTTAAAATGCAATGCTCCAGAATAATTAGACTAATTGTTTTAAACTGCCATCTGAGAAATGAGTAATAACCATGGGGTTTTTAGGCAAAAAAAACTAAATTCAGCCCCTAGATAACTGCTCCAAGATCACCAAGCAATCCCTGGAGTATTTCTCTCAAGCAGAAATGCCTCAAGATTCTCATTTGCATTTAGTCTGGTTTGCTGCCACTAGAGAGGAAAGACCCCAGAGAAGGCAGTTTGTAAAAGCAGTTCTCTGGGGGTAGATCAGAGAGAATCCTGAGGGGCTTTGCAAGAGGAAGCTAAGAGGACTGTACTCTCCTTTGCTGTAATGCTATGTAATGCAGCACACGTTCCCAATCACTGGTCAAATGGCTGCTGTGCCACTGTTCACAAACCTCATCAAAGCTTCATCCCATGCTGTCCTAAGGTACCAGTGCAGCAAAAACCTTCCTTGAGGAAAGACTTTCCTACCCCTTCATAAATTCTAGGAGTGGCAAAAGCCAACCAGGTCATGGGCACCAGGCATAATTCATCAGAGCCCTCAGGCAAGTTTAAATTACACTAAACAACTCATGCTGAGCCACTGCAGAATGGTCAGGGGAAGGTGATATATCAGATGCTATCAAGACAGAACAAAGATTTAACAAACTTGCACTGGCTTCATTGTGCACATGTCTACATAAATGCAGACAAGGCTGTGGAAAAGGAAGTCCCAAAGCTTTATCAAGAGTGCTAACAATCAAGGCTGTTAACCCTCAAAAGGGAACTTGCATTGACCTCTGTCAGTGCATATCCAGAGAAAGGATGTAAGCTCTAAAATGAGGACCTGACATTGATAAAAAGACAAAGAATCTCTTGATAGTTTATACAGATCTTGCTACCTGCAGTACATTAATTTGATTCATTAATAGCTGTGTATAGCAAAGTAAAAATGAAAAAAGGAGAAAAGAAGAAATACCTCAACCTCAGACAAGAAGAGCTGAGTGCAGAGAAGAGACCTCAGTGAAATAACAAAGAAAATAGAAGAATTAAATGGAAAAAAGGTAAAACAACAAACTCTGAAGTGTTATGGTCAGTGGTTTGTTATGATATATGATGATAATTTCTTTTGTTTAATGTGGAAGGTTGGCATAGATGGCTGGTACAGGAGAACAACCTAAAAATTAAGATCAGAAACATCCCTTAGAAAAAGCAATGTATTGCAGCATCTCATAAATATTTATATGGCATGGCTTATATTGATCATTTTCTCTCTGGTCACAAGAATTATCCATAGAAAAAGAGTATGAAATTTGAATGTTAATGTAAACAGAAAAAGTTCCCAATAATTCCGAGTAATTTTCAATGTTTTGAAAGAATTCCACCAATCGAGCAGCAAGCACACTGTACTATTATTGCAGATGCAAAAGTTACAAAATAAAAGTCACATCAGAAATTGGAGCCTTTGGAAACAGCAGTTCAGAGGCTCCCAGAGTTTTCAAAGTGTCCCAGAGACAACAATAGCCAACTTTCACCCAATATTGTTACTAATCACTGTTCAGTCTCAAGACATGAGAGATTATATCACCTTCAGAATACCTTTTTCCTAGCCACACACAAAATAACTAGTGCAAGAAAGAGACAGAAGTGTGTTCCATTTCCTCAAGCCTTCAACTTGATATATCTGGCTCAGGACAGTGTCCTACTACATCACTTTGACTGAACAAAGAAGCCAAGGAACACTTACATCTGTTAACTGCCTGTAAATCTAAGCAGCTGTGTTGTGAGTCATTTCAGGACTGGCTAATAATTGAATAAACAATTGCAATTGTGCTCCATGAAACTCCCATGTTTTCTTTCAGTCTTGGCATCTCGTCTCATGAAAGCTGTACGAGTTAGGATGAACCACACAAATTCAGTCAGCTATGACAATGTTTACCTGATACCTGTAGTCTACCAAACATCAGGAAGCACATCCTGGTTCTGGGCAACTGATAATAATAATTTCACACACAGTATCACAAGGTTGGAAGAGACCTTTGAGATCATGGAGTCTAATTTCCAAATATTCTAAATCCAGTGATTCAAGACTTACTTACAGGGTGATATTTATGAAGGCCCTCAGATAATATTGCCACTTATTATTTACGATAAAATAATGCTCAACAAGGCATGGTGAATGCAGCACTTGTAGAAAATGAAAAGGTAATCCCTACACCAGAGAATCTGCATTCTACGTGTTGTTGAGTGTGTCCTGAACTTTTGAGTAAATGTAGTTTAATTTCAAATGGAAAGAACATCTTTTCTAGATCAGTGGTCTTCCACCTATTGTCTACTTTTAGGAGACCTTGAAAGATAATTAAGAAAAGGAGGTTTACTTTGGTAAACTTAGAGGCATTTTACGGGGTCGACAAATTTGAAATAGATTGAAAATACTAATCTAGATGTATTTGTAAACTATGCCATGGAACTGCATTCTTGTTCAATTATTTGATGGGATTATTACCACACAACTGACTGAACAAGAGTGGCAGTCTCCCTGGGAAGTGTGCTGAGAGAGATACTGAAAGGGGACAATATTCCTGAGCCTGACTGACATTTGCTGCCTTCCAGCAAAGCACTGCCGACTCATCCATAGAGTAAAATCAAGCTCTAGGGTCTGTAAAAATTTATTGATTTTACTCATAGGTAAAGTATAATAACTCCTGTTAAACCTCATGAGGTTTATAGGAAAAGTTTGTAGTGTGAAGATCCTCTACTGGCAAGCACATAGCTTTGCTTGCTGTGACTAACTCAGCCTATGATAGCTTTGCCAAGCCTATAAACAAAGCTTGAGGCTGTTTTATGACACAAATACTGCTGGAAAAAGATCTGACACCTCTCCAAGCTGCACATTTGTTTTCACCTACAAAGCACTGCTATAGGCTGCACAAGACTTCTTAGTTTATCTAGGTGAAAAAAGCAAAAGTGCTTGTGCCTGGAGCCTTGATGCTTTGATGCCTAACAGCTATCTGCTGTGCCATTCCTGGAGGAAGGTCCTTGCAGATGTGCTCCCCAAAAGACATCCTCATCACTGTTGCACACTGCTACACACACACATCTTCCCTTAGTAAGAGTGTTTGTCAATAATATTAGGAGATATCCTGGTGAAGCAACAAGTCCAAAAATGCTGGGACAGTCTGGGTGAAACGGAGAGTCCTAGGGCTGATAATAAAGGAAAAAAGCCAAACAAGGCTGGCAAGCCTGTAAATTTTTTTCCCTGAGGAGTGAAGGTCTTTTCTTACTACAACATATTGTTATGGCCAAAGGATATTACAATTATTCTTCTGAATCTTAGGGACTGGTGTGATGTGAACCTGAGTCACTGGAAAACAATACCTATAGATGCAGACCCTCTTATCTGTTTCTTTGCATAAAAACAAGTGAATCACAGAGATCTGTCTTTTTCTACCATACAGTTGATGTGCATGGTAGACAAAGAAATACTTTTTCAGCATGTTATTCAGAATGAGATCCCTTTAGCAGTAGTTAACAAGCAAAGGAATGTCTTTATTTAAATCCACATTAGAGGCAGAACTTTTGTCTGTTCTATTTAATCGCTCAAACTATATAAATTAGTCCTTTTCTCTACCTTTTTTTCTTTTTATTTAAAAAAAAAAACCTTAACAACACTTTATGCCACCTTTCTTTAGGCCCAGGACCATGTTTTAACAGACTGAGTCTATAGGCCTATTATAAACTTCCACAAAACAAATTAAGCCAAATGTTTGTAAAGTTGATTGTTCCTGTCTGGGGAAAAAAAAAAGAGGATTGTCCCACAACACCAAATATCTTGAGCAATCTTTCTTACTACAACCTACCCTTTTGTTACCTTTCTCATTTTTCAGGTTCTTTGTGGGGATCTTGGACTGATTGTGACTATTCTATCATTGCATTCATTGACACTCTGGGCCAAATTTTTTTGCACAGAAGCAGAACAGAATTTTAGAATTAACAATAAAAATGGAATAAATGTCTCTAGAAAGAGAGAGACCTCATACTATGTCTTATATCACCCATGTTGTTTCTTTTATGTATTATCAAATATAGCATCCCATATTGCAAAGATAAAATACTGAGTCTAGAAAACACTGTGCTGCAAGTAGGTTTTGCTGCAACCAGGTTTTCTATGTAAAACCCACTTAATGCACCAAGGTAGACACTATTATGGTAGGAAGGTATTGATGGAAGGGAAATAAGCTAAGAAAAGGGAGGAAAAAAACATCATTTCTGCTGTGCCCTCTGTCCCTTTCTGGAATGCTGGTGTTTCCCCCTAGAAAGATACTCCAAAGCAGAAAGAGTAGCACAACAAAAATACTCTCAAAAGGGAATCACAGAGAGAGCACATATCCATATCCTTCCTTTTGGGTAGACTTTCCTGAATATTGCCTCATCTGTCTGCTGAGCCCTCATGAAAGTACTTTCCTTTTCATTCAAACAAGTAATAAAAATCTTCCTCCTCGTATGTTGAAGCCAACAACACTCCTCAGCACCAGCAGTTTCCAGACCTTTTATCACAAAAGCTCCTCCCTGCTCTGTACAGACTTTGCACTGAGCCCTGCTTTTGTTTCATGGCACTGAATCACCTGGGCCTCTGGGTGCCACGCAGCTCTGGAGGTGCTTATGTGCTGCATCCTGCCTGTTTGCCACCCAACACCAGCCCTTCCAGAACTCAACTCCACGCAGGCTTTGTATGTGCCATGACTGGGTGGGATCTTACAGATGCTTAGGGACCACTGCTCTACCTGAAGCCCATCAGTAATTAATGTGCAGTCACTGTCAGTTCAACCCCTACCTGAATACAGTTCTCAGCACCTCCAGACTAAAGGGGGATGTATATTCACTGTAGATGTGCTGCTTGTTTTTGCTGTAGTAGGCTAGTGCTAATCTACAGGCATATATAGAATGAGTATCATCAGAGGAAAATTCATTTTCTTCCATTTGAAGAACATTTTGGGTTTGGACAACACTGCTAAAATAAGTAGTAAAAGAAAATTAAAATTAGCTCAGGATATTTCTCTCAAGAAAGAGAAGTTCCTTCCAAAATTCCAATGAAAATTGGCTTTGACTTGGCAGATTTATGAGGCTTTGAAACTTTCAGTTGGAGCCTAAGCAATAGTTTGTTTTGTATTTAGAATAATAATACTCCTTAACTGAGGCAAAGAGGGGCGGTGACACCACTATTTATGGCTTGTTGTCCCTCTCAGTTTCTGCACAGGGAATGCAGCTGGACTGGTTGTTGCTTTTACAATTATTGCACACTTTTTGTATTAGCAGCCCTCATGTATTGAAAACCCATGAAACTGCTTTTCCAGAACAGTATTTTTTCCAAACTTCCATTTTTTTTCCCCAAACCACGAATAATAGAACTTTTAAATCAAAGCTGAGATCTTTGCATGGTTTAGGATTCTGTCCTAAAGCACTAAAAAAAAAAAATCACAGTATTCAGAATAAACTGCCAGTCACCAGCATAGAAATTGACAGAGCTGTCCTGTCTTCTCAAATGTCTTTTTAGATGAAGTGCTGGAAGCTTAGAAAACTGGAAATATCACAAAAAATTTCCCAACAGGTTGAAAGATGGGCATACAAATATAGTTTAAAACATAGAATTCTTACCTTTTTTTCATGATTACTCAAAGCTTGCGTAACTCTAACCTGAGGTTTTCTTAATGTGCTGAAAGTACTTCTTTCTGTACAACCTCCTAAAAATGTACTCAATAATGTACTTTGCGTTTTCAAAATGGCAACGGTGAATGAAATGGGAATTTTGTTCCTGTTGAAAATGTAAATAGCATTGTTTCCACTTTTGTACAAGAATTCAAGAGCTGCAGAATCAATAGGCAGTTTCATATCCCATCAGCAGCAGATACTGGGCTGAAAGCCAGTTTCTTCATGATGGCTTTGTTTAGCCTACAGTTTTGGTCATACTGTAATTCTAGTTAATTGATTGCTGGTTTGTTTGAGTTAACACAATTGAAAATGGTAATGTAGACATCCAAGAAATATTTGGGGCAGAACAGTTCATTAATCAAAGTTACAGCAAGATGAAAACTTTAAACCTGATCAGGTTAGGTTGGATGTGGAATCATTTAGGTTGGAAAAGACATTTAAGATCGTCAAATCCAACCCTTAACCTGACACTGCCAAGTCACCACTAAACAACATCCATGAGCACAACACCTACATATGTTTTTAATACCTCCAGGGATGGTGACTCTACCATTTCCCTAGGCAGCTGTTCTGCTCCCCCCTCTCTCACACCTGACACTCAGGGACTCCACATCTCCCTGGGGTCTGCTGCACTGGTGGGAGACAGCTCTGGTCAGGACCTAGGACATGGTACCTCAGTCTTTGGTTACAGATGAAAGCAGACAGAATCCTCACAGGCAAAGCAAACTTTCTACCCACTCCCCAACCCAAAAGAGATAGGAAGGTGTGACTCACTTAAAAAGCAAAAGCAGATGCACTCAAGCACCTGACTCCCATGAGTGCAGAGAGCTGAAGGAGCAAAGATTACTGCAATGCAGCTTTTCTTTTCACCTGTACTTTACATCTGAGTGTGAAAGAAGGTGTTGGTTTCTGTCACTTTGTGAGTATTGACCACAGCATAGTTATGAATGGTTCTTCATGCAGGACAGGACTGTGCAAAGTAGAACCATTCTTCCACCAACAAAAATCTCAAAAATATGAATAGATGTGTAAAATTATATTTGTGCACCCAAATGAAGAAGAATGATAGTCTTTCTGATAGCCAAAATGCTGGATCTTTCAGCATTATCCTATAAAGCATAGTGGAGACAAAAAAAATATAAGTGATCTGGACACTGACTATGGCTTTTTGAATTGGTATAATAAAATAAGTGAAAAAATGGTACCATTATACAGGATGCATGTCTCTTAGACTATTAAAGGGGTTGCAATTGAGGATCCCATGGTACAGTTGCAGTCCCACTAGTGGACACTGTAGCATAGATGGGATGTGTTCACTATTCCATTGTCTGACTTCACCCCCACGTAGCATGGTTCACTCTGTGACACAATGGTTTGAGCCTTCGCTGCTGTTCAGCTTTCACTACCCATAGAAGAGATTTAATGACAGAAAATTGTAGCTTTGAATTTCACAGTGTGATGAGTTTGTAATAGCCAAGTTGGAATTTGAGTACTGATCTCCTGACTCCTAGCTGTATGTTTTAACCCCAGAACTACTCCTTCCCCACCGGTGAGCTTGCATACTATTTTGTGTTAGTGTTATAAGGCATGAACTTCATGAAAGAGATGCATCTGACTTTAGAAGCCAGGTAACAGTACACGTACCACACCTGGAAAGCAGACATCAGACTTGGCTCTCTCTTCCTTTGGAATGGCTGACAGCAGCTTACCACAAATTATTTGGGAGAACTTACTCTTCTTATCTTTCCTCTTACCCACATCACTAAAAAGCTGTATTGTACTTATGATGGAGTGAAATCAATCAGAGCTGGTTCCTGCTGCCTAAGCTCTGCCCACTGTGGAGAGCCATAAGCACTTTTCAAAGTGCAGAATGATTAATGACAGCTCAGTGTGGGGAGCTGAGAGACTCAGACTCATGACTGATGCATGTGAAAAGACCAGTGAACAGGAGGTTTTCTGGTCAGAGAAAACAAATGTCATCACTGAAATCAGTGAAACTGCTTACAATTATTTTTGCACACAGAGGCTGTTTCTAAACAAGAGAAAACTCGCTGCTACTAACTGGTTTTTTTGTGTTTCCTCTTCCCCTTATGAAAACTGTGATGTTCCTGCCATGGTTAAAAAGGTAATCTGGAAGTAGGAAACAATTCAAGAGGCAGCCCCACCTTTACTTAAGGAAACTTCTGTGTTCCATGGAAATGTCATCCTTAAAATGAGGAGCGGGTTTCTAGTTTTAATAATTTTTATTAATAAAGATAACTTCAGCAGTCAAACATTATATTGATAATTTATTAGATTTTATATATCTGGCTTCCTTGTCCTGGAATATTAACATCCTCAAACCAGGTAAAACCCATGACCAATGTGAGTTTATCTGATCTGTGTGGACAGAGAGACTAGCTGCCTAGAGTGAGGTTAAAGAAGAACGATGTCCTTTGAATGACCAGCCAAAGGTTTTAGACTATTTGTCTACTACTCTGTCTTTTCATTTCTGTCACACAGGTTTATTTCCTGGGAGTACAGCAAAGAATGTACCAAAAGCAGGGTCAAACGCAACGTTGTAATAGCAGCAGTTTGGCTAAATGAAGATAGCACTCTTGCAACTTCTTCCTCTAGAAGCCACAGCCCTAAACCGCTTGATACTCTCCTTTGTTTATAAATTTTGTTTTGTTTGGTTTGTTGGTTTTTTTCTCCAGAGTCTAACCATAGAAGGGGTGCCTTGGTTGGTACAGCTTCCTTGACAAACCAAACACTCCAAAATAAGGAAAGCTGTAATGGAACAAAAGCTCCATATCAAACACTACCCTTGCTAATCAAGCCAAAGATATCACTGCGTGCTTTTACAGTACAGTGACAAAATCGCATGAGAAATGCACTGCCCTGGAGAAAAGACCAGGGAGAAGACCAAGACAGGAGCACTTTTTTCCTGCAGTGGGAGTTAAGGAAGATGGTAATTTTGACTCTCAGATTCACAGTTCACGTGCCTTCAACAACAGCTCAGTTCCATTTTCAGTTACTGAGGGGCCTTCAACTTTCTTGTTCCTGGCATGTGCCAGGAATTTCCCCTGTGTTTACAGAAGCCACAATGTGCTTGCACTGAACACTCTGAGAAGAGCTTGTACTGTAAATTGGACATATAAAAAAAAAAATCACCTTGTGTGGGAGCCAGCACAGCACATCAACTGAAACAATGGTCAGTGACCCAGCCAAGTGCATGCAGCATAGATGGGAAATCCCAGCCCTGAGACAGCAGCCTTCCTGATTATCCCTTACCCGCAAGAGTGAATCCTCTGGTTCATTGTGCTTGGAAGTCCTCTGGCCTTCATCTTTAAATCACTTCAAGAAAAATAGATTATTAAGAGCCATATGTTAAGCTAGTTTGAGAAAGACCCTCTCCTTATTAGAAGTTGCTACAGGGAGGGACTTAACATGCTGTATACTAAGAAAATCAGCTGCAGTCAATACCAATGTTTCTGTTACACAGTGGAAGAATAGTTGTCTATGTTGAAAAAAGCACAGAACTCAACAGTGAAGATATGATCAATAGTTTTTTTTCAGAAACATTTACAGAAGTGGACTTAATTGAGTTAAATCCATATGATTTTGTATATAAGCAAGGGTTGAACATAAGAAGTACAAAATTCTCCTAAAAGAAAACATGTTCAGTCTTCATAACATGTGGGTCATTCTTATTAAATAGATGGTTTAAACACCATGTATCAAAATGGGTGGAGTTTTCCTAGTGGAGGCTCTGAAATTGTTTCCTCCTAACAAAACTTTGGAATCCTTTTGTCAGCACATATGACTTCCTGTGCTCTTTGCTGTATTCCAAAAGCCAAAATATGCATCCTTTTGTAACAAAACTCGTGGTTTACCAAGAAAAACAAAGAAGCAAACAGATCTGCATGGTGTCAGTGCTGCAGGCAGCTTTTTGTATTTGTTGGAAGATCTCATTAGGTTATGGAATGTTAATTATTTGTGGGCACATTCAAACATTTTCAACAGAGATTGTGATGAAAAATTTAAGGCCTTTCCTCTTCTAGCTGCAAGGTTGAAACTGCCAGGAGTAAACCTAAAACTGATCATTAGTTCAAATCTGCCAGATAGTATGCAGCTATGCAGAACAAAGAATGTTGATAAAGTAAAAACCAGCAACTGAGAATACCAAAATAGACTACTCCCTCCCTACAGAAGACACTCATTGCTCCATCAGTTAAATGTACTTACTCCTCTGTGTCACTAACAGGGACGTATTTGGCACAGAATATTTGAAGTAAAGCCTCTAGAAATAGCAGTAAGTGGACAGACTGCAGGAATTCAGACAGAAATTGTGCCAGCCTAGAGTTTTAGAGGCTTTGAGGCTCCTGTTTGATGAGGCAAAATTGGAGACAATATAATAGTTTATTAAGATGTGACTCCATGGGCAACCTAGAAAACCTTGTGTACTACAGAGGCCAGCAAAGAGGAAATGTCACCCTGCCATGGCCTCTGTTCTCATCTGCCCTGCTCCCATGCTACACACGTGACATCTGGACTCTTTTGAGTGCTGTCCTAATCTAGTAGAAAGCTGCCTGGCTCTTCGGCTGTGTGACCGAGTTACTGCTGGGCTAGGGAGTTAGGCTCCCCTTAGCATGGAAATGAATGATTAAGAAGAGGTAGGATGGCCTGTCACATTATCACAGTATCACAAGGTTGGAAAAGACCTCTGAGATCATCGAGTCCAACCTATGACCCAACACCAGGACCCACTCGACATTTAAACCGTGGCACTAAGCACCTCATCCAATCTGTTTTTAAACACCTCCAGGGACAATGACTCCACCACCTCCCTGGGCAGCTCATTCCAATGGCAAATCACCCTTTCAGTGAAAATTTTTTTTCCTAATATCCAAGCCAAAACCTCCCCTAATGAATCTTGAGACCACGTCATCTGGTTCTGTCACTGGTCACCTGGGAGAAGAGAACAACCCCTGCTGCCTGCCTACAGCCTCCTTTTAGGGAGTTGTAGAGAGCAATAAGGTCTCCCCTGAGCCTCCTCTTCTCCAGGCTAAACAACCCCAGCTCCCTCAGTCTCTCTTCATAGGGCTTGTGCTCCAGTCCATTCACCATCCCCATTGCTCTCCCCTGGACACACTCCAGCATCTCAACATCTCTCTTAAACTGAGGGGCCCAGAACTGGACACAGCACTCAAAGTGTGGCCTGACCAGTGCCGAGTATAAGGGGATGATAACTTCTCTGGTCTTGCTGACCACACTATTCCTGATGCAGGCCAGGACACCATTGGCCCTCTTGGCCACTTGGCCACACTGCTGGCTCATGTTGAGTTTCCTGTCCACCATCACTCCCAAGTCCCTTTCCATTTGACTACTCTCCAGCCATTCTGTCCTCAGCCTACAGTTCTGCATGGGGTTGTTGTGTCCAAAGTGTAGAACTCAGCACTTGGACTTGTTAAACATCATCCCATTGGAATCAGCCCATCTCTCCAGTCTATCAGGGTCCCTCTGTAGGACCCTCCTACCCTCCAGCAGATCAACACTTCCTCCCAGCTTGGTATCATCTGTGAACTTGCTAATGATGGACTCAATCCTCTCATCCAGGAAAGACTTTTCCATCTCTGCAGCTGTCAGCTGCCCAAGGGACCACCACTCTCTAAGCAACACCACAACAAGAGTCAAAGAGCAAGGGCTTCTGGAGCCACTCCAGTTGCTAAAAAAGATACTTGCTGCCAACTTCAGCTAATAGTTTGATCTTACGAATTCCATGAAATTACAATGTAGGTAAAGATGTCCTGCAGGCAAGTTTAGGAAATCCCTGCATTATTTGGTTTGCAGCAGAGAATCTGACTAGCAGACATCCAAGAGAGAAGGACGACTGCATTGTGCTAAACTACAAGTACATAATAAAAATTGTCTTCTGCAAAGAACAGCTGAGCAAACCAGATAAAATCAGGAGAAATTAAAAATCACCACATCTGTACTACAGGTCAACAGCGATATCAGAACTCAAATCCAGGCCCTCCTGGCTCATTGTCTGCTAGATCTCTTTCATTTTCCCAACACCTTGGACCTAGCAAGAGGTGCTCTAGCGATATTGTAGTGTCAGTAACTCTCACCATTCATAAGTCAAATCCATCATCCTTCAGAAGAAACCATTGAATTCAACTGAAAGTGCACACTAGACATTTGGCTTAAGAAAAAGGCTTGTTTTGATGACAATTTTAATTCCAACAATATAGTGTTATCCCGTAAGTGTCAGTTGCTAGAAACACCTGTGGGGTTTGATGGTTTATTTCTTTACATTTTGTTACAGATTTGTGCAGGACTGAATGGAAGATTGTTGTCTGCTACTGATGAAACTATGGAGAAGATTCATACTTCAACAGATCGAGGCTACTCTAGAAGGCAATCCAGGTCTTAACTCTGTTTAAATAACATACACAGCAGTCAGCAACAACTTAGGTACCTTATTTAGATGTTTATTGACCTGTGTATCTAAGACTGTATTCTACCAAAGCCTTTTGAACTACTTTGTGGTTTTGGTTTGCAGACCACACAAATTTCCCTGAAAAATGAGAACCTCCAACACATTTTAATTTGTGAAACATGTGTGGTCCATATGAGAAGAAGTGTATCCCAGAGGAATGTAAAACCACAGTATGCACAACGTGTGGACAAGGAGTAACTGGTGTTGAACTGAATTTTGACACTGATTAATTTCAACCTACAGTGTGCACTAATTAATCCACACAGTGCCCCTGTGACAGAAATGTAGAAAGGTCTGAGATTGAGGGTTTGTCAATAAATGAAAACTGACATGTAATAGGATAGGGAGACTATTTTAAATGGATAGCTGCTTCAGATTGCCTCTAAGAGTGGGCATTCCTACTCTGCATTAACTGTGACTTTTTCTAGCTTGTTTAGTCCAAATGAGCACTTTGAAGTCATTTAGAAAGAAGGGGAAAAAGAGAACATCTATTCCAGATAAAACCATCTAAACTGCCAAACCAGTTATTCATTTAATCTATAGATAAGCCTCAAAATCTACTATTTTATGTCCTGCAGTCCTTCAGTTCTTGCATATTTTTTGCATCTGACAAGTATGTTGGTATCATCCTGATGACACTTCCTCCAAAAGGATACAGTAGAACTAGGAGTATGTCAAAGAGGGACAAGGATGACTGCAGGTATGGCTCAGCCTCTGCCCACACAAAGGCTAAGCAGGCTAACTCTCTTCAGATCTGGATCCTCTGTGAGTGTGGGGAGAGAAGGTTTATAAAATCACAACTGGGACAGAGAAGATAAGGAACAATTGTTCATTATTTCTCACCACATAAACAAATTAATTTATGCCATGGCAGGTTCAAAAACAGATAAAAACAAAGGGGATTATTTTCCACACAAGAATAAATTGAGCTGTATGACTCACTGATAAATTAAGTTTGGATGCAAAAAGTATTTACAGATTCAAAATGGGATTAGACAAATCAATTGTAGAAAGGTCTATCAAGGACAACAAAACAATGACCCTAATGTAATATTAAGGGAAGGAAATGCCTATAGAACTGATTTCTAGAAGAAAGAAAAGAGGAATGGATCATTACTCTGTTTCTTAAGCTGTTTCCCTAAGATGTTGGTACTGGTCATTGTCGGAGACAGGCCTACAGGCTGCTCAACCAGTGTGGGACTTCTTAAACTACTGGGATTTTGAGTTTCAAGTGACTACATCTGTGCTTGAATGGATTTCAATACTACAAGAAGTAATGGCAAAATATTACACAGAGAGGGCGGAGCACCAGAACTGGTTTGGATCTTGTTTTGGATCCAACTCTTTCGGCTTTCTTCTTTTTGTAGCAAAGATGACAAGCTGGATCATGTGATTTGTACATATTTTCTGTCTAAGGAGCTCTTCAGCTGTGTGTGGGGTACTGTTACTACTATCACTATGAAATAAGAAGTTGACTATAAATAAGACAATTCCTTCCATGCCCTATTTGTATTGAACTAAAACGAAACAAAAAAAAAGCTGTTGCTATAATAATCTCAATGTGAATGGTATCTTTATGGGGGTCTTGACATTTTGGTCACATCTCACTAATTGAATGGCCATTGTTTCAGAGGCTGTATATTGAGAATGAATTTGCCTCGTAGCCTTCTGGCTCTAAAACTTGATTGAAATACAAAACAAAGTCTTTATAGTCTTTCTGGCCTCTGCCAATTCTACAGCTACCAAACACAAAATGACAAGAAACTTCTCTTGCTTCTGTTTATTTCCATGTTTCACTGTGCTTTTTTCGCTTGATAATGCATTTTACAGATTAAAACACTCTCCAGCCTATTTCTGGTTAATTTCAGTAGTAAAAAGATGTTTTTATTTAAGGATGGACAAATTTGGTTTTCCTTATTTTGACTTCACACAAACAAAAAAAGAGGGGATCAAAAGTTCAGTCTGAACTTTTTGTGGTATTCTTTATGGTTACTAATGAGAGAAGAATCAATAAAAAATAGATTGCAGCAAAAAATAGGAAAGAATTCAGAAGAGAAAATATGTAACGAGGAAATGAACACTAACATCACCCACAAGTAGGCAATCTGCCTTGCCTACTACAGCACACCAGATTCAATCTAAAAGCACCCCTGCCCTGACATTTCCTGAGTTTAAATTGCAGGGAAAATGTAAATTTATGCTAATAACATTAAAAAAAAAAAAGGAGAGCAATAGTGTGTGAAGTGGACAACACTTCTTAACAAAACACAAGATTTAAAAAATCTAATTTTATATAAAGGAATCAACTGACTTCTCTATCTATTCTTATGTTAGAAGCAAATTCATATTTTGAAAAAAAGATGTGAGGATATTAAAAATACCCCTACCAAGGGGATATCTCAACCTAAGAAAAACTGTAAATTAGAACAAAAATATAGTGCATAGAATCACAAGCTATCAGTTAGCATTTTGATTGCATTGTATATTACAAACATGTCATTTAGGTGTTTTTAATGCTGTACATATTATATATTCTCCAGCATTCAAATTGTTTCAGAAATTAAAATGCCAACACAAAACCAGATTCCATTGAACCTGTCTATATAAAACAGCTCTACTAAAACAGGAAGTTATTCAACAGAGCAATGGTATGAGTGGTTTCTAATGTAGTCTGCTAATTATTTAAAGAATATTCAGCAGGACAAATTATATTAGAATTGTAGTTGTAGTAAAACACATTTAAGAAAACAAAATTGTTTATTCACTAATAATAGACCAGGAAAAAAAAGAGTAGATTTCTACCAAAATAAAATGAGAAGGTACAGTTGCAGGAATGACCTACCTGAGCATCATGCATTTGTTGGAAGCCTGTCAAAAAAAAAAAAAAGAAGGTACAAATAAAAGTGAGGATTTCTGTGTTGCACTAAGATAATCACCTTGTGCCACTACTCAGGAGTTCAAATACTATACGAGCAATTTAATAATAGTTTCTAAAATAAGAAAGAGTATTTTTTTAAATTCCATGTACAGCAGAGCCAAAAGAAAACTTTTTTTCCCGAAAAGCTAAAGGCTTGTTAAAAATAACAAAAGAGTTACAGCAACAAAGGCAAGAGAAGAGGAAAGGAAAATTCTTGGGTTTCTCAGAAAGCAAGGATTCTACAAGCACTTTTCCCACTTCCAGATATTTTAGGGACTATAGAAATACTTCAGTCAAAATGTGTATAGGCTAAAATTCTCAAGGATCACTATAAATCCACAAGCTTTAGTAAATTAGAGGTTGGATAGAGATATGATACGAAATAAATGCTTTCACGTGTTCAAGGCACATAGGAATATGCTGTTCTAGATTCTCATTCCAGGTCTCCTATTCAACACTGCCCTGGTTTCAGCTGGAATACAATTAATTTTCTTTCCAGTAGCTGCTGTGTTTTGGAGTTTGTGTTAAGAATTATATTGATAGCACGTATTGTTTTAGCTGTTGCCAGCTAATGTTTCTGATTGTCTGGGATGGAGTTCATATTCTTCCTATAATCTGCTGATTTTTTTAGATTTAATGTGAAAAGAGGGTTAATAATACACTGATGTTTCTAGTTATTATTAAGAAATCAAGGATTTTTCAGTTTCCCATGTTTTGCTAGTGCACAGACACAGAGCTGGGACAGCTAAGCCAGACTGGCCCGTGGGATATTCTGGACCCTGACACCATGCTCAGTAAACAAATAGGAATTTGGCTGAGGGCTGGGCAGGCCATTGGGGTTTCCCATTTGGTGCTCCATGTTCTGCTACTCCTGTGTTTGTTGTGATCTCTGTGCTCACAGCTATCCCTGTGCTCACAGAAATCACTGCTCAGGACAGGCTATTATTGTTATTATTTATTATTATTATTATTATTATTATTATCATCATTATTTCTTCTATTATTATTCCTTCTGTTATTATTTCTTCTGTTATTTCTATTATTTCTATTATATCTATTATTTCTATTTATTATTTCATGGTTCTATTAAAACTGTCTTTATCTCAACCCATGGCTTTTCCTTTTCCCATTCTTCTTCCCATGCCACTGGGGAGGGGTTAGAAAGTGGCTGTATATTATTTAGCTCCCAGCTAAGGGCTAAATTGTGACAAACACTTATCTGGCTGAAAACTAGGCAGGGAACATTACAAGAGCATGCTACTCCATATTAATTACTTTCACCCTACTGACTTGAGGATGCAAATTCTCCTTCTGGATACTGATAACTTCAGTCTACTTCCCTCCTCTGCTTGAGATAACTTGAAGATGTATTTCTAACTTTCAAGAAAAGTCTCAGACCACAGATTTACACGGCACAGTTATCTGAATTTTCAGTCTGTACATCCAAAGCAGGAAGAGCAACTGGTACCTGAACCACTTCCCAGGGGAGCAGGCAAAGGCCAAGGTCCCTCTTGGTCACAATCCTATGAGGCAGTTGCAGGAGGCAGGACTCAGGAACCGACTACAGCCTGTAGAGGACTCTCATCTCTGAAACATCAGGAGGGGGTGTCATCTCTGAGGAGGTGGGACTCATACTTCTTCAGTAGGAGGAGAAACATGAACTCACATCCCAGGACAGTATTGCAGCAGATGAGTCATTAGATAAACAGGCAATCCTGCTGACAGACTTTTTAAAACCAGACTTTCTATGCCTCTCCTCTTTCTCTCTGATTTCTTCTATCATTTCCTAAAATGTCATATTCCAACAGTAAAGAACTCATTCTATGTTGAGCACAACATCTCTCCTTCATCTTTTCCTCATGGTCTGTACCATACAGTGCAATCTGAGATGGCTCTGCTGGAGTTTTTGTGGCTGCTGCACACAATGAAGAACACATTTACATACAAAGATGTATGAATAACAGTGGTCTAAGAAATATACTACTGCAACTAGACAAGCCCAAGTCTCTTTTCCCACATTGTTCCTTGAATCAATGAAGAAATACAGAAAAGACAAAAATAAATGGCATTAATTTATGTCTCTGCTTTACACGCACACACGTATCTCAGTGGGATTTCTGGAAATAATGCAAAGCCTCTCCAAAGATTAAGAGGCAGTGCCTCCAAATACAACAGACCTCTACAGTCAATAAAAGCAGGAAAATTTACATTAAAATGGGAACTAGTTTATCTCACCATAAAGAAGAAGTTCTGTATCTGGCAAGCGGTAAGAGCCTGTATTTGCATATGCTTCTTTGCAAACAGCAATACAAGTATTGTCAGCTGTTACCACAAAAAAAAAAAGCAGACAGCATTTATCTCAACTGTTATTTACTGTTCAGTGAATGGGGTGTTTTAGGACATACTTCAACAAAAGACACGTATTTATCCAATTTTTTCTTAAGCCTAAGAATGTGTAAGATATAAGAAAAAAACTTTTTATGTCAACATGTTTTTCCATCATCTTCTTGATTTTTTCTTTGGAAAGGCAAAACAAAGCCATGCTATGTTCTCAGCAGGGCTATTTTCATAGTAGAACAAGTTTCAGAATAGTCACTTGGTATTCTTCCACCATTAAAAACATAAAAATAAAAAAGCTGATTCTTTGTCCTTCCTTCAAAGAGCTGGAAGAGCGAACTTCCAGTGGTATTCCTCATATTTCTGTGAGCAAAAACAACAATAGATAAAGTACAGCACACATAATAGAGGAAGGAAAAGACAATGAAAGCAATGCTTGTGTTTATTTTATGCATTGTGTGCACTCAACTGTCACTGACTCCAATGCAAATGCCATTTTCCACATCTACAGGATGAGACTGATTTGTAGAAGCCAGTCCCTAAAGTGGGAAGCACAGCACAAAATTAGCCAGGCAAAGAGCCAGGAATCTCCTTGGAAGTTACCACAGTGTTGGATGGTAAAGTACACCCCCCTTTTGCCCAATCTGCCTTATTAGGACTTTTCCTATGTTCTGTTTTCTTCTCTGCCTTATAATAAATGATATTGCAATAAGAAAGCAATAGCTCCCTTAGCTACAGTAAACACAGGTGGACAAACCAGGTTAGAAGTTCACCTCTTATGATCTTCTATTCAAAGAAAATAAAAAGCTCGTGCTGGGACTTGGTGTGGGATTTTGGAACACAGTTTGATTTCCCTAATTCCTTGTCTGACCTTTGTACTGAATACCATAAATTATCAATACAATATGCAGAAATGATGTCAGCGCTTTGATATGGAGGGTGAGGGATGGCCTATTTGGGATGTTTGTTTTAATGATCTCACAATCACACATTGTGTGATTTGAATTAAATAGATGCTTTTGAGCTAAAAAACTCTACTGATCTTTCAAAATAGTCTTTTATTTTTGTCTGGCATTCCGCTGTGCTCCCTAGCACTGTTGCCATTTAAATGACTTCACAGCTGATACAGTAAACACATTCAGAAATATAAATACCTCGGGTTTATTTTAAAATGGAAAAAAAAACTTCTATGTCTCAAAAAGTAACTAAGAATTAAAAATCAGTTCCTGGTTAACCCAGAAGTAGCATGTGCAAGGTCACTAAGAATCAAACCTCTATGGAATCAGATCAGTCAATAAGAGTCCTTTGCCTCACAAAAACTGCACCTCCAAAAACGGTTTCCCAGTTTATGCCTCTGATTGTAATAAAAATGAATGAGATGCAAAATGGGTGTCTGTAGCTTGCATGCACTGAAGTAATATCAGTGCAAATTCTGCTTTCCATTGCCTTTACAAGTCAGTGCTGGTGCTGTAAGATCCAGTATTTTCTATTGTTAATGGGACCTATGCAGGAAAATAAAATATGAATGAAGACCGTTATATTACTTTAAATGGTCATCTCAAAATAAAATTAGAATTTTCATTATAATTTCAAGTTTGCACTGTATTTACTTAGTTCATCGTCACTATTTTCAAATTAAAGAAGATAAGATCTGCACTAAAACACGTTTTTGTTTTGAAACTGACAGCGAAATCCCAAGTATTTTCAGAATTATTTCCTTTCTCTCTTCCTTCTCCCCAGGCCCCCATTGAATTTCTTTACACTTTTGAAGCATCCCAGACTGTTTTCCATCTACAGAGATAAAGCTCAGCAAGGATAGGACCACAACTGGTGGTGAAACCAGTGTCATAAACAACCAGAGAAAAAGAGTTCTGCCAGAAGCATGAGGTAACTTGATCATTTTAGGGCAACAGCCTTAGTGTTCCACATGGTTGCGAGTCAGGAAGGAATGAGAACCTTTCATGTCCTCTCATTGCCTCTCAATGAGGATGAACTTGAATGCAGCCTAGATATATTTATTATTAGGTCTTCCTAGTTTCCAATTATTAGTAAAGAACATTAATGAAGGTCTAAAAGCCTCAAACATCATAAAAACATGAAAGGCATTGCCAGAACTGTATCAGAGGCCCTCAAATTTTCCCAGCTGCCTTGATTTACTCTCAGTGCCAGGCACCACTTTTCCAAATGAAGAGCGTGAATTAGTTCAGGACATCCCTCTTCTAAAAGGTAGTGAAGAAAAAGATGAATGCAGATCACTAGTACCTTATACCTGTTGAATCAACACACAAAGAAATAAGAACAAGGACAATATAGAGGAAGGTGAAACAAACACTTTCCTTTTTCAGGCAGTCTCTGCAAAGAAAAGAACAGAAAAATCTACCATGGTTGTTACCTGAAGTGGTTTTATAACAAAATGGACTGTTACAACACTGTGTTTATTCAGCATTTGCCCTACTCACTGTTGGCATAGGCATATAAATTCACACATCTGGTTTGGTTTCTATTGATGTACTCTTTGAGCTCTGTGTGTTCAAGATGACATAAGCTTCTGAAGGTAAAACGCTTTTGTTACGTATACTTCTGCTCTATTTACTGTGGCCTATAAGTACTGCAGTATCCTGTCTGCAGTATCCTGTGAAATGTTGGTTTACAATTAGGTGTACTGAGAAATATTTTTTCTTAATAATAATGACATTTAATTCATTTAACTGTAACTGCCCTTTGGTTCCAACAGCACAGTTTGATAACAGCAGTTCTTAATTTAAACCAAACTGCTCTCTATGCATGTGGAGAAGACTGTAACTATGGTAGCAAAACACCTAGGATAAACTTCTGGGCCATTGAAAAAAATAGTTTTGACACTGACTTCAAGAGAACCAATATTTAGTCTTCTGCCATACAAAACAATAGATAATGAGAATTTTGATACATACTCTGGCCTATCTCTTCTCTCTTGTGCATGTTTTCCCTGGTGAATTTGCCACCATCAGAAAAAACGA
The DNA here is from genome assembly GCA_033556795.1 of Tapera naevia. Classification (NCBI taxonomy): domain Eukaryota; kingdom Metazoa; phylum Chordata; class Aves; order Cuculiformes; family Neomorphidae; genus Tapera; species Tapera naevia. The sequence goes on along the minus strand of JAUMJJ010000054.1, from coordinate 2,984,378 downwards.
AGCTTTTCTTACCAAAATAAAAGAAGGCAAGACCCTATATCTTTACAGCACACGTTTCCTTTAGGAGAAGATAATGTGTTTACCATCTCTGTGCTTCCTCATCTTGCTTTGACTTCATCACTTTGGCTTATTTCCCATGCAACCTGGTATTTTCAAGTTCAGTAGTTTACACAGAAAACTGTGTAGTCCAAGTCTTTTCTTCATTACACACACATAATTTCACATGTGCTCTGTATTAATGTCTTTTTCTGCAACCAGAAACAGAACATATGAACTTAAATCCTTTGGCACTCCACTGGTATAAAAATACACCCTCCCACTTTTGAAAAACAGTTTGGTCAATTTTCTGAATGGGTTTCACACGAATGAGGCCGTGTGTTCCTGATGTAGAACCCAGATGCTCAAGGCATCCCTCACTGATGAGAATGGAAGACCAGCCAAGGACTAAACTCAAGGGAACAGAACAGGACTGTGTAAAACATCGACAAATAATACAGGATTACAGTAACAATATCAGTGCTAGAATAATACAAGCTACTTATGCCAGGCAGACACAAAGGAACTTGTAGAAGCTTAGGAGATTCAAAAACACATGGCCTAAAACCTGAGCAGCTATTAAAGCTTTGGCCATATTTCTAGTGTTGATAATCACATTGTTCCTAATTATTAAATCATTAAAGGAGCTTTCTTCTCAGCAAAGCAGAGGCAAAGAAGCAGAATATTTTCACATTTTGTACCTTCTTTCTGCATTCAGAGCACCCATGACCTCTACAGGTAATTGTTCCAAAAGGCCAAAGATGGTCAATACATCTAGGCTTCTGTTTCTCATATGACATCAAAACCTTGTCTCTACTTCATGGGTGTCAGAAACAAAACTCCAGTTGATCCAATGTGGGACTAAATTGTTCAAATTCAACAAGTCACTCCTAGGAAAACCTGCTACAGCTAAAAGCGACCACGCTGTTGCTGAGGCCGTGAGTTAAGGCAATCATGGCATGTGGACAGATGGCCTAGAGTGGATAATTTGCAGGTTATTAGCTGCCCAGGTGTCCCCCAGTGAACGTACTGTCTTGCAGAATGTGCCTTACAAAACATGAAGGACCTCTACAGCTTTGGCTGTCTGCTCTTAGGCTTAATAGAGGATTGATAGTTGAAATACAATGTTCCCAACAATTTTAATAATAAAATAAGTGCTAAGGGGCAATCATCCCATTGCAGTGCTCTTTGCATGTTAATAATGATTATTTTCATCTTTTGGCATTTTAGAAGAAAAGTGCACTTTCATTCCAGCTGTTTGCTGAATTACTTCTACTTCCATCATTGCTGGGACAACAGTGCTGGTTTTCAAAGCTCCTGACTTAGACAGACTCCTATTCAGAAACAGGCATTTTCCATACTTGTTGAAAACGAAGGCTTGAGTTCCAGCTACTTGGTCCACCCAGCAGTAAGATTCCAAACATCTCCAGCTAGATGTTTCTTTGATGTGTGCGAATAATCAGTAAATCCTGTAGAAAAGCCACAGGCCTAAATCTTCTTTTAAAGAGGTTAAAAGGAGAAAAGAGCAAAAAATATTCATTTTGATTGTGCTTAACTATCGTGGCTGTGGGAAGGACTAAACTCCACAGTTATCTTAACCCAGTTATCCTTTTTTGCTGTGGGGTGGGTTTTTTGGATGGTGTTCATCATCTTTCTCATTTCTGTGAGCTTTCCGCTAATGGCTGTTCCTTAATTAGCACAGAACGGAACCTGAATCCATCCCATAGATTCACTGATATTAACCTTTAATTAACGTAGGCACTTGGTATTCACAGTTGCAGAGCATGCACAGAAAGCAGAAAAGACCCAGGTAGTTATGAGATACCGAGACATCCAAGAAGTACAGCACAAATATTGCAAATTCTACATAGACAACTTGCAGGCTCGTTGAGGAGCAGAAGAAAAAAGAATTCTACTCAGATAGGAGTGACAAGAGAGAGATCACCATCTCCCCACTTTATGAAGACAATAGAAAAAGAGGATTACCCTGAAAGGAGTTTTCTTTTTTAGTGGCTGTCATAAAAGTAAAATTAGCACAGAATTAATATGATACAAAAAAAAAAAAAAAAAATCCCGTATGCTACTGCTTTGGAAAAACTCCAACAACTTACGATAAATTAAAAAAATACAAAAGCTTGTGTCAATCTTCATTTGCACTTCCATGAGCATACATATTTTTCCTGAAATACCATTCTGTATCTTATTTATTCACATTAGAGCAATTTCAAAAATTCCTCCTCAGCCATGTCTTGTCATGTCTTGATTATTCATCTTTATGAAGGCTTCTAACAGCCTCTGGTTACAACGTTATAATATATCCTAATAAATTATAAAGTGAAAGGATAATTTAGTCTCCATAACCAATTAATCTTTGGCTTCTTAGCAAAACTGAGTTCTCTAACATAAGTCCCCTAGTCTAGAGGGATTTGGACTCCAAAAAGCAGTTCATCTCACTCTTTCCCTGGAAATAATCAACATATCTGAAAGCTTTCCAGTTCCAACCAAACAAGACGAGCCTTAAAGAACATCTGAAAAAGGATTCTGCAGTAGCTTCTTTGAACTCTCTAATCTTCTTCAGAAGAGAGAGTAGAACAAGGAATGAGTTAGGATCATGAGATGGAGACGAGGATTGCAATGAATGTTCCTCAGGCTTGCCTTGGAGTAAAATCTGCTGCATTTTCTGTGGACCTTTGGCTAACTGAGACCAACAGAAATAGTCCATCGACCTCTTGGCTGTTAGTTTGCATACAAAGGGCAGGAGGCACCACTTTATTATACAAACAGCAGGAGCAGCCAACATAAATTTTTGGACTTGTTACAGTACAATAATCAAGTTGTCAGCTTTTGAATTGTAAGTACATGGGCACCAAGGGTAACTATTCTTATGAAAATGCAGTTTTATGGAGCCCAGATTAGAATCTGAAGCAACTTGTTGTAAGGGCAAATGTGTTTTTTGTTCATTTAAACTCAGGTGACTGCAGTATCTACAAACACGTATTCGGCCTTATGCAGACAAGGTCAGTGAGATGTTTTAGGTGACAAGAGGGAAACTTCTCACATTTCTGGAATGGTAGAGGGAAGATTTATAAAATTTTTACTGGCCTGAAGGAAAGAAAGAAAGTAGAAACATCTGCCAGAGTCACGAGTGGATTGTTGGCTAAATTCATTCAGCAAAGGAGTTTGAAATAGATCATCTCCGCCTTCAGCGGTAGGCGTTAGTGGAGTCATCAAAAATAATTACTGCAGAGGAGTCCAGGACATACCTATAGGGAAAAAAACTAATCTGAAAATGTAAATTAATTCCAGAAAGTATGGCTAGAGAAGCCAGCAGTTCTTACACTCCTGGGCTCACACAATGTACTAAGATCTTATAAAACAAGAGCAGAAATACTTTTTATTTGAGTCTGGAATAGTACTTATGAATATGCCATTAGAAGAGGAGAAAATCACAGACAACAGAAGTTGCTACAGATACACATATGATCACGCTACCCAGAGGTTCTGTTATGAAACACACATCCAGAGATACAGGCATGAATTTCAAACATTAGTATTGCCTGTGAAGTTTCTGACTGCACTCTAGAAACTCACTGGTGTTGAGAGAAGCAAACATAAGCATGGAAAAGAAGGTTCAAAGTGTTAGATAACAGTGACAGTAGCACAAATTTAAACAACCCTCTCCCTTTTAGGTTTTGAACAAGATCAAAAGGAGGCTCTGCAGTTCCCAAGACGGGCTGTCACGAGTGTGTTTGTGCTTGCCACTTGGCACTATCCTATAAACAAGGTACAGAACACCACAGGAACAGTGACGCGGCCATTTCCCGCAGCAGCCCTTTCTCCCTCCTCATAAACAAACCCAAGGCTGAGTGTATTCTTTACAGCCACCATGGGCTCTCCTCAGGAGCTCACATGAAAGTGCTTTGGATCTGTTTTGCATTAGCTTGCTTCCAATGCCAAAGAGCCTCTGGACTCCCAAAGCACATTCCACAAACCCCTGCTCCAGGAGGGAAGCCAGCAGGGCTACAGGCAGCCCACAGCCTGGGGCTCACCCATGGGCCTGCAGGTCCCACTACACAGGTCTGACCCTTGCCAAGGAAGACCCCTCTCTGACTGTACAAGTGATGGCAAACCTCCTAGGAGAGTGCTTTGCCTGAGAACTCTGACAGGGCCCAGTGTTATCCCGAGGGTCCACTCCAAACACCTGCCTTTGACCAGCCTGAGCACCTGGGAACGTTGGTGCTCTCAGCCAGAGCTTCTTGTTTGGGTCTGGATGTTAAAACTTTGGCCCTCTCACTGCACTGACAAGTTTCTGTGGTTAAACCAGTCAGGCCCCAGACACACATAATTCTTCAGGGCTGTTGAAAATTGATTAATCCCGTTTTGGCAATGTTCACACTCAAAAATGAAATGTTATATAGAAATTATTTCAATTACTTTCTTTCTGAGCAGCTGCTCCCATATTGCCCCTCTGTTGCTCCTGCTGAAGGGAACTGTCTGGCCCCAAAACAGACAGGCAGTGCTGGTTAAGCTTGGATAAAGGGAGTACAAAAATTGTTCAAAACTATGCTACTCAGTCTGTGCCTCCCTCTTTCCCTATAGGAGTTCAACTGTAGGCATAGCTAAAGGCAAAGATAATCAGCAGGTAAAATAAATAATAAAAAACTAAGCCACAAGCTCACACAAGCGATTTTTGCAAAATAAAACTTTTGTGGAATTGTACCAACATATGTTCTGGTTTTCCTCATCCAATTTTGGTGAAATGTTCCACTTTGCCTTTCTTCTTTGAACAGTAGTACCTTTCCCTGTAATCCCAATACCACATTGCATAAATTATATGTATTCAAGGCTGCAAATACTTTCATAGATCAAGCAAAAAGATGACCATATGAGAGTTGAATAATCCTAACTAACCTAGTGCTACTGTATACTTTAGATCTTCAGGGAAAATTAGGCATGTTTCCATCAAAAATCTCTCTAATCATGTAGTCCGTAATGTTCCAGTTGAGTCTTCCAGCACAGGTACTGCTTTGGGCCTCTGGACATGTTACTGGGAAGATGTGCATTATGCTGAAGTGGTTTGGCAGAAAACTAGAGCTGCAAAAGCACAGGGGTTTTTTTTACCTTATTCACAAGTAATGATTTGATAAAACATGAATTTAAAGGGCAGAGTAAGTGCTAAGGTACTGTCTATTCAGATTTTCTCCAGGAAAAGAGCCATGCTAAAAGTTTCACATATGGGACAACACAACTTGCTGCCTGAGAGGAGACTGGGAAGACAACAGTTAAGACAATGTCTGTTTCTAACTCATACCACATTTTGGTTTCTGACTTACCTCAGACCTGGTTCCACTGGAAAACTTCCATGCATTTAATAAAAAAACAAGATTTGAAACTCTATTATGATGAGAATATGATAAAAAATTACAAATTTGTTTTAAGACCCTTCAGATTCTTTTCCCTTCTGGCTTGAGCTAAAGCTTGGAGGTGGAGGAGGTAAAAAAAAATAGCTCTTGTAATTGAACTCTTCAGAGCAGGACTTGAAACTGTGCCCTGCCTACTCACAGTGGCTGGGTAAGATGAGATTTTTGCCCCACAGGGAAAGGAACAGGCATGATCAGGAAGTCAGAAGACATCTTGAATTATCACAAGAAAAGTTGTTTTGCAGGGAGGACAGGGGAAGAAACTAACTAGTTGGCCCAACATCTGATGGATGAAAAAACACTGCCATCTGTCACCACAAAATTAAAAAAAATAAATACATCAAATTCAAGGATTTGAGAATGGTAAAGGGTTAAATCACAAGGCGTAAATAGCTCTAGCAGAGAAGAGACCTCAAGGACAAGTCTCTCAATCAGAGTGCTAACAGGTATGAACCGTGTGGAGAATCAGATGTAGGCAGATGGATGTCAAGAACAGACTATGCAGGGTAGAGTGTTTCAGACAGTCATTAATCACCTGCAGGGTGGTGATGAAAAAAAGGAAGTCAAAATGCAAAGAATGGAGAGAAGTCCATGGACATCAGGGATGAAAACGTCAGTTCATTTAGCTTGTCTTAATCTCTGCCAGAGACAGAGCTTTCATAGCATTAGATGTTGCCTTCCAGGTCTCAGCCTTCTGCTGCTCATTTCTGGATGTTAATTCCAAAGAGAAAACCATTAAAAAGTAGTCTGTATCTGAGCAGAGCACCCAATGTAAATGCACAAATCCTTCTGTGTTAATAAACTAGTGAGGTGGTATGAAAAGCTATTCTAATTATGTGTGCCTAACATGTGGAAAAAACCCAGCTGCTGTTAAATCTTCATGGAAAACTGAGAATCAAATGCCATGTGTGAGACCTGGGCTTCCTCTTGCAAAAGATGGGTGAAAGGTTGGTGGCAAGCTAAAACTGAAACCCTATGGCATGGTTCAACTGAAGAGCTAAGCCTCTTTGGAGATGCTTCGTTAGAGGGGGAACCTTCCCTCACGAAACAGGGAGCAAATGATGCTCTGATATCTTTCCCCTGACTAACCAAGGGAAAAAGTCTATGAAAGGAATGCTCAGGGGGATTTTTCTGCACTACAAAACTTAACTTCAGCAAATTAGCTCAATAAACATGAAGTAGGTCAATAATCCACTCCATATTTTAATAACCTGTACCCAAACTGGACGATTTCATTAAGATATTTTTCCATCAGAAGGCCAGTAGTTTAACTGCATCACATAATCAGTGACCTAATCAAAGTTATCTCAGCAATACATAGAAACTGTTCAAATAACCCTCCCAAGCAATGTTATAATAGTTAAGGAAGCCCTTGGGTCACCACTAGATGAAAGACGAAGGACACAGCCCTTTACCCAAAAAGCCTTCATTTTTGCCCTTCAAAATGTACTTGTATTGCTTTTAATGCACTGGCACATTATTTTTTTTCTCTCCTGGCTCTGCAGGGAGATTAGGCTACAGGAAGAAAAGTAGTCTTTTAACACCACAGTGTCTTAAGGACTACTTTTATTGTTCCTGATTTATTTCTGACCTCCTGATATTTTTTTTTCTTGCTGACCTTTTACATGAAGACAAGGAAAACAGTACATTTCGCCTGTCAGTTCAGTGCATTTTCTTTTCTTCATGTGGAGAATTATAGGGTTTTAAATGAACGTCAGCTATTCTGCCTGCAGGCTTTCACTTCACAGCAAGAGTATACCTGGCCTTTTCTTTCCTTGCTGGTAATAGCTTTTGTTATTTACCAAGCAAAATCAATGCAATCTCTGAGTCCTGCTGAATGCTGATGTTTTGGAAGTCAGTTTCCCCTGCAAGTCAAGATTGGAGACATGCAGTCAGGTATTTTCTTAGTGCCATGGGTTTGTTTACCAAACCTGCACGTTTCCCATCACGGTTCCTTTGAACCATGATAATGAATGGCACATCTTACTAATTGGGGGTTGCCTCCTGGCCAGAAACTGCTGTTTTCTTTTGCTTTCTTTCACCACCAATCCACTCTGTGGCTCTAAGTGTATGGTCCCAGGGTTGATGCAGATAATTGTGTCCTAAAGCTACCCATGTACTGAACCAGGGAGAGGCAGAAAGACATTACGGTTCGAGAAACTCATCATTGTATTACAACAGGGCTACAAAAGCAACCTCACATTTAGGAAAGTGGAGAACAGTCACTCTCCCTTCCTCTTGCTCTTACAGTTCCCTAAACTGTCAGCACTCAACTCTGTCTTATCCCAGTTCTTCTGCTTCTTATACTTGCATCTAGAGCTTTTGGAACAACAAGGAGAGTCACAGATAGGACACTAAGCTGAGGTGGGCGTTGCATAGGAGCAAATAGGTTCAGGGGTCATCGGTTTCAAGCAAGGCTCCTGCCTCTAAAAGGACTGAAAGCTGAACGCACCATGGTGCAGTCTTCACCTTCCTCTGGGCCTCCCATTCTAAGAAGACACTTGAACCCCCTGCCTCAGCAATCACTCCTGCACTCACGGCCTCCTTTCTGGCAGCTCTGTTGGTCTCTACTGCCTGTGTAGGTAAAAGAGGTGGAATTGTATTCCCACCAGAGCCAAAAACAGAGCCTCCACCCCTCACCAAAAGCAGGTCCTGTTGGAATACCAGAACCCCCGGCCTGTGCAACAAACTCTATGGGAATGCCAGAGCTTAAGAAAGGGTCTTAACCCTTACAATTGGTTTGTCACCACGTCAGCTATTAGAGTCTGGCCCTGGTAAAATGGAAGAGTTGTGCAGTGTTGGCACAGAGATAGTAATGATGGGTACCACTGACACCAGCGTTGTCTGTTCCTGTCATGAAATCTCAGGAATGACAATGAAATTCATTACACTTGTTATTTTGCATGATCTTGTAACTTCTACCAGCGTAGCTCTTTCGGTGATATGTCAGTCCTTCAATCAAGACAGAAAATTTGGTTTACGAGGGCAGACACAAAGAAAACCTCCATTTGCAGGTAGGAAGGCAGGCTAACATGCTGACAGCACTGGGCAGAAAGAGAAGGGAGTATGGCAGAGCCTGCTCAAGGAAAGGGGGAGCCAGCTTTCCTAAAACAAACAAAAAATTCTCAGGTATCACCCAGTCTGGTTTGCCAACAGCCAAAGCTATGCAAACAAGGACAGTTTGAAGCTATATACTAAAACTTTGACTGACATCAGACAAAATCTTTCCTTCTAATCAGTCCCCATGGAATAGTGAACAGTCAAAAGATAACCGCATGGCAAACAAAATCCATTATCTATTTGCTGATTGCAACTCTTTCTATTGCAACTCTTTCTATCTTTGTACAAAGGAGAGATGAGTATTCTCTCTGTTAATCATCCACAGAGGTTAATTAATTCACAACAAATCACTAGCTCTCCTATTATATATGTTTCAATTAATCATAAGGACATCTATCTAAAGTCCATGTCATCTATTTCTGTTCATTACACTGATCTAAGCACTTATATTCCTTTTCTGCCAATGTCTTCTCTCACAGGAGGCTGAAGCAATCATTTTTTAGACTCATCTACAGCATTACAGAAAACTAACAATACTGAATGAAGGCCAAGGTCAACTAATGCCATGAAATTCCTGCTAGAAGATAAACCCATACGATCTGTAGGATTCCTGCCCGTTTCTTCTGCGTAAGGCAGCTCCGCCCCTTCCTTTTCCTGTTCTGATGAACAGAGAAATAAGTGCTTTTAACAGTAACAGCCTTCAGAAAGCACTTCCCTTTTTAATCCCAAATAAAGTGGACTTCACCAGTAATCTCAAGAAACAGGATTCCTCATGGCAGTCTTCTACAGTTTTGGGGCTTTTTCAAGATTTACCCAAATAACTGACTATAACTTTTAAAATGTTAAGTGAGATTATCCAGCACTGTTCAACCTGTCATAAGTCATTTGGCCATGTGGTAAATCAGGCTAAGCACTTCTTGCAGGAATACACCTGCATGCTAATTTTAAAATAGGCTCTCTGCAGTTCCCAATTTATGAACCTATGAAACGTTTCCTATTAATGCTTTGCAAGCAGAGCTTACCCACTGGATGGGTCAGTATAGATCAGTTCTGGTTTTCACACTGGTGAACGCAGATAAACCTTAAATATGATCACCAGTGCACACCAACACCTAGTTGAAGTTCCTTTACCTTTTCCATTCTAAGTGTTAACAAAGGACACAACCTGCTAAGCTCATAGAGTCATACACAGTTTAATATCACAAAAAGACAGCTAGGAAGGGACTTTTCAGAAATTATACGGCCCAAAACCCTGCATAGAAAGAGGAACAATTTTATTTAGACTGCTTCAATCAATGAAAACCCTTCTGAGGGTTTTGCTAAGCTTGTTCCTGACCCCAAGGGGCTACACAATCCAATGTTCATCTTCCTCTCATTCTACTATCACATAATACTTACAAAGTACTTAAAATTCATTACTTGCATAATTGTCTCAATCCTCCGTAATATATACAAGCTTGAAGAATGTTTCAGTCCTTTCTAGGAAATTCAGGGCCAGTTTATTCTACATTTCTTTCAGGTAATTACATCAGTTCTTTGGAAATGCTGACATCACTGCAGATTGGTTGACCATAGATACTGAAATAAGCAGAGGCATTGAAGGAACTGGAAGAGGAATATCCTGCATTTGCCTTTGAGGCCATAAAAACAGTAGCGGGAAGGAAGAGTGTCACATGAAAGCACGTCTCCTCCAGACAGCATCTATCCAGATGACAAAAGAATTTTAAAATAAATCTTTATGCCATAGGAAACAACAGGAAAACAGGAACTCTCCTGCATAGCATCAGGGAAGAAAATGCATGTTTCAGAAGGCTTTAATTACAGCCTTCTAGCTATTTAAGGTCTCCGTAAGCTTGCAGCGTTTCAGAAGCAGAGGAGTACAGAATTGCCAGTCCAAAAGATACATTCCATCTAGGCTCTTTCCATTTTTTGCTTTCTCTGCTTTTTTTTTTTATGGTCTGCCAACAGCTGCCCACAACGCCTACAAATAAAGTAGTGTTTCCCAGCACCTGCACCCAAATCAGGCGTTTTGACCGGCTTTCAGATGCATGGATGTACTTTAAGTGCCAACAACCATTGCTAGACCCCAGACTTTCGCTCCTTCTTTAATGTTATCTTCCCACAGAAGTTTCCACTCCCAACACGCTCATGACTAGAATCATCCTCTTCTAGTATTAAATCTCTTGCTGTGTGCAACTACATTTACTGTATATTACCTTACCAAAGTCTGTCCTGTTTTTTTTACCCTTTTTCAGCCCAATATCTGAACAGACTATTTATTTTAACAGTTCCCAAAAGATAATCATAGCTTTTTCTATGGTGTTTGGGCACTTAGAAAGCACCCGAGGGCTTAACTCCCATCAAAATTAATTCGGAGTAACACCCATGTCTAGACAGCTTAAATGCCAATGTATTGTTTCGTATAAATTAAGGTTTCTAAGGGGCTACAGACAGAAAATGTTCCCTGATGGATTTTTCTCCTTGACTGTTTACTTCAGCTTTAATTGCTGGTTTCCACAAACACGTCCATCATTCCAGTGTGCAGTAACTGCTGGGAGCTGTGACAGCTTGGGATGAGAGAGTTTGCTAAGTGTGATTAGTGCTACTGATGCCCATTTATGAAAAAAAATAATCTTTTGGCATTAAGAACTTGGCTGATATTTTTTAGAAGCAGTTGAAACCATTTGGAATTAAAAAAAAAAAAAAAGACATGCTCTGCTGCCACAGCCAAGCCAGGTTCAGATTTTTCTTAAAAAGGCTTTTCATATGGTCAGAACTAGTCCTCAAGGAAGAGGACCAAGATGATGCAGATACTTAGCAACAAATGACCAGAAATATGAAGAAAGTGACTGAAACCGCTTCGAACTACGCTGTTTAATGTCTTCATCCAAACAGAAATGGTCTGAAGCCTGGCAGGAGGCAATACTCCTTCTGCAAGCACACAATGGGGAGTGTCACCTTCATACCCCTGGCATCTCGAGTCCATGATAGCTTATGATTTCCTCTCCTAAGTCCCCAGGGATGCCAAACAGGATGCAAGAGTCTTGCTCTGTGTAGTCAGGAACATCCCGAGTCTGTACACCTGGAGTGTACGCTGCTCTGAAAGTCAGGCTGCTTCTGTCAGCACATATTCAAAGTGAACAGATGAATCTGTATGTGTCAGTATTTTATCCATCAAGGCAGGAAGCAGGAAATTCTGCCTCAGAAGTGGATCTGTCAATATTTCCTGAAACCTTTGGCTGTAATGAAGTCTTGTACATGCTCTGGTTTTTCAGAAGCCACTGTTAATTTGTTCCTTTGAACTAAAAAGAAGGCAAGAATTAAAGTGTTAGACTTTAAATAGAATATTTTTCTGTTTATTCTTTGAAAGTTTTATTAACGGAATCTATCTTTTTACCACCCAATTGATGGGAAATCAAAGGACTACAACATGGAAAACATCTGATTGTAGGAATGAAGCAGTTAGTTGATATCAATGACAACACCATATTGCTACTGACAAAGACATGTCTGCAACTTAGGATCCTTAAATAGAACATTGAAAAAAAAAAGCATACAAACCAAGGCTAAAATCCACACCAGCTTAAAGGGAGAAAGCAATTGCAAACTAATATTAGCAGTTGCAAACTAGTACTATCTGTACTTATTACACTACCTTAACGTGTTTGCTCTTCACCCTTGGAGCATTTTATTGCATATGATATTTACATAGCAAGTAAACACTTTAAAAACTTTTTAGGAAATGGAAATACCCAAGTAAAGTAACTGCTATATCTTTTAGACCTAGTGTTCCTGCATTCATTTAATGGTACTGCATAACCAGGAGGCCACCCTGTCTTGCCCGTAAAATATATTACAATAACATTGTTATTCCTGGGCCACAGAATGTAGTAAATATTGTACAACAAATAAACCATTAAAAGCCATTAAATTGCATTTCAGGAAACATTATTAACGATACACTTAATGAAACAGTTTGAAATTATGTCAGGGAGGGGGAGGTCATCAGATTTAAGGCTGTTTTAAAGACTTCTGTGCCAACAGAGTCAGCAAGGTAGTTCCGGGCCTCGTTTCTCTTCTCTACATAGGGCTGATAGGCTCTAGTTTCAGAGTCAATACTTCACATAAATCTCTGGGTAAGTCTTATGTGATCTTTGACATAGGAATTAGGCTAAAAAACTCACAGAAGCCAAGAATCAAAACTGTGTTTTGCTTGGAGTGTTTTTCAGCTCCCAGGAATTTATAAGTGTTCATACACAACAGTAATAGAACAGCAAGAAGAGCTCTGCAGTGAAATCACTTTCCTTAGCAAACCAGGAAGAAATACCAGCGTGGCCTTGTTCTTTGATGTTGGAATAAAAACACCAAGAGTGTAGCCTATTAAGCAGCTTTGGTATAAACCAAGGCCCAAGAATATCTCTTTGCTTAACCTACATCATGCACAACCTCCATGTGACAGGCTAAAATGTGCCAGCCAGCTCAGCTGAATTCATTACTGGGAATAACTGGCAATACAGTTGAAGGTAATTTTAATAATATACAGGTAAAGTGTAGGAAAAAGAGAGGAGATAATTTTACTCTTTGCCTTAATACATCACCACTTACTGCCTCGCTTTTTTCTTATCTGACAGAGTAATATCTCTGCTTTCCTAATAGAATAATTCAGGGGTCTGTCCTGACAAAGGACAGGTGATTATGAGTTTCTGCTCTATCACATATCAACCTATCACTCTAGAAAAATATATAAAATATATAAAATAATATAAAATATATAAAATGCAATATAAAATATATATTTATATATAATAATATGGAGTAGAATATATATAAATATATATAGAATATATATAAATATATATAAATAAATAAAATTTAAGTTTTCAGTCCTGTCTCATTATGACTACATGCAAATCACTTGAGTGAGATAATTTTCCTGGTCATAACAGACATCCCATCCTCTCCCCCACCTAATAATTTCCTTTAAACTCACACGTGGTTTGTCTCTTAAAACTTTGCAGATGTTGGCTGGCTCTTTTCCTTCAGACCAGCTTTCACCCTCGGCTTTCTTGCTTTCTGAAAGAGGAAGGGCTGGGAATGTGACAGACAAAGCCAGGTCAGAGCTCTCCCATCTCCCCTGGTACCTGTAGGGGTGTGCACCAAAGGCAACAGCTGTAGAAAAGGAAAAGGAAGAGAAAGGTGCTTAGGAAAGGAGGAGATAAGGAGCAGCCGTTGTGCAATGGATCACAGGGTGTAAACATGCAGGTGTGTGAACTGCTAAAACAAAATCTCAAAGGCAAGAGGACTAATAGGAGGCATCAGAGTAAAACTGGGCTGAGTGGGGTGTCATCACTGCACAAAGAGGCCTAACTGAACAGCTTCGTTTAAAAATAACAACCTGCTCTGCCAGCCACATTTTCCCTTTGGCCCCCAGCTGTTTCCACTTCCTTAACATATGTTGAACCAAATAAATTGTTTACTAATTTCCCATCCAGCTTTTTCAAAAAAACACAAGAGCACGCAGTGTCAAGGCCGGAAGAAGGTGAAAAAAGAGCAGGCAAGAAGCACAGTAGAAGATAAATAATCGTTGCATTTCTCAGATTTTGTGCAGGTCTTGCTTAACTGCTTCATCACCAAAGCTGGTATCAAGATGAAACTCCAGATTTACCACTTTTGTGGAAGCCGAGTGGCTGTGCAGAGCAAAAGGTGTCATAGTGGGATCTCTTCCCTCCCCAGAGGAACAAGAACGAGTAGCTAGCAATGACCAGAACAAAAAATAGGAACTACAGCATATCTGCCATTCAGTCTCTAGAGGAGGTGCCCTGGATAGCAGCCCCTGGGCACAGCCCAGAGTCAGACAGGAAAAGCAGTTTATTACACTTCTGATCCTTTTAGCAGCACTGTTAATAATCATCATAGAATAGATTGGAAGGGTCCTTGAGGATCATCTGGTCCAACCTTTCTTGGCAAAAGCACAATCTAGACAAGATGGTCTGGTACCCTGTCCAGCTGAATCTTAAAACGTCCAACATTGGGGAATCCACCACTTCCCTGGGGAGATTATTCCAATGGCTGATTGTTCTCATTGTGAAAACTTTCCTCTTGTGTCCAATCACAATCTCCCAGGGATAACATGTAGCCATTACCCCTCCTCTTTTCCACGTAATTCCTTGTAAGAACGGAGTCGAAATAACAAGTGTAATAAAAAACACTCTAAGTATATTTGCTGTTTCTCTATTATTTTTTTCATCACCAGAACTCAAGGGTAATCAGTGCATGATTCCTTGGCACCCATCCTTCTGCTTACTCATGAAACTAAGTTGATAACCCAAACCAGTAATCCCAAACTGCTAATTCTCACCCACATGTATCACATAAATAGCAAATCTGTATTATGTGTTCACCAAAGAGAGAGGGAAAGGAGTGAGACCAAAATGAAAGCGTGGTTCATATTCAAATGCTCTGCTGCTGTGCACAGCTACTGTGCCTCTCTTCATGCTTCATACTGATGCAGACAGCTGTGGGAACACACTGTACCTGTAAGCGCACCTCTGTATCTTCATAAGGATTTGCACATCCTGGTCTGTTCAGTTACAACTGTTTCAGTCCATGTGTCTCCAGTCCATGGAGAGGTTTGAGTTGAGTTTGAGCTTCAATATTTATTACAACTTTGGTTTCCTGCTACTTCCTGCACTTAACTAGGATGATTCAGTTAATGAGGGAGAAGAGCCTTATATTGTATTGCTTGTTCTCAGCAGGTTTCCAATCGGCGTGCAACAATCACAGAGCAAAACAGGGAAGAATTATTTTTCCATCATAAAATCAAGGATCTTTGATGCTCCCACATCTGCTGAGCAAGGGAAGTAAAGATAGCCTCATTCAAAATCTGTGTCAGACAACTCTTCACTCTAAACCTGCAGTATCTGGGTAAGTTACCTCCTTTTACTGGGGTAGAAAGGCGCACGGTACGATTTCACTTCTCTCAAGGGGGGTGGCTGCTGCTTGCAAAGAGCCCTACCTCTCTGCCCTGGCATGCTTCTTAAGGTCAGATTCCCTGGTATCAGAGGAAACCCCAGTCAAAAGCAGAGATACTGGACTTCTTCCTTCCTCTTTCCCGTTACTCTTTCAGTTGTCAGTAACTTCAGCACTGCACACTGTGTGAGAAGGACACGGGTAAAGGAAGCCTTCAGTGTTCTTATCCCTCTGTTTCCTGGTATCATTCAGAGCTGAGTCGACTTCCAGTGCCATGCAAAGCAGTTTCATGACTGCTCTGATCCATTTTCATGCACTATCAGCCAGAACACAACACTTCCCAGCCGTGACCCCTCCATCCTCCTCTTGGCACTGTGGCTCTACAGGCACAGTAGAGTTTCATTAGGCAGGGGATATCCCCTGGGGCCTCCTTCAGTACCTCCTGTTCCTTCTTGAGTGTGGTAAAAAAGCCTGGATAATAAGCCCTAAAGAAATAATTCACAGTAGCTTGCCACTGAAGGCAGAGTGATTAAAAATGACTGAAAAGCTTACACAGCAGCTGCCAGCCCAGCAAACAGAAGTGTTCTCCATAGCAAAAAATGTGGAGCACAGGTTTTAGAGCTCCTTGACAACGACCCTCCGTGGAATATAATGAAATAAGGATAATACAAATATAAGCAAGTCCACTGCTATAGCTAAGACACTTCCCACAGCAAAGACAAAGGAGAAATTAAAAAAACAAAAGTGAACTACAGATCCCTGGCCACTAGAGATCCCCATTTCTGTTCCAATTTAGTCCAGAAAAGTCCAATCTACAGCTTTCCTCTTATAACCACAGCCTATTGTACTGAACCTTCTTCCATGCTTTACCTGGTCACAAAAATCTCCTTGAGAGGTGGCGTAAAGTAGTGTCATATTCCCTACCTTATTTGACTTTGAATGAGTAATTCTCTCACCAGTTGCCTTTCTGATGTGGTTTATTCTTAATCAGTCTGACATCCCTTTGATTTTGCTTCCACATCTGCCTGATCTTGTACTGGCTTGTCCTCCTGTGGCTGTGGTATTGAAGCCCCAGCCTTCAATCCCTTTTTAATTTACATGCTGTTAACACATTCTTAAAGCACCTCCAGTCAAGGAAAGATAATCTCTCTAAATAACTTAGGCTTCCATTCAGGAAATTTTCTTATGGTCTAACATGAAACTCAATGGCTGCAGTTTAGGCTCATTTTTTAATTATGTTTTTTCTATGGGGGAATCTGGAGAAGGAAACCAGAATGGATTTACAGATGCAGAAAGACAAGTGCTATTACTCATTTGCTGCAGCTTGGCAATGCCATAACAGAGTTGCATCAAGTTGGCTGTGTTATAGGAGCAGCCTAAGGCTGTAAAACAGTTTGGTTCTGTTTCAGAACAAATCAGCTGTGTGTCATCCGAGTAGCACACACAGTGCCAACGGCTGATGAACTATGACCCTTCTCTCTCTGACAAGAGCTGGCACCATCTCAGCCTTCAGAGGCAGCTTCTCTTTTGCATCATCATATGCAGCTGTGTGTCAGCTCAAAAGGGAACTATTTGGAAGGTGATCATAGTTGATTTTCTTAATTTGTTAAACAGAGTTATAGATATAGTCTTGGGGTTTTTGTATCAGACCCCATACTTTGCTCTTCTCATTTTATACCATCATCATCTTTGTTTTATTTAACTACATGAACTCTGTTTTCTTTTAGCCATCTCACTGCACTCTTTCCCAGGAGCTGAACAGTTTGCAATCAAACTACACTTACATTTCTACAGTGCCTTCTAGCTGTGCATCATGAAGTGCTCTGAAAAGATGAGCTAAATCAGCAACACTGCATTTCTGAAAACAGGACTACTAACTTCTTTCCTCAGTAGGTGAAACTGGGCTCACAATGACAAATAAACACCTCTAAGACAGCGGTGCAATTTCGTGACCAGTCTTGCTCTGCAACCTACATTTCTCACACCTTCCTGTTGTCCTGTGCTCTGTTTTGAACTTTGCTTTCAGTTGACTTTAGAATACCTCTGTGACTCCATATTTTATTTTGTTTCCTCAATTTCATACAGAGCTCCTGATATCTAATTTCTTTGCACTTGTCAGCTCAGAAGTGTTGCAGTGTTTCAGAAACAACATAAGGTTCTATAAAGGTATCTGTAAACAGGCAGCTTTTGAGAAAAATCTACCTGAGAAAAAACCTCCTACATTTAAAAATCAGCAGAACTTAAGAAGAATATAAAAAAAAAATCCAACATTGTGGCCACTGTAGTGGCTTCTCCAAAGGGAATCGATGCACTGAAGTTGTTGGATTACACTCTGTACTTGCTGTGCTCTTGCTGGGAAGACAGGTGACCTGAGTGTTTCAAAGCAGCAGCGTGCTAATGACCCAAGGGGAAGGAAGTTAGTCATTCCTCCTTTCCCAGCTGACTTATGACTACCTTGGCAGTGATGTAAGTAAGGAAGCCTGTCAAGCAGAGAAGAGAGGAAGGGGATGGTGTGGCTAAGGGGGTAAATGTGCAAAACCTAAAATTATATTGCATATTCCAGCTGCTATCCAGACAGCACTGCCAGAGAGGAACTGTTTATCCATGAACTTGCTACGGCAACATTCTCATATCCTCATAGCCACTCAAAGACTTTTACCTCCCCATTGATCACTACATTGTCAGATTGCTCCCCAAACCTCTTCCACTGTAATCGCCCTAATTTCTCAGTATTCCACATTCCAAACCCCTGTTCTACCTTTTGCAATACTTGTGTTTCCCTCCTATACACATTACCTGTTTGGCTCTTTGTAGAGTTTGGCTCTGTGTAGAGGCAGCACAGGTCATGGATGTTTCAGAACATGATTGCTGACTGCAAAGTTTGCTGATCATACAGGTATGATAAGGACTGAACTCAAAAGTTCCCCTTGTCTTCTTTCTCACAATGAATTCTGGTGATAATTTTAGGATATTACCTCCTTTGAAACTTCTACTTCCAAAGAATTTGGTTAAAATTTATAATTTATTGGTGAAATTTCAGAGATTGATGGGCAATGCATAAGCCTTGCATTCACAGGAAATTGAATGTTTCCTTATCTCCCCTGGGTCTTACATTGATCCCAGATAAGTGGTCCTTTACCTGTTTGTCTCTATAACATAAACTTGGAACAGCCAAATGGAATATGGGAGAGGGCAGAAAAAAAGAAAGTGAGGTAAAGGAAAAGCAGCCAGCTTGCATATCAGTCTTTAGTAATTTTGGTAGCCCATTAATTATTGTTTAGTCTCCTTTCCTGACATTTAGGAAAGTCACTGATGTCAACAAGCAGTACACAGTTACATCAGGTCACAGGTAGACACCTTCTAAATAACAAAACCAAAGCCAATCCTGAAATGAGCCCTAAGACTCAAGAGCTGTTAAGTCATATATTTTCTTCCACGGATTTGGCAAGTTGTTCAGTCTGGTAGCTAATAACATTTTGTAAAGCTGAGAATTCATAGACTTGTTACCTTTTAACACAGAGAATAACTCTTTGATGCTTTCCTTCCTCTCACCTTCTCTCAGATTTGAAATTCAACAGCTTCCTAGTAACATGAAAGTGACCACTCAGATCTGTCATTTCGAGACGGCCTTTAACTAATTAAGGGACAGGATCTTCAGATCTTTCCACAATGTTTTACTCTTTTCAAAAAAAAAAAACCAACCAATTTTAAAGTTCTTTGTCTTAACTCTTCAGCCTTGAAACATGCACACCTTAGAACAGAGAACAAGAACATGTCTCTAAATTTAGTTTTTAAAATAGTAACTCTTATTGCTATTCTAGCTGTAAAACTTCACATTCTTCCTATAGTCCTTTCACAACTACATAAAAGCTGACAAAACCAATACAGCTCCATACCAACCAGTTTGCTGTAACCTTGTGAGGACGAAGAAAGGAAGACTGTTAATGGTAAGGGAGGCACTGGGAAACTTTATCATCTCTTGATTTGTACGAGGACAATAAACATTGCTCATGAACAATGCCACCCAGCAAACAGGTTTTCTTATAGACTGTCCTAAACCCAGACATATGCCTGTCAGCAAGGAGGTGATGAGATAGAGCTGTGAATTTCTGGACTGCCTCTTCAAATAAAACCAAGGTCTGCTACAGTGTCATACAGTTTTTCATTGAGAAGTTTGAAATACTTCTCAGAGTGTGGAACAGCTTTTTCACTTAATGATTAAGTTTCTGAAAGGATTACATTGTGCCTAGAAACTCTAAGGAAATGTTGTAATTTCTCCTGTCATTTCTTTTTAACCTATGCTGTTGGCTTACTCATTCTCATTAGGAAATGTGCTGTACAGCAAGTAGCTGTCAGGCCAACGACCTGAGGTTTGATACTCGCAGAGAGCTTTGCTTATGTGTGATAGATGTTCTCCCAGCATGCCCAAATACCAGTCCTATGGACACTATTTACTGCCAGTTTGATGGCACATTTGATAAATGTTGCATCCAGCCATTTTTGTCCATTAATGGAAATGGTGCTGCTGGAACACCTCAGTATACTCACTGGTTCCCTTTGGCTGGGATATGAAACGGCTTACATTCATCAACTGCACATTCCCATCTGAACAGGACCAAAAAATCAAACCTCTTCAGCCTGATTTCTGCCCAGAGCTGAAGAACTTTATTTTCTGTCACATTATGATTAGGTTGGGAAATTTTACATAACTGCTATTTGAAAGTATTTGTTTTTTTAAAAAATTATCTTATTTTATAGAGTCAGAACAGATGCCAGGATTCAAGTTGTAGTGTTTCAGTGTCACTAGGCAACTAAGTAATATTTTCTGCTCTTGATTTTAACCCCTGATTTGATGAATATGTAAGCACCTCCAAAGCAAATGCTTTGTGTATGTAACTGATATTTTTTGCCTGAAATACTTATGTGGGAATATGTAAAAGGTATTTTTATAAGCAGCAGTATCAATAAATACTGGCTGACATCCCTGGCAGGCAGACAAAAAATAAGCACATATATAGAACCAGTGATGCAGTTTAAAAAAAATAAAATAATAATAATAATAATGGCATTTTTTGCATTACTCAACTTCGCATTAGTTATGTGCCTGGGAAGACAGATAAAACTGAGGAGGCTGAGATGACTTCTCACACAGATCTTGAGGTCTATGACAGGCTACTAAAGGAAGGTTATTATATGTTACTGAAGAGGAAATTATTTTTTTAAAAGAGCTATTTTTGTGTTTCATTCTGTACACGTGCAAATGATAATTTGTGATCAGCCTGCTTTGTTCACTTACTGCTGCCAAAGAAAATCCCATGTAATAAGCTTGGCAAAATCCTCAATTAAACCAGGTCAAAGGAGGTCAGGGCCCAGCAACCTTTCCAAAAACACATGCCAAAATGTTTTTTTCCAACCAAACTAGAGATAAACCACACAATGCTTCAGAAAGAGGCAACAGGCTTCTAACTCCCATATGCACAATGCTGTGCATCACCTCTGTCCACAACAGGTACCTCCACTGAAGTCATAAGACAGAGCAGAGAGTCCCTGGGAGTCACAGACATCTCCCTAAAGGCACAGAAGCTTCCGTCTCTTGACCCTGCCCGAATCCTGCTGAGTGCCAGTCAGAAGGTACCTGAGGTTTCTTATTCCTGGAGTAAAGAAATACTTGGAAGGACAACCCTACTTGCAAAAAATACACAGCTTCCACACATAACCTTGTCATGTTCTATAGTCTTGATTTCCTGACTGCCTGATTGCCATACACCAAAACCCCACTCAGGACTATACACTTGAATTCCTTTTTTCTGGAAGTTTGGGAGCCTAAAGATGGGAACGAAAAGTTGGCTTCATGAATGGAATCAGGACACAGCTTGGGTACAGTTCATAGAATCATAGAACAGAATCATAGAATCATCTGGTTGGAAAAGACCTCTGAGATCATCAAGTCCAACGGTACCTGTCCCCTTCCTAAACCATCTCCCTAAGAAACTCATCCACCCACCTATTAAACACCTCCAGGGGTGGTGACTCAATCACCTCCCCGAGCAGCTGTGCCAGGACCTGACCACCCTTTCAGTGAAGACATTTTGGTCTGAACCTGCCCTGGTGCAACTTGAGGTCATTTCCTCTTGTCCTATCACCTGTCACCTGGAAGAAGAGACCAGCACCCACCTCACCACAACCTCCTTTCAGGCAGCTGTAGACAGTGATAAGGTCTCCCCTCAGTCTCCTCTTCTCCAAGCTAAACAACCCCAGTTCCCTCAACTGTTCCTCACAGGACTTGTTCTCCAGCCCCTTCCCCAGCCTCATTCCCTTCTCTGGATGCTCTCCAACACCTCAATGTCCTTCTTGTACTGAGGGGCCCAAAACTGACCCCAGTACTCAAGGTGTGGCCTCACCAGTGCTGAGTGCAGGGGCACAATCCCTGCCCTGCTCCTGCTGCCCATGCTGTGTCTGACACAGGCCAAGATTCCATTGGCCCTCTTGGCCACTTGGACCACTGCTGGCACATGTTCATGTTCAGCTCATGTGAACCAACACTCCCAGGTCCTTCTCTGCCAGACGCTCTTCCCCAAGCCTGTAACACTGCAAAGGTCTTTTATCGTCGTTTTATAACGTGTCTTTGTCAGCCTGTGGTAGTTCCTATAGAGCCTTCTACAAAACAGAGGAAGAAGGTCTGAGCATCACCAAGCCTCTGG
Source organism: Tapera naevia (assembly GCA_033556795.1). NCBI lineage: Eukaryota > Metazoa > Chordata > Aves > Cuculiformes > Neomorphidae > Tapera > Tapera naevia. Next base: position 2,962,192 of record JAUMJJ010000054.1, on the reverse strand, counting down.
TAAACTCCACCTCATTCAAATTCTTCCAAATACCCTTTCTTCATGCATTCTGCTTTTCATGTCATCTCGATCCTTACTCCAGTGTTCAATGGAGGCTGCTAGCACAGGCCTGAGAAGAAGCTCACTCAAATTTCTTCACAATCTGCAGCAGTGACCTTCAAATACCCTGAAACAACTACTGGCTCAGAAGATGGTGAATCTGTAACTCATTCATCTACCTAGCACCAGCATGGTGAAACCAGGTAAGCTGAGACAGTATATTGAACACAACAGCATTGCAGTATTTTTCTAGAGTGACAAAAAAAAGCGCCAGAGATATATTACCTATGGAAATGGGAAGAAGTGCAGAGCCACTTCTGATGAAAATTACTTGATGCAAGAAAATGAGAATTCCTGCTGACAATACATGTAGTATTCAGTGCTCTGAAACTGAACACACCCAGCCAAAATGCCAGTTTCTGGTTTAGCTTACAGGCTGGACTGGAAGAAGAAAAGACATTGTGAATTATTCCAATTACAGTATATTGTGCTAGAACAATACAACTTATTTCTCAAGCAAACGTTATCTCCTGCCAATGCCAGTCTTGACCAATCTTGACTTCCTCTCACTGCACTGGAAAAGATTATATCTCTAGCATCCCACGCCAAAAAGTTTAGCTCGGACAGGGAAGGAGCTTTCTGCTACCCCAAAATTCTGTGACTTTTGCTGAAACCTGATGGCTGCTTAAAACAAAGAACTGCTCAAACTCCAACCCTGGGACACTTTAGTCCTTCCACTTTAGAAGAAGAATAACCTCAGGGCATCAAAACCAATTGCTTTGCTTAGATTTGGACAGTTTTTATGCTAGGGAGGACAGATTTCTAATAATATTATAGGCGATGCTATAGATACTGATTACCTCTTAGTTCCTGATCCCTACCAGCACAGACTTCAGTGTGGTACTAACAGCTCTGCCACAATGCACTGGGACCACAATCACCAGTGAAAGTGAGATTTATTCTTTAAAACATAATTTCCTAAAATTCCTTCTCTGAATTTCAGAAATAAGATGCATTGGTCCCAATTATGAGTTGCTGCAGTGATTGAATTCAGTAATACAACAGGACAAATACTACAAAGACACCAACAAGCTGGGAAAATTCCAAACACTGTGTCCTCAGTGACAGTCCAGTCAAATGCTGCCAGACTGACTTCTTACCAGAGCTTATTTTAAGAGCTACACACATTATCTGTAGATATTATAATTTAAGTATAAGTCAGAAAGCATATACATACCACCAAACACAGCTAGAACTGTATGGCATTCCTGGCTCACTACCACTCAACAAGAGTTGAGCATTATACTCACAAAATATGGCTTTAATTTCAAGAGAAACATTTATCCTCAAAGAGGACACAGACTAATTATTTAATATATTCATCTAACAATGAGATTCATAAAACTGAAACTGGCTTGCCAAAGTAGCTCCATATTCATCATAGAGTTCATTAGAATGCATTTATTCTGCCCTGCTCAGACAGTCAGAACAGATTTTAAATACAGAAAAAGAAAAAAGCTTTATGGAGAATTTAACAGAAAGCTGTGAGCCATTGAAAAAGCACTGAGATTGGTCACAAAGCAATCCTATGACACATTCCTGCAAGTAACACGTAGCAAGCTATTTTGCACTATATTTTTTTGTGCTTACAAAAAGAAGAATGACAGAAACAAGGCTTAAAGTAACTTTTAAAGTAACTTTATCCCATGCAATTTGGATTTATTCAACAGAGCCACGTGGATATCCTTAAATCACTCAATTTGAAGCAGGTTGCTGTCTTGTTTATAGTTGTCTTATAAATTACATAATACAGAAAACCTTCTCATGGCTTTGTCAGAGACCAAATATGTTCCCCTGCTCCCCAGAAGGGCCAAGCATTCAAACATAATCCCAGGAAATCCTGTTGCATTTACAAAAGATGCTGTCATCCTGACTTGCACTTTACAGCCTCCCCGCCCAGGTGTGGATGGACCCTTCCAAATGAGGTCACTGGAAGCGCGGGCACGATGTCTGTGTAGGGTTGTAAAGTGCTATTTGAAATAAACCACCCAGAGCTAAAAAAAAAAACAACCAAACAAATAAATAAATAATGGCCTTTATGCTCAGCACATCTTATTAAGCAGGTAGGTCTCTGAGAAAAATTTCTGGCTGTCAGTATTACTGAACCCTACGTTTTCTTGCCCTGCTGAAGCACCCTTGTCTCCCACCCAGTGAGGAGTAAGCCATGCAAGGCTGAAGGCTGTGGCAGCTATGTTACACAAGTTCTGTGCCCTGAGCTTAAGCTTCCTGTGCTGTGCTGCTGAGAAAGAGCTCAGACGGCCCCGGGGCTCGTTTTGGCCCCGACACCCTTTATGCCAAAAGCAGCGCATCTTTAAAAACAAAGGTTACCAGCATCGGGTGCCAGGGAGTGGGAAGGGGTGGAGGCTGTAGCTCTGCAGCCCTTCCCATGGTACCAGCCCAGATCTATGATAACATCTGGGATTTAGGGGAAGCAGTTTATATGAAAAAAAAAAAACCAGAGGGAACTCTGCTTCTGCTGAAATAGCAAATCTTTCCCACTCAGCATCCCAGCTCCTGCCCACACACGGCGTGGGTCTCTTGCAGCCTCAGACCTGGAGGGATCTGCCTTTCTCTGTCTCTTGCCTCCAGAAGTTTTCCTCCCCCACTTTTGGCACTGATCCCATAATGCAGCTGTTCCACACTAATGGAAACATCTCCTCTTTCGCTGCATCTCCTTTAGTGCAGGCTGCTATCAGACATCAGTGTGTGGATCCCTTCCCAGGAGGAAAAGCCAGAGTAATTAAGTTCTAGTTCTGCTTGCAGGGGTTCCAGCTCCAAAGGGAGATGGTTTGGCTGTGCAGACACAAGTAGCCTACATGACTGAAGGCATGAACTCCACTAGTGGGTGCAAATAATGATAATTAGAGCCCACTTCTGCACTCAACGTACCCAAGCCAGACTACACAGTCTAAGTCTGGCTCGGTGTGATAATTCCCATATTTCTGCAAAAAGAACACTTTCATGTAATTGTACAAAAGCTTCCTGAAGTCAAGCTAATCTTGCTGTTTAAAAAGAAGGAAAAACTTGTGGAGGAGACATCAGCTGAATAGGTTTAAAGGAACATTTCCTAAAGTATTCAGGAAGATTGTCACGAGAGACAGGCTTTGGTCCCACCTTCCCTCCACTCAGATCTGGGGGTCCCAGTAGCCTCTGCTTTTGAGCTGGTGGCCTTCTAAAGATGACAGGATTGTATGTGGATAATCTGCTTTTATATTTCTTTAGTTCCTCCCTCACCAAAGAAATACATAGTGCTCTTCTGTGTACAAATCTCCTCTTCTAGACAAAAAGACCCTAAGCTAAAGGTCCTGCAGGGCAATACAAAACTGGGGCATGGTACCAGGACTAAGGAATCATGGAAGTCTTCTATGAAGGGCTGCCGCTCAAAAGATTTTCTTCTATAAATGGCTGTGACCTAAATGATTAAAGAGAAGGGCAGAAGAGAGACTGAACCTAGGTCAGAACATAATTCCCAGTGTCTGAGGTCACCTCTCATTCATGCTTTTGCTCCAAATAAAAAGAGCCAGCTTCTGTGGCTACACCACCTGGTTGAAGCTCCAGCTGCGCTCTCAAATACCTTCTCTCTTTGGGGCAAACATGCTCTTCCAGTCTTCTTTTCCTTCTGCCTGGGAGATAAATCATGCAGCAGACCCAGAAAATTACTAAAAATCAGCCTGCAAGGGGCAGTCTTGAATAATACCCTGTCCTGCCCAACCCAGCCATGCCATCCCGCATTGACCAGACTGCTTTGAACAATGTTCAAACATGTGCTCCTAAAGGGAAGGTTGGACAGCACCAAGCCCTGCATGGATGAATCCTCCAGCAGCTGCACCACGTCTTGTTTGCTCCAGCATGACAGCGCTGCTTCTCACAGCCTGGATGCCTGGGAGAAAGCTGGGGGACTAAAACACTGTTTAGCAAAGAGTAATGAGCCCACAGAGCTTACAAAAAGGAGAAAACATCCTCCCACTCTGTCCTCAGGCGCTTCTCGACGCTTAGACATATCAGCACTACTATGTGTGTACAGGAAGAAAGAGCGGTGAGAGAAGGCTGGAACATTTTGCCCCAGGATGATAAACAACTCCCGGAGGCTATCCTGGGGATTAACAGAAAGAAATCAGCATCAGAGAAGCTAACATGGTAAAAGCAGTGACCGGAAAGAGCAACTTCATCACTAACTGCTACCACTTCAGCTCTCCTTATCAGAGTGCAGTTTTCCCTCCCCCACACGTTGTTGCCTCCCTTGCCACACAGACACTTTTTACTTCATATCAGGATGCAGGTGGGATGGAAAGGAAAGTGCTGCAGGAGAATTGTGCTCTGCTCCTAACAATGGTTTAATCTATTAGACAAGCCCTCCCCCAAGGCTCTCCTCTGCTAAAAATAATCAACGCTTCAGCCTTTCGTGGGAGTTTAGCCTTAAGACTGTGGGATCAGTGCTTTATTTCCTCCTTCAGCCAAAAGCTTTTCTTTCTTCGGGTGGGAGAACTCGTTCCTTCTGCCTTGCACCACCACAGGCTTTGATAGGGTACCTGATAACCAGCACACACAAACTCATTAAGAGCCTGGGCTAGTCTGGGTGAGGTGGTGGTCAGCCCCGCAGCCCTCAGCATCACTCTGATTTCTCTTCCTTCATTTTAACCACTTCAGACATAGCTGTGCTAGCCAAGGCAGGCTTGCTCCCCAGCTCCAGGTGCAGTCAGTATGGGGCAGAGTGTGGGGGAGATGTCTATTCTGGGCTCCAGCTCCAAGAGGATGCTCTGGTTGCTGCCCATTCTACCCAGGGAGCCACATTGCACTGGCACTACCTGGTGTGAATATACCTGGCCCTCCATCATCCCAGTGCATTCAAGTCTTCCTGGAAAGTACCAAATTCCAAATTGAAAGTTATTTATGGGGTGCTTTTGTATTGAGACTGTACAGCTAATGATGTCATATAGCTGCAATTTACAAAAAATGCAAAAGAATAGCCCATAACTCTGCTGTGGAAATGTTTCTCTCGAGTAATGCAGATCTGCAAACCAGTAGCAACTCTCTCACACATATTCCATGAATTCATGAGACTTATGTCTAATACCCAGTGTTCCCTCTTCTCCAATTTTCCCTTTGGCAACCCTTTCAAGGTAATAATGAAAGGTGCTTTACTCTGTGTAAATTTACTGCTCCATATTGCCTCTAGTGACAGCAGCGCAAAGCCGTGTACGGTAGGTTACACAGTAAGGATGTACAAAGTAATCACATTAATGAAAATTCAGTCATATTTATGTAAGAGTTATATAAACAACATAGTAAGCAGCTTTTCACTAAAAAAATACAAATCCATCTTCAAAAAAAACCCCACACTGTGTATTCCACCCAATGCCCAGCGTTTGTAAGAAGTTGCTTACTTCTTTGTGGGTACAGGAGTATAGAATATAGACAGAAAATTCTTCCTGGGAATGCTTTCTATTTTCAAGCAGATACCCAGCATCCTCCTCAGGAGGAACTGAAATGCTGAAAGCATCATCCAAGATGGTTTGAAGTTCAAGCCTACATTCTTTGTTTCCCCAAGTGCACAAAGTTCACCGCTGCCAGGCTGTCCAGCATTAAAATATTTCTGTAGTGTTTACCTATTCTTTCTCAGTCTCCCACTTTCCTGCTATCGTTTCCATGTCCATGACTATTATGGAAAGAATACATTCATGATTAATGATCAAATACAGATAAGGGTTGATTACAGATAAGCTGAATATGAAATGTGGAAAAGCAATGTACACAGCAAATTTGAGATTACCAGATCAAGGTTATCATGGACTGCTCTAGTAATTTTTCCCTTTCATTTCCTTTGTAGATTATCATCACAAATCCCACTGTTCCTCCACTGATACATATAGAGAAAAATATATTAAGTGATTTGTCCACTATTACTGGCAGGAGTGCCAGTCTCATGCCTCGACTGCCTGGCTAAATCTTCACTAAAGAGGAATGCACCAGATGCTCCTTCATTTGATGTTGGCATCTGACGTGCTGCTTGGGTAACCAAGTAACTCCTTTGCACCTGCAGGCAAATCCAAGCTTGTCTTCTCCCACAGTGCAAATTCTTTGTAGTAACACAAGAGCAGAGCTAGCCTGAACACAGCATTATAGATGTACCTTTAGATCTCTGTTCCATTCCCTGCTTCTTTACCCTTCCATGCTCCCATTAGGCTTCTAAGGCCACCACAGTCCATATTATAAGCTGATTTTTCTTTATTTCCCAAGTCATTCGAAGCCCCAGGTTTAACTATCACACTGCTTATGGAAATAGAGTTCAAGTTTTCATACACAGCTCATTCCAAAATCCCTTAAAATGAGAATAAAAGTATTTGCTTTACATAGAAGATGGGGGAGGAGGCAAGGAAACTTGTTTCTCTCCATCTTTTTTCAGTCTTATGTTGCATGATTTGCTTATGACTTATCAATATCTGAAGAGAAAGAAACTCCTCTGGAGCTCCATCTCTCCTTGCAGTTACCTTCTCTCAGGCAAACAGCAGAAATTAAACACCTACACATTTTACCCAGAGGACAAACCTTGTTTTGTGGTTCACAAGAAGAAGTGAGAGCCTTTGAGAGTCTCGAGATGGATCAGCTCCTCAGGAGAAAAGTGCCTACATCCCACGCATTAGCTGCTGGCTGTCAGGGATTGCAGAGCTCTGGATGCGAGTATGAAGATCCACAAAGGAAGGAAATGAATGAATTAATTCAATGAAAGGAAATGGCTGGAAATTAGTGACCATTTTCTTACTTAAAGACACCTGGTGAACATGGCAGTCATTTGGATGGCTACCATGAAGCTTTGGTCTGTATTGCTGCAAAACTCATGGCCAGTATGTGAGAAGGTGACAGGATAAAGCTGGATCCCTTCTAGAATGAAGCAAAATGCCACCTACGTAAGCGTACCAGAACTTGAATGAGGTGAATCTCACCCCTAGCTTTTACAGTCACCCTTAAGCTCTTTAAGCACATGCCAAATTTTGGGTCTCTGTGCAGTCCCTTTTTGATCACAGACAAAACTCTAGATTTTAATTCTCAGATGCTGGATCTGTGGCTTGGGTTAGAAGCAACAGGAGTAAGCACACCTAATGAGCCAACTCATTCCCAGGCAGCAGTCCCATGTTCCTACACAGTGTTCTCGTGCCATCTAGTGGTCCCCAAAACCCGGCAGCAAACGTAGTGCAGCACTTCTCTTGCCAAACAGAAGCAGCTGAAAATAAAAAGATTACTGTAGCTACAAAAGGTCAAGGGAAATCCCATTCTATACGGCCATACTTACTCCGAGAAGCTAAAAAAAATACAATTAAAACTCTTTTTTCATTTATTTATCCAGCCCTTGGAGAGCACAAGACGCATACCAGGGTAGTTTTGCAGTTCATAAACCAACTGAAGAAAGGAAAGAAATGAAAGATTATTTAAAACAGTGTTTCTTTTTTTCTCACAAAAGGTATTTTAACTCTGAGCAGAGACACTGGCCTGCAGCAACACAGTTTCATTTTATATCATTTGACTCTGAATAATCCATGCAGAGTATAGCATTTCCTCATTCAGCTGCTCACAGGAGGACTTTTTTCCTGTTTCTAAGGGGCAGAAGGGAAACACATCCTTCCTGCATGACAGGTCTGTGGCATAATTATGCAGGTGAAAATATACAGCCTTCAGTAAACAGGGCCCTTCATGGTCTGCAGGAACATCCCACAGAAAAGAGGGTTTGTTTTTTTCAGAGTGTCTTCTGCTTTTCATTGCTGCTCTCTATGTTTTTCATACTTCAGTTATATTTAGTCTACTCTGTTCTGACCCTCCAGTGAGATGTGAAAATATGAAATGGGAAGCCAGAGACATCTGATATCAACGCAGAATTAAAAGGAAGTGAGTTCTAGGACAATTTTTGATCCAAACCTGAAAGTCTTCTGTGTCTGATTCCTGCAGGTGAATGTGTAGCCTTCTATTACAAGACATTTGTTCAGTGCAACATTGCTCTGTATTCTGGCTGGATAACTGGGTCTATCCAAATTGATAACACTGCATTCTCATTTGGATTAAGCACTATGCTACATAATTTAAATGTCAATTTCAAAATGTTTTCAGCTGTTAATCAAATGATTCACAGAATATCAGTTATGCACTAAAGAAATTCACTACTTTTTCTAAATAATTACTTTTTTGAGCTTTGCAATTTATTGATCAACAATTCACTAAACGAAAACGAGAAGGTAATATTCACAGTTAGTCACTTTAATTTGAAATAAAGGAGGTATCTGCCAGATATCTTGCTGGCAATTAAATTAGACAGCAATTGACAGCAGGTCGACACTTTGATGCTATTAAATACAGCAAAACTAAGTTATTTACTTCTATGGACTAACCACAGCCCTGAAAAGTTGGTATTTCTATTCTATTTTTAGCACCATACACAGCAGACTGCTGCATGGGAAGGCTGCTAAGAAATGCGACCCCATGTAACACAAAAGGGCTAAGATACGAGTTCAGAACCTGCATATTAAACCTGAGAATTGTACTACAGCTGTTCCCCTCTTCATAATAATCCATCAGATACTACATCAGGTATTGTTTGATGTTACAGAACAGCAGAAGGACAAACTCTTGAAGGTTAGAATGAAAACAACTACCTGTATTTCTTCTATGTCAGCTCTTGTTCTGAATTGAGCCAACAACAAGACATCATGATCTTTGGGCAGGGAAAAGTCAGGCATATGAGCACACAGACAACAGGAGTGAAATCAGATTAAGTTGCTCACTTTGGCATACCAAATTGAAATCCATTTAGTGCAGATAAGAGTACGAAGTAGCCTTACAGCTTCTGAAAGTAATCAAACTCATGAGGAGTTCAGTACTAATTGTTTAGTGTCTGAAAGTACCTATAGCAAAAACACAGTGTAAAGTGACAGGTGAGAAATGAAGGACAGAAAACAGGTTGAGGTAGATAACATTAGAAAATGGATAAACAAAAAGCAGCTATTATTTTGCCACTGTTCTTTAATGATGAATGCACTCAAGGTGCACTAGGTAGCAGGGAGAAGCAGTAGTTAAAGATGACCTTATATGAAGCATTCCTGTCTTCTGGTAGGAAGCAGGACACTTTGTAAGATCCCTTCTTTCCTTTGAGCTTTTTCCTAAACTTCATTATATACCTTCCAAAAGCAGCAATGTTTGATGTTTACCTGAGATTTCCTTCCTGGGAAAGTGGCAAAACATCAGCCACTTGTGAAGCACCAATCTCTGTGACCAGGGAAAGAGTAATTCTGCTGTTCCATATCTCACCTGTGCTTTACAGATGCACATATTCCTACACACCTTTATACATACACATTTACAGGTACTTGCACAGCCAGAGTCAGGGGTCATAACAAGAAATTTCTCTGTCTAGAGCTGTCCATCGACCACCTTTCCTATATGACGCTCTTTAAGCAAAGCAAGACATTCAAGAATCAATGTCTTTAAGGTCTGTGCATCATATTTGTTTCCCAGGTCTCACCAAGCTACAGAAGTGAGCTACTGAGCCCTGTTCAACTCATAACGTACTCTCTTAAGCTGAAATATATTCTGGAATCCTACGTATAAATGATCAGTTGTTGGCTTGACATCTTAGCTAGCAGACAGCTTGGAAATGCAATTTCTCATTTCAAGGGCAGTCTGAAATACAGTTCAGCATGAAACAGATCCTAAATCTCTTTCAAGTGATTACACTTGCATGTGCTGCTTTGGTGTCCAAAGTAGTAAAAGGAAATAATCACAATTCTTTTCATGCTTTCTCAAAAACGCAGTCAGTCAAAATGAGTCAGTATCTCCAGTGGCTTTTGATTTCTAAATAGATAGTGTATTTATAAATATTTCAATATTTCCTTTTGAAGTTTGTTTTTCTTCCCTTTGCAGGACCAGCTTCTTCAAAAGTTAATTAATAAATTACCCAACTTTAAAGTTTAGGGTGCTCTGACTTTATATCATTTTACAAAACTGTGTAAAATACATGATTGCTTAAGACTTAAATTTATAAAGCCATGTACAACTGTCCAACACTTCTTTATACCACCTCTTTGCTTTAACCAATATTTATATTTCACTGAATTTAAAATTGTTCTTCTCCCATCACATGCCTCATCTACATTTCCAAGCAAAAAGGCAAACGGAAATAAAAATTAGAAAACGAGCCCAAGAAACACTCTGAGAAACAAAAGTTCCTATGCCAGATAGGAGTGTGCCACAACTGTCCTGCTTGGCATCAGCTACATCATCACTCGTTATTAGCCTTTATACATAATCTCAGGAGTCACACAGATTTTTCAATAGCTACACAATCTCCTCAAATCAAGTCAGCTCTAAATTTAGTTCTCATGAACAGGAAAAAAAACCCAAAATGGCCACTCCTGAACCCGTGCTACTGTGGCAGTTCAGGGAAGATTTTCTTCTCCTCAACTTAGAATCATAGAATCACCTGGTTGGAAAAGACCTCTGAGATTGTCAAGTTCAACCGTACCTGTCCACAACTAAACCAGATCCCTGAGGAGCTCATCAGCTCATCTTTTAAACACCTCCAGGGATAGTGACTCAACCACATCCCTGGGCAGCTGTGCCAGGGCCTGACAGCCCTTTCAGTGAAGAAACTTTTCCTAATACTCAGTCTGAACCTCCCCTGGTGCAACTTGAGGCCATTTCCTCTCATCCCATCACCTGTCAGCTGCAAGAAGAGACCAACTTTTTCACCTCTTTATGTGGACACATGCATTTCTTAGTAGTTGCTGCTCATTTTGCTCTATTTCTTTTTTCTTCAGTTGTAAAACCCAAAGAACAATTTCACTGCTGCACGGAGGTTACACTCTTACTGAAGGAGGCCTAAGGTCCTCAGACTGAAAAAGGGGTGATCACAACAATACAGAGGATTACTAACTAATGCTACTATGCCAAAAGCACCCTTACTACAATTTTTCACACCTCTACCCTAAACTTGTCCCCACCACAAGAAGCCTTTCACACTGAAACTGTTCCGCCCTCATTAACTTCATGCAGGCAAGGCCTTGGGACTGCAGGAAGGTGTGTAGGTGTGTTGCAGGGAGAGCAACTCTCAGAGGCTCCTGCAGTTTAGCAAAGTGGTATTCAGTATTCTTCATCCCCTCCTTTCCTTTTTTCCTTTCTGTCTACAGTTCTGTCTTACCAAAGCTATTTTTTGATGTCACTGTGTTAGAGGAGAAGCAGCTCACACGAACGAGTACATTGCTTATTCAAAACCAGAAGTCACAACAGCTTTATAGATTACCTTACTTCACCAGGAACAGTGGCTGCATGAGACTTATATCACACCTCATACGTATTTCTCCCTGGAAGGCAAAATCAGAAAGCTTTTACTTTCCTTTTCACCTTAGTATTACTAATGCTACTTTCATGGTAAGCTGCTAGGGAACACATTTCTCTTCACCAAAGAGTGGTACCTTGGCATTGGTCCCACAGAAAATTGGTTAGAATAGCCTTCTGCAAGCTGCATGAATTATTTTCATCCTATGAGTGAGCTAAAGGAATAGTTTGAAAATGCTAAAAGCCTTGTGACATTTGTGCCAACGACATAAAAGCTTGACTAAATCCAGTGCATAATCTACAGACCAGTGTCCCTACTGCTTATCCAATAGAAAAATAAATCAGTCTGTTAAAGCAGATCCTGTCTTTGAAGCACGTCTGTGACTGTCTTCACAGCTGTGCTTTTATCTACCCTGCTCTCACTATTCATACTTTGAAGGTGGTATTTGCAAAAGGTGTTCCTCAGGACAATTCCACCAACTCTGTCACATTCTAGGGTAAAACTGCCTGACTCTGGACTCTGTTAAGGTGAGTCACTACCCTTAGGCTCAGGACAGCTCCTCATCAATAACTCCATGTATTTCATAATTCTCCTCTTTAAGATCCTTCAAACACCTCATCTCTCAATGCTATGTCAGAAAAACTTAATAACTGATGCCTTGATGTCATGGTCATTACCTATCTTGCTGGTAAGCATTGTTTTCCCATGTCTCCAACTGTGTTACTTGTGTCTTGGACTGCTTTTGTTGTCTGTGTTTCTACCAGAATCAGTTCAATGCAGTTTCAGTTTGTAGTTGATTTTAACAGTCATTACACACACACATATGCACAGTCTGCAGTGGGATGTGATGTTTGACTGCTAACTTGCTGCTGTGCTGATTCAAGCTTCAAGGACTTTACTTCATCTTAATTTTGAGTGGACTTTGCTTGCCCAGCTTTCATGCCATTAAGAGTTCTCTTTATTACTTACACTCTACAAGCACAGGGGAGTTTATTCTATATGGGCAAAGGCTTAGCAGAGAGATTATAACTCTTAGATGTTGATATTGGTAACGTTAGCCAAAGAAATAATAAAATGCCTTTAGAGTTATGAGTCACAAATACACCGTCTGTGCTGTAAAAGCAGAACACATAACTAAGCTCAGGTGGGTGGAAATTCCAAAACAACACAGCAGCCAACCTTTTCTTAATGATGCCCATGGAGGTCTGATCAGTGACAGCAAAACAAAGCCAGAGCTGGGAAAAAAACCCTTCCCAACACCTGTATGTGGTGGCCAAATTAGCTTTTCCTTTCAAGTGTTTTGCTGGGAGCAGCGGATTAGGGCTGTGGATTCATGTTCTGTCAGTACCTGGCATTCAGGTACAGCTGATCCTGCCTTGGAGTGGGAGATGGATGCTTTCTTAAATTCATTTTTTGTGAGTCTGTAAGATCCATGTAGCAATTAAAGGAATAAATCATTCAGATGCTGACTGCACATCTACTTGCTTAAAAGTCTTCAAGAGCTGCAGCTTAGTCAGGGCAAAATCAACCTGAGGTTATGGCTTGCATGTTTCTGTTCATCCAGGATACACAGCACTGTGTTAAGACTTCCTTACACCCAGATGTTGCTTTACTTTTATTGTACTATTAAAAATCAGATGGTAAGAAATGTTCAAATACATCACTGATAAACTACATCTTAAACCATTCCTGTGCATCACTTTGGACTCAGTAGCTGCTCTGGAACAGTTTTTCCATCAAATGCAAGATAACAACACTTAGTTTTAAACTATTTGCAAACTAATCTAAACACCAACAACCTGCTGTTTTCTCTGAGCTGAAAGCAGTGCACTTATATGGTTGCTGCTGCCCAGCTACCTCCTGGGAATCTTACACATCATCCACATAGGTGAGTTCCAAGCTATGCAGGAAATGAGCGTATATACCTATGAAACAGAGTCCTCACACCTTGCACTCTGAATCACTAAAATGAAAAAAAATATGTTTTCTGACAGAACCAATTGTGATCTCACTCACCTGGCTGGAAAAGAAAACGATGGAGTAGGTAAGATGTTGCTGCTCCAAGAGCAGTTCTTGGAAACTCTCCCTCACCTCATGGCCAGATGGATTGCTAATGAAGCACCAGGTGAGCTGCAATAGCTTACAGCTCTGGAGTCAAGGGCAAACTGAAACCAATAAGGGTTTAGCCATCCATGCAGTACAAGGAGAGAGGCAGTTTGCCACAGTTCTGAGCTCTAACATGTGAAACTCGTTCTTTTAACCATCTGGGTTGTGATGCAACCCACCACATTGCACCTGATGTCAAGACTGTTTGTCTGGCAAACCACAGACAATGAAGGTTCTTGAATGCATGTAGATTTGTCAATAGAGCTCCAAAATAAAAATTCCCAGTTATGTCATTCAATGTTAGCAGCTTTTTTTCCTCAGAAGAAATGTTTTTGTAAAGTGGCAGTCAGTTGTTGATTGTGAATAAGGAAAATAACTGTAAGGAAGTCATACTTTGACAAAAGGGCACAAAGGTAACACAAAGAAAAGCACGTTCTACCGAGGCTTCCACACAATGCTCAGTGAGGATCTGATCATCAAAAGACGAGGGTTTTTTTTCCTTTTTCTAAAATGAGATGAGATGGCCCACACTGTTATCAAATGACTAGAGAGAATGGCTTGACTTGAGGCCATGCACAAGGGATCTTTGCTGAGACAGGCAGAGGGCAGCTGCTTTCTGGTCTATGAGACCATCCCTACGCAGCAGACTACATGGTCAGCCAGAAGCCCTCGTCCTCACAAGAGCCTGTCACTGAACTCCCTGGCACATACTTACGCCTCCCACACCATCCTTGACAGGAAAAGGAAAGCTCAGCACAGCCACCTGATAATCTCGAGCTACACTTCCCCAACACATCCCTCCTCACGGGCTATGTGCAAACCTCAACACCTGTGGAGAGTTACCATAACCTCTAGAGAAGTGAGGGCAAAAGATGACAGGACAGGGTGCACCTTTAGCAAGTCTGGGGATGACATCAAATTACAGGAAGTGGTTGTAACGCTGGAGAGTGGGGATGCTGCTCAGAAGGACCTGAACAGGCTGCAGAAATGGGCTGTTAGGAATTTCATGGATTTAATAAGCAATAAGTATAAAGTCCTTTGTCTGGGCTAGAATAAGCCAGTGCCACTCTATGGGTTGGAGCCAGCTGTCTGCAAGCAGCTTTTCAGAAAAGGGCTCCATGTGGGTAACAAGTTGGACACAAGTCAGCAGTGTGACCTTGCAGCAACTGCATCCTGGGCTGCATCAGTAAAACAGTAGTGAGCAGGTCCAGGGAGGTGATCCTTCCTCTCTATTCAGCACTTGTGAGATCATGTCTGGAGCACTCTGTTCAGTTTTGGCCTGCTCAGTGCCAGAAATGTAATGATGTGATGTGCTGGAACAGGTTCACCACGTGCATCCAAGCTGTCCAAGGAGCAGGAGCACACAGAGCTGTCTTTGTTCAGTCTGGAGTAGAGAAGGATCATGGGAGACCTTAATGCTCTCTGCAGCTGCGTGATTGGAAGACACAGAGAAGAGGAAGCCAGACTTCTCTTGGAGATACACAGTGTTGTCCAGGAGGCAATGGATGTGAGTTAAAATATGAGAATTCAAATCAGAGAGCAGGAAAATGCATTTTACTGCGGAAGTGAGCAAATATCACACAGGCTGCCCAAAGAGGTTGCAGATTCTCCATCCTTAGAGTTGTTCAAGATTTGACTGGACAAGACCTTATGCAACCTAATATAACTAAACCTATTTTGAGCAAACATTTGTAAAGGATGAAGACTGGAAGCCCATTCCAACCTCAGTTAATCTGTGATTCTAGAAAACTCATAACTAAGTTTGCAAAATGGCTTAGTTCCTATCTAAGTGGTACAGTTATTTTCTAAAAGAGGTGAACAAACGGAGTCCAGAGCCTTTGGGAAATAGAGCTATAAGGCATGAGAAGACATGTCAAGTTCCCCTCTCTTTTTCTAACCCTGTCAAGTCTTTTAGTCTTAAGTTTAAAAGATAACAAGGGGAAGAACATAAAAATTAAATCCCTACTGGTCATGTGGGAGACATTCCTTCCAAAATGTTCTCTTCCTGAAAAAACACTGTTCACCTAAACAAAGGGAAAAACCTTAGTGAAGTATAAAATTATTTAGATGCTATCTTTACTTCTATTAAATAGTGTTCTACATGGAAAAGAAAAATATATTCTTATATAATTTGTATTTTAAGTAAAGACAACACACTTATTGGAGAACAGTAGCAATTCCAAGTAGGCTAGTCACAACAGGAGCACTAACATGATTTGTAAGAGCAGCTGCAGTACCATTAGCAGCTGCAATACTAGTGGAGTATTTGCATTTGAATAGGTATTTCTATGAAAATAATTGTATCTTTTTATACACCTTATGATTCCAGAAGCGCTTTCCATATTAGAATCTTTCCCATCCAATAAGTGAGGCCTTGTTTTATTCTGCTACTATGCACACATTTGTTTCCAGAATCAACATATGTGTGAAAAAAAAAAAACCCAGCAATAATCTTTTTTCATACAAAGAGACATATTTGCCTAAACCAGCATTTTTTTATTGTGACAATTTTTTAAATATTTCCAAAGTGGTTTGGTTCTTCATTTTTTAATTATGAAACCATACTAGAAATAGCCTTTTATATGCAAGATCATGCTAGTTTAAACTGAATCAATTTGTTAAAGCTTCTCTGAGTACTGTCAAGGAGTAAACATGCTGTCTATTTTGAAGACCAAGGCCAGGCAGAAGTAGTTTATTTCTGTGACAAAGCAATTCTATCAATGTGAACTCGAGGGCTTATATACATTTACAGCAGGTACAAACTGCTTTGCAGCACCTGCACAGAAAGAAGACTTACTACATCAACTTTAACATGAATTCCTGATAACTCAGAATGTGCAGCCAGTCAGCCCAGACTTGGTTCAACTCATCATTCTCTCCTCAATTAACTTTTAGAGCGTGCAAGCATGTAAACACAGGGCTACTTTTTTTTTTTTTAAATTTTACTGTAATTATAAAAGCTCATTTCAGATTAGGTCTTCATGAGAAATTCTTCCTGTTGCTATACAACTGAGGATGTAAATCAGGCCTATTAAAACAGTTGAGCACACAGCCATCCCTGCTAAATACCATCCAAATGGACTGCCAAGGAGAGAAATAGTTTTTCTCATTGGGTGACAGAGGCACCAACACTATAAAATGCTGTACCTCTGCAAAACTGTATCCCCCCAGTTGCTCAGCTGCCCACAGGTGATGTTACACGGGACTGACTTCAGACAAGGTGCAGCAAGTTCACTCCAGCAACCTCAAAGGAAGGCTGAAGCCAGTTTGGCTGAATTTGCAAGTTGCATGCAGCACGGAGCAGGGTGGGAAAGTATTTAACAGCTTTCAGGTAAGGACGTCTCTTTTTCAGTGGTTTCATCTTGTGCTGTTTGCAAAGCTGGAAGGAACTGGAACCCCACGAGGGGGCTCTGCCAGCACAGGGATTGATGGCACCAACTCTTCTGCCGCTGGTGCCCATTCACATCTTGCTTGTGGACAAGGCTTACAGTATCGCAAAAGCATCGCTTTTTGAGGAAGGGCACTTAAAATAAACCTAAATATGCCGATTTGGTGCAACACAAAAGTATATTTCGTGTGTTAGGGTCTCTAAAGCTGTTCAGATTTCAGGGTGCTGATACAGTTGTAGATATGAACAGGATAACCAGGATGTCAGTTTGCTCTGGGTTGCTTCCAGTGGAAGCAGCAAATATAGAGGGCACAATTGATCGCTGCTGTATCATCTAACTGTGCCTGCAACATGTATAGATAGATGGTAACAAGGAAATTACTTGGATGCCTTGTTCTTACTAGATCTCCTGCAGCCAAATATGCTTGTACCAACAATAGTTTAAGAAAGCCTGGTATAGACAAGTTTTTTAAGATCAAGCAAGCATTAAAAATACCTTCTTCTTACTCAGGGCTGCACACATTGAAGGGGAAGGGCATTTAAATAGCACACACTACTGACGAGACAAGACATCTGAGTTGACTGATTTGCATCTTTAATACAATCTCCATTAATATTCTGAAGTGAAAATAACTGTGTAATGTTAATCACAAGAGTACAAGGAGAATATACATTCCCACTCAAGGAAAGATGTTTCCCCTCAAAACATAAGAGAAATCGAGTGGTGAAGGTTGTTTAAATGCCATCGTATGTGTCCCCTGCAACAACTGGTTGGTAATAGCACCTGTTAAATGCAAGTGCTTGACTGCTTGCTTCTATTAGTGGAAGCAGCCACCAAGATTTCTAGCATTAAAGAAATACAGATGTA
Source organism: Tapera naevia (assembly GCA_033556795.1). Taxonomy (NCBI): domain Eukaryota; kingdom Metazoa; phylum Chordata; class Aves; order Cuculiformes; family Neomorphidae; genus Tapera; species Tapera naevia. The sequence continues at coordinate 2,944,414 of JAUMJJ010000054.1, read as the reverse complement.
AACAGCCAGAGCAGCAGTGATGTAGGAGCAGCAATAACGTGAGTGGGTGGCTGCTTACTAGCTGGCATCAGGGTCGTGGCTCCTTCCTTGTGGAGCTGGGCTCACATGACAACCATGATGTCCTCCAGCGGCTTTCGGGTCAGTGCAGGCACAGTAGCATCTTTCTTGGGATAGCCAACTGGGAGCAGCAAGAGTAGCTTCTCATTTGCTGGGCGCTGCAGCAGCGCCCGGAGTTGGGGGCCACAGTTGAGGGGTGTGGAGGTCACTGTGTACAGGCCAGCATTCTGCAGCAAGACAGAGAGCAAAAGAGTGAGGTGGCTGTGCTCTGTGTTGGCATCCATTATTGTCACCAGACCTGTACACATCCTTATATTGAGCAGCCCAGGAAATGCTGCTTCATTAGACACTGCTACAGGCTTTAGAACATCTGATTTACCAATAGGCTCAGCTTACAGAGAAGTACAGCATTTTTCCACTGCACCAACAACACATTCTGCTTGACATGTCTGTGTGCTGTACAGCAGGAGCCTGCCTGCAACACTCAGGGTGATGAGGGACTCATGGCCATGGTGAAATCAAGAGGCAGTTGTAGGAATATCATCCCATGGGGTTCACCTGGCTCATACTGAGAAATACTTCAGTTCTTGCCTCCATACAGGCAAGAAGATGCCTTACAGGCTGGCAGGAAGATGCCTTACAGCTTTGTAAACATTTGATCCTCCTCAAGAGCTGTACCTCATGGGAACAAAGGGCACAGGCTCAGCAGTTGTCACAGTGGCTCAGTGGCCAATGTTCTGGCCTACATCAGAACCCCAAAAATAAGTAACTTATCCTCTCGTGAAATCTCACAAAAAAAAAGTTAAACAATCTGATAAACAGTAAAGAGCTGATATTATCCAAGATACAACCACAGAGCTGAGGCACTTCCTGAGAGCTGCACATGTGGATTTCAGTCTCTTCCTCTCTGTAATGGAAGCATTTTGGGAGGCTTTGAAACAGAAAAGTCAGCCAGGGAGAGGTGCTCAGGCAATAGGCCTCTCATGTTGAGTAATCTTTACAAACTTCTGAAGAGAAGACCTAATAGTGGTGGTGCTGAGTGTTACCAGTGCATGGTACTGTGTGCTTTAACGCTCATATTTAATTTCTAAGAGCTGGGAAAGAGAGAGCACTAAGGAGCCTAACAGTTGGCAGAGAGCCTCAGCATTCCCACCTGATGGTGGGTTGGCTCAGTTACTCCTGCTTGATTAAGGCACTGGTGACACAGTGCCTGTTCTGCCACATTCCCTCTGCATCCCCTGTGCTTTCAGCTCCATGGAGGGAAAATACAGAGTCCTGTGCAGGTGCAGAACAATAATACCTCAGCAATATGCTTCTATACCGCTCACTTCTCATATTTCCTGTCCTGGAGATCCTGCTGAGGAACAGCAATGTGTGCAGGGAAGTGTTGCTCAAAACAGAATGGAGGAGAAATAGCAACTGGCTTAATACAAGAGGTGGCACCTTGCTGTTATCCTGCTGACAGGCCAAGTTAGTAATCAGGATAGCTTCACTATTTAAACACTTGTGTGAGTACATCAGACACAACAAGCAGAACTTAGCATGAGAAACCACTGAGAAAATCCAACTGAGCTTTAGAAATCAGTTCACTTTCAGAAATTCCTTGGAAAAACTGATGGAAATAGTACAGCCTGTTCCGTGAAATATGTCCCTGGCTTTTTTTTTTTTTTTCTATTTCTCTAACATGATGCACTAAAAATTATTTGGGGTCAAGGGTTTTTTAAGGATTGTTGAAAAGAAAGGGCCAGTGTGGCACTGTGTAGCCATGCCTGAGTAATCTGCAGATGCTGTCAGATCTGTGAGCATAAGGCAGAAACTACAAAGGCTGAAACATGTGCTGCAAGAAGAGTCACAACTCTGGAATTGTGCTGCATTTCATCTTCCTTCTTGATAATCCAGTACTGGATTCCAGTAAGAATCACTTTCTTAGATGTGGGTGTATGTGAAGAATAACTTTAAAACTCAAAACTAAGACATATTGCCAGGAGTAATATTGAAGTAATCTAGAAAACTGATAATGTTAAAATCTAAATGGAGTTACACCTTCATTTGGGCAGAATAGTCTTGCTGTGTAATCCAAACCAATACATTGACTCACAGTGTGCTGGTTCTGTCAACATACCTGCAATGCAGCAAGCAAGATACCACAGGCAATAGAAACACTGATTTCATTGTAGTAGTGGGTCTTCTTTTTACCGTTTGGAAGCCGCCCATATACCTGCTTGAAAATAAGGATCAGATAGGGGGCAGTGTCCAAGTACTCCTTGATCCAGTTTGTTCTGCAAAAGGATAATATTTAAGACATTTCTTTTGTGGCCTTTTTGCTTTCCCATAAGTCACATTTACTGTTTGCAAAGGGGCATTAAAGGTACATGGCAATTTTAGTAGTAGGCTAAAGCTTAGAACATTTACTGCAAAGGATTAAGTATCATCAGCTTAAGTAGAAACATTTCTTTTAAAAAGGAAAAAAGAAGAATCTTGAACAGAGTTCTCAGTTTTAACAGATTCAGCTGAGGAGTTGATGCACTCACTCTGAAGAATGGAATTGCATAAAAATAAGAGAGAGTTCGTGACCTCTTATCCATGAACTGGCCTCAGGAGCATTTGCCCTTGAGATCACTTAACTCCTGGAATATTGCAGACTTGCAGTTCTACCTGCTACCAGCAGTGCTTACTCCTTTGTGATTGCAGGGAAAAGTGCTGGCAAAGAAGTTCAAAACTTCTTGGTCTAAGGTGTAAATATAAATGTATCCTCACATAATGTATTCTTACATGAATGTGATTCTGTTTCTTGGTATTTCAGCCCTGTTAGAATTCATTCAGTTCCCAGGTTTTTTTAATGACAATATATACAATTATGATTTAGGATTCATAAGAGAAAATGTGAGTTTTCTACTCTTCTCACTCAAAATATAAAAAATACTATGTTTTAATTGCTTATATAGCACATAAGCACCTGAAAATTAACATTATAAAACAAGTAAGGCAAATCAACCCTATAAAGCTTTGCACACATGCTTTTTTTTGAGAAGCCAACTGTCAGTAGACATCTTCCCATTGTGTGGAGTTAAACAAGTCAGTCAGGCTTTGGAGGGCATTTGGAACAATTAAACATTGCATAATTTGGTACTTGCACATGGTCAAGTCTTGGGACTACCTCAGTCAGCAGCAAAACTCCCAATGACTTTGGGAGCTTCATTGTTTGGCACACAATGGGAAAAAAACATGACAAGAGGTACTGCAAGAGAGGTTATGTAGAAAAAAAAAAATACTTAGTCAAATGCTTGGAAAACTTTCAAGATTGAGAGTTTTGCTGAAGGCAATTTTATAAACCAGCCACCAAGGCACAATTCTACATGTATTATTAAGTTTTTCTTTCCAAATATGAATGTTAGTAATACATTAAAATCAAGAGGGAAGAAGATATGGAAAAGGATACTAGAGGAATTCAACACAAGCTTCTTTCATTACTTCAATTTCTTAAACTGTAGTGCTTTCAGTAAGACTCCTGTCATCCTCAGAATCAAGACAAGGCCACGTAACAGGAAGGAGCATATTGAACATCTAAGTCACTTATTTCTTCCTTCTTCTGGTAAGATTGAAGCACACAGGCATAGTGAGTTTTTCTTTTGTGTGTATCTGTCGGATGCTGCATCTCACCCGGGTCTTAGAACGAGGCAGCCAGAACATAGATACATAGAGAGTACTTCTTTTCTTTCCCCCCAGCTCCTGCTGCTTGGGAACTCCACTTCCCTGACACAAGAGTGTTTTCTTCCCAACTGTAAATTAGTGAAAGGATCACAATATGTTGACCCTGGCAACTGCCTGGCTGGGCCAGTCTCTAAATTCACCTTCCTTCTTTTCCTATGATCAGGGAAACATTTACAGCTGCACTCCTGAGAAGCACCAGAAAAATGAGGAGAGTTTAAGGAGTATGGACTTGAAAGAACATCTTCAAAACAAGGTTTTAAAAATTGAGCTGAATATTTTCAATTTTTTTATTATTTTTTCTTATTGAAAGTAAGTGGTGAAGAAGAAGGAAAAAAAAAAAGCATGACTAGAACTTCCCAAACCACATCTCCTTTCAAACCCCTTAGCCAACTGACTTTTTCATACCTCAGTCTTTTCAGGTCATTAACCCATCTGTCTCCCATTCTTTTTTTGTAGTTGATTTCTTCTTCTTCCTCTACAATCTCACGAATCTTATGTTTTAAATGTGGATCTTGCACTACGACAAATGTCCATGGCTCAGTGTGTGCTCCACTGGGTGAAGTACCTTTATACAAAAACAGGGAAAGATGAAAACCCAGTTGGCACAATGCTGTAGAGGGGGTGCAGTGAAAGGTATCAGCTCTTCCTTTTGGGTTTTCAGGCTGACCAACAGATCAATTGGAAAGCAAGTGGATGAAATGGGAAGAAAAGGACTGAGATGATTATAGAATCATAGAATGACCCGAGTTGGAAGGGACCCAAAAAGATGACCAGCCCAATTCCCATCCCTACACAGGATGCTCCCAACACCCACCCATGGGGCTGGGGGCATTGTCCATATCCTTCTGGAATGCTGGCAGAGTGGGTGCTGGGACTGCTGCCCTGGGGAGCTGTTCCAGTGCTCCACCACCCTCTGGGGGAAGAACCTCTTCCTGATTCCCAGTCTAACCCTGCCCTGGTACATCTTCCTGCCATTCCCTCCAGTCCTGTCCCAGGTCACCAGAGAGCAGAGCTCAGCCCCTGTTTCCCCTCTCTCCCTTGGGAGAAGGCAGTGAACAGCTCTGAGATCCCCTCTCAGTCTCCTCTTCTCCAGGCTGAACAGACCAAGGGACTTCAGCCGTTCCTCACGGGACTTTCCTCTAGACCCTTCCCCAGCCTTGTGACCTCCTACTGGCGAGTTTGATGTCCCTTTTATCCTGTGGCACCCTAAACTGCCCCCAGTGCTCAAGGTGGGGCCTCCCCAGTGCAGAGCAGAGCAGGACGATCCCCTCCCTCTCCTGGCTGGTGATGCTGTGCTGGATGCCCCCCCAGTACACGATTGGCCCTCTTGGCTGCCAGGGCTCACTGTTCTGGCAGAGAACCCTGCTCATTTCTGTTTCGAAGAACGTCATGTCCCATCCAACGACAGAGCTTAGTCCTTTCATACAGCTGTCCTACAGAAAACCAAGCAGGGATTTGTAAAAAGTCCTTTGTGTTTTTTATGACAAGGCAGTACTATGGTGCAATAAATACAGGCAGAAAGGTTATTGCAAAGCATTATAGTGAAAGCACTGTCTGAGTATGCACCCAGCTCCAAGACATCATTTCATCTGAAGAGCAAAGCTGATGTCTCTCAGGGAAACAAGGCTAAGCAACCACCTGCAGGAATCCATTCCTGACTGGCAAAGATGAGGAGCTGCACAATGCAGACATCTGCCATGTAGTGTACAGGTTGGAGTGTGCTGTCCCAAGGACAGCTGGTGTGTGTAGGCGTGCACGTATTAAATCTGCACTTGCTCATTCAGCTCTGATCATTACAACCAGAACTATTGGAGAATATTTTAACTGCCTAGAGGCTGAAAACTAGAAACTGAAAAATATAGTTCTCTTTGCAGGTTCAAAGATAAATAGCTTAAGGAGACGGTTAGATCTCTCTGTCCCTTGTACATATTTTAAACATTCTTGAAGCTCTTGAACACGTAAAATATTTGCTTACTTAACTATTGATTTCAGTTTGAGAAACACTGAATAAGCGACATGAATTATCTTTTACATGTGTTTATATTATTATTATTATTATTATTATTATTATATGATGGGTCAGTGTTGGTGTTGGTGTTAGTGTTGGGTTATAGGTTGGACCTGATGATCTCAGAGGTCCTTTCCAACCTTATGATACTGTGATTATGAACCCTGCCTCTCCACAGGTTTGGATGAGAACCAATAACATTTCTGCTTTCCTTTTTTTCTTTTTCTTCACACAGCCCAGAGCTTTCAGTGTTATGAAGTACTTCATTTGCACTCCAGGCTTGTTTCCTTTGCTGCATTTGCCAAAACATGCTCAGTGTTTTAATGACTCCCAGCTAATTAGAGGAAGATGGAGACTTGTTACAGTGCAGTAAAAAAGCTACTTACAGTTTTTAAAGCAAAACCAATGTTTCTCAAATGCTAAGAATATCTGTATTATTGATCCTGCTACGCACTGAGTTTTACTCTAAGGCAGCTTATGACTGTTTTCTGTACTAACAGCAACTGGCTCATAGAATAAGAAAAATAATGAAGGTCAAAACTATTCCTGACTGAAGTCAATGTTATTAAAGCAGAGAGGAGATTAGACCAGGACCTGAGAGTAATGATTTGAAGCAAATAAATTCTTGGGAAAAAAAAAAAAAGAGAAAAGATAATTAATTTCTGACAGTCAGATAACCTTGATCAGGGTCCTCAACACAACACTCCAGTCACATGCAGTAGGTCCCCAGCACCAATGTTGAAAGGACAGGGGAAGTTTTTTTTCTAGACTGAAACTTTTTTACCATAATAAACACCAACCATTTATGTCAACTGAAATACTTTGCACAGCTGAGAATTTCATTAATATGTTTGGGAGAAAAAAAAACACAACAAATAAAATTTGTACATGATAAATATCATAAAGCATGAAATTTTAAAGCATGTGAAGTACATATGGTTTGAGATTTTTGAGAAAAAATACTTCAATATTTCTATTTGAAAGTTGTCTCACTAAACTGTACATCAGGTTTATTCTAAATAACATCTTTTAAAGCTTGAAGATGAGATGTTTTGTTTCATGCTGTTGAAATGCTCTTTTCCCCTTCTGTGTGTGCTGCGAATACTAAAGAAGTGGGAATGTTCCAACCCAATCCCCAACATATAGTTGTTCAAGCTGAGTAATTTCCAAACAATCAATGGGTGCTCATTCATTATGGATACAGATTAATCAAGGAAAAACATAAGCCAAATGCCAATTTAACTATGTAAAAGTAATGTGGAAAAGCCAGGGGAACTGCGATGCTGATCCTTTCTGTTTTCCTTTCAGACCTTGACCTGCTCAGGGCCATACCTGCTGTTCTGATGACATTGTCGATAACCTCTCTGGGGACTGGCTCATCACTGAGAAATCTGACAGACCTCCTTTTATTAAGAAGCTCATAAAACATCTGTGACCTTTTAATCATTTCGGCCTCAGAGTAGCGCTCTGCGAAGAAGGGGACGTGGGCAACATTTTCATCAAGTCCTTGCCACTCTTCATCAACCTCTGTAAGAAAATAAAAGTGGTTAAGGATTTTTTTTTTTTTGCTGGAGAACACTCTTAATAATTTGGGCATTTACCCCTATAACACATTTTGGCCTGGATTGGCATACATTGCACTTCTACAACACTGCAAAAGCAAAGTCTGAGGTTCCAGTTGACACAATTCATTGATTCCTAGCTCCAGCTACTGAATAAACACTTTGTTTAAATACCAAGAGGCAGCAGGGTCCTGGCTGGCTGCAGCAATGTGGTCCATAAAGAAGTTATGGCCTTCTCTCCTTCAGTCTGCAAGCCTGCCTGTAAAGTGAGTTATAAGCTGAAACAGCAGTGCAAATGTGTCTAACATCTCAGCCTGCTTTTCTCAGTAAGTGAATTTGAACATGTGTGTTTCTTCCTGAGGGGTCTTCTAAGAAAAAAAAAATCAATTAAATTATTGAAGTTAAGGAGATGACTTAACTACCAAGATGTGTAAAATTTCCTCTGAAGAGCTGAATGTCAGCTTCTTCCATATTCGTGTTTCATAGCAGAAGTATTGTAAGACTAAGCTCTGCACAAATGTGACTTTGTGGTTAAGTTCTTCAGTTTCACCATATTTGAGCATAAAAGGAAATGGATGATGGGTACCTCTACTTACCATAACATATCGAGTGTAGGATATTGTGTTTCTTGTCTTTAATTTAAGAACTCAACCGAAATCTATCTCTTCGAGGTTTTTGATACCACAAAATGCATTTTCTGTTGTCTCTGAGACCTCCTGTTTCTCCCCTGCGTTCCTAGAATCAGCAGGGATAGCAATTTTTGCAGCTATGATGTGGAAGCTAAACCATTTAAATTTTGCATTTTGACCAGTCAATAGTATTGAGCAATCTGCTACAGAAGGCTGACTCAGGAAAATACATTCCAGTCCATTTTCAGTCGCCATTAGGCTATTATTTCAGAATCATAGCAGTCTTCTGTGTTTTAGTATTATGCAGTTGCCTTAGAAACTAGGCTGATTTTTTTGTTCATTTCATAAAGAGCAGTGAAATATTCACAAGTGTGGCTCAGCGTGTGCAAGAGGCTGCAAAATAAGTTTTGCATGTTGAAACTAAAGAGAACCATTCTGGTCTCCAAACTCATTTTGCATAAAAAGAAGTCACCCAGAAAGTTTGTTTTGTTTAGCTTTTCATGCCTGTGTTAAGCTCTCTTGGTCACAGCCTGCAAGGACACAGTTCCAGGGTAATGGAAAGCAGTGACCCCTTGTAAAATTATTTTTTGTGGACATTTTTCACATTCAAACTGGAAAAAAGGGAAAGGATACCTCCTCCTGGTATTTCCTTTGAGGTTTATACTTACTAAAGTAGATTATTTACTATTCAATACCAACTGGCTAAATAGGACTTGCTCTTCGCTAGGATTCTGGTGATCTCTTTCAGAAACTTCCAGAGCCCCCTTTTTTGTTGTTCCTCCTCCACGCTCAGTGAAGGGAATACCACAGGGCTATAAAGGTTATGTTTACAGTATCAAGAAGTGAGGTGCAATAGGAGATTGAGACCTTCTCTTGGGGACCTAGTGTTCAACATCCTGCATGTTTATAGCTGTAGGGTAGCTGGGGAAGGAAGGCAGGGAGATGGTTAGACTTCTGCATCCTTCTCACCTTTTCTGTGCTATGTGTGGTAGCATAGGATGCCATTTTCAAGAACCATTATGTTAAGCTGGTAAAAACCAGTATGCAACCTTTGCTTAAAGGGAATACAGTTGTGGAATTGTTCACAGGATGCATATCTCTGCCTCTTGCATCTCTGTTTGATGGTTTGGAAGAAGGTGTAACCCGTAGCCGAGGGGACAGGGCCAATATAATCAAAGGCACAGTGACCTTACTTCAGGACATGGAGACAATTGCTGTGGAGATGTGAAGAAGATGAAAGAGCAAAAGTTAAAAGGTAAAAAAACCTTCCATAGGCAGAGGTTGAGACAATAATGGCTGGCAGCCAAAGGATTTAAGAGAAAAAATGACCCAAAAATGCATAAAAACAAAGGAAAAAAACAGGGAGCTGGGACAAGGCAACTCAGCAACCCTTTCTGACTTGACTGAGGACTGCCTGGACAGCAGAGAAATTCAGAAGTTGCCCATTGATATAGATAGGACAGAAAATCATGAAAGCTTTGGGCATATAACCTCTCCTGCAAGCTCCGCTCGAAGGAATTACGGGACTTACAGACCTGGAAGCTGGATGGCCTCCTGCAACTGTCTTGATTGGTCCAATAATATTATTTCCAAATCCACCTTTTATATCAGCATTGAAACTACACTAAAGATGTTTGCTGCTGAATTGAGATTTAGTAGTTACATAGAATAATGCACATCTTAATCTTATCCATCACATAATAGGAGTTTCTAAACAGGTAAAATTCTCTTTCAGATAACAAAAAACTTCCTTAAACAAGCTGAGGTTGTGCACTGTGTACCAGAAAGGAGAATCTGGCCAGAAAACTATACTGAAAGTAGGTATTAGAATAGTGTCTTGGTGAAAATTTCAAGTATTTGTGCTTATATCAATGCACTGCAGCAATCACCCCTGTCTGTTTCATGTATTTACAATGTTGTGAGAGTTGGCATTTCTTTAAATTAGAAGTATAAAGATAATATTAGATGTAATTGGTTAAATAAACATCTGAAACTATCTATGGTCAACTAGGAATTGAAGAAAAGGATTAGCACAGAAATCTAGGCTTTGTAAGTCAGAAAGTATAAAGCTTGCAGTATTACCTGAGGCCAAGATACATTAAATTTTGTGAGGTCTGTTCGCTTGGTTGTTTGGATTTTTTCCCATGTAAGTAGAAAAGGAAAAAAGAAGTGAAGTTGCTGTGTGGTCTGGATGGTTCAACTTAAAAACAACATGATGAAACAAGAAGTCTACTTTCAAAGATATTGAACATGGGACAAAGATGAGGTGACTGGTGAGAATGAAAGCATGAAAATCTGAGCTTAAGTTTTTGGAAGCAAAATTTAAAAACCTTAATGCAGTAAAACCAGGAATATTAGCTGAGGCAAAAGAACCCAGAAGTAAGAGAACTGACACACAAAACCAAAACTCTCCTGGCAGTTCTTTTTTTTTTTAATAAATTAATCTATTATTTATTCTCTTCCACCATGTGTCTACCATTCATTCTTAGCAGTTAACATTATCCATATGCTAAGCTAAAATAATTATCAGCACCATCTGTTTAGTGTATACTCTCTATATCTTTAATTGCTGTGTTTGGACATATTCCCATTTGTACAGTCACGTTCTACAAGAGTACAAATGTCTTGTTTACATCTCTCTGTATACTATCATTTGATGGACAACAGACATCCTGCTAGTCAGTCTATTATCTTGTTAGCCACATTCTCAAGATTGCCATCAATTCCGTTGTACATTTGCAACAGTCATCAGGCTTCCTCTTCTTCAAGCAAGTCTGAAATTATTTTGGCTCAGCTATTCCAAGTGAAGTCTCACTTTGAAAGTACTGTTTCTCAAATTCTATCAGAAAATCCTCTGTGGATACATTTTAGGGTGATGTTTGTGTTCTTCACAGCAGTTCATATGGGAGGTTAAAATCAGCCTATACCATGTAAGAATTTTTTGTCTTAGTTTGTGGCAAAAATTCTTGCCATGAGTTTCTAATGGCAAACTCAGTGAGTACAATTTGTCATTTCATTTCTGTTAGCCTTTTACCTACACTGACACTCCCCTATGTTGTTGGTTCCCAGTTTTATGTCATTTTACTTATACACTCCTCAGCTTCATGGAAAGACCACAAGAAAATATTAACTATTGGTCCTGAGACTGATCTTGAGATTGTAACCTCAGTCTAGAACAAGGTTTTGCTTTCCAACCCAGCTCTTTCAGTCTCTTTTCTCTTTTCAGTTGCTTTCTAAGTATAGAGTTCCTCTCCCATCCTCTTTTCCAGTGTAAAGATACAATTCATAGGAAAACAATTAAATGTTTATAAAGAAAGCTCCTTTTGACTTAAAATGCTGAGTAATTGACTCTCTGATGTTTCTTGCTTGATTAATGGCAGACTACTACACAATCTGCCACTGTACGAACCTCAGTAAGTGAACCCAATCCTGAAGTGGGTTTGTGGCCAATAGGGAACTAAAAGAGATGGAGTGCCTTAATAGTGGGTTATAAATAGTGGTTAAAAGGCTGTTCCTGGAAACTCCAAAGAGTTGGTCAGGGAACTTAAGCAGAAGAAGTACCAAGTGTGAGAGGCAGACCCTGGAAGAAAGAAGTCAGCATCAAAATACTGTGAAAATTACCTCAAATTCAAATATAGTTGCACAACGTTTCTTAAGATCTTCAGAGGAATGGAATAGTTGTTTTATAAAGAGAAGATCTGCTGGTTTACCTAGTTAAGAGAAAGCTGAGAGATAATCTGATTGCTGTCTGTAAACCACAGGAAGATATACACTGGGGCAGGAGGGAAAGTATCCTTTAAACTAACAAGAGGATGGAATAGGAAAAATATGTATAGATTAGAATTAAATAAGTTTGGGCATGCACACAGAAGAGAATTTTTAACCCATAGCATGAGGTTTTGGAACAGCCTTCCAGCAAGGTTAAAGAAATGGAGTCAAAAAAGGTATCTGCAAGCAGCAGGGAGAGAAATACAATGAATCACTATGTCGTGTAACTCTTGTGTTCCTAAATGACACAAAGCATGAACTGTCATTGAATTGGAAAATTAAACTGCTACTGCCTCATTCATGTCAGTAGGATTATTAAAAGTTATAGGGAGCTTTTGAACTTGAGGACAGGAGAAATACTTCTAGGTGGGAGAGGTTTATTATAACGTGTACCACCAGCAATGACCGCTGCGTTCTCAGAAGAGATGGAACATTGGGCCTTAAGCAGAGCACATCACCAAAGTCCCCACAATTAAATATGTAGTAATAAAATGTTTTAGATAATAATCTATGCAACTGATCCCCAGAGTAAGAAAGAAAAAAATAAAATTCATTCTTACCCTCCACACCACTGTAAAACCGTGTCTGTATTTACCTTATCCATCAAATTGCATTGATCTGAATATATGAACAAGAGAGAGATTTATATCTGTTTTCAATTTAATCCTACCAGGTATATGGTAGTAATTAGCTGAGGAAGGACATGATTTCAGTGTCCATGTGCACTAAGCTCCCTGGGCTAAAGGCTGAATCATGTGCCAGAATTTGTCTTTGCAAGATCTAACGTTGTAAACCCGAAGCAGAGGGAGACAAGGTACCACCGTCTTGGTATCAGATGCCCATCGTTAGCTGACAGCCTTTGTGAAGGCTGAAGAAACATCTTTTTCTTCTGTGCTTAATTGGTAGTCACACGTGACCTAATGCAAGACATGGCCAGATATATAGACACACACAGACCACTCTTGCCAATCCACAGCGTAACAATCCCTCACTCTGGATCTTGTAAATGAAGTAAAATGTTACAGGACAGATGGGTATGCAAACAGATCTGAAGTACTGCCAGCAAAGGCATTAAACAAATGGACTGAGTGAATGCTTTCCACTTAACCAAAGAACTGGGTTTCTGGCTGCTCTGAGAAACATCCTTCTCTTCAGCTGCTGAAAGCGTAACACAGACAAGCTTGGGAGCACTTGACTCTCCCCCTTCTGCCCTTCACTGCCAGTAAGTGACTCTACTGAGTCTGCCCAAGCAGTTCAGCTAATTACACTGAATGCTTTGCTGCTCAAAATATGCCCCTCTCAGGGGAAACATCCCTGCTGTGCCACCTCAGGAATAGTGTCTGGGGCTGATGTCGTCCAAGCAAGTTCAGTGCTTTTTTACAGAGTGCTTCAACCTTATTTTGGTCCTGCCCAAGTACAGAAAAACATGGTCTTCAGATGCCCCTTAATGTCAGAGGGCTGTTAAAAATTCAGCTTGCTCACCTATGGCAGCCTGAGATGCTGGATTTAGACAAGGCCTTAAAAATATTTCATCTCGCCTAACTCAAATTCTCTTCAGAGGAACTTTGCCCTTGTAAACAAAACAGCCTGAGACGGTTGAGTAGAAATGAGCTTTTGTGATAAAGTAAGATACATTAGTAAAGTAGAAGAATTTACACAGCAGGTAAATATTCTTTACTGTTAAGAAAATCTCTGTTCACACCCACGTTGCCATTACAGCATCTAATGCTGTCAGTGAAAATTTTAACACTGACAAGAAGGTGAATATATTTTGATCCTTAATTACAGCATTATCAGACTAGCAGATCTTTACCAAGGTGGCCATATTTTCTTCTCAATTATGCTGGGCTTTCCCTTGCTGAAGAAAAACTTCCCTAACTATGATGCAATTATTTTAAATTTTTTGGAGATAAAAGCCAGGCTTGTTTTGCAAAGATATTAGTTTGAATCACACGACATTAAGGGAAAGATGATTATTTGTTGTTAAAAGCAGCATAGCAAGAAAACCTAATTTAATTTTGAGTGACATTGTACGTTGAGAGAGGTTTTTTTTAAAAATAAATAAATCCCTTTTAGCAATAGCACAAAGTGTCTATCTACCTGTCAATTTTGTAAGCAATTTTACACTAGTACAGTTCTGAATTTATCACTTGAATAAGGGAAAACAACTAACACAAAATAAGTTTTTATATATGGAGCTGTGGCAGTGAGGCTCCTTGTTAAAAGCTAATAGGTTTGTTTATTTAAAAGACCTACATTTTTAAATTGATAGAAGGATGGTAGTCAAAGATGTCTTTGAACATTCATAGTCTATCACTTTCCTAACTACCCAAAGGAATTTTAATTTGCAGCATTTTAACAGAAGCAGTTAGCTGTTAGTGACAAAGGAAATGAGACAGTTTTATACAGAATCTATTTTGCATTGAACAAAGAAGGATACAACATATGAACTAGTTTCTAAAGAAATATTATATATTTGGGAAATAGTCAACACAGTTTAAAGTGTTTCAAGTACCATCTATCTCTGGAAATTGCTATGCAACACTGACTCAAAGTACACTGAACACTCAGAAATAATAATAGTTCTTAGAATAAGGTATATGTGCAGAAAAACATTATAAGTTTCAAGATTTCTAGAAGCAGACTCAGGGAATGTGTCATTATGGGACAAAAAAAAAACCCCAAACCAACACTAAAAGCCTTTGAAAACAGCTTAAGAAAAAAAAAAAAAGCCTGCATTAATTGCAAGATTTAGAACTTCATAGGAACAGAACCCTGTACACTTCTATTTCACAAGGAAATGAAGGGATCTTATGGAAGATAGTCAGGAAGCGAAAACAAGAAAGACTACGTTTTGTGCTCAGACTTTTGTCCAAGCTATGCAACAGAAATCATGACAAAAAAAAAAAAAAAAAAGAGGCTTTCTGTACAGGGTCAAATATGCAGTTGAGTGAACAGAGATTAGCACTGTCGCCACAGTTTGTTCTTAAGTATTTGATCAACATACCTCCCAAATGATCCCAGTGCTAATCCAGCTGAAGCTGTCATGGGCATTCACAGCAATCACAAACAGAGAACTTCTGTAATCACTGTAATAAACTCATTTCCTGCTTTTCTGAGAGTGCCAAGACCTCATATGTAGCACTTGACTGTGAAGTGTGATGAGCTGTCTACAAAATCAGCTTGTGGATAGAAACTCTCTGCTCAGGTCTTCCTTTTGCTCGTACTAATGAGGCTCAGGAAGAGGCTGGTGGGACCTCAGCAGTATCTCCTTTCTTTCCCTACATTGCTCATAGAGTCCCTCATAGGTCTGAGGTCTGCTGCAGAGGGACAGACTTTGAAAATGCATTGTCTTTTTGCACTCTGACCTGTGGGATCTGGAAGAAATAGAGATGTACACCAAGAGTGACAGGACGTGATGACAGCCTCGTTCCAGGGCACTGACAAGCTCGGGGCACACCAGCAGTGTAGAACTATGCATTGCTACCACTCTTGAGAAATCCAGAAGATTGCATCTCCTTTACTCCTGTCAGCAGAGAAAATTTAAAAAGTGCTCAGATGGATAAGACTTTTCTTACCTTCTTCCTCTAAGTGATGGTCAGTGCCATCTTTTAAATCTTCATCCACCCACGGGCGAGAGAGAGGCTTGCTTTTAGTTTCCTGTTTTTTCTTCTCTCCATCAGTCTTCTTCAGTATTACCCCAATCAAAACACATATAATGGCTATAAAGAGTGGGGTTAGGGAAGAAAACAGTGCCATAAGTATGGAAATGTGGAGCCTTCTTTCCAAGTTCAGCAGTTTCTCCTGAAAAGGAGAGAATGGCAAGAGAAGAGCAGAGAAGCAGTAAGCAGAAAGGGGTGGATCATAGGTTCAATCATTGACCCTATCCAACTTCTACTTTTCAGCCACCGCCCCCACAATCTCACCTTTGTTGTGCTTCTGCTCTTAAGCACACCTAGGTTTAGCTGGGACAAAGCTGCTTATAAAGAGCAAGCAGAGGCCCTGACAATACACAAAGGCATAAATGCTGTCCAGTGCAAAATAAAAAAATAAGATCTTCCAAAGCCCCAGACAAAACACTTCTCTCCCCTTGTTTTAATTGCTAGGGTGATCCCAGCAGTCTTGTTTATAACAACGATTATCAGAAAGAGCCGAGCGAGAACGTGAGTTTTAAAAACTAATGGCATCTCTTCAATGTTTAACTCATAAAATCAGTCATATTGCCCATATAGGAGGAAATTAGAATATCACCAACTGAGTTTCAGCTTTCAGCACTGCCCTTGGCTATGCAAATGGATCAATAAAAAAATGATAAGTAAAGTGGTAGCATTACCTCTGTAAGAAGCACGAATGGGATGATTCACAGAACTCTATTCATCCTGGGTGTTCTTGAGAAGAAAGAAGAATTCAGGGAATCAAAATAATGAAAATTTAATGGCTGAAAAAGTTACTCTGCAGTGAATTTGAAAACTGTCACTCAGCTATCTTATCAAAGCAAAGATTAAAAAGTGAAGGGACCCTGGTCTAATCCAAGAATGGTCAATGTCTAACTACTGAATTAATTTTTCACCTCAGTCAGCTGCTTGGGAACTGAATCAACATAGCAGCACTGAATCAGTGTCTTTATCTGGGACTGTTGGGACATGCTGGATAATGAAATGCCAGATTGCAGTGGGTGCTGAGGGGTGCACTGGAGAGCAAAGGTTCAGGGGCACTGACTGCATGCAGTTGCCAGCACCCATTAGCCTTTTTTAGTGCCTGTTAAGCACCAGCCCTGCCAAGCCTTATCTCGTGCTGTACAGCCAGCTCTGAAGTCTTTGCATCTATGGTAAATTAATCTGCATTTTGGAGAAGCCTTCCCCAGGGGAAGGGGGAGCAGTTCATAGCTGTAAACATTCCTGGAGGCAGTGTGCCCCAGGGCCCTGGTGCATCGCCCACTGTGACTGGCACCTGCTGGGGTGCATGGCAGGTCCTTCCTAGAGTACACCTTGTTTTCTTGATATGGAAACCAGGGCACACAGGGGAGAGAGAAGCTGGAGTATGTACAGGTTTCATCCTGACCAGTCCTCAGTCCATACCCTAGCCACTCGTGTTTCTCACGCCACAGGTTTTGCAGCACTGAGCACTCCCTTACTGGTCCCATTTGGCACTGCCACTTCACAGGCTCTTTGCTGCATGCTCCTTGCCTTTCCATGCTTCAGTGAATAACGACTGCTTTGAAGAAGGGTCTGTGTGTCAGACAGCACAGATTAATGACCATCTTGGTGCAGAGAAAGAGGAGTGAGTGTCCATACAATTTGACCACGCACAATGATAGTTTGGCTGATGGTTTGGTCATGTACCCTCTTTTAATACAAGTTCCTTATATTTAAAGGGTCAAGGCAAAGCAAATTGCTTAGATGGGCACATATTATCTAATAAAACTGCCTCACAACGTGTACCCAGGCTAGGCTTTCCCCAGCTCAGATACAGAATAAACACTTCATTGCTGTTGCATCCTACCCAGGACACAGTCTCTGTGTTGAAGCAGGACCTGGTCCTTGCAGGCAATGTATGAGATCCATGTAAGAAGGGTACCCAGAACCAGTCAAATCCTTGCGTAAGTCCATCAGAGACGAAATAAAGAGGATGTGCAAACGTTACGCCCAAGTTTCTAACCTAATTCAGCAAAGTTAGCAATAGACAAGCACGTACCTCTAGCTAAGAGGGCAATCTGCTTGAAAACCTGAGACACGGATCTTCTCTTCCACTCTTTCCAGCCCACACGTGACCCAGGACCTCTGCTTGGGCTGCCTCTGAAAAACAAAATATACACACAAAAAAACACCCAAACCCCATTCATTGTACAGGATAGAAAGAGCAAAAATGATGTGGGAAAATATGTATTCTCTCTCTCCTCAATTTAGAGCAAATACTTCAACTCATTTGTCTTGCATGCTAGTCATCCAGTCACGGGGAGAGATGCTTCACCTAATCCCAGTTAGAAGCATTAGATTTGTTCATCCCAGTAGAACAGGAACCTGCAGTTTCATCAGATACATTTTCAACAGCCTGCTTTACGGTACTGAAGGAAAAAGGAATGCAATCTGCATGGCACTGACTTTCTCCCACAAGGAATATATTCTTGTTAACCTGGAATATTCACATACCCATAAATTAGGATCTGGATGCTTTGCAGCTGAGAATCAATCCTGCAAAGAGACAGGTCCATGCTGAAAGAGTGAGAGAAACAATATAGAAGGTCAGATGTTATTGTTTTAAATAACTACCTCTATTTGCAATGCTGGGAACTTTGTAATCTCTCACTCTTATGCAATAGTTTTTACTTTCTTGGAGGTGATGAAATATTAATTTTTCTCTTGGAGAGCAGAGAAAGGAAGCTAAATAAAGGTCCCTTTGGTATTAACTTGAGCAACATCTATATTTGATGTACATATTCTAGACTGTTAGCTTGAACTTCAGCCTCAAAGAAATCCCACACTACCTTGTTGTATTAAAACCTGATTTAGTTTCAATAACTGCATACCATAAGCATTCAAAATATAAACACAGTGCTGCTCTGAGGAACCGTGGGAAGGAGGGAGTGGAAGCAGCCAAAGCCACTTTTTATAGACTAAACTCTCATCAGTTTTTCCCTGTTGTTTTTTCTTCAATCCAAGCTTTACAGAAATGTAATTATTATTATCATGATAAGTTCAAGCAAATTTATTACCTGTATTTTTTCTGTTTTCCTGTAAGCCCTAAAGCCCAGCTGCTGAAAAAAGTCAGGAGAAAAATTGAAAATAACCCCGCTCCTAGAAACTAATGAAACTTTTCTGACAGATGTGAAAAGATTCTAGAAAATTTTGATGGTAATACCTATTGAGAACACCAAAGTACTCAAGTATTACTGTGTGAAATCCATGTAAACATTCTTAAAAGTTACAAACCATCATCCTAGAAGCTTTGGACCACAAGTTTGTTCTTTATTATTTCCTGTTAGATTCTGTGTGCAGCAGTTATTGTTCTGAAAAGTAAAAAATCTACTCATCTCAAATATGGCTCTTTATATTTCTTAAAGGAAAAATGTGACAAGCAAATGTTATTTATAGGCTACAAGGACACATCTACATGGTACAACGCAGTGTGTCAGCTCTGCACCAGGCTCAAGTGACTGCTGTTGAGCGTTGTGGGACCGACTTATAACATCTCCTGTTTCACCATCCTACTGTAGATGCACTGCATGAAATCAAAGCCACCCTTCAGCACCTGGACGTGAGTTAAAGTTATGCAGTACCATCTCTGCCTTTGGATAGTCCCCACTGGTTCTTCTCACCATTCCCATGTCTTCAGCATTCCCATCTCACCCTGCTCGGAGGAGTCTTGCAGCATTATTTTGAGATCAGCTCACGGTTAGGCTGGGGAAAGCCTCTTGATGAATTTTTACATGCATGTGAGGACTACACAAAAGATGTAAGTGATAGGAGATCCTCCAAATGCACAAATTATTAATGAATTTATTATCCATGTAGGGTTTATGTGGGCTATATAAACGCATAGATGTAGAAGGGAAATAAACCATGGGCCAGGGAGAACCTAAACCATCAGCCCCATCAGTCTTTCCATATGTTTTTCTACCAGTACTTCATTGGAGAACACATAAGACCTCATATGGGGTGGTAAAGGAAACCAATAATGTCTAGACAGTAAAAAAGGGATTCATATATCTATTCATATTGGATTAACTATCAAATGCACAGTCTGGTAGTTAAAACCCCTCATATAGGAAGACTGCTGAGACTTGGGAAAATAGGAGGAAGGAGGGACCTTTTCATGGAGTCCTTAGCTTCCTTGGTTTTGCTAATCATCATCTGCCTTTGGCCATGTACAGACACGAGCTATAGCACTAAATGGCTAGGACTTGGTGTGAGAATTCTTAGTTTGGTCAAAGGCAGATCAGTATAAAGAGGAGCAGTAACTGAAAAAGAATAATGCTAAGAAGGAATGTACAAAAAGCAGATTAGAATGATGGAGCTAACTACAGTAAATATAGCCCAAGTCTATAAGAGGAAATACATTCTTGGATGCTGACTACAATTACCATTGGATGTGTCTCTTGCTGGACATCATCAGTAACACATCTAGAATGAAAGTGTGCTTTATTTCTGCTACTAATCAGTGCTTAAGCCATTGTTGGACCCTCAAGAGAGCTTGCTGTGTTTATAGTTATAAGCAGGAAAAAGCGGCCTCTGAATAGTGTCTAGAGATGTGATGAAATATTACATTGGCATCAGGTACAGATGTGAGTTTCAGATTGGAGTTGGTGTTTATTGAAAAACAAACAAACAAAAATGCTTTTCCAACGTCATCCATCATCCAACCCCCAGCTCAGTATATGTCTGCTATGGGCTAGGCAGAAGCACACACAAACTTCTTAATCCCATTTCCCAATCAATGCGTAGAGACAAATGTCTGGGATCAGCTGAAATTTGTACACCATCAGGTACTGGCATTACTAAAAATATCATTATCTTGATAAGTGCCTTCATCTCTGTGATACATCCAGGGCATATCCTCCTGCATCAGCCAGTGTCCAGCAAACAGTGCTTCTGAGCAAGGTGACCCTCACTTATCTGCTGTCTCTTGCCTCTTCTGCAATCCACACATACATCTGCCTCCTTCCCTTCCCCCAAGTCAGCTGCATGATCTCTTTATGACTCCTGGAGAGATCAGATATCGTGCATTAGATTTGATTATCTTTTTCATTAACTTAGCTCAGATTGCCACAAATGTTATTACTGTTTATGAACAAGCCTTTTGAAATCTAACAGTGCAGTGGGTAATGCTATTACCTATTACAGCAATGAAAGCACGAGACAACAACACATAATGCAAGAGAGTAATTCTTTCCATTTGTCCTCAGTATACTGCCCTTCAGTTGCAAGCTCACTGTGTTTTTATATTACAGAGCAGAAGAAATAAACTAGCAATAGGCAACATGATTCATTCATATCTTTCTAAATACAAGAATCTATTTCCTACAATCTGTGGTACCAGATAAACAATTATTCATGCCCAAAGGGAGAAGAGTGCTCCTAAAAATATTTTTGATTTCAGAAAATAACTTAAATTATAACTCTGAGGCTAACCAATCCCCAGACTCACACCAGAAGGAGCAACTTGCTACTGCTGTACCAATGTCACCATCATGAATACATAGGAACCCCGTTACCTATGGCAGGAGTCTGATAGATGTCAACTGTGCTACTCATAGAAGTAAGGCTGAACAGGTGAGTTTTCAGAAACTTGCTAAGACTTTCAGCTCTGAAAACATCACTGAACTCACATGAAAAACCACCAAGGGGCTGCAGATAATGCAGACCTTGAAAGTTACCTGCTCCAACTATGCAGATACATAAATACATAAGGAAAAAATATTATTTCTTCCATAATCACTTTTAGGCACAGACTTACAACGGGCTATGATAAAATCTGGTTTATTCTGTGAGTATCACTGGGTTACTGTTGATAACAGCCCTTGAGAAAAAGAAAGAAAATATAAATGGTCATTTTGGGACAGCCACGTGGTAGGTGGGAGAGCACAGCCTAATAGAGGCTGTTACAAACCCTTCAGAGAAGGGGTGTTTAGGGAAACAAAGGAGGGGTAGCAATGGTCCCCTCCCAATAGCCAGCAAGTTGAGAGTAACATGTTCCAGGTAAAATATCACAGCAAATTAATTCTCTGCATATTGAGCTAAAGAGAGGAAGGCAAAATGCAGAGAAATTCAAGAGGCAGGTTCTGTATGTCCTATTGCCTGAGGTGCAGACCAGCTCCATTATCAGAGCCACACAGCTATCATGATGCCAAAGGCATGAGGTACCAGCTTACACAAGACCTTAGGTGCATACTCAGGCATCTCCCATGCCAGCACCCACACAACTACAGCTTTCCAGCCTTCATTCCCAGGTACACAGAGCCCATACACACTCCTTCTGGGCTTCTGATTGCAGCACAGGCCTTTGTAGCTGATGTAAGAAATATTGCTGTTGTCTTTTTGATGCAAAGAAGAAACACAGGAGAAAACACAAAAAAAAAAAAGGATTAAAAAATTAAATTATAAAAAAAACATTTTTCCTATTTTTCAGGGGTGAATTTTTTATTTCCATTTGCTAATATATTTTTTGTGTGTGTGCTTACAGAGAGAGAAATTGTCTTTCATTCCATACTGTTATGACAGGACAGCTGAATGGCAGCACACAGCTTTTAAAATCAGCATTTCAAAGCCTCAGCTATTCCTGGAATAGCTGTTCCTATGACTTCAATTCTTATTTGCACCAAATCAAAACACAGCTATCTTATTTGAAGAGTTTCTTAACTGATTACATCTGAGCCTCTAAAAACTTCATCTAGGAAAAGTTTCCACCTATGAATGTGAAGGAAGCCTTGAATCCCTACGCAATCATAGACAGCAATGTTCAAAGGGTTTGGAGGTTTTGTCTCCTGTCTATTTTTTATTTCTTTACATGCTTTGAATGAGCTTCATCTTCCAGCCTCCAGAGCAAATCCATCACAACGCTGAAACTCTGAGCTTACCACCAAGGGCATCCACAGCCTCCTCTCTTCCATGAGGTGGATCTGTTCAGCTCTAACTCCAACCCACCTCTGACTTCTCTCCTTCACAGGGTTACCTTCTGTCTACAGTGTTTCTTGGGCATAGGCTTCTTGCCCAGTCTAGCAGGGAGTATTTCCCTTTCTTTACTCTCCCTAAGGGACTTCTGCAGCCCCCTGGAAATACCTTCAAGCAAAATCCTTCTTCCCTTCTCATAGGTAGCATCAGTGGCCAAGCACTACTGACTGACCATGACTCTATTCAGCTGCATCAGGGCTGATGCTGTTCTAGTATTTCCCTCCCCTTTGCTCCAATATTTGTTGCTCGAAAAGAGAAGCTGGGAAGTAAAAGTGTCCTTGCTCATGCACACACAGAGTCCAGATCAGCACTTATGGTGACCCTGGCTCTCAGGCAAACCACAGAGACAACAGGCATCATCGGTGACACGTTAGAGTGCCTGATAATGTGGAATATCCTAGTACCTGGGGATAGTGGAATAGCTGGGTGGTTGGGTCAGCTATACTTCACAGCAACTCTGAGACATCTTGAGCCAGACATCTTGAGTCACCCTTTTAATGAGCAATCCCAACCTTAAAGAGAGTTTAAAGAACGACCGCAAAGAAACTGACAAAGATATTTTCACCCATCTCCATAAGGCCAGAAAGGAAAACATTTTTCCCCTGAGTCACTGATCAGATTTCAGGAGATGCAGATATCTTGGCTAACTCTACTGTTGCTTTTACCCTGTGTGTAAATACTTATTTCCTCACAAGGGATAATCAGCAAACCACTCTTCTCACGTTGTAGTCCATCAACTGACAGGTTGCCAAGGGCTGATAAATATTTACTATCTTCCCTCCAGAAGAAAGGAGCTGCAGTTCACCCTGGCTGGTCCACAAAAATGCAACATTTCTCACAGTGACACTTTGTTCAGAATCCCAGCACTGTTCAAACAATTCACTTTACTCAGCTAACACTTCATTACAGACAGTCATTCTCTGAAATGAAACTGGATATTAGTGGACTGTTTGAAAAATACAACTATGTGGTACAATTAAACTATCTGAGGTTTGCTACTCCACCAGCCAGTGGACTTTACATGTGGTTTCTCCAGTGGGTTTATATCTGATTTAAGCACACAGAGTCTGGAGATGGGTTCGGCCGAAAATTTTCTTTGGGATCTAAATTCTTTCTTTTGAAAGACTAATTATATAGGAAAAATCCACTCTGTGTCCCACTGTGAAATTCTTCCCTTTGTTGTCTCCGTTTAAAAAAATACAAAAGCTCAGGCCACAAGAGCCATTTGAAAATATCTACTTTGAAAAGCAAAATATACTCTTATTCCTTCAAAAGTAGGAACGTGGTCATTGATGCCAGAGGAAAAGTTCACAAAGGGATAAAACTGTTACCTGAAAGATCTGGAGGATCTCATGTTGCCCAACCACAGATACGCTGTGGCTGTGACCATTAGTACAAGGACAAGGGGGCTCAGACTCCACAAATGGTATTTTACTTAAAAATACATGAATGGCTATTTCCAAATAAATTATGATGCACACCATGACTTTGTAAACTCAGCCATCCAGGCATTCTGCCAGCATCCTTACCCTCACCTTGCTGTGCTGCTGATATAGCGACACCTCAGGCTGTTGCTTTACCTGATGCTCCCAGATTACATCCCAGCAACAACAGAGTCCCTGTCTACTGCATATTAAGTTCAGTTTGGGATAGCCCTACACGTGTGGATGATGCTCTTTTAAAGATCACCAAGGTTCTGCTTCAAGACCAAGCACCTTCCTATCAGTGATCCATCATATCTTACCTTGCAATCAGTGCACTGCATTCCAATACAGTTAATCAATGCTGGAGCATTTTCTCTGTCCAAAAAGATAAGTAAGTTCGTTTTTCAATATTGATTTCAACTGTTTGTTTTTCAGTGTGATTTCACTCCAAAATTGAAAAATAATTAGGACCTGTATACTACTTTCTCTCTGCTAAAAATTCCCCCTGGCCCTGCTAACCAGGAAACAGGCTTTGCCACCAGGTACACGCACACACACAGAGGATCCTGCTTTTAGTGGTTTGCCAGTGGATTTTTATAGCTTAAGAACTCAATTGCTCATTTTAGTCAGGTTCTTCTTAGTAAATTAAAAAGAGGCAGAGCTTTATCTATGAAGCCAGACAGGGGTCCAGGCCTAGCCCTGCTGTTAATTGAAGTGACCCCTGAGTAGCTTTACCTCGCAACCAGCGTCAGCTGCCTTTGAAGTTGTGCAGACATCAAAATAGAGCTGGTATGTGACCAGCACTTGGTTGTTTCTCCTTCCTCAACTGATGCCTTATTATACAAGGCTCTGAGGGATGTGGATGTACAACTAACAATCTGTGAAAGCATATTTCCCCAGCGGTTCCTTCCAAGCAGCACAAAAGTGTCAGATGAGGACAGAAGCTGGCATTATGCTGCTGGCCTGACTGAATCACAACAGGAGCTCAGTTGTTAACCATTTAACAGTCTAAACATACTGTACAGCACTGTCCTGTCTGGTTTCTGCCCAGCTTTATTCCTATTAGATAAGGTTCAGGGAGTTAATTGTCCAGCAAAACTGTGTGATGAGCCTCTGAACAGACACCAGACTGACAGATCGAAGCAATGGTCCAGTTGTTCCAGCATCCTGGCAACGGTGGCACAAAATGGCTCAGATATTGCTAAGTCCTCATGTCCTTCCAAACCAGATCCTTTCAAGGCAGTGGTTCCTGCAGATAACTGATATCTGAAAATATACCTTCAGAAGGTAATGGCTTGAATTACCATGATCCTTCTGATGAGCTTCTTGTTTTAGTTGGTGGCATAAGGAAAGGTTTCTTTTCCTCACCGTTCATTATACCAGCACCAAGCAGCCCTGGGGATTCACTGACAATGTGCTGACACAAGCTGACAACAGCAGGCGTAGCCCAGGGGGAAGGCAGTAAATTCAGGCCTCCCAGAGACAAGGTTTTCTTCCCCAGTGTCATGTTCTTGGAGCTTCTTGGCAGCAAGCAGCTCCACTCTACTGTCTGTCTGCTCATCTGCTCCATGCTATCATGATTCTTCATCTTCCCCTTGCTTCAAAGCTCCGCCTCTCCCCTTTCCTTTTATTCTCTACCATCCAATTGCATAACATTTTCCTTTTCAGCCTCCATTACACATCCAAATACTCGTTAACAGCACAGATGTTGCCTTCCCTTCCAATTAGGGCATGACTGTCAGTGAATTCCTAACCTGAGCTGTCTGTGTGCTGGCAGAGGAGCTCACCTTCAGCAGCCACCGTTCATACCACAGATACCCTCTAGAAAACACAGCAGGTTCTGTAGAGTTGCATCACCTGGCAGGAGATCACCTATAGGCAAAAGAAGGAAGACAGCACTAATGAAATTCTTTTCCTGTCATTGGTCCCCCATTAAACCCACCCCAGAACTCAATCGGGTAAATTAACAGTGACATTTGAGGTAAGATGAGGCAAACTCTCTTGTTGGTGTAAACTGGGGACCTCTATTGATTTCAGGAGGGATTATTCTAACATTATTCCAATATTCTGCCAATAAATTTGACAAGAAACATGTCACACTCTCATTTTTCTAGCCTCCCAGTTTACAATTATAATGGTCTTATTATTTCCAGGGTATTATTTCTTAGTACATTGCACTACCTCCAGCCACAGCAAGATTAAAGGTAGCAAGTATCGTAACCTTACATTTCACTGCTTTTGTCAGTTTAAGTTAGATACACAATATCATTATATTTTTATAGAATACAGAAAACCAAGTTGTTCTTTTATTATTCCTTTTAGCTAAATCCATTTTTTTTCTAGGCAGATAGTGAAATTAATGTCTATTCTCATAATATTTTATGATCTTGAACATGAAATATTCCCTGGTCACTGAATCAATCAGAATTGGTTGACTCCTATTACAGTGAATGGGGCACTGGGTTCTTTAGGCAGACATTCATAATAAGGCTTTGACTCTGAAATCATGCTAGATAGCCAGGAAATCATTTAAGTTACATATAAGACCTGGTTTGCAGGAACTAAACATGAATGCATTTATTTTCTTCAGTGCATTGGTGTGGAATATCAGCCAAAGTCTCCATAGCCTCACTTTAAAGTATGATGTCCTAACTTCATCGCTTTCAAGCGATCCCTTTTATTATTTGGCTGTATTTCAGGTAGATACAAAGACAGGCACTCTCTGGATTGTCTTCTGACACAAGACATGAGGAAATTCAGGGTGTGTAAATTTTCAGAGTATTTTTAGGAAATACAGTCCTCCAATGTAAGTGGAGCATTCCCACTGCCAAATTAAATCGATTCTATGAGTACAACAGGGACATCTTCATTAAGAATTATATGTATAATTGCACACACTGGTATACAGCCTATCATGAAAACCCCTGAACAACCTTATTGGATACTTTATTAAGAAAAGCCAGCTCTGCACAGAAACCTATACAACTGTCATTGAAATGCAACACTGATTTAGGAAGTTTTACATTCTTCCATTCAAAGTTTAAGAAGTAAATTAACTTATCTCACTTCTGAGAGCAGCTTCACCACTCCAGTGGTACTCAGCAGTGTAAAACAAATAAGGTTTAGATCCCTGTACACACTGTGCTTCTTAGAATATTTGTTTCAGAAATAATTGCTCTCTTGAAGGAGTTAAGAGCCTCCGTCCTTTTCTAAATGCTAACAAGTATGGCTCAGTAATTTTAAAGTAATTTAAAATTGTAATTCAAAGTAATTTGATTTGCAGGAAATAGCAGTTAATTATTCATGCAAATGCTTCTGTTAAGAGGGACTGGACAAAGGCACAATCCACACTAGGTGAGAGCACACACTTCAGTGTGCCTCAGATAGCCTGTGATATCTTTCATAATACTGAGTAACACTTCTTCTCTCCTGCAAATCTCTCCCTGCTGAAAATAACCTCCATGTGGAAGTTCAAATGAGAAGTGCAGTTGAACATAAGGAATAACTGTACTCCAGAGACTTTTAACTACTGTTTACAGACCTGAAGTCAGCGTGCACCTCTGAAAAAGTCTGGAGGTGCTGGTCTGCATTTCACAAGGCCTGGCCCTTTCTGTCATCCTAGTTTCATTTCCAGACCATGAAGAACTTCCTTCTGATCACCAGCATGTTTGAAGTTATGGGTTTACCATCCTAAGCAGTGCCCGAAAGTTCACACACAAGGGGTTGAGTCAGATAAAAATTGCCTTTTTTAAAAAGTACAGCCTAGGGCAATGTTTTGACAAAGGAAACCAGTTCCTCTTGCATGAGGAGAGGCTGACCCTGCTGTGCTCAGCCAGGGTTTTCCAACTCCCTCCTCACAACACATTCCTTGCACATTAGCTCCCGCTCCGCCACACAAGGTTAGCAATGCTTCACTAGTGCTCTATATACACTCTTCCACATATTTTTGGCTCTACTATGGCACCAATTCTAGTAGTAAATAAAATCCTCACTGTTTGCAGTCTATTTATCCAACCCTAACCCTGTGAGCTAGGAAAGCACCCCTACACCCACAGCACACCCATGGGAGACAGGCAGAGTGAGACTAAGCTGCAGCGCAGTAGGGACTGAACACCTCTCCTCCCGTGTGAACACCCAGCCACTGCTTCCTGTCTGTGCTTTAAGATAGAAGATGCTGCAGGATGTGCCTGTAAAGCCCTTCCCTCTGAGCACACAGCTTTTCACTTGAGAACAGTGTGATATGTCCCCATACACTGTCAGAAGGGGCGAGGACACCAGCAGGGTCTTTGGCTTCAAGATGCATTGCAACATTCAGTCACAGCAACGGGTGCAAGTGACACTAATTTTTAGAAAAGTATCAGAGCAGATACCAGAAATATAGCCTGACATTTGAACAAAGACAAGTAGGGGAAGTTGTAATAACGACTAAAATTAGAGGGCATCTAGAGAGGTACATTCTACTTGATCATGTCAGAAACAGTTAGTATGGCTTTTATAATGAGAACATCTGCCTTGCTCTCCCTGGAGATCTGCAAAGGGATCTAAAAACTTGTAGATAAGGGTGATCTAGTGGACACAGACTGTCTTGATTTTTAAAAATATCTGTCAAAGTGTTAGAAGAGACCCATGAAAAGTCCTAGCACGGTTGGGAACTCCAGTAGCAGAATTTGCTCAATGAAGAGTAAGCAACAGTTCAACAGAGGTCTGTGCTGGCACCTGTGCAGTTCAGTGTATTTACAGGCAATTTAGAAAACAGTGAAGTGAGAAAGCTCACCAAGAATGCAAAGTTATTCAGGGTAGTAAGGACTAGCACCAACCGTGAAGAATTGCAGAGGAATCACATGTGACTGAGCAAGAAAAACCCTCAAAAGGTTTATAGCAGAACTGGCAAGCGTTCAGAGAAAGGCAGGACAGAAGATCAAAAGTAGAGAAAACCACTGTACAAAGAACAAAGCAGTGAGGTAGGGCAAAGCAGAAAGAGGTGACTTCTGGGTGTATGAAAAAATTATACACAGAATAGTGACTGAGTGTAGGGAGGGTGGGTATAGACTGGTTGTCCACTTTTGTAACAGTCCCAGTGCAAGAAGGGGAACAACGAGGTGGCTCATAGGAGCCAAGTTCAAAACAACAGAAAAAAAAAAAAGTAGCAGGAGTTCCAGGACAAAAGGCACTGCAGATGACTATTCTCTATAGCTTCAAGGGAAGGCTGGATGTATTCTCACAGAGGAAACCTCCCCAGGGACAACATCCAGCCACGAAGTCTCTGAGCTCAAAAAGGTGAAGGCTGAGAGAACATCGTGTCACACCTACTTGTCTTGCTCAGACTCTTCCCTAGGTCTTCATCTATAGACACTCTTAGGAACAGCACTCTGGGCTAAATGAACCTTAGGTCAGCCTCTGCATCACCGATGTTGTCTTCTAAAAGCACTAAAATCTCTCCTACAGGCTTTAAACACCTTCATGTATTAACTCACCTCTAGTGTTCTGTGTTAAATCTGCCATTTTCCTTAGTTCTTTCCCAAACAGTTTAGAATTCTGTCTGAATTGCCCATTTTTAAAAAGTTCATAGTTCTCTTCATAGCAGAGACAAGTTTGGCTGCAAGTCTGAGGTTCAGAAATAAGAGCACAACCAGAATTTTTACTCATAACTTCTAAGCTACTCTTCTGATGATTTTAAGCCTTGGCTGCAGCAATAAAGCCCTATGCACAGTTCAGTCTAAATGAAAAAAAAAGCCTTACAACTAGAAAATCCTGGCATTTCAATATGCTCTCTCAATAATGCAAAAATGCCCTGAAAGACAACTATGTGGCATATTTAAGAGCAAGGAAGATCTCTTAGACATCTAAGAGATGATTTGTGAGGTCTGTTTCAGGCATTCCCTCAGCTAAAGGCTGAAAAGAAACTGTTGAAATGTGACACTTTTACAGAAGTGATTCGAGATCTGGAAAAAAAGAATAAAATAAAAAAAGAAATTAAGTAGTAGGAGTCCAGTCACAATACTATGCTGAGCAAGGCCTGCTTGTTCTTAGTCTTAATGGGTTTTTTTTGCACTGAATTGCTGCCTGGTTTCTCCAGCAAATCAGTATGCCAGGCAGGGGAGAAACTGTACTGCAACAAGAAAAGGAAATGAAGGTCGTCATTTTGTGTTTGCATATTTCTGATGCAAAAGGAGAGAGATGCCATAAAGGTTATCCCTTAAAGCAGAGCTCACTTGGCATTTTTGCTTTCCTTCTCACAACTTTCACAAGGAAGATAACAAAGAAAACAGCACCGGGCAGAGCTTTTACTAGAGCAGCTGTAAATAGGAGACATTTTGTTTCTGCTGAGCAGCATCCCGTCTTCTTCCCTGAAAAAAAATGTAAAAGAAAGATATTTAAAAAAAAACTGAGCTACAAGTCATGATTGTGGGACCAGGTGGCCCCTGTAACCAGATGACAACCTAGTAAAGGCACAAGCACAGTGTCAAGGACTGCTGTATTGAGATGTAGAAGAGCCACAGCGCCCAGGCCTTCCCGGGGTGGCCTCTGCACAGTCCCCGTCGAGCCTCCCACCCCTGCCTGCTCTAACAGCCCAATTTCTTCTTTATTAGAAGAATCAGACAAAGGAGATGAAGGGAACCAAAGTATTATTTTGCATTTCTGAGTCTTGAACCGCACATTGAAGTGTAAGAATGCATAGAGATTCATCCTCCAGCACGGAGATTAATTCCCCATATCTCTTCCTTCACACAGCATTGACAAGTTCTCCCCTTCCCCAGCTGAACAAAGCTAGTTTCCTGTTGGTTGATGTCCACAGCCCCAGTGACCTCCTGGTTGCAGCGCACCACTTTCAGCCTGTAGTCTCCTACCACAGTGCCTGGAGCCTCCTCACATCCTCTTGGCAATTTCCACATCCCTCCACCTCACCGTGCTCACCTATGGCAGATGAACCAAGAGCAGGACCTGCTGCGACCAGTTTGAGCCCTGTACCCTGCAGGAGGCAGCTGTTGTGCTCCTGCAGAGCTTCTTCATTCTTCCCCTCTGCAAAACTTGGAACAACTCCATGTCTTTGGAATGCTGTGGCTCCATTGGATTTGTTCAAGTGACAAGGGGGTTCAAAAATCACGCCTAGGGGAGGAGGGATAGGCAGCCTAGAAAGACAGCATAGTTGCTCAAGCTTCATTTCCTACAGAAGTCAGGCTAGTGATCCCACCTCCCAGGTCTGGAGATTTCATTTGCTTATCATCCAATATTTAGCACTCTGAATTTTTTAAGACAATGTGGAATACTTTCTGTTTCCCTGCTGCTTGAATATACTCTGACTGCTGAGTTCAGACAAGGTTAGGTTTTGGTGAACAAGAGGAAACAGAATAATTCTCCCTGTTTTCCCATTTATTTCCCTTTTGAAAATCCCAGTAAAAATAGAATTCCCTCAAGGAGGCTTCAAGAAGTACTTGAGGTCCTTTATTATGAACTGAAGGGACGTATAGAAAAAAAAATTAAGAAGACATTTTTCGTTTAGAAACAGGACACTCAGAGAAAAACATATGCAAAGCAGTAAGCAATCAAACCACATACCCTTAAGACCATGATTACACTGCACTTAATTTTAGCTAAAGGCCACTTCACTGGGGTGTCTGATTTACTCCCATGACTACTGCTTGACTTGAGTTCTATTAGTAGAAGTCCCATGTAATTTGGGACACATTTAGCTCCAGCCAAATTGACTGTGTAATGTTTAACCAAGTATTAAAAAAGTGAAGAAGTTTAATCTCTTTTTAATTGATAGAGGAAGCAAAGATCCACAAAATAAACACAGGCAAAACACAATGAATGTCACTCCTACTCTTGGTTTCTTTTCAACTGATTTATATTATTTTCGTCACCTTCAGGCTTACTTTATAAGACTAAGCCTGAAGCACAGGAGGTCAGACTAGATGGTCACATCAAGCCCTTTTGAAATGAAGTCTGCAAAATCCCAGAAGACACGATTCTCACCACACCCAGGCAGCAGTGGGAAGTGTTTGCACTTATATGCAACTCAGACAACAGGCTAGAACGTAAACCCTTCAGCATGGAAGTGTGAGTACCTGCCACAGAATCACAGAATAGTCAGGATTGGAAGGGACCTCCGGAGATCATCTAGTCCACCCTCCTGCGTCACGCTAAAACAAGTTGCACAGGAGCAAAAGCAGGTGGATTTTGAATATCTCCAGAGAAGGAGATTCCACAAGCTCTCTGGGCAGCTTGTTCAAGTGTTCTGTTACCCTCACAGTAAAGTTTTTCCTCATGTTTAGATGAAACTTTTCATGTTCCAGTTAGTGCCCATTGCCCCTTGTTCTTTCACTGGGCACCATTGAAAAGAGTTTGGTCCCAACCTCCTGAAACCCACCCTTTAGATATTTATAAGCATTGATAAGATCCCATCTCAATCTTCTCTTCTCCAGGCTAAACAGACCCAGGTCTCAGCCTTTCTTCAGAAGAGATGCTCCAGTCCCCTAATTATCTTTGTGACCCTCTGCTGGGCTCTTTCAAGGAGATTCTTGCCTTTCTTGAACTGGGGACCCGAGAGCTGGACAGAGTTCCAGATGTGACCTCATTATGTCAGAGAGGGAGGATAACTTCCCTTGACCTGCTTGCTATACTTTCCTTAGTGCACCCCAGGATACTGTTGGCCTTTTTGGCCACACAGTCACGTTGTTGCGTCACGATTAACCTATTTTCCACCAGTACTCCCAGGTCTTTCTCCACAGAGCTGCTTTCCAGATAGTCAGACCCTAACCTGTACTGGTGCATGGGGTTGTTCCTCCCTAGGTGCAGAACTCTGTACTTACCTTTGTTGAACTTCACTGGTTTCCTCTTCACCCAACTCTCTAGTCTGTCCAGGTCTCACTGAATGGCAGCACAGCTCTCTGGGTATACCAACCACTCCTCTCAGCTTTGTGTCTCATCCAGGTCATTAATGAATTTGTTGAGCAAGTCCGGGCCCAGTACTGGCCCCTGGGAACACTGGTAACTGCAGGAAAGACTCTGCTGATCACAAAACTCTGATTTCTGCTGTCCACAACCTTCTGATCTGGGCTATCCAGCCAGCACCTCGCTGTCCACTCATCCAATTCACAGTCCCTAAGTTTACCTATGAGGATATTACGGGAGACAGTGTCAAAAGCCTTGTTAAGGTCAAGATAGACAACATCCACTGCTCTCCCCTCATCTACCCAGCCAGTCATAGTCATGCCATCGTAGAAGGTTATCAGATTGGTCAAGCACTATTATTCATCTTCACCAGAAACCAGTGGCTTGTTTTGAAAAGCGCAGAGCCCAGGTCAGTGTCTATGTCCCACGGAGCCTCAATGGCAGCTAAGAACGTAACTGCCTCTTGAGCCTCAAAAGCCCCCTCTGCATCCTAAAGAAAATGATTTGTAAACTTGGCTAGATCAATGACAAAAGAAGGGACAAAACCCTGAGGATAAGCAGTAAAGAGAGTCAGACTGGGCTGAGGTGTAAACATATTACCTGATCACTGGGACAAACAGTGCAACCAGTAGTCAAGGAGAGAAAAACAAACAAACAAAAAAAACAACAAGTAGGAGCTTTTTCCAGTTTCAGCACAAGTAGTAAAAGTGTCACTATATGTTAAAAGCACAGCTTGCTTCAACCCAGTTTTGGAGAGGGAGAGAAGACACCTTGTATGCCTTTTGTAGGAGACTTCTTGCTAGCCTCCAGTCAACTAGATTGCAGTCATGCCCACATCCCTCTCCTGATATTGCTCCTTCTGGTGCTGCTGCCATCTCCAATGGAAAAGGGCCCACAGCTGCTCCTGCTGGCCACAGGCAAGCAGCAGAGCCAGCACCAACCTCTACAGCACAGCCTGCAGCACACAGATAGGCAACGACACCGACTCTGTGGAAACAGAACACACAACAAGCAGTATCAAAGAGAGAAAATGGACCACGAAATACAGAAGATTTTATGCACCATTTTTAGAGAGCTCTTGCCTGTGCTATCACAGTAAATTTGAAAGGGATGAGAATGCCACCAAGAGCTACGAATGTAGAGGAAAAAGTTGTCTAGCAGACATAATTACCTCTCTATTACTAGACACTTGCAGTTATCCTCAAGTAAAGACAGTCCTGCAGTCCTCACCTGCTGAGAAAATAAAAAGGGTTTAACAAATTAACCATTAATATGCTGGACATTGCCTCTGGAGAAAAAAAAAAAAGGGTGAATGTAATGAGCTGGTCTAGACTGGGATCTGAGAGAGCTTCACACAAACATGAAGGGGAGGCTTGCTCCTGCCCACACATCAGTAGAGGTCTCTCCCTTCAGTTGCCATTTGCATGGTCCTGAGTAATCACAGTCATATAGGTGGGATTTTCTGGAATGAAGAAGGAAGTGAGGTGACACACTGATGCTGCTGAAACATCATATGTATATTGAGGGATATGTCATTTTATGTTTCTAACCTGTACAGCCAGAGGGTGTGAAAAGCAGATGTTCACATTGCACTTGAGCTCTTAAGATGTGAATAGCTGATAAACAACATAACTGTTAAGGTAACCAAAGCTCAACTTGTTGACAACATCAGAGTCCAGCCAGGACACACGAAGGGAAGGAAACACTGAACTGGTTCAAAAAAATTCAGAATTCCATTCTGTGTTTGAAATTATTATGAGCACTAAGGTAAATCTCTACAAGATGGATATAAACTCAGTTTGTAAGGCTCAAAAAGATATCTGCATAGAGATAAACATCAATATTAAATTCAATGTTGAGAGGTACCAGCTCCATTTCCAGTCACAGCGCATCAGGCTGGACTGATGAGAAGGTAGGTCAGCAAACAGCACGGGTTCTCTATTACAAATCCTTTGAGAGGCACATGCAAAACATCCTCAGATGTAGTCAGAGCAGTCTTGTGGAAAAGAAAAAATAGTTCTACAGAACAAGGTGCAGAAGCCCCTTGGTTTCATCAAAGTTGGGGTAAGGGAAAAGAAAAACAGTTTCCCATTCCTAGGGGTTTAGTACATCCTTGTTCTGAAAAATACAGAATTTTAAAACTCCAAATGGTATCAGAAAGCAAGGACTCTCCTTCATCCCTTATTGATCCCTCTTGCATCCAAAAGATGGAATTTTGGCATGAAACAAGATGTCATTAGGACAATTATGAATTTTCAAACACAGCCAAACATTTTATTTCCAAATCGATACGGAATAAAAACAGGTTTCTAAAGTTGCCTTGAAAATAATTGTTGCTGCCCAGCCAGCTCCAGCAGTAATGAGGAGCAGCAAACCATCTTGGAGGAGCCCACAGAAAAATTGGTAAGGAAAGACAGGTGCTGTGGAGATGTCCACAAGTTCTTGCTGTAAGCCAATGTTTCAGGGGTGGCAGTTGTAGGAAGGAGGAAGCTAGCTTTTTGCTAGTTTTTTGATGTCTCCTGTCTCACCTAATACTTCATTTCATATTGGATTCCCCCTTTTTTGCCTGATTTTAGAATTTGTTATCTTTTCTCATGATTTTTTCAGCCTTGTTTCAGCTCTTCTCTCTTCCTCCATGAAGTGTGCACTCAGGGCTGCATTTCTGCCAACCTTGCTTTCCTCCAGCACTTCTCTTCAACTTCTCTCTTCTGTTTTCAGTTCAGTTTTGTTCCTCTCTCACTCCATCTCTTCTTTCCAACTTGTCCTTCTTTGTTCCAGTCCTCTCTCTTGACTGATTATTTTCCTGCTCTCTCCACTCACCATATTTTTCTCTCATAGCCTAAGCTTTTAACTTGTTTTCCCAACCTTTCCTGCCTTGATAGTTCCAACCTTCCACCACCAGTATTATACACAGAGCACCACAGGAAGAGCTTTCACCTCTGATGGCCTTCCTCTTGATGAAAATTTGCAAGGTTTTGGCTTGACTCTATTTACAAAATGTCTTTCAGAAACAAGGGAGAGGGTTGGTTTTCTTTTTTTGGTGTTGTTTTTCTTCTTTTTTTTTTAATGAAATCCTTTGTTCCTTCATTCTCCTTAGCCTTATCATCCATCAGAGCATTCAGCTCTTTACAAAATGAGCTATGAGGGGAGTCTGTTGGCAGGGAATCTGCTCTGGCTGGGAAGCTGCCAGAGGCTGCAAAAGCACTGACAAACATTGCAGGAGGGAGAAAGAAGCAAGCCGTGCCCAGTGTCTCAGAAATGGGTTAGTATTACAAAAGGAAAAAAAGACATTTTAGAAAGAGTTAGTGTCTCTAATACAAAGCCATGACATTTTAGAAAAAAGATTTAGAAATGATTGCTCTTCTTGTCAGTTCCCAGTTCAGAGCTAACACCACTCCTCTCCCCTCTTTCCAGTCTCAAATACAACCAGCAGCTGCTTCAGATCCCCACAATGTTGACAAAGCAAGATCTTGGCATCAGCCAAATTCTCTCCACTTGGAAAACACACTTCTGTCAATAAGTATTTGTGAAAACAGATGTAAAGTCTCCCAGAAGTAACCAAATTATAGTATTTAACTTCCTCTAAGTCCTTTTATACAAAATTCCACTTGAGCGTCCATCCAATCTGCCACATGCTGATATCCAGAGAGAAAGTAACTAAAGCAAGTTAGAACAGTAATATTTGTATGCAAGTACTACAGATCATTCAAAACCACTTAGTCACATTTCCTTCTGGCTTGCAAACATACGTCTGTTCCCATGGCTACTTTTTCCATTCGTGTTTCTCCTCTCTTTTCAGTAGTTTGCTCTGTCCATTCATAGTATCTTGGCTTCATTAGGCAATAAACAATTTGGCACCCACTGCCCAGCACTGGCAAACTGTGAGTTCAGCACTGACAGAAGCCCGGGGTGCTATAACTGTATAGACAACTGATGAAACAGTAAGACAGTTACTAATGAAAAAGATATATTTGAACAGTAAAACCTGAAAGTAGAAAAGCATTTAACCTCACAGCCTTTCTTTTTCCTCTCCCATTACCAGTGTGAAGAAAGCAGCTCGGGTGAAGCACAGCACACCCTGAGAGTTGTCCGTGCTCTTTATCCCAGCATCAAATCAGTGTAAAGTACTTCTTGGTCAAAGCAGCCTGCTCATTACCACCAGCAGTAGCAGCTGCAAATCACTTTGCTCTAGAGCAGGGCTGTCAGGCTCCCAGCTCCCACTGCTCCCGCAGCGTAACGCGCGTCACACGCTGCACGCTGCCCAGCGCTGGCAGGAGCACAGGGACAAGGAGATCCGTGCTGATGCCAGGGAGAAACAAGGTGCTGGGCTGAATAAAACAAGGTGGAGGGCTGGATTCATAGAATCATAGAATGGTTTAGGTTGGAAAGGACCTTGAAGATCATCACGTTCCAACCCCCTGCCATGGGCAGGGACACCTCCCACCAGCCCAGGCTGCTCAAGGTCCCATCCAACCTGGCCTTGAACGCTTCCAGGGATGGAGCATCCATAGCTTCCCTGGGCAACCTCTGCCACTGCTTCACCACCTTCATCGTGAAGAATTTCTTCCTAATGTCCAATCCAAATCTTCTCCCTTCAAATTCAAAGCCATCCTCCTCATCCTGTCACTACTTGTGCTTGTAAGAAGACTCTTCCAGCTTTCCTGTAGCCCCTCCAGGTACTGGGAGGCTGCTCTAAGGTCTCCCTGGAGCCTTCTCTTCTCCAGGCTGAACAACCCCAACTGTCTCAGCCTGTCCTCATAGCAGAGGTGCTCCAGCCCTCTGATCATATCTGTAGCCCTCCTCTGGACTGGCTCCAACAGTTCCATATCCTTCTTACGTTGGGGATTCCAGAACTGGACACAATACTCCAGGTGGAATCTCACAAGAGCAGAATAGAGAGGGAGAAATACCTTTCTGGCCCTGCTGACAATGCTTCTTTTGATGAAGCCCAGGACACAGTTGGCTTTCCGGGGTGTGAGCATGCATTGCAGGCTGACATCGAGCTTTGCAGGCCATGAGTTTGAGTTTGAGTTTGACAGCCCTGCTCTAGAAGAGATTGCATGAGATGAAGGTGGGGACACACTTACTGGAAAAAAGTTATTAGTAAGTTTGGGACTTCCGCTTCTCAGGAAGCTGGTTTGAAGAAAGCTAGCACACACAGAGGTGACCTAAAGGATCATAAGGCTGATCTAGCCTTAAAGAGGAGCAATGTAGAGTGTGGTTTGGTGGACTTGAGTCCACCTTCCTTTCTACAAAAACTCAAGAATTCTCCACACACGTGCAAAAAAAAACAAGAAAAAGCATCTATACCTTTTCCCCCTCTAGCAGTTCACAGAGATATCACCATGTCACTCAGGTCCAGACCCCTGAAGAAGAGCACTGAATAGGATGGCACCTCAGGGAAGAGCCTCTGGATCAGCTGATCAGCAATTAACGGGATTACCTCATTCACATAAACATAGACTTGGTCTGTCAGTAAACCTACATTCATATGTCACATTCCTATGGTGCTTTCAGATTTGAAAAACAGAGGTCAAGACTCAAAGTCACCTCTGTCAGGTTTTGCCATGGTTGTGAAGCCTCCAGCCAAAGACAATAACGTAAAGATCTGCAAAAGTTGATTAATGAGTAAATGTCGACTTGAAACTTGGCTGTTACATACAACTAGATGTGCTCCTGAAAATTGTCATGCTTTATACTGGCTGTCTTCTTCAGGCAAATGCTTCTTCAGCATGGGGACTGTTCACCAAGCTAAGACATAACTTGCTTTAAATTTCTTAATGGCAAATCCCTTGCTGCTTAATTCAGAAATATGGTTTTTCCCCTTTTATAAAATATGCTGAATCTTTTAAAAGATCTCCTAACATAAGTTTCTGAACAAATAACTCATGACACCATCTAACAACCTTTCCCTTCTACAAAG
Organism: Tapera naevia; assembly: GCA_033556795.1. Taxonomy (NCBI): domain Eukaryota; kingdom Metazoa; phylum Chordata; class Aves; order Cuculiformes; family Neomorphidae; genus Tapera; species Tapera naevia. Next base: position 2,905,770 of record JAUMJJ010000054.1, on the reverse strand, counting down.
ACAAATATTCATGCTGATTTGTATATTTAGACTATTTTTTTCCTTCAAATTTATTCTGTATTTAAAACAGATCATTGTGTTTCTACATATTTAATGACTGTGACTCATATAACCTATTTCATCTGGGGTGTCTTTGTTATTCACATATGATTCTGCTGCTGTTATTTTTGACTACCAAACAAACCTATTTTAGTGAGAAAAGAAACTTTAAATCTTCTGGACCTCACAAACATTTTTTAAAAAAGTTAGTGTTCATCCAGGTATACATGAATAATTCATAAAGCAGCCTCGATTTTAGCACCATAATAGAGTCAGCCCATTAATTTGCAAATCGATTTTGCATTATTCATTTTGTTCTAATTGCAGAAATTCTTAAATAAAGTATGGAAACACTGCACTGCTAGGAATTGTTAGAAATTAGAAGCAAATATTTTTCATTTAGAACTAAACAAAGAAGAGAGACTCATTTTCCAGTCTGTGATGTTTGACCTCGGGGCTAAACACAGCTTGACCTTCTTAGCCCAGTTTTTTGTGGAAACACAGCTACTGAATCACACTCTGTGTGTGAGTCTGTGAAGGTATTCGAGGTTTCTTAAACCCATAGGCCATTTTGAACCAAATTTGACAAAAGAGCAAAATGCCCTTAAGAAGGCTCAGTAATTTTCAGCTATTTCAAGTTGCTTGAAAATAAATAGCCACATTGAAAAGGTATTTTCTTGCTCTAGCTGAATACCTATTTGATTAGAAACTAAGGAAACCATCTAGAAGGGAGATAAAAAAATGCTCTACTTAGAAGAAAAGCTCATCCAGTGTTCTCTTTAATTTAAAAAGCTGCTATCTAAATCAGAAAGGACCATGTATATTGGCAAGCATCAACTTTGAAATATTTTCACAAATACCTGGTTTTCTGCTACCATACATCCATATACTCTGGAATAGCAAACTGCCACATGTAAAGGTAATGCCAAGGTAATGCAAAATAAGGGAGACTTATCCTAGTGACCTTCACCCTCTGATATTAATTGGAAGTATTTCTATCCAAAATGCAGAGACCTGTCAAGCAGTTAATATTCTTCCAGCGTCCTGACCCACTAAAGCTGGGTGTCTCAGCCAACTGAGGTTAGGCAGGTCAATGACTCCTGACAGATCTTGTTTGTCATCTGTCTTAAGCCCAGATAATGTCCAATTATTGTGGCAGCAAAATAAAAAAAAGAAACAAAAAAACAAACAAGGAAGTGCAGCTTTACAGCACTACTATTACAAAATGTTTTGTGGAAATGTTGATTTCTCACAGCACTACCTCAGAATTCCACTGTGTAGGGATTTTCTGCCCCTGCAAAAACACATCACCAAGAAGCCCTACAGAATACCCACAAGGACTCTTTAAGAACTCCAAGCTTTGCTTTCAAGAGGGTGGATAAAAACCAGTTTCACTGTTGCAACCACTCATGATTTATTTAGCAGCATCTCAGAGGAGCCAAGACGTCCTCAAATTCAAAGGGGGCTGTAGCTGAATTCAGCAATTTTGGCAGCCAGCCAGCACTATCAGAAAGGATTGACACACAGGTGCTCACATGGCAGCTGTGAAAACTCGTTGAAGGCATCAGGGTAGGCATCAACTGCATTTTATATCTGACAAGAAAAATAACAATAATTTTAAGCGACACTGAAAGCTGCACCTCAGCCCCACGACTTTATCCCCACTGGCATCAATGACAAGATTGCCACAAACGTGAACAGGATCTTACTTTGGGTCAGTCATGGGTAATTTTCCACACAGGTTGCACAGTGGGGTCAGACTAAGTAGTAGCCCTGCCTGCGAAATGAGGCCGTATTTCTGCTAAGACCAAAACATTCATTATTTGTTTAGATTTTGCATATTATGCTAGCAATTAACATTTTGGATTTTCTCTCAGTTGTTTCATGAAGACTAGCAAATAACAAAAAGCTATCTTAACAGTGTCTAAAATGTAGATTATCCAAATGGGTGTATAGTTAGTAAGAAGTGCTATACTAAGAATTTGGCCCTGTAGGTCTCTGTTTTAAAGAATTACTTAGGCTGGGAGAACACTAGGATATAATAGAGTTGCCACTGGTTCTGTGCTGCTGCAATGATACAAGTACAAGGCAAATAACTTGTCTTTTGTTCCCTTCAGGGAGGATGGAGCTAAGAAGTAACACTAAGTGCTCACAGTCCTGGGCTAAACACCCCTTCCCTGCAGCCTGGTTTCTTCCAATTAAAAATATCTCTGGTTCTCCTCCAAGAGAATATTAAACTTCTGCTTTAAGAAAGCATTTGGAAGAAGCTAAATGTAGTTCCAGCATTAGGATTTTGAGGGCTAGCCACCACATTTTTAAAGAGTACAACTAAAACTGATTCTCTCACTCACTCTGCACAGCTCCCACCAAGGAGCATTAGGTCTCAAGAGATGTCTCTGAGGATGTTCCTAAAGCAGTGCTGAAAACCCAGCTTCAGCTACAAGTTAGTACAAAGACCACAGCTGTAAGCATTTCCAAATAAACTTCTTGGGATACACTTCCAACACAGAGCATACAGACCACTCTGTCCTGCTGCTTTCTCCTCATGGACATCAGTATGAGTAACGAGTTCTGAGATCAGCCTCAGTATAAAGAATGCTGTCCACCAAAATGATTTGGAGGGCATCCGGGACATGCTGTGTGTGCACACGTGAGAAGAACTGGGTCACCACTAGTCCTTTCTCCCTTTTTTCTTCTGCAGGCATTCTGCATGAGGTAAAACCCTGCAACTAGATGAGCAGGATAACAGCATGACAAAAGCCATCAATAGATCAAGTGCTCAGGGACACAGAGGCCTAAAACACATTGTGAGAGCCCTTTCTTAGCCAGCCCTTCCCCATTCATCTTATCTGCAGTTCAGTGAAGCAAAGTATTCCATCAGAATTAAGTCTTGCTATATAAAAAAAATGAAAGACAGTACTTTTAGAAAACCTTAGAGGAGCTTTTATATCAATAACAGAGGCAAGCAACAGGATTTTTTTCTGTGTTAGGTGCAATTGAAAATAAACCACAACAAAAACCAAAAATGTCTCTCATTGTTCTTTTGAAAGAGCTCTTCAAAACTACATTTGGGCAAAGCCGGGGTCATAAAAGTACTCTTGCCTCAGAGTACTCTCCATCACCACCCACACTAGAAAATCCCCCATGTCTTTTCTCCTACTGCTATAAAAGGGGCAGATGAAATATTTCTTCAGGATTTTAGTACTCTGGGATGACTTCCTTTGGATGTGAAAATTCCCTGTGCTGAATTGCAGTTGGAAACATTAGCTAAAGAGCTGGGAAAGAGGAACTGCTCATGTATAATAAAAGGGTGATCTGGGTTAGCTAGCACAAAAGTCAGATTTCTTTTTGTTAGTAGAAAATGAGATATAGATAGAGTCTGGGCTGCACTCACTCCACATGAACAGAGCAGGCTTTTAAATCCTAGAAGATCACCATCACAGCTGGGGTTTATAAGAGGACAGGACTCTACCTTTTGCTCTAGTTTTCAGGAAGCAGCTGGATATTTACTATGCCAGAGGCAGAGTAGGTTTGTCTTTCACCTGCCCAGGAGCTCTTTGAACTCCTCCAGCCTCCTGCTCTCCATGGTGGTGATCTGAGGTTTTTGCAGCTGGACTGCTCTCTGCTGCATCGTGGTTAGTCACCATTCCCCACGCAGTCTTGCCTGTGGAGCCTTGTCTTCACTAAGTGTCAAATTGGGTAACAGCTTTTTGCCTGACTTCCAACTTTTCTTTCCTTGTTAGTCCAAGGAGGAAAAAGCACTCCATGTTACCTTAACCATCTTCATGTGATGCAAGTGACAGGAGACAGGATAAAAATGAGGGATTCCAGGAGATATAAAACTCTGCTAAAACCTAAATTCCAACCTGGGCAAGGTCAGCAGGAAGAAATCCTATATAGAACTGGAACAAGCACGTAAAGCTTACATACCTTTTTTGTTTGGCTGGAAAAGAAGAGAGCTCCAAATCACAATTTTGGGTCAGGCATTTTACAGGGGGAGAATGGAATTTTGTACAAATTCCTTCACTGCAACTTCCTTTCTCTGTGTACATCTTTTCTGTGAGATGCTGGGGGAGGAGTGATTTTTTTTAGCCATGTAAGTAGCATTTGCTGAATTTACACCAGAAAGGCACATCTAAGGCATCCCAAGAGAAAGCTGAAAGTTAAACCTGAACACTTCAAAACGTGCCCCTTTTCATCCTCATCAACTCACCTCTGCATGCACTAAACCTCTACCGTATTTCAAGATCAATGTCCAAACCTGAACAAATTTGGCCCCAAGACAGAGGGTGATACTCAACCTTGCTTCATGGCTGTATGGTGCAGGTCTGCAGCAGACAAGCTGACGAGCCACATCCTCTCCTCTTCAACACATCCTGTAGGATGACCCAGCCACTGACTCACAGTCTCTAGGAGAGTTACCTGCAGTCCCAGTCAAATACTAAAACTTCAGGGCTGGGCTGTTCTGAAAGACTCATCCAAGTAGTTTCTTCTTTCACAGGTGAAACCTCTTTCAATCATCTGCAATTTCTACTTTAAAAAAAAAAAATCAGATTTCTGAATGGCTGTCTGGTGCTGTTCAGTGAGTGTCCTCTACATAAAATCACTTGACATTACACTGAAGGGATGTGTTTGGAATCTGCTTCTTCAGGTCAAAACAAGTCATTGGTTATGGTCAGAATATACTTGGGAGAAGGGTTGTACAGTAGGGGGCTGTCTTCAGTTCAAAGATTTTTTTTTTTTTAATGGTAGGAGAAACTTTCTTAAAATACTACTATTCAGCTGCCCAGATATCTTTGAAATTTAGTAGGATTTGTTAGTGTACTGTAAAAATGCCAACCATGGCTAATTAAATGCTATATATGCATTTTACAAGTATTTGAATCTGAGGTAAAATGTATTTTCGTACACAAAGCCCTCTACTATATGGCACCCAGCATATGGAAACAAAAAATGCTAGAACACTTCTCTTATTAGGCCAGTCAGATATCCCCACCCTTCAGGAAGACAGATATTCAATGCATAACATAAACATTACATTTAAAACTACTTCCTGTTGATTTGGGGAAAGCACTGATTTTTCCCCCCCCTTAGCAGTTCCCATAGTAACTAATGTTAGTGAAGGAGGGAGAAATGCCATGACACAGGAAGCAATGTTTTCACACAAATGCCTCTTCATCTGTTTTTCCCAAAGACAGAAAGGTTTCATTCAGAGTTCTTTGGGAGAGCCCATACAGTTCAGTGGCAGTGAATAAAAGTTTGTCAGGAGAGTTTAGCAGGAGAAAACAAAACTGGTCATGTGGTCATGTAGCCAGTCCTGCTCCCCAAGCAGACTTGGCAGAGCTCTGCCTGAAAGAGCCTCCAGTGCCTTTCTCACCTCCCAGGTTCCACTCAGGTTTTGTGACTCTTGGCTACCGCCTTAACTGAAGTCTTGAAATGCAATAGATGCCTTCTGTGAGGATCCTTTTAATACAGAGCAACAATAATTGCTTAAAAAATATACACACTTATGTAATACCCTTCTATGAGTAGTTGTATTGAGAAACCCCGTGTTGTTGACGGCCTTTGCTGTAGAGCCTAGTTATTTCCTACCAGAAAAGCTGATCTCCATCTGAGGTCCTTGAAGCAGGGAAGAAAAGAGACCATGCAGGAGTTCCCAGAGGATTTGACCAGGATGCAACTAAACATAGAGGGTAGTGAATTCCAGGGCACAGGTCCATAAAACAACCACACACTGACTTTTAAATAGGTGTATTTTTCAAGTATCTACAGAAAGCACAAGCCATCTCCGGACAGATTCATGTAGGTCTTACTCCTTTTCTACTTAAGCCTTATGCTCACACACAGAGCATCTGATAAGAAATGGTTGATAAAAAAAGAAAACAAAAACCTAATAGCAGAGCATCTCTGAGTCTGCAAGTGCCTTGTCAGACAGCTGCAACACTGGCTGTGGAGTGCATCCCCTGGCTCCAGTCAGTAGTTGTTCCACATGTCAAAACAGAAAATGCTAACAGGAACTTATAAATCAGGCATCTGAGCAGGGCTCTGCCATAGGCACTTTTCTCTCTTGCAGCACTGACTTCAAGAACTTCAAGATGTTAGAAAAGGTTACCACACAGACACTTCCATCCAAAATAATTCACTGGGTTTTTCTAAGAGCTGCCAGGTACCATAATTAAGCTGACAACTTAATACTAGCATTTAATATATCTAATACTACTATTGTCTACCAAACATATTCTGTACTAAGTTCATTTTGAAGACCAGCATACAGACAGTCTTGCAGAATTTTTAACTCAGACTTACTGTGAAAGGAACTACAGCCTCAATTATTTAGCAGTCATTCACTCAATATATGCCTCCCACTACCTCAGTGCAGATATTTAAGTCTAAAGCAGTGTTCTTGAGATCAAGAAAAATGCAAACAGGCCAACACCACAGTTGCAAAGCGCAGCACCAGATTTAACACAGAAACAAGTAAGATACAGGAACTCAAACAGAAGAAGCTAAAAGCCACTAACCAGGTGATACAAGCTCTGTATTATTTCTTGTAGATGAAGCTGGCAGAAGTTGCTGCAGAGGCCTGAGTGTACTTCATCCATTCATCTTCCTGAATGTGATGAAATACATACGTCTCCTTTATTTGGCTGTGCTATCTCTACTGAAGGAAAAGCCTCAGACTATTTTATGCATTTCAAGGTCAATGTACAGTGAGTTCTGAATATGCATCAGTCGTAGAACAAAATCACTGGCTGTCCACATTTCCTACACATCCACCCCCCTCCACAGCCCTCCTGGATCTCAGCAATAGCTTGCTCCTTGCCCTAGAACTCTGCTTTTACAGCACTGGCTGAGGCTCATACCCTGCACCAGCCCTCTTCTCTCAAGCTTGAAATCTGAAGAGTGACATCTGCTTCCTTCCTAACACAGACAGGAGTAAGATTTGCATAAGAGCAGATCTGGTTAAATTGCATAGGATGGCACTGGTAGCAGGAGGGCTTGTGCCTGGCATTGCAATGGACCACCCAGAGGAGAGCTTTGCAAAGTGCCAGTCCAGTGGTTTTATGAATGCAATCCGTAGAGTCCCTTGACTTCTTGCTTTTTCTAAGGCATGCTGTAAATCACTGTCATCCAATTCAATGCACATATGGAAAGAAAAGGTCCATTTCTTTCTTACAGCACTGCCTGAGCAGCATCAGACTCCCAAGGGCTAAAGGAAGCTGTAATGCATTCATGCACAGAGCCATTGTAATGGGTGCTAATCATAGCCATACCACAGACTGGGGGCACTTGCTTGCCTGAAATCATTGAATCTTGTTACAGCACATGAATGACTTGAGGTATTTCCCTGCTAAACAAAAAAAAATGTGAGATAGAGGCTTCAGTGCTAAAGAGCTCACAAAGTGGTTTCTCAAGTCAATTCAAATCATATTTAATAATGAATGTTGGGGGGGAAATGCCTTGACATGCCTTTTATGTGGTAAAAGAACCTTTCATTGAAAAAAGGGTTGTGTGGAGGGAAATATGTTAAAACAGTGCTGTTCAAAGTGGGGGGAAGGTCTTCTCTATTTTTAGGATGCAAGGAAGTAAACTCCTTGTCACAAAAACTATGCAACACAAGAATAATCTTCTTTTCCCCAAGCTCAGACGTTTTGATGCCAGCTATGATCTCTATAAGAATTTCAGCCTCAGAATTCATGTCAACTGCTACTTTGCTATCCCAGGTTGCAGTAATTTAATCTCTGCTGCCTCTGACTGCCATCCTCCTCCCCAGAGCCATAAACAGTCAGAAGAGCCAACTCACAGAAAGGAGATGCTCAAAAATCCCACTCTCTCTAGAAAAGATCATATTCATTTGGCCTCTGTGCTCTCATCTTGCTGGTGCAATCAACATGCTAACCTCATCCTGGTCCCACACCACAGCTCCTACCAGCAGCCTGGGTGTTTATATTCTCTCTGCAACCTGTTTTGAATACACTCTGGGCTGCAAGGGTACAAACCCTTTCCTTTGGTAGCTATCTGTTGGTTTGCCTATGGATGAGGAATACAACTGATTCATTTGCATTTATTAAGGAAACAAAAGGTCACTACCCATCAAGGCCTATCATCCATCTTTCATACTTCTCTCTACAGCAGAATCTTAATAGGCAAGCACTGATTCCTCCTTTATTATTGAAATCATTGATCAAAACTAACAATAAGTAAGGCATCAGTGTTTATGGTCTCCAAGTCAACAGCATATGCTGAGCTGGTTCATACTCGCTGATGAACATTACCACTGCAGCGTGAAAACTAAGCAGATGCAAACGTTCATCTACATCAGAGTCCTTTCTCCTGTCAAAGCCACTCTGCAAAATTTTTTGTTAGCCCATCTTCTGCATAGCTGTGCAACTGTCCTGGTTTTGGTTAGGATAGAGCTAATTTTCTACCTAATATCTAGTATAGAGTTGTGAATTTAGTACAAAAATAAAGATGGTAACATACCGATGCTCTCAGTTGTTGCTAAGTAATGTTTATACTAAGTCAAGGACTTCTCAGCTTCCTATACTCTACAGGCAAGTAGGTACACAAGAAGCTGGGAGGGAATACAGCCAGGATAAGTGACCCAAACTGACCAAAGGGTTTGTTATTCCATACCACAGGACATCATGCTTAGTATTATTTCCAGGGGGAGAGTTGCCAAGGGGCAGGATTGCTGCTCAGAAACAGGCTGGGCATTGGTCAGTCAGCAGGAAGTAAGCAATTGTGTTGGACATATTTTTTTTGTATACTCTTATCATTATTATTTCTTCTTCCATCACTGTCCTATTAAACTGTTTTTAGGTCAACTCATGAATTCTTTTTCCCCCCTTTGATTCTCTCCCTCATCCCACTGTGCAGGGGAGAGCAAGTGAGCAGCTGCATGGTGTTTTCCTGCCTGCCACGTTAAACCATGACAGGAAAAAAAAACAGATTGAGCCAAAAATAAAACCCCTTTCCAGCCCATGTGCCTCTTTTTAAAAAGCTGCCTCACGAGGACAAAGGTGGCAAGTCTGAGCAGCCACTCCAAACCAAAGGGTGAATGCTGTCTGCAGTGGCCCCAGAAGGGAGATCTGCCAGTAGTCAGGCAATTTTCTGGTGAATTTAATATTTAGAACAGAGGTAAGACTTTTCAAGGACTTCAGCAATTTAAAAATTGCTTCTGGCTGCACTACACCCAGCTGTGTGCTCATCCTCCCTTGGAGCTACTGCCCCTGTGCTGGAGACTGGACAGCATGGTGCAACCTAACCCTCACTCACTCTCTCAAACAAGTTATGCCAAACCTCATAAGGACATCCCACTTGATTCCAGCAGCAGAAACCCCAAAAGAAGGGCAAAACAAACAGTTTGGGACTGTAATATCTTCATCTGCCCTTCTGCAAACTTATTTTGTCTTCATCATCACAGAGTTGCAGCTAGAGTTGGCCATCATCTCAGGTCTTCTCACCTGCACAAGACATCCAGGCACATAGCTGTGGTGTCTGAGGTGTGGACGTGGATTTGCTGTCTGTTGCAGGGTACCAACTGCCTGTGCTTTCTGTTCATGGGCATTAGTTCCACTCATATTTCATCCTTTAATCAGAAACATCCCATCTGATTAGTGAGACACTCTCCTATCTTTTTTGATGGATCTAACTCAAGTTCCCCATGTCTCACAGCTGAAAACCATTTTTGTAGAACCGAACAGCTGAACAGATTTGGAAGATATTTTTCCAGGCAAAACTTCCAGGTTATGGTGCTGGGAAAAGCTATAGTTGCTTCAACACAGTATCTCATGGCAGGAAGCCTTGTGGAAAGCTCAGTACTCACCTGCCAAAGACAGAAACATGTTGACTCACTGCTCTATCTGCTCCTGGTAAGAGACAAGTAGAGTGGGTGGGCACATGCTGGTTAGCAAAGGAAAAATATTTCCTTGGGAGTAAAATGAAGCACACAGCAGACCAGACAGCAGCCTTTTGTCCATCTAACTTTCCTTCTGCTGAGACATAAACATGGCAAACACTTAAGTTAGTCCCATTGACCAATGATGTAAAGATCTCTCCAACTCCACTAAATAATTACACAGGGTTCCTCGGTTACTTCACCCTGGCAACACCAAGGGAACTGGTATGCTTGGAGAAAGGTAACAGGACTGTGGAAAAGAAGAAGAGCAAATCAGAAATGCCTTGCTAATACACTTACCAGCTTTAGAGAACAGAATACAAGAGGAATAAGTAGAAAAGATGACCAATAAAATACATGAAGGGCTTGTAAAAAAAAAAAAACAGTCAAGGGGTACTCAAAAAACAAGTACTGAAAAGCATTGCTAATTCCTTAACCATTTGCTGAGATTTTCAAAGTCATTGTGCTCCTTGGTGGTTATTGCATCCAGTATCAGATTGCTTTTGCAGACTGGGAATAAAAGTGTTATGCAAACAATTTCTAAGACTTTGAATTGGGTAAAACAGATGAACAGAAAAGTACCAGCGGCACTATTCAAAGAAAGTATCACATCAAACACACAAAACGTAGAGCACAGAAGGGAAATCAGTTCAGAAAAGGTTTTGAATTTAAAAATACGAATTCAGAACGACATAGGATGGGAAGAAGACGGAGTACCAGAGTAATTTTGCCCCACAGCAGAATCACCTTGTATCTCTTTTTTTCCAGGACAGATTTGGCTAACTTGTCCTAAACACTTCCAGTGGTGAAGCATCATCAGCATTGCCACTCAGGAATCTACTCCAATCCTTCACTATACTTATTTTAGCAAGATTTTCCTTATGCCTAATTTGAACAGTCTCTGCTGCATTTCCAGTAGAGGCAAACCCAATACCTTTTGCCCTAGCTACCTTATCTACGAAAATATTGCATTGTCCCCCTCCTTGCAAGAAATTCTAACATATTCAAAGACCGCTCCCTTGTTCACCTCCTTGCTCCTGCTTCACATTAACTGTCCTCATTCTGTCATCCCAGTAGATGATGTTTTCTAGCCCTCTGATCTTTCTCACAATTTCTTCACATTCATCTTCTCAGGTAATTCTCACTTTTCTTTAAGCTTACAGCCCAAAATGTGGTGGAAAGCTCTAGCCCCAGCCTGGCCTGTTCAGAAAAGGCAGCAGGCATCTTGCTGACTCCTAGTGTTTTGTCATCCTCCCACCACCACCTGCAAGGTTGCTGCCTTCACAAGGAACCACTGATCCTGTTCAGCCTCTGCTGCTCTGCAGCCCCCAGACCCTCTTCTGGCATGCTGATACCTGGGTATTCACCTCCTTTCTCACACCTGTGTTGACTATTGCACACGTGGACTGATTGCCTTGGGGCAAGTATTGTCTGCTTCCACTCACTAACTACCTCTGGGCAGTACTTTGCACTTATTCCTATTGAACAATCTCCTTTTATTTCCCATCAATTTTTTCAACTTATCAAAGATATTTTGGATCCTAAAAGGAAGAAACCCCAATATATAGTACTTAAATCCACACTTTCTCTGTCCTTTCCCATTGACTACAAACCTTTGACACCACATGAGAAAATGGGTACTCACTAAATTTTGATCCTATGCTACAACAATTTCATTTTGACCGTTTTCCCACAGCTGACTTGTAAGACGTGAAATAATGTCAAATGCCAGCTCCTGCTGATTCTTTCCTACCTGCAAGATACATTAGCATTTTGCAGAAATAATTTAGACTGGTTTAACACAATTTGATCTTGAGAAATTCATAATGGATACTGCTTACTTTCTTGTTACCTCATAGGTGCCTACAAAATACTGCATGACTTTATTTCAGAAGTTTTCAGAGAACTGGAGTGATTTGTTAAAAATAATTCTCCTCCTGCTTCCCCCTCTTTCTAATTGTCAGTGTGACACTTATCATTTTCCAGTTGTCCAGGACTGTCCTGTCACCTCCTCTTCCAGAGTCCCATAGACCACATCGTTCCACAATTATCACCATATAAATTGCTCTCCAACAGGAAATTCTCAACTCTTCTCAACAGTAAGAAACAAATCTTTAAGGACTTTCCCTCCCAGTTTCTTTCACCACCCTTATCAACACCTTCTACTGTTACACTAAAACTGGATGAAACATCTGCATGCTGTCATCTTTTGTTTTCAACAAATGCCTGGGTAATTAAACCCCCATTAACAACACATCCTGCTCTGAAGGATTCTGTGAGTTCATATTTTGCTGGGATGTGTCTGTCAAAGCAAATTGCATTTGGCAATTTGTCAGTCTGGAGAAATTATCTGTAAGTTCCCAGAGATCAGATCTAGTTTTTCCTCTGCACAGTATCCCTACAAAATGGGAGAAAGGAAGAATAAACCTTTATGTACGTTATAAGCTTGTAGACTCCAAGAGGAGAAAAATTGGAGTTTCATATCACCAACCCACAACAGCTCTTCGCTTCGAACAGTGCTGTGAATAATAGAATTCATTCTGTGTGCAAAGATCCACAAGAGTTTAAATATTGTGTCTGAGAGCATAAGAAATGCCCTATTGGATTAGAACAAAGGTCCCTCCAGGTTGGCACCCTGAATCTGGAAGATCCAAGCTACAGTGTGAAAACTAGAGTTTCCTCATCCTTGTTCTCTGATGCACATATAAAACTTGAGCAGAAGAGCTAGGTAGGATCTCACTGTGGTGATGCAGACTTTCTGAACTAAATGTGTTTATCTACAATTTCAGTGACACCATTCTTTCTTACACTAACAGGTCAAGGGTGGAAATTAGACTCGCAGCTCTGTACATACCTGGATCCTCTCTAGACTCATTCTGTGGGCAATCCAGCAGTCTGCTGCCACAGTGGATACTTATAACAATATATTACACAGGCAGAAGTTCAGTAACTTCACCTTGGAGATCCTTCTGAAGTCCAGGCTTGATGCCATCGAGTCTCAGAGACCTACTAACTTATCTGCTTGGTCAAACCTGATCTGGTTCCTCTGACCTCCGTGCTGCAAAGAAAATGTTAGGTGTAGGAATCACCCCAGCAGCAATGACCAACACAAGTATGCTGAGCTTCTCAGGTGTGGTACACTGGGCTTCTCAGGTGTGATGCACTGAGCACACAGTTGCTGAAAGCATCTTTCATCTTTGGCCATTAAGTGGTCCCATCGATTCCATGTCTGGCTTTCTAGTTTCGATGCACTCTTCACTATCAGCTCAAGCATTCTTTGCAAGCTTGTCTTTGAATTTTAGGGGTTTTTTTTTAGTCCTAATTGCCTATTTACCTTTCATTTTTTTATAGGTTTTCTTCATTTGGGCAATTTTCCTATTTTTTAGTGTTGATCCTCTCTTTATAATAGCCTCAACTTCTCTATTAAGCCTTGAAGGGATTTTACTGGATCTATGGGGTTTTTTTTTAGCTGAAATGCAAAATTTACCTAAACTTCCAATACCTATACTTCAAATTTTAAGAAGCCTCCAGATTTCTCACTTCCTAGATTGCTGTTTTCAAGGTTGCTTGGGTTTTTTGTCACTTTTGTTATGTTTTAACAAATTGCCTCATTTTTACAGTTTCCTTTCTTGAAATCAAATATTCATGTTCTGAATTCATTGGCTTGCTTTTGCTGAAACCTAATCACGTTTAGACAGCTGTTACAGAGCAGGTCTCTCACAGCTACCTCTTGAAGTAGGTCTCAGACACCACTTGGGACCAAACAGAGCAGCACCTTCTGTTGCAGGTTGTTCTAGGAAGCGGTCACACACCACATCAAAACTTTTCACCTCTACATCTCACCCTAATAAGGCACCACCCAGTCTATAGAGGGACATTACAACTACTGATTTTACCATCTGCCTTACAACTGCAGCTTCCCTCATCTCACGTGACATTTCCTGATCGTGTCATGATGATCAGTCGCTGTCCATTGTCAGTACCATCCTACAACATTGTCCTGTTATTAGGGGGTTCCAGTGCACACCTTCTCCTTGGAATGTTTTTATGCCATTGCACTTCATATTATCCTGCTAATAGAGTGTCACTCCTCCCCCAATACGTCCTGCTTTCTCATCCTGCAAGGTTGGTAGCCTGGCAACACCATATCCCACTGATTATCCTCCTCCCACTATGTCCCCGGGACGACTGTTCCATCAGGGTTGCAATTTGAGCCCAGGAAATCTCATTCTCCCGTCCTATTTTATAAATACCAAGTGTTGATGTGAAAGTATGAGTATGTTTTACCTTAGCTCAGTCATTCAGCATTGCTGGCCAAGGGGGACCACAGTCTTATTTTCCTTGTTTATTGCAATTGGGCTGTTTATTCCCCTCCTAACCATCTCAGAAGTGCACAGCCTGGCCTCCTTTTAGCTATGGCACAGCCTTACAGCCTGCAGAGGTCCCTCTTGCTCCAGAAGCTTCCTCATTTCCCAAAATGCTTTAATCCTACCATTCTGCCCAGTCACCTCCTTTGTGCACTGGGACACTGGCCCTTTGCCCATCCACTAAGCCCTATTTATGGTCCTGCCTGAATTTCAGACAGTGCTACCACAGAGGTCTGGGATACCAGTGTCCTGCCTCCCAATCTGAAGGTAGCCCCCAGAACATCCCTTTATCAGTACCACAAACACTAGCTTCTCCCAGCACCCCCAAGTTAACAATTCAAGCCTCTCACGAGGTCCCTTACCTTTGTGTGCAGCAGGTAGGCTACAACACAGCTCACTCAGACATCACAGACCCAGTTGTCAGTTTGCCTAACATTAGTCTTCATTTCCACCACTTGCCTCTTCCTAGCCTTGGAGGGCTCCTGGGTTGCAGGTGCAGCGTTGGTACAGGAGCACACTGTGACAGGGCTGGTCTTCTTCATGGGGTTAAACATCAGCTCAGAAAGCTCCCTCTCACTCCCAGCTACTCCAGTCCAGACTTTGGAAAAGGAAACTTCTTCCCCAGGGCCATGGCCTCCCCACACTGACAAAAGACACCCACAGATAACAGAAGGCAGATATTCAACAAACCTATTTGCTTTCTAGGGTCCAATCCCCTTTCTTCTTCCTCCTCCCTTCCCTAGCAAAACTGTTACAGAAACAGCCCTGTTTCCTCTCCTCTGTTCATTACCCTGGGATGGAAAGACAGCATGACCTCTCACCTATGGAAATTGCACTAAGCCTTATCCATCTACAGTGCTCACTCTCACACCTACAGAGCTGGACCCACCAGAATAGGTTTGGTTCAGCTCTGAAGTCTGAACATGAGAGCCTCGGGCCCTCTGAGATACCAGAGTTCAGCCCATCCTATTCCAGCTGCCCCTCAGTAGGGCACAGGCCACTGCTGGTCTCCAGGTCACATCTGCCAATGCTGCAAGACCTGTCACAAACCCTAAGGCATTGAAACACCACTAGATGGCTGTTGTTTAGGCAACTGAACTGAGCTTCTTAGGAATGAGAGATTTGCCCTGGAACAGCAGAGAAAGGTTCCCAAAGTGGGAACACAGTGATGCTTTAGTACAGCTTGTTACCGTATACAATAGATGTTACTTCCTCTGAGGAAAATAAAGAAGAATA
Source organism: Tapera naevia (assembly GCA_033556795.1). Taxonomy (NCBI): domain Eukaryota; kingdom Metazoa; phylum Chordata; class Aves; order Cuculiformes; family Neomorphidae; genus Tapera; species Tapera naevia. Next base: position 2,890,227 of record JAUMJJ010000054.1, on the reverse strand, counting down.
AGAAAGAGCTTAAGATCTTTTTTCAAAGCAGGGAGTCAACTTGATCAGTTTGATACTATATGGTGTTGCTAAATAAAAATAACTTCTGCTATGATAGCAGTGAAAATGGAAATAGTAGTGAAAAAACAGCCTGAGGTTCTGGGTTTGGTGCTTTCTTTTGGGCTCCCCCAGTACACACCCCTTGGCAGGAGCCAGCTTTTCTAAGGAGGGCAGCAAAGAAGTCCCCAAACTCTCCGTCAAGCCAAGAATGCTCTGGGGCTTGACATCAGGTTTTTGATGATCCCTTCCCAGAAGGGTTTATATCCCCAAGGTCAAGGATGTTATATGTTACACATTTTGTTATCAGCCATAAATCCTTTCCCATGATGTCTGTAGTCACTTTTGCATTGTATGTTATTTTAAGCACGAAATACAGGATCTCAAAAAGAACATCAGAGCTAGCTATTTCTAACCTCATAATTAAATGTCCCTCAAAGCCTTAATGTTCAGTATACAGTGACTGAGGGCTTTGTAGGATAACTTCTGTGCTTTTGGAGGCATTCAACATCTACACAAAAGCATCAAAAGAAGGCAGTCTTGATGAAGAACATGTAATCTAATCTGCTTTTCTTTCTCACACAGCTACAGTTTCTGCACGTTCCTTGAAAATAAAATACAAATTTGAAAACTCTTCATTTTTTTCCCTACATGACCAAGGACATTGTCTGGTGCCACAGCACATTAAGCCACACTTTCGTTTATTGTGTAATTCCTATTCCATTAAACCATTGCACATGTTTTTTCTTTGGAATCTAATTCCAAGGCCATGAGAGCAGTAAACAGGTCCTGCTGGGATTTCTCCCAGAATTTCACAGAGCTTTCACTTTACATTTCGGTAGATTAAGACATGATTATTGATGTCTTTTGTGCATGTCTTCACAAAGAAGCATGTACTTATTTCTTGTGAAATAGCCCCTATATAGGATATTCAGAGCTACACATTGCAAAATACAGGACAACCAAAAGTTTTCCTTCAAATGATGTAATACCACAGAGTACAGGGCAATCCATACTTAAAATACAGCTTAATAAAAATGAACTTAAATATGGACTAAATCCGTAAGTACTTCTGATCTGGACATGACTGAGCTGACAGGTTCTCCAGGGACAGCCACCCCTGGAAAACTGATGGAGCTATGAAGCACTGACTGACAGACATTTTACTGATCCAAATTACATTCTTAATTCTCAAGCATATTATCATTAATAAAGTAATGCACAAGGAGACTAGGTCTTCTTTGGGACTATTTTGCAGTGTCAGACTTTGGCCTTCTATGAAATTATTGCTGTTCAATGCCTATTAAATAAGAAACCATCCAAGGGTGGGCCCTGCATTGTAAGAGAACAAATATAGCAGAGCAGAGCCTCAGCAAACGAGCTGTAGGCTGCAGCAGTAGTTATCCAGTTTAAACACATACCCAAGCATTGAGTAAAACTATTAAAGAAATATAAAAAGATCATTTTTGCCCTAAGTCAACACCCAAAGCAGTCACTGAATATTTTTTACTCAGTCCTTCATTTCACAAACATATTTTTCATTAACAAGGACAAAGAAGTCACAGCTACTGCAAAAAAAAAAATAGTGTTGGTGTTTGAGCAACAGCCTTCCCTCCACATCTGTGCTGAACTAAAGCCATGACTTGCCAGGAAGATCCCTTATTCCTTGTCCTCCACGCTGAGAGAAGTTAACCCCAGTGCTTCAGGAAAACTGCAGTTTGAGTCATTAACATTCAAGTCCACACAAACCCTCGCTGTCGTTACGCTTGGGCATTTTACTCCCTTCACTGCATCCCATAAACTGCTGCACAATGTCACAGCACAGCACGGGCCACATCCCCTTCAAAAAAATAGTTTTATTTCCACGGCACATGAAACAATTTTTTAATCTAAAATCTTCAGCACAAAAAAAAAAATTCTGACCTTTTCAGTGTAAAGATGCATAGGGCAGCAGTAATGAAGTGCAAAGCTGATCAGCTAAAACTCAAAGGAGCTGGACTGAGTTTTACTTTTTGTTACACAAACCAAAATAAGTCTATTTTAACACATAAGAATAGTTTCTTATTATTTTTAAATACTGAACAGCCTTGTTTCCAATCCAAAAACCACATAAATCCAACTCTCAAGTCAAAGAGGGGGTTTTTTTCCTTCATTAAAAGCACAAATATAAAAAAAAAGAGGGTTGTGCAGTTTTTTTCTCTAAGTTACATTAGACGTGGTAACCAGAAGCTGCACAATGTGAGATTAGAAAACCATACAAAGTGGTGAAAGTACGTATCTGAGACTTTCTTTTGCACAGCTCCACCAGGGATAAAAGTCCCACCTGAGTGAAAGATATTATTAGAATGCTCTTGCCATGGAAATAGCTGTCACTTCACTTACCAGGATTATGGCCATGAAAGCAGTGGAGATGGAAGCATTTTTCAGAATTAGACAGCAACGACAAGGAAAATGAAAATGACATGCAAGGTCTAATTGGAATTCCTTTAGTTACTTGGAAAGGGTATTAGAAAGCCTTTCTCAAAAGTACTCTTATCAACATTTTCTTCAGGAATTACAGTACAGCATAATTTAGTCAGTGCATAAGCATATTAATTTGTCATACTGAGAGCAGTTGGCAGAAAGCTTCTGATATTAACGGCAATCCACGAGCTCTTGCTTGAGCTGCAGCAGAGAGCAAAGCTGGGGAGCAGCAGCCTGGCCCCCATGCCCAGCTCCCCAGGCCATTGTCCTACTACAGCCCCAGCCACAAGTCATGCAGGACCAGGACCTCACCCTGTGAGCTCACTGACCTGATAATATCAGGATAAGACCAGGGACCACCAGCAAGGACTTGCAGGAACGCAGCTGGGAGGCTGAGCTGCAGGACTAGGAAGGGACACATCATGAACAGGATACTTAAGATTTCATTTGTGCTTCTTCATTCTGTTCAACAAACCATGTAGAAAACAGCCAAAGGAAGTATCTAAGGTACAGCTGTGTGTCTACTGTCTTTGAATACACACTCAATCCATCCCCACACACTGTCCCTCACTCCCAAAACAAACCTACCCTTGGAAGCAGGGGCTACCACAACAGCAATGGAGACTGATAATAAATGACCCATAGGGGGCAAAAGCTGGCTTTTCCAAAGAAGTTCCACCTAAAACCCACAAATTGATCAACTTATTTGGGAGACAGCAAGGCTCAGAGGTTATGTCTATTAAGGAAGACACTTTCAAGGCAACCAGAAAACGCTTAAGACGATCTGGATCCAGTCAGGGCCCTCATTCTACCCAGTGGTTGGGCAAGGACTAACTCACGGACAGGAAAAGCTTCTAATTTTCCTCAGCCCTGTACAGTGCACTTGGGGTTCAGTCTTGACCAACTTCTGCTCTGGCAGGTCAGGCTTAAGTGCAAGAAAGACTCTGCTGGTAATACATATTTGTTGTTGACTCTCCCAGAGCAGGCAGTCAGCTTAATTATCCTTTTATCCCAATGTTGCATGAACTGCCAACATCACAGCCCCAGTGAAAAGCAGGTAATGAGTGGATACAAGAAAAAAAAAATCTGACCTTGCAAGATTCATTACTTCTTCACAACCTTGACCAAGACACAAGGACCCATACAGTGATCATTGCCCTGGGACTAGCCTATGGCTGAGTGCCAAAAGAGAAACTGCACAAAGCAGTCACTGAATCACAAACAGACCCTGATCTACCTGATCTGACAGAGGTTAACTCTGCTTTGGCAAGTGGTTAGATTAATGACCTCAAAGCATCCCTTCCAATAGAGCTAATTCAACTCTATTCTTCCAATAACTCCTTGCCTCTAACCATTTCTAGTTGTCCTGCATGAGCTGTATGTCCATCATAAAAACTTACTGGAGATTCTTACTCTTTTCCAAGCTTCTCCTGAGCTATAACCTCACCCCAAGGTCAGTTCTCACCTGTATTGACCTTACTGCTATTAACAGGAACCCTGACAGCCTTTGGGGTGAGATCAACTAAAGTAGGGACTTACTGAGTCCCCACCATAGCCATTACTGGACAGCTCATGTTTGTTCCTTGGTACAGTGCAAAACTGGTCTCTTCTAACAGAGGAATAAGCTCTTCACATCAAAGGAAAACTGACAGGACGTATTGGTGGAAGAAACCCCTTCTTTATCATTAACCATTTCCCATTTCTTTCTTTCAAACAAGGGAATGACAAAAAGGCTGTGTGTATTCATCATCCAGCCCCCAAGAAAAAGTCTTGGGAATCAGTCTAGTGAAGGTCAGAGCAGAAAGTGCTGTTTCACCAAAACTAGTATTTGATGTAAAAAGTATCATATTTGCTGCCTACATAACACTGGAATGCAGATAATTTGATTTGTCATGAAATGAGTGTTCAATGCAGATATGCTTTTAGAAGAGTCAGGAACATTTAGAGCTAGTTAAGATATTTCAAAACAGCAATTTAAAATAAAATTATAAAAATACTAACCAGATTGTCAATTTGCACGAGAAATTTGTACACTCCACTGAGATGGCAAATGGTAACAGCCCTAGGGTCTGCCCCTTGAACTGCTCTCCCCAGGAGATAAGATCAGACCAACTGCATCAGACCAAGCAGGCACCATAAGAAAATGTCTAGGGCAAAATAGGAATAAGACAAGCTTGTACATTTCTTTCCCTAAGACTGACACACCTTTTCCCAAGTTCCAGATTAGACTTGTCCTGAATCAGGTATGTATGAAGCTTTATCTCTTTGTAGCAAACCAATAACTTTTTCTACCAATTATTGAGTCTCCCTCAAACTTCTGTCACTCACAATATCCTGTGGTAAAGACTTAGCTCTTCAAGTCATATACTTGTTTAAAGAACCCCATATTTTTGTTCATTCTGAATCTGGGTCGATTATCTTCATTTGATGCCTATCAGTTGTCTTATTAACTGAGTATAAAACTTCTAGTTTTATACACCCTTACACACCTATTCCCTAGTTTAGCATCTTCATTCCTGTACAAAAGGCTTAGCACACTTTGGACCATCCTCATTGCCCTTATTTGAACCTTTTCCAGGTGTACAATAACCAGTTTGACATGACATGACCAGAACTGCACAGAAATTCAAGGTGAGGGTACACAAAAAGCATACAGTGGCACAAGGTTCTTTTTTGTTCCCCAACATGCTAATAACTCCTAACATTTGGTATTTTTTAACCATCACAGAGTACTGATCACTCACTACCAAGGTTTGCAGGTATTTGATATAACACCAGATCAAGCTTCTGAATTATGTTGTCCTATTCCCTCAGCTTTTATCTGGGTTCTTATTTCACATGTGGAGTTAAAATTGTTTTGTTCTTACATGCATCCTTTAGCATTCATCTGTGCTGAATTTCACATGTCATTTTTTTTGCCCGACCACCCAGTCCTACAAGATTCTCCTACATGTCTTCACAGCTGGTCCTGCCTCTTACTAATCTGAACAATTTAATGCCATCAGCAAATTTTGGCAGCTCACAGCTGATCCCCGTTTTCCAGGTCATGAATAAATCCTCTGAATCCTCTGATCCTGAGGGCAGAGACCCTCAGGATCTCCTCTGGTAATTTTTCTCTGCTGCAAGAACCACACATTTTCTCCAGCTCTGGTTCCTGACTTTAAACCCACAGTTTCCCTCCTGTGGAATAGCTGAGAGTGATGTTCTGGGAGGCAGTAAGTGAAAATTCCCAACTCTGTGCTAAGATTCAGGTCTTCAGCTTGTTTGACTGGGCTCTGCGTCTCTCGCACATTACATCTGAAACCACATCTCTGACTCCTGTAACTACAACAGTACCATTTCTATCCCACTGACAATAGGTCTACAGATACACTGCCTGTTTGCCTACACCCATTCCTTGCACACACAACAGCCTGATAGGTTAAAAGAGGATCCACAGACACATCAGTGCAGTTTTAGCAATATGGTGTTATCATTTCAGGGCAAACCAGAGCCTGGTGAAAAGATTGCTTAAATTTTACTCCCTGACACCAAGCACTACACAGGTGAAAACCAAGAAAAAAAAGGCCTCACTTCTGCCAGTTGTTTTCATTTATCATACAGTCTTTATGTCACAACCACATCTTCCTTTTCACAGGACTCTTCCATTATTTACTGCACAGAATAGTTGGGTTTCACTTAGCAGTTATTCAATATTTTGGTTTTCCCTTTATTTTTCTGCATGAGGTAAAATAAAATTCTTCTGGAGAAGAATTAGTCACTTCTTCCTGTGTTTTGCAAGGCTATCAGGTCTCTGAGCATGTCAGAAATGCTCAGATGTCAAATGGGGAAAAGTATGTGCAAACCCTGCCAGAGTTTAGACACGCAGCTGACTGCTGCCACTCGAAAGAGAAGCACAACTGAAAACCAAACCCAGTTTGCTTCTTTTATCATCTGCAGCACCAGGGGAGATGAGACATTTTGCCCCAGGCTTTCATACATGTCTCCTGACAGCAGAGGAAGAGTGAAAGAAAAAAAATCTTGAGCTGTTATTATGATCTTAGGAGCATAGGCTGGTTTAGTGGGTAGCGCTTTGGGTCCTCTACCCATGACCTAAAATCTGACCTCTTTTGCCCTTCGAGGCTAAAATATGAGACACTAAAGCTTCTCAAATAAAAAGTCACCACACCTTTTTCCAGCACAGTCACAATACCATCTCCCACTCCAGCATCACAGCACCAAAGACATGCTGGCTGGGAGACAGTCCATCACCCACTCACAGCAGGGATATCAGCAAAGCCACAGCCTTGTCTAGCTCTGTCCCCAAAACTTTCAGATCCCCTCTGGGTACATTTTCCTGTGCAGCACTGCTCTTGTTTTTCCTCAGGTCCAACCCAAACACCTCATGGTACAGCCTGTGGGCATTGCCCCTTGATATTCTGCCTGGCTCTACTGAGGGGGATTCGGCTCCATCATCTTTGTGACTCTTTTCCACTCACTTGAGCATCTCGGCCTTTTCTGTGTCAACTACTGCTAGGCTGCCTCCCCCATATGTGAGCAGATCTATATTTACCCTGAATTTCTTTTAGCAGCCAGCATACCTACAGGATTCCTTCTTGTTACTCTTAAAGTCTGTCTCAAGTCTTTGTTCCAGCTGGGCTTTTGCCTTCTCAACATTCTTAGGCACACTAGTGAAGATTTTATACTCCTATTGTCTGTCCCCACTTCCCTCTCCTGCATCCTCCCAGTCTTGTCCCAGTTGTCTTGAAACACTATTTTTCAAAGACATTCATCCTAAGGCAGAAAGCTGGTATGGAAAATTACAGCCCAGTCATAACTTCTTAGAATTACAAATAACTGAAACAAGGATCTTATCATGAGCAGGGTCAGGAAATTTTAATAATTAGTAACTCTAGCCTTCGCACCTATAATTATTTACAGTCACATATTGCAGCCAGCAATCACTATATTCTTGCCAGAGCCATGTAATCCTTTGAATCAATCCTGAAGAGTATTTGTGTTACCTGAAGAAATACAGTATTGATTTATCCTAGTAAAGAAGGGTGCACTTAACTCTGTTTAATGCTATTGTATTATCTCTCCCTATTTCTGCAGCCTTAGCCATTTTTACTTTATTTCCATTATTTGATCCATCTTTTCCCTCAACCACACCTCATTTTATGCACTCTATTTGTATTTTTATTATATCTAATATCACTCTACTGTACCCTGTTCCACTTTTTCTCATTTGACCTCAAGTTGTTCCCTGCCTCTCAAGATCCCTCTCCTTTTATTTCCTCTCCTCTGCCTCGCACACATGCTGCTCCCCTGCATCCCTCACACACAATCAGTTCCTATCTTCTTCTCAGACATAGCTCTTCTGGCTTGACACAAGCTCTTGTCCATCACACCCACTTCATTCCAGCACAATTCAGAGTTGCACATTAACTTCTCTTCTGCCATGGCAAGAGACTAAGCTCAAGTGCAGCATTTTCTTTGGGCACGTTCACTCCTTCACCTTCTGTGTTAACCTTCACCCCTCGTCCCCACATCCAGCAGCTATCCCAGGCAGCCTGCACTTCCAGACATGTCCTCAGGCCTCCCACTGAGCCTCCAGCATTTTGGGCCCTCTGGGAGAGCCACTCCCACCCCTTGGCTCCAGTGGACAGACAGGAGGTGCTTCAAGCAGAGCTGCTCCTGCATCCAGGAGTGAGCCTCAGCTGGGTTTGGGGTTTATTTCCTTCTCCTTGGCAGGGATCTATGATTAGTGTTTCAGCTGCTACAAAAGTCACCAGCCTGTCCTGGAGAACTGAGCTCAGTAAGTCACACCCACTCCTCCTCCCAGCTGCTGTAAAGCAGCACAGACATCTGCCCCTCACTGTTTCTGGATGCCACCAGCAACAGCAGGAGGGACACTATGCTGAGCTCCTGTGGTGGCACCCAGGGAGAACAATAAATCCAGCAAATTCAGAGGCAAAACACCTGCCCCATTCTTTCTGCGTAATCTTGGGCAAACTGCTTCGCAATCCAAAATGAGAACAGCTCTTTCCTGAATCTACTTAGTCTCTCACTGGCCTTTGATATACCCTGAAAACATATAGAGCACAATGAATATTGATAAGATAAACAGGACTTTGGAATAAGGAATCAAGAAACCTGCTGGGAAATGTTTTCTATTTTCTTTGCCTGAGGGAAGTGTGATCTCTATCCATTCGCTTTGGCAACATCCACCCACACAGAAGGGAAAATAGAGGGAAGCTGGCAGAGTGAGAGCTCCAGCTCAGGTCTACAAGGACGAACCACAGAGATATTTTACCACAGCAGATGCCTCTCTAGAAAGTGCCTTGTTCCCATGGTGGCTGACCAAAAAGATAAATTCAGGAGCTCCTGAGTCTACAGGATTGTGGTTCTAACAGCATCGTCCATTGAACTGATTAGTCAGTCCCACACTGAAATCCAGATCAGCCACATGGTATCTTATCTCCATGCAGATTGCTCCGTACGAGGCACACAGCCTCTTCTGAAGTGTTGCCTAATTTGTTTTTAACTGTTTAAAAATTAAGTGCATCCTCAACACTTTAGCTCCTCTTGCTTGTTTGCTTCGTTCTGTTAGTAAGCACTAAATATTTTAAAAGGTCTTACGAGGTACCATCTAACAGCAGGTTCAGTTGTTACTGTGTTGCACATTAATAATTTAAACACCCCTGGAATAAAAGTCGAGCCTGGAATAGTGCATTGGAATAACCTTTATATTACACCTCCTCTCCCTCTCACATTCTTCCTCCATGGAGGTCAGTCAGACCTGCATCTGTAACTCTGAAAATGAGCTGTACCCCTTCCTCCTCAGCTCTCCTCTTCCTTCTTTGCTCCACGCACCTGGGAATGCTCCCTGTCACTCTGGGAGCACAGCACAAATCACCAGGTGAGTGATGCTTTCTCATGGTGCCACAGTCTGAGCAGCATCAGCCATGCAGGCATCTCCCTGCGTATCAAAGTGGTAAGAGACAGAGTTACCAATGAGAACAAGCTGTAGATTGACCTTCCTCATTCCTGCAGAAAATTTCCTTCCTTTTAAGGGAATTCTCATGAGTGTTTCAGCTTTCATTGCAAACAACTGTCGTGTTTGCTTTTTCAGCAGCTCTCCTTCCACAGGCATCCCCACAGCTGTCGATAGGTACCACAGGGGTCCATGCAAGGGAGCCAGATTTCCCACACAGCTCTACCAGCAGTGCAGAGGCTTCACCAAGCCCCACAGCAGCTTTCTGCCTATAATTATTTGACCTGTCAGCTTGCCTGTACACGTGCAGGGGTGTTTGAGCCGTCAGTCAAAGAAAGACAAAAAACACAGAAGCCATTTCACGCACTCCCAGCTAAGATCACAAAGGGTGCTGGGACTGGGACTCTGCAAATACAAGTCTGAGTATTTGAACCAGACAAGAAAAGATTTGTCAAATTCAAGTTTTTGGCTACAATACTATTACTTTTTTAATGTAAAAGAGCATAATGCTCTGTAAGTAAAGGGGGGGGTAACAAAAAGCTAGAAAATGAATACAGACTTAAGTGGAAACACCAACTTTGCCTCAAGCAACCTGGCATCAGGAGGCACTGTTGGGTAACAACGCTACAAACAACACATGCAGAACTTTAAAAATAGTAACATGGGAATTATTAGCACACCAGCTTGCTATTCCCCTTCAGCTCTGTAACCCAAGAGGGCTCTGCTTCTGCTGAGCAAAATGCAAGGCACATTCCATGGGTAGCCTTAGCTTTCTAAGTACAGCACTTCCCACACTGTTAAAAATAACCTTTGTCTCTATACACTGGACTTTGGGGCTGGTTTTGTTTTCTGCTTTAAAATATCAATACAGTTTTGAGGCAAGCTAAGAAATTTTACTTCTCTGAGGTGCATCTACATGGGTGAGTTAAGCATCCTGACTGTCTTCCATCAAATGCAATGAACAAGTGCCTTGAGTCACCATGATGCTTTCCTGCCTCATTTATCCTGACCATACCCCTGGATCATTGCTGCAAGGGGGGCTGATGGACAGAAGTGACTTTCTCAAAAGGCCATACAGGAGGCTCTGGCAGAACAGTAGCCTGAACCCCCAGTTTGCAGAGCTGAGAGGGTCTATGTGCAGGTGAGGGAGGGCAAGGACAAAGGGGAGTGCCCAGAGGGGAGCAAGCACAGCAGGATCAGTGTAGGGCTTGCTCTAGACCAGGTCAGGAATATTTTATCTGGCCTTTCTACTGAGCTGATCAAGGCCTGGTCCAAGACAGCCTGGCAGCATCTGAAAGGAGATGTGCCAAGATGGCATTAAGGAGCTAGAGCAGCCAATTCAAAACAGAGCAATGCATGAAACTAAAAACAGATTAAGCCTCCAAGAAACCATGTTCTACTTCCCTCCCAGAGCAGCTGTAGTGTTCTAATTGTTGAATTATCCAGTTTTTTTCAAGGCTTCCCACTGGGCTGGAAACCTTGCAGCCAGGCACTCAGGTTTCTTCCCTCCTCGCTGGGTCAGAAAGAGCCACCCTGAGGTTTTCTGCCATCTCCCAGCCCAGCAAAACAAGCAGGGCTACAAAACCCTTAATGGCTTCACAAACAAAAGCCTTTAACAACACTCAGAGTCCAATGTTTCTTATTTCATTGAAGTCCATTAAAGGCAGCTCACATAGCAACTCATCTATCACACTTGTCAGCAGACATTGTTTGAAGCCGACCTTCGCTCAGGCCGCAGCATCCTGAGATCCAATAACAACCCAGGCTTCCTCTGAGCCTATGACCCTGAGCTCAGAAATGCACCATTTGGCTTGAGGATTTCAAGCTCCGTTTGCTGACAGTGAACATCGCATACCCAAGCCCTTCTCTTTATCCTTAGCAAGTTCCCAGTGACTGCCTTTGCTTGGGTCATTGATTTATTCCTTCCCTCATGCTGTGCATGACCTTGCTCTCCTCCACACACCAGGAAGGCCACACTCTGCAAGCAAAGAATCACACGTGCCCTGAAAACACACTGAAACACCTCTCCCCACTTCAAATAGCAGAAAGCACTGCATACACATTACAGACAAAGCAGTCAGCATCAAACACACAGCATTACCTGCTGCATTTCAAAGAGACTTGTTGACATAACAGCAGGGGGGTTAGGAGATTTTTATTTCTAGTCCTGATTTTTATATACATTTTTGGCTGTACAAATCAGATGTTAACATCATCCTGTCATAAAAAAAGCAATTTATTTAAGAATAAAGCCTGGCTTTTTATTATTTTTATTTACTGCTATCGCAGTTACAGCCTCTGCCTAAATAGTTGTACACTATTCATTCATCTTGTTAATATTCAGGTTTTCAAGAATGGTCAAAGAGTTTGGGAACCCCAAATTCCTAGTGCTCCAGGTGAGAAACATTGTGAAGAGATTCATGATTTATTTTTTTTTAAATAAAGGTCCTTTTACAATGCCCCATTGCTGGGACACTGAGAAATCAAGGCCCTTCAAAGCAGCAGTTTATTACAAATCTCTGCCATTGGTTTTAACAACTTTGCAGCAGAATAAGCAGTGTGTTTTTATAAGAAAAAAAAATCTTGTTAGGCTGGATGAGCTTCAATATAAACTATTTAGACTATGTGAACCTTATATCTGCCCACTGAGTACTCCTCTGTGGCACAGAAAGTGGTGCATCTCTAATGTTCCTGAGGGATAAAGCTTATTTTCCCATTAATAATAATAAATACCTTAATCCTATTTAAACCTTTGACATATACCCAAACATCAGTTCCTCAGTAAGATTCCCACCTGTGACTTCTGCCTTAACTCCCCCTCACAAGTGATCTTATACTACACAGTTCACATCAATTATTTGAAAAGGTGTTTTAAAAATACTACATTATTTATGACTCTTGCAAGTGAGCAACTGAGCAGTGATGGAGAGGAGAGAGAGAGAAAAATATACTCAAGCCTCCTTAGCATTCATTTAGGTGTTCACCTTAAACAGTAAAATACATGAATCCTCAGAAATTGAAGAGGTCAGTGTGCTGCTTCTGCCTCTGATGTATTCAGCCTAGACAGGTCCTTTGCTGACAGGAGGCAGGTCCAGCTGGGAAGGAAAGATGTTAGAAAGCCACTGAATCAGCCAAGAAACTCCCTGCAGACTTGCTTCATTTTTCCAAGGCACTGCCAGCTTCTTGTAGTCTCCTCCTGGATGCTTTTGACATGTCAGCTGCTAAAACGACTGACTCCACTCTTTTAGGAAACTAGAAATAAGGGAATGCGGAAGGGAAAATACTGATGGACCATTAGATATTATAGCAGCATCTTGTTTAGGAAACTGCTGTCCTGAGAACCTCTACTGTCAAAGCTGTGAAGGGCATTGGGATTTGACATGAAGGCTTTTCCTTTAGGGCTTCAGAGAGAATTGCCACAATCTGCTTTGACAATGTGACCTAATACCAGATGCAGGAGAGTTCAAGTTTGTTTTCCTGCAGGCAAGGGACTGTCTAACACACAAAGCTTTCAGTACATTGACTGGTAAGAGCTCCAAGAGGAGAGGAAGTGCTGCTCCTTGCTTTTTGACACTGCTCTTGACTAAGCACCGATGACAGGCACGTCTGAGATCCCTACCAGGAGGGAGCACTACCCTTGGCTGAGCTTTTAGCTGTAGCACTTACTGACATCACCTTATGCAGCCTCTGCTTGAGTGGACAAGGATCTGCACGTTTTATCCAAGTCCCAACACGAACAAGTAGGAAGGTTATGCTCATTGGAGCCCTTCTGTTTCCCTAAGCAGTGATGGAAGTCACGATCCAAGCAGGGACAGTGCAAGAACCAGGAATTTAGAGCCATTTGCTGTCATGGCAGTGGGTTAATGCAAAGTGCTGTCTTATACACGCTTGCAAAAAACAATTTATCCAGGATCTGCAAAGCAGAAGACAGTCAGACAACAAAATGTCAGATAACAAAATGTCAGACAGCAAGAAATATTTAGGGCAGAACAGGATGGACAAGACAGAAATCTCAGGCTGCAACAAGCTGAGTGAGCACCAGAAAAAAATAGAGAACTTAAGTCTGTTTAATTAATGCCAACAAACAGAGGAAAAAATATTTTGTGGTATTTTCTTTGAAAATGAGTTCACTCATTTGATATCCCCAAGTACATAACTTCAAGCCTGTGCACTCCCATGGAAAGGGGTTTCAAGCATTTAACCTTTCCTCAGCTTCAAGTTGCCTGACACACAATGAACAGCTGGGATCACCTGCCCTTCCATGCAGCCCTGTTCCTTCCCCAGGAACCCTTCCAATTCCCTGCTTTACCCCGAGAGGGGTGTTCCATCAACTGCAGAATAAAGTACTGTTTATTTTTAATAACTCCCAGCAGCACTCACACTTCTTTTATATCAAAGCTCTGCACAGAGAACAACCACTGGTTATCTGTATTTCCTCTCAGCAGTATAACAGTCCCAGACTGTGTGGGAAACGTGTGTGTAGTTGAACCACACACCTAATCTGTCATTTACAGAGGACATCATTAAAGTGGTGGTGTTCTAGTTTACTGCCCCTAGCCCACAATCAGAAATCTACAGATCCACCTCCCAAGTGCCATTAAACAGCTCTGAAATCTTCTGCTGAATTTTGAACATCAACTACCATTCATTTATTAAAGTTGCTTGCTCTCAGTAAGTGATCCTTTTAACCATGGGAAGAACTCAGAGACTTCCATGATTTGCAGCATTTGACAGCCTTTTTCTGCCAAAAGGCAAAATTTAGAAGTGTAATTGGCTGGGGTGTTAGCTAGGCTCCACAGCAACACACTTCAATCTAAACACATTTTAAAAGCCAGCTTGCTTTCCTTTGTCCTCAACTATTTACACAAAGTAAACAAACTGGTTTTTTTCAAGCCTTCACCCAACAACTGTTCTTTCCACTGGAGTCCCTATGTACTGCAGCAAAGCACAGAACTGATGCACTAAAGCCCCTATCACTAACCCAATTTAAAGGAAGATTACTTTCTAGTTAACGAAATTAGTAGCCTATATTTAACTGGATAGGGTGTAAGCTACATCAGCTCTAAATTCAACTGATGGCAGTATATTTTAATTATATCTAGCTTGTCTACCTTGTAGGTTTCTGTGCACAAGCAAACCTGGGTCCTACCAGCACAGGCTGAGCAACATAGGATGCACCAAGAAGGGCACCACTCCAACACAGGAGCATGGACAGCTCCAGCACCTACAAATGTTATTTTCCTGACTGTCCCTGACTTTAACGTTTTATCACAAGCCCAGCACCCTTCCTAGGATTTCTCTTCCTGAAATTGCTGGAGATGGGAAAGGAAGTTTCAGTCCTCCATCAGCAGAGTGAACAACTTAAAAGTGGCCCCTGAGGAAGGATCTGAAGAAACAATCAAACAGGCATTATAAAAGTTGCAGTACTCTCTAGCCTCAGAGTGCCTACATGACTTACCTTATGGCTTTTGAGCATTTCAAACTAGTAAGGTTCAGACAGGGAGAAAACTCAAAGAAGCAGAAGGTCAACATATTCCTGTACCGCATCTCCTGTTTGATCTGGATTCCCAGCCCTGATGCATTTTTGACAGCTGCTCCTTGATATCTAGTTAACAAGAGTCAGTGATTGAATACAAAGGCTCTGGGCCCTGAATAGTCCCAATCTTCATTTCTGGGTTTTTATGAACCTGACCTGAAATATTTAGATATTTGAACCAACTCTGAGTTTTAAGCACTTCCTTTCAGGTGCTTCCCACCTCAAAATATAAACTCATTCTCCTAGGGAAGATTCTGCTTTTATAAAAAGTGACATGAAACTCAGGACTGGGGCTGGGCATGATAGCCTAGATTTCTTCAGCAAAGAAAACACAGCAATTCTGTGGGTTAATCTGATCCATCTGAGCTCTCTTGAATCCCTGTCTAGTTATCTTTCCTGGTGCTGCAGAGGTGGTGTAATTTTGACATACTTGAATTTCTGTTGCAAAAGGGACGAGAGCACCGGAGAGGAATTCTGAGGGAGGTGGAACAGTTGTTAGAGCAGATGCCAACCACAGTCACAAATAAAAACTGTAAGAAATACAAGTACTAAATGAATTAGGAAGCAGCTAACAAGATCATAACCGAAAAAGTCACACCAAGTTCAGGAAGCACTCGGATTTTCCTATGTGATAGGTAACCAGAAGGGGGAAAGTTACATAATTATCACTCCACTCAACCCTGGCATTAAAGCTTCTAATTTTTGAAGAGCTGACATATATTTTTAAACACACTGTCCTTGTGCCAAGGACAGAAAAACCAGCCTCAGAGTGATTAAGTGCTGAGCTTCACAGATGAAGAAATAATCAATACAATATGCTAAGTGGCAGTTCTTGACCAAGGCACATCAAAGGACAAAAGAAAGAGTAAGCACTTGAGGTACTCTCTTAAAATTCCAAGGATTTTCCATTATTAAACAGGCACTACTGTGGTACATTATTGATATGAAAACAGAAGTACATTTAAGAGAGGTATAAAAAGGGGAATCTTGCAAGCAAGTTATAGTTTACATAGCCTTTTTCCAATATGGGATCATTTTGTGCTTGTTTTAAGTCTAAACCAGCACCAGAAAAATTCCTCAAAGCAATATGTTAAAGAATTTCTGATGACTGTGAAAGCTATATTAAAAGGACAGCTGGAATTCAGGAGGCATTAATTAAACAGGTCCACATAAAAGAATATTATATAGTTTCATTATCTCTCAAAAACAGATGCTGTTATTTTGTAATAGCTAAGCTTATTAGAAAGACTCACTTTTTAGTTATTTTTATGTTTAGGTTGGCAACAAAGTCCTGTCCCTCCCAAGCCAAAAGCATGTTTTTTCCTAATTTCAAGGCTGAAAAGCTACAGTATTCCTCACTGGCAGTGGCAGCACAGCCCACACCTCACAGGCACTGCAGAAGGGTGATGACACATCTTCTCAATGCTCTGCCTGACGCACTGGCATAGTAGCAGCCCAAACACTGGATTCAGGGTTGAGCAACTTAGCTGGTATCCGATTACACCAACGTGCTTGTATCTGCATTACTCCTGAAGAACCGGTACTCACCTCTTTGCAGGACCACTGCCTGGGCCCTGTGTAAACTCCAGAGGAGCCTGATGGAAGGTAATCTCTGACAAGTGTCCAGTTGAAGAGGTGTGGATGTTTCTTTTTTACCATCTGACACAAAGAAGGTCTCCATTTGGCAAGCCTGTGTGTCTGCCACCACTTATTCCCTGTTTTCCTACTTGCACTACATCCTCAGGTTTCTAAATAAGAAAATTTCTGAAGCCCTGCAAGCATTACTGGAGTATTTTCCAGATATTGGGGAAAAAATATAGAGGCCAAATTTTTCACTTTTTTCCCCAGAATGCTACAGAAACCATTTCATTGGCTCCAGGACCTTTGTTCTCTCCTTATAGAATGTGGCTGAGTTGCATTCACACACTGACGAAGGCTTACTTGGGAAAGAGAAGCACAGAAAGAAGGCAAAAAGTGAGTAAGCTCCAGCAGTACGGGGTCATAATTCAGAAGGCACTAAAATTTACATCATCCTTTCTAGTCTTTTGAATTGATTTGGTATTTGCAGCAGAGCCTCTGTGGCAAAAAATAGCACCAGGCGACACATTCCAATTTCCACTGGGTAGCAAAAGGTCCTTAAGAGAAATAATCAAGCCGTTAAATTTGATGGAATGGGGAAAATTAATGACTGTAGACAAATGCACCATGACAATACTGGAAAAAGGATGCTAAAACTGATTTAGTAACTACTGCTTTGGTAAGCTTGAAATTAAAACTGGAAAGACACAATTAACTGCGTGTTCTCTGTTTGTTAGTTGCAAGAACACGGCACAAAATCACCTGAGGGCCCACCTGAGCATAAACTCGAGTCCAGCTGCATTTTGGTATGCTGTGGTAGTCATAAACCCCATGATCCTTGACATTTCTACACACATCAGGCAGCACACTGTCCAAGCATGATGGAAGCAACCCACATGCAGCAGCCAGAAGTCCTCCTGGTTGTCACAACTCTTAAGACACACTCAAAGCCTACCTATCTAGTCTACCATAGCGGTACTTTACTAGGTCAGCTCTAGTGCCTTTGTCTCAAGCCCCATCACAGCAAACTGTAGTCTTGACAGAGCTCTGCCTCAGTGGTTGCTGGACAAGTCTGAGGAATCCATTGATGACTCTTGATTTGCTTTATGAAGCTACCTGCTACTTATTGCAGTAGTAGAGGCTGCACAAATAGGAAGGAAGGACTTGAACCAAAGCCACATTCTAACAGAGCTGTGGGGAGAACTGCCTGCAGGGTCTGCACACTGACCAGTCACAAACTGGCTTCTCTTACTGGGAAACAGCAGATATTGATGGGAGTTCCAACACGTTTATCATACTGGAATTGCCCCTTTGCTATAATCAGTATGAATTAAACAAAGGTTTTCCAACCTGTTTCTGCCTCAGGTCAAGCAACATGAAGGGAAACACAGATCCTGGAAAAGTCCAATCTTGCCACAGACCTGCATGTTCCAGTTCTTCATATATCTGATAGCACTTACTGCTTCAACTCCCACAAGACCCTGTATGCCTTTTGGCCACGTGAGGGGTCACAGAGCCATCCACAGAGCCAGACCAAGAGTTAAAGCCTTGCTGACACTCAAGGAGGATCCTCCTTCAGGAAGCAGAAAGACTTCTTGTACCCTTGACCTCTTCTGCCTCCTAGGAGGGGTAATCAGACAAGTCTCTGTCTTGCAAGTGGATCAGCTCTGACATTTTTTGGTAATTATTACATGTGTCAAGTCCAACCCAGGATTACACAGTCAGACTGAAACCTCTCCTAAGGTCTGTCCCAGGATATTTTTTGATTTTGAAACAAGAAAAAAGCCAGTTCAACTAAAATGTCAATGCAGTGAGAGAAGACTTTTGAGTTTACTACAATCAAAACCTGTTAACTGCACCTCCTAAGGAAGCTGCAGTCTTGGATACATTTTAAAAATGGGTTTCAAATAGCTCAGTTTCTTCAAACACCTAATGTCAATTTCTGCTGGAGAAGAGTAAGTGTAAGCTAATAGCTCAGAGAATTTGGTCATTAGTTCTACCAAAAAAAGTAAAACAAGTAAAAACCCAACAGTGCTAGGTAAGATTATCATAAGTAGCAGTTTCAAAGCTTCAGAAACACTCCGTATTTACACTGACGGCAGAACCATACAGTGGCAGGAACAAATTTTGCAGCACTAGGTCCTTTCCAGGCACATTTTCTCCTCTTCACTTCTACTTCTCTCTAGGTTTCAATAGGAACTTTAATGACACTCACACTCACTGTTTGCTTACTGCCAGAAAAGGAGAAGTAACGTGGAAGTAAAACTAGTTGAGTTCTATATAATATATGTAGCTGGTACTGGTAATCCGATTTGACCATTACAAAAGCATTTGTCATGTATACAATATACAGATATGTAAACTGTTTTTTCCTTGTTTCTTCAGCTTAAAAAATTCTAAAAAAAAAATTGAAGTAGAAGTCTAGAGTTTTAAAGTCTTCAATTAGTTTGACTGAATTGAATAATTCATCTAATGAGAACTTACCAAGAAAAGCAGTCAATTTCAATTTGGGGATCCTAGTAAGAGTGACCTCCACTATTGCCTCAGTAGTAGGCTCAAAGGGCTCCTCACCCTCAAGGGGCTATGCCTTTTTCAATACTTCACATTTCCTTCCTTGATCTTCCAGGCATTCCTCCTCCTTATGCTTTTCTCCAATATATGAAAACCTTTATATCTCTCATTTTCTTCCCATACAGAAATATATGCAAAGTAAGACTCTTCTTGGTTTTCTTAGTAGCTAAACACAGATTTTTTTCTTAGGGATGTTCCTGTACTTTATAGAACTTGATTTCTTTTCCGACTCCCTCTCTAAATCTCAATGTACTTTAAAAAGCATTGCACGCAGTTACTCAGTACCTGCTTCACACCTGTGCATGATTCTGGGAATAACAAGCCTTAGGTAGCAAAGAAGCAATTAATCCTTCTGTTAGAGCACTTCACCAAGAGTTTAAGCTCAACTGTTTGTTCAGAACAAAACGGGTATCATCTTGTTTCCAAGCAACAGGCTCCCTGTTGGTCTGGCCCACATGATTCTATTATTTTTTTACCCTGGAGGTCCATGTTTCCATTCAAGCTGTCTTAAATCAGCAAAACCATCATAGAAATAGATTGCTGAGTAATTCCAATTTCACATACACTGTCATACCCACCAGAGCAAAGTGCTAAACACTCTTACCATGAGTCAGTGTAAAAGAATATGAAGAGTACAAAAGAAGCAAATATTTTGCTCCTGCTTTTCTTGGTCATGTTCTCTGAGAATAGGGAAAGCTTTCCTCACACATTTTTTCCCCAGATGTTCCCTGCATGAATGGCAACTTTAGGAGTAAAACCACCTTAGGAATAATGGGGAGAAGGCCTAAAAGCAAGGCTGGCAGAAGAATGGCTCATCTCCTCTCTTCTGTGACACAGGGCTATATTATCCTGTCACTGGAGCCTCACGACGGACACTAAATACAATTACAAGCACTTTCCTCCTCTTTCTAAGCAAACTGGAAGGATAATCACGGGACACATCACTCTAGCTCCTGCTCAAAAACATGCAAAGGCTAATTATGCCATGAAGCAGACCCCAAAAACACATGCTCTTGCAGGCAATCTTAGTACACTGTAGAGGCAGTTCAACACCAAAACAAAAACCTCAGCTTCACTACATAAAAGGAAATTTCAGTTCCTTTCATTAGCCACTTACAAAGCCCAGAGGAAGCTCTCATGGCAGCCAGACTTGGCCCTTCTCATGAAAGCTGTCCCGTCAAGGCTGTAAGATTTGATTTCAAGTTGTTTCAGTAACAGCACACTATTGATACACCCTTTGAATATCACTCAGAGCCAAGGACACCCACATAGTATAGACATAAAGGACAATGAAATCTTAAGTGAATGAGTCAATTCTCCCCTCGCTTACACCAAGGCCAAGGGCACCTTCATTAAGTAAAAAGTAGCAAGAATGAGATCCTGTAAGTCTCCAGGAAAATCAGGCCAGCTGCAAACCAAAGCTAGAGTTTTGTTTTGCTCACTGACCCTTGTAAGATAGTGAAACATGGAGAGCTGGAGGATATGAAGCTTTTCACAGAAGTGACTGTCCACCCATGTAAGACAAGAAAATAGTAACGACCGTCCCAGTCTTCATTGTTTTCAAGTGTATCTCCAAACTAATTGGTAAACTGCTATTTTCCACAGATACTTCAATGCAAGAGAAATAGGACAAACGATGCAATTGTGACATGCAGCTGGGCAGGTATATTTTAGCCAAGTAATATGAGGGAAAACATATTGGTGGATGAGCACTTTGCTATAGAAGGCTAGAAAACAGCTGCTGTCGCCATCACTTGACATTTCTTATTCGCAGACCATTATATAAAGGAAAAAGTTAAACTTCATATCATAAATTGAAATGATAAAATGCATCTGTGGATGTAGAAATTACTAAACTCTTTAATGTTCAGACTTGAGATTGTTTCTAAATAACACCTGCAAAATGCAGGCAGTTACAGCCACCTCAGAAGTTCACAAGGTGTGTTGCATGCTCAGTCGTTTCAGCCCATGTGGTAAATGCTCATAAATAAATTTGAGTCAGGGAATGGTAGTCGTGACCAGACAGCATTCCAGCCACCAGCTCAAAACTCTAAACATTGTTAACAAGTCTCAAAGCAGAAGATTTTTTTCCAGTTTCAACATAAATTTGGTGTTCACAAAAGGCTGTCAACAGTTTACAAATCAACAGGCCTCCCAGGAAAACGGCTGTGAAAGTAATTGTCCAGTCAAAACTTTTCCTAATAACTTCTTTACTCTCACCACTGATTTCTGCCTCCAGAGTTGAGTGAAAAAAATCTAATAAAAGGCCCCTTACCTCAGCAGTTAAAGAAGCTTTTCCTCTCTTCATTCAGAAAGGGTGACATTGATGCAGTTATTGATACGTGGTCAATTAGATCTACCTACATCAGATCTTGTACAAAAAGCACAGACCAAGAAGAGACAATCTCCCTGTGGCAAGAGGTCATTCACACAGGACTCCTTCAGAGCCAAAGACATCCCACTGCTAATGCTGACAGTGATTGCATGAGAACCCACCACAAAACCAGTTGAAATCACAAGCTCCCTCTGATTTCCCTGGAGCACTTGTTTCAATTCAAAACATTTCACTGGAAGACTCCTTAGGAAACCAGAGATGTGCTACAACTCCAGCAAGGTACAAGGTTTAAACTTGAGATGCTGCAGGCAAAACAACCAAGTCTGTTCTTAGAGCTGCTGGAATTTCTTGAGGAGAATTCAGAGATGTGCAGAAGGGAAGAAAGGTAGAGTGCCTCCTGCTGAAAGACATCCTTCTGCCACATCTTCAGCAGAGAACTGAGTCACCCAGCGTAAACCCTCACCTCTGGTGAAAGGATAAAAGGAAGCCACAGCATTTACCTGAAAGAATTTCCAGTCATTTTTATTATTTTCCTTTTTTTCAAAGCCCCTAGGGCACAGGGAAGAAAGGCCTTATCTGCAGAAGACTGAAAAATGAGGCTGTGCACCAGGTTACTGGAGTTTGGCTGAGTGATACTGGACACACTGAAAGCCAATTAGAGTCTATAAGGCTGGGTTCCCACGTACTTACCCCCTCACAGGCTTCTCTTTGATGAGCAAGTCCATTTACCAGCCTACTCAGCAACAGCAGTATTGTAAAGGGTACATGTAACAAGTCACAAGTTGTTCCATTTATTTGAGTAAATATCTGGTAAATAAAATCATCGGTAAACATTACAAAATTAAATACATTAAAAAAGCTTGCCAGTACACATAAAATTCACAAACATGTACTTCTTTTGAAAAATAAAATATGTTCAGAGCACCCTTGATATAAAATGTCTGACTAGTGTCACCTACCAGCATATGGTAGCTTATTGAGCATTTTAGTTAGGACATTTTCCAGGAGGGAGTAGGGATCTCTTCTGTTCTTGCTTTTGCAAGTAAGAGAGCCCAAGTTAAGACATCTCCCCACTTCTCAAGGCAGAGCCATAAACAAAGACTATAATATTCTTTGCCTACCTTAATAGGAGAGGAATCTGCATTTGATTAAGACCACATCACTAAACGCAAGACAGTGTTTGTAATTCATTTTGGTAGCACTGCCTTTCCTCCACTGTGAAGCAGCTTTTAAATGGTAATGGGTATTTCTCTAGCTATCACTGCAGGCCCTTATTCAGTACAGGTTAGCACAGTTCCAAGACACCACGAGGTGGAGAGGAAATGATCTGGCAAAGCATCAAAGTCAATCAAATAATTTTAAGTCTACAAATTAAGCCCTTAAAATTCCCAGTTCTCATATGCTGCAGTTCAAACAAGAAGATATGATGACATTCTACACTGGGTTGCTTTAAGGGTATTAAGAAAAATGGCAGCACTCATTTTAGTAATCTAAATTGGTACCTTCTGGTAGCAAATCTGCTATAGCCACCATTTAAATAATTTACTGTAACAAACTTTTCCTTCCATTCATGTGAAACAGTATTCACAACCCACTTTATAATTTATGTACAGACAAGCACAAGAAACTTGACATCCATGAGTTAAATGTACAACCAACTTAAAAAAATGTTATCCAACTAATTGCAAGGAGAAGTCTCCTAGCTCTGTAAATTTACAAGATCTTCTGGTTCGCCCGCCATCACTACCTCTTGGACTCTTCACTTGCTTCAGTAATCCTCAAGTGAAAGTTGAGCAGCATCCAAATTGTTGATAGTCTTGATAAAAAAAATTGACACTTAAAAAGAACCCTTAAAACACACAAAAGAAATTCCTTGAGTCAAAACTGAATGAAATCAAAAAAAGTTGTGGAGAAAGACAACTATTTTAATAAAGGTCTTGTATTCTAAGTCCCATTTCCCTTGCCATGTCTTTTAGAGTGCTACTACTTCGAGTTATTTATATACTCTTCTTTTGAGGGGGACTGAGTTTCCTCATTCCTCTTATCCGAGTTAGCAGCTCTTTGATAAATTCCTAGGAAAAAAGATTAGAAAATATGAGTAATTTTTATGATCTCATTATACCATGATTTGAGTTAAAAAAAAAAATCAAACTATACATTTTTATTTAAGCTTTTACTGCTAAGCTGGAACTTCTCTGGCCTGATCTCCATAATGCCTTCTGCACATACTCTCATCACACAGTGGAGGTGTGAACAACCAGCTTTTCCTCTGCACGAGTGCTCAGGCTCACTTTGCTAGCCATCTTCCAGGCTTTTACCACACAGGGTCTTTTACCAACTGTTGAACCAAGCAAAATCTATGGCTGGATGCAATGCAAATAGTCAAAGCAGACTCTCACAGTTTAAGACTGCACAGAAATCACCACTCCTGCCAAAAGAGGTGTTTCTCTCACCTCTTTCCACGCAGCACTAGCATTTTGGTTGGCTGCACACTCAGCTGGAACAGAAAGCTGATCTGGCTGAAGACTCAGTTGTTTTTCCTCTCACCCTGCTATTTTCCAAGCTGGCTCAGCTCTCTGACCAGGCTCACCACTCACCCCACACCACCATTCACGCCAATCTGAGGAACAAGCCAGGAACAAGAAGCAGTGCCACTGGCTTACGCTGGGTGAAATTGGCTGTGGAGCTCAGTGAATGACACTATTCTGAAAAAGAAATGCATTCGTGGACCAGCTCTTTACTCACAGCAATACTTCCCCCAGCTTCAGCAGGTTTTCTCTTTAAATCGTGGAAGAACAGAAGCTTGCAGAATTGCACCATTATCTGAAATCCTTTTTGTATACAATTTCATCTAATAACTGCAGTTGCACTAAAAGCTAAATCGACCCCTTACTGTCACATTGGGAGACTAATGTTTACCTTCAGTACTATGTATACACCTACAGAAAGGTTCTTACCATGAAAACACTTAGCTATACACATGGAATGTAATTATGGATTTAGTCAGTCACGTTGATGTGAAAGGATAAAAAAATGTGATTTCCTAGCTGAATGCTTGAGGCTAAAAATTGCAGTGAACAAGGTCACCACCTAAATTACAACTAAACGCCTTTCAAAAAAGTCACATTGAAACACTTTGCAAAAGGAAAACCCATAAATGTGTATTTTAACTTGAGAAAAATGTTAGGTTTTTCTGGTGGCACCACAACCCAGGCAGATATTACCCCAACAGAGCAATTTCCTTTCCTGACACTTTATGTGTGACCATACTGTACTGTGTGTACCGTTGCCCCATGGGTATTGTTGCACCCACACTAGCTGTGGCTTCATAGAACAGCGACAAAGGCAGAGCAGCACACACACCAGTGTGGGCTACAAATGTTCTTTGAGAGCCTTGTATACTCCACTCTCCACTCCTGAAGTAATTAGATCAAGGCCAGTACAGGGATACACCTATGCATATCAATAGTTTACTTCGCATCCAGATAGACAAATAGCCTAAGGAAATGATCAGAAAAGCAGATCTATGAAGACCCCAAATTCTCCACCTCCGTCCTCTAGATAGAAGCTGCAGAAACCACTGCAACAATATCCACTTGTCAGAGTAGAAGACTTATCCATGCAGTGCTCAGAAAAAGGAGGAAGACAAGTTTACTCTAAAAATTCACAGCTTTCAGTACACTACACATTGGTTCTATGTTATCCTTTCATCATTGTGAAGATCTACTAGATAATGCAAAATTAATGTGGCACAGTGTTGTTTGAAATGTATAAATACACTTTAGGACTTCTTTTACCAAATCCAAATGAAGCTCTGCAGTGAAATCATTATAGAAATAAACTCTCTAAAACGTTCTTAAAATATTTTACTTGGGATAAAAGCAATTATTATTGTCTATCAACAGCTCTTTCTATAAAAACCCCATACTCCCATGCCAAAATACCAGATTGGGAAGAAACAGGCTGAAGTTCAGCTCTTCCCTTTGGATGACTTCTAGCTGTCTGTTAAAGTCACAAATACCCTCCAGCACCTTCACCCACCATCAAGCCAGCAACAAGACAGCACAACTGGGAACTGCCAACTGCTTTACAGAAGCTGAAAGGAGGAGCATTACAGGAAGGGCCATCTGCAGAGTGGACAGGGAAGCCCATGGGCATTATTCTGGCCATACCCATTTGGGATATCCTGTTTGAAAGGCAGTTCCCTCATTTCTCTGTCCATTTTATTCCACAACTCAAAAATTCCCTCAGTTAAGGAACACTGCCAGGGGTTGGCTGCTTTTTAATACATTACAACAAGGGAGGAGAGTTAATCCCCTTATGCTCTCAAGGGGTACCACGAGCACCTTCTTTTGCAAAACAAGGTATTTGCTTGAAGTTTGCAATATTAACACCATCTAGAAACTTCTTAGTGCTGCCAAAATTAACCAAACAATAGGGGCAACTCCCTAATCACTTCTGATGTAATCAAAGCTAATCTTAAGAAAGAAGGGGACTGTATTCACTCCAAGAAGTAAATGTAATAACTGAAAATGTTTTACCTCTTTGGAACTACTTTTCTTCAAATAAAGGTCTGCAATACCAAACAGTAAAGCCTGACAAGAGCACTTTTATGTGGCAGACATTTCACATAGAGCAGTAGTGCTGTTGTGTACATTCCATGGGTGTGCAAACTAGAGCAGTGGTTCAGCACATTTCTGATTTAATGATGATCATTTTGCATCTGATGCTTGGATGATGCCAATTGTCATTAATACAGTTGTGCTCCAGTGCCTTTTTCCTAAAACAAGATGCACATTTTCCCTCTTGGAGGCAGAAAAGGAGACTTCACAGCATTTCAATAAGCCTTCATTTTATAACTAACCAACTCAGCTTTATGACATACAGTAATCACCCATTTGTTTTGTTTAAACATCACTCAAAAATTGTGGGTTTATTCCTTTTGGACACTTGAGTTGAGGTTTAATAGAAGACTTATATCCACAACTATCTCAACCTCATACACAGAAATCCTTTTACACAGAGTATTTTCTTGAAATCCCTCCTAGGAGGTAAGCTGAAGTTTAGCATCATGCATTTGAAAGCTGATCGTGTACCCATCTATATTAAAAGCAGTTTCGTAACACAGGTTGGATTATCTACTTATATATACTTATATAATATTTAATCCAGAGTTTGAAAACATTTAACAACAATTCAGCTTAAGATTCAAGAACATCAATTATTTCTTGGAGGGCTACAGCAAGAGATACAAGTGTCGCATCTACTTTTAATAGACAAAAAATTTCATTTGGGTCTATCCCTTTGGGCCTTGGTAAAAGAAAACAAAGCAAAACCATATACAATATATAAAAAGTCAGTTTAAATTCTTTTTAAGGATTTATTACAAGTATTGAGAGCCCCATTAATTTATAATACAAAGTCATAATTTCTAATTCTGAAGGTAAATTTAAATGAGACAGAGACTAAATCTATAGTTCATTTGAACTCATCTGTATTCAGCCTTAGGCATTTGTCTTCTCCCTTCTCTCATGCTTTCCCTTGAATCAAAGGCATTCAGTTCAGCAAAAGCATTCATATAATGCAGATTAAAAAAAATAAAGACGACAAACAAAGGTGAAATGATGATTCAGGAAGAAGGAAATAATTTCACTTCCATGCTTTGGAGGTGCGACTCATTGTTTTAATGAGGTCATTTGACAGACAATGAATTCTAGGCTTCCTATTCAAGTTCCAAATAATTCTGAAGACTAATTAGACTCTGTCCAGATCTCTCTCCTACAAACAGTACATAGGTAATAGGACTAGCTCTTAAACCAAGATGTAGGGCTTCTAGTCCTCCTGCTTTACTAGAGCATGAAATGAATCCTAAACTAGCTTTCTTTTTCAGCTTTACTTTCCCACAGGCATCTCAAAAAAATCAAAATTTCCTTGACTGTTTGCCCAAGGATATTTCCTAGAAAGAGCCTGGTTGGTTGGATGTAAAAAACAAAGTCAGCCTGGAGAGCAATCCCCACAGCTACTTAGCGAAGAAACTGAACACTAGCTTAAATATGTCATCTGAATAATTAGAAAAGATAAAAGGGGGAACCCTACTGGCAAACACCTTCCCCATAGGCTCAAACCTGAGGCTGATTGTATGGCAAAAAGGGAGCTGATAGGGTACAAATGCTTTTTGAGAAGGGGACCAGAAACTGTCTTCTACTAGCAAGAACTGGTGCAGCATCTCTGTATTTCTCACTGAACAATCCCGTTGGCACAGCCTCTCCAATGAGGACCCCGCACCATCTGTGCCCAGAGGAGGCCAACTCACAGTAATTTAGCTTCTCAGTGGGCCCTGTACAAGGCATTGACTAAAGACTATAAAGTTTGGCTATGGTGAAGATACATAGTCCAGTTATTCTCCAATTCAGCAGCACAGAAGCACAGCTTATTCTTGTCGAATCATCGTTTGCTCCTCTATTCTTCTGACATTGCTATGGGTATCTAAGTTGTTTTCCTGAGAACTTGCTAAAACAAAAACATGCAAGCTTAACTCCCTCCAACAGTGTAGTACAATATAGGGCAGATTTCAGCAGGCATATAAACAGTTTTAGTTCACTGAATTCAGAGTGGTCAAATGGATGAACAAGAAATCATATTTTTTTCTAGACGTTGCTGCATTGCTTTTAAATATCTATGTTTCCCATCTTTTTTTATCCACAAAAATGTCCTATTTGATTTCAAGCACTGCTGCTTAATAATTTACCACCCATCAGCTGAGCTGCAGTAATGCCTATGAGCTTCAAGGCTACCCCAGATACAAGGCAGTTCACTGCACTGAGGCTTCAGGACACATCTTTAGTTACTATTCCTTTGAATGGGCATCCTACATATTACTGCCTTGTGGTTATGTTAAAAAAAAAAACAGTAACCTGAATTTGAAAGAATTCATAACACAGTAGGACCAAAAAAAGAACCCATGATCTTTCAAAATTTTAAAAATTCCATTTCAGAAGGGCTGAGCCTTCTATTCACGTTTGCATATTGAGTACACACGTTATCTAAAGGCATACTCAAAATAGTTTTTAGTTTTAAAAAAAAAAGTGCTCAGACCACTCTAAAAAGCTGCATCACAAGCCTGTCATTTGCTTTAACTAGGAGTTAAATTTTGAGAAACACGTAGTTAAGGAAATGCATCTCTACTTTTCTCAAAATTAAGTGCTAAAAGCTGCTGAAATAGTCTAGCCACTGAAGTAATTAAATAGTGAGTTAAATCTCTGCCCAAACTCTCCAGAGAACATGCACAGCAATTTAGCACTGTTTGGAGATCATATTGCAAATTGTTATTAATTAAAAGTTCCCAGCAAAACAACTTTTATGATGCGGCTTCATCTCCTTTTTCTCCCATTTTGCTCTGAGTGGAGAATTATACTAACAGAATGGTCTGGATACATTTAGTGCTGCTTGCCTGAACAGAAGAGATCTCCAGCCCGTTCACCTGAAGCTTTGTATGTTTCTATGAGAAAAGAAAGACACGAAGAAACCTCAAATCTAATTTATCCAATTCTCTTCAAAGATTAGTTATCTGCAGACATTGCCTAGCTCAGCACATCTATCAGTCAATAACCATAAAAACTGCCCACTCATTGGGCTCCTCCCTCACAGGAGCTTAAGAACTGTCTTGTCATTTGTCTTGTTGTCATTTTGGCAGCTCCACCAGTGAAAGCTCTAATTCACATCAGCCACAAATATTCCAGTTTCTCCAAAGCCCAGTCTAAATGGGTGGTCTTGCTGCTATCAATAGCAGAGATATAATAACAGATTTAACCAGCCTACTTCAAAGTATGCCTTGTCAAAACCTCATTGATTTCATGCCCACAACAGTCTTCCTATTCTAAATATGAGTCTATCATCAAGTATCAAAACCCTATCATCAAGATTACAGATTATATATACATTTCTTTGTTACATTCACTGCTAACATGAGACTCAAAATTCCCTGTGACCTACATTAAGATTCTCCATCACATTGACAAAACTGAGGCAGCAACTTGACAAAGGGCTGAGTGGCATTTTCCACAGGTGATGCATGGCATCGACTGAAGTGCTGGCTGCTATGGCACATGGGTCATGCAGGAGGATGCTGTTGCTCCCTGCTCCTCTTCAACCACAGAAGTTCAGATCCAAGATCTGGTTACAATTTTGCAGAAAGCATACCCTTTAATTTGTGTAGTCCTAAAAATGAATTGTTATTCTCTCACATCAAACTTTGTTTTACTTCAAGACTACCTGGCACGTACTACTTTTGCACCAGATGGGACAGTAACAGGAGAGAAATGGAAACAGAAAATGTAAACTATCTAGGAAATACTTCTAGCACCGTTTAACTTTGCATGGTGGGAAGAGCATCATCATGTGTCAAACCACTGTCAACATCTGAGATCTCAAAGCCTATGCCTTGAGTAAGGCAGCTACTCAGCTTCTCTTCAACAAGTGCAACTTCAATACACAAAGCAAGGAGTGGCTCAAGTAAAAGGATGTGAAGTATAAATAAAGTCACATATTGCAGTGATTAACACCAACAGAAACATACTTTACCATTTGCTAGTTACCAAATCTATCTCTTAGTCACTCTTAATTATGTTTCTACAAACAGCCAAGTTGGCAAATTGTGCCCAGAAACTATTTTTGGTTTCTGACACTTTTTACAAAACTAACTTTTAGCGACTAAATGAGACATCAGTCACATTGCATCTAAATGTTGATTAGCAAATCAACATTTTAATTTCAGGATCATTAAATAGCACCCAAAAATCATACTGACTGCGAGAACTTTCCTGATTAACCTTGCTTGGGTAAACTACACAACGCTTTACAAAAAGGTCCGCACGTTAAGTATATTTCCATATAAATTAAAATAATGGCTCTAACTGCTACCTTAGGGAAGTTTTTAAAATTTTAGAGCACATTCTACAGTCTGGTTCTATTTCCCTTAGAAGAAAGGCCAATCTATTAAAGAGTTTGAGAATTCCTTCCATCTTTCAAGTGACCTGGATAACTCTGCTTATTCCGATGAAAAGTTAACCCAGAATACATGCAAAAATCCCTCACTCTTCCCTTAAGCTTTAGTCTAAGTGGAAGACACTAAGCAAAACTGACTTAAGATATATATATATTCTTTTTTAAACAGATGGGATAAGAGCTTCAAGTTATTAAGCTTTCTGCCTGTACTATTCTTCCTTATGTTCTGAACAGTGGCAACATCATATTACATAAATTTTTCCTCAATTAGGGATGACTGCCTTTGCAGACTGTAAAACTCCTGATGCTAAAATCCCTAGTGCACTTAATTGACTGTATTTGATTGGTCAGGAGAAATTCCACCAGCACTCACCCATTTTCAACAAAACTAGAAATCCCTTCACAAACCAATTACCTCAATAGTTTTGAATAGCCTGCAAATACAGAAGGATTGTGGATTTTCTACATAACATGTAGAAAATATAGTTCCTCATACACTAGTTTAAGCCAACTTACAGGCTCTTTTCAGTCCACACATGGCAGGTTAAAAATCTATTTTTAAGTGGCCCAAGTTAGCAGTCATGCAAGTTTACTGGGCTTATCATGCTACAGATGAAAAATAGTGTTGTGAAAAGAGTCCTGGGAAATCACTCCCATTTTCACAACTATCCTCACAGAAAAGTGGATAGATTAAGTGTTCGTCTCAACTTGGCTCTCCCAAAAGATTGTCAAGGATATTCTCCCAAGCAAAGGAACTGGGCTGAAGTGAAGACACAAATCCAGTACCAACCTCACCTTGATCCAAGTGCCTTGATATGAGGGCACATGTCCAGAATGCTTTTTCCTGTGAACTGCCATTCCAACTCAGTTTACCTGCATGGCACAAATACCCCGTGCAGTTCTGTGGCCAAGGTTTCCAGTGGAAAACTCATTAACATCTCTCATGTACCCTTAGCAGGGCTTTGAAATTTGTCCTTGTATTGCATCAAACTTTGGAACTAAGGAAAATAATTTATATTACGCCTTCAATGAAGAAAGAAAGGTAATGATTTGATTCTCTGCATTCCTCATCTGCCTGTAGTTAACATGCAGATAAGAGGTCAGCATAGGAGTTGCTGCTAAACTCTTGGCAACCTGTTCCTCCCACCCACGACCCCCATTTTCTCTCCCTAGCCTGTGAGAAGAACCATGTCAGGTTCCACTTGCCATATCAGTCTTTGTATCTATCTTACAAAACATAACTAAGGCTCAACAGCACTTGTTGAGAGAAGGCTGGAAGAAGCTGACAGAACACCTGTAGTGTAGCATTACTACAGCGTGACATCTGAAGACCTGAGGGTTTTGTCCTAGTGTCTCCATGTTGGGAGATAGTGTTATCTGCTGTAAAGAAACCAAGGTACAACACAAACCAAGCTATACAAGCATTACCATGCAAGTCTTTCCGGATCAGTTCCCTGCACTGTCAAGAATTAGTACCAAAAACTATAACAACTCCAGACAACTTTCCCAATCTACCACAGGAAACAATAAGAATGGAAAATCTCTAAGGAAAATATCTGATGGATGGGGAAGTGTCTATTTAACCATAGCAGTGGTTCTTCCTGACAAACTACTGAGGCTTAAGGATAGTCAGGCTAAGTAGCTCCAGTTATATGCAGCCTTGCTTCCACCCAAATATCTGGCTTCCAGTCACCCAGAGCTGAAAGGTCCCTGACTAGGGGAATCCTGTAAGCTATCCACTCTATTAAACACTGTGCAGCACCTGATGGTGGGAAAACATGGACTATATAAATGGAACCAAGAAACTGACTGTAAAAAAAAAAAGAGGTCTAAGTTATGGGTGAGTCCAAGTTCTTGTTACAATATTTACTCCTCCTACTAATCACACATTACCATATGAGAAGTAAGCTATATTGATACTGGACGTGTCAATGAACACTCAAGTTAAAAGTTGAGTACTTTTAACTAAATCCTACCAGTTCACGTTGTGCCACAATTGTATTCCATTCACAAAAACAATAAGCTGAACTGTGTGTCTACATAACAGTTCCCAGAACAAACAATTCCTCTGTCAGAGATAAAATTAAATTAAAAATTAAAATTAACTGGTTTCACATTGAAGAGCACGCAGTCCATCTCTCAAGTTGAAAATTCACACAAATACAGTAGGTCTTTAACCAATGAGATTTGTGTTTTGTTCTCTTGTAACACAACAGCTCTGTGCATCAGTAAAGTCACTAAGGACACTACAGAAGTCAATATTGATACTTCAGCTGGAATGATGAGCAGTTCCTCCACAGTGCCCAATCCTGTTCCTACTGTAGTCAAGTCACAGGCACAAATAGTCCCAGAATATCAAGCCCTCAGCCCATCAGCTTCCTATTAATATTCCTACATTTATTTTACCATAAGCATTTTAAAAAGATACTTTAGCCTGAACGTAGCTACACTTCCCACAGGTGAATAGTATTTAAGAAAAGTCTTTTTACCTCTGTTGGTTTGTAGCAATCTACAAGAGTTTCCTAGAAGCAAAACATGAAAGTGTCAGTTGCAATAACAGAATAACAATGAACACAAACAAGTCTACAGTATGAAACTTGGCAAGCAAGAGGGGAAGAAAAGGAACAAGAACAAGGAATTACTGGATGAAAACACTACTGAAAACTGAGCATTGTAGCAAGTAACCTTTGCTCCCCAGGTGTAGCAGAATATTTGCAACAGGAGAAAAGTGATGGCTTCTTCCTCCAGGTTTGGAAGTTATAAAATTACTCTCTCCTGAAAAATTGAGGAGAGGAGAATCCACGAACATTTCTCCCAACAATACACATCTGAAAAGTGGCTTTCTGTGAGGGCACCACAGTTTTTCTAGCTGTAGACATACTGGAGTTATCTAGGCCAGGATTTACTAGCAGGGTGGCCGCAGGACTGAGTTTAGGCAGAAGCAGCAAAGCAATTTAGGGATGCTGAGTAAACAGCTTGGGGCCATCCCCATGTCTCCACAGTTGGGTGGTGGGCACTGGGAAAAGGGTGGCAATAGGCAATGTGATCAGACGTGGCACATCTCAAAGTTAGTCACCTCCCAGAAGTGAGTCAAGGTGCAAACCACTGCTTTGGGCCAGGTTTCCTTCCTTCAGTGCACCTGAAAAGACTATAAAGAGAGTCCCTCACACTGGTTTTATATCTTGATTTAGTTATATGTATCTTTAATAAAGAAAATTATTTCTTTTCTTTCCTTCCTGGTTCTTCCATTCATTAACTTTTACCTCAAACAGGATTCACAGAATTAGAGAGTTTGTTTGAATTGTGTAATTTCAGCAGACAGCTTCTGAATTTCCCTACTAAATCCTGTTGTGGACCATCTCACGCTTTCCGGAAGCTTCTAGACAAGTTACTCCAAGATAACTCCATGGGTCCCAATTTCTAACTAGTATAGACAAAGAAACAAAGTTTCTAATATCCTAAAGACAAGGGAGGAGTTATGATCTATGTATGCACACACATACAGTTTTGCTGCTGCAGTGAATCACTGAAACTATCTGGTCATTATAAGTCACATAATTTTTCTATGTGGCTGTTCGTTATCTTTCTGTATTTTCTGTTTTTTATTTCATATACACTTGTAAAAAACGAGTAGAAAAAAAATCAGGGCTTTCTAATCTGTCTCAGCTTATCTCCCTATATGATTGGATTCTTTGAACTTTTATTTACTCCTGTTATCACCTACCTTCCAGAAATTTTTTATCCTAAAGGATTTTGATTACCTTTTTACAGTCCACTAGATTATGCTAAATTTAAACCTAGAAACCTCTCCATTCTAATTCCATGCTTACAGTGGATTCAAATCAAACACAAGATATGGACCCAGATGAATTAATTCAGCCACATTCTGATTTAAAATTAGAAAGTAACATTACCTGCAATTTGAGAGCTCTCTCCTCTTCATTGGCTGCATCAAGAAGGTCATCAATGTCAATTTCTACTTCTGGCATCTCTTCTTCCTGAGAAGCAAAAAATCTCACTTAGTCCAAAGGGGTATCCTTTAACTAGCCTTAATAGCAGCCTAATGATAGCACACAACCCCACCTGCCTGGAGCCAGACAAGAAGGAAATCTGTAAGGGACAGGGCTTGACTCCTTGCTCCCAGGCCAGCAGAAAGCCAAGCTCCAGCCACACAGCAGGTGAAAGCTCTTAAGCCACCATTCCATCACAGCCACCAGCTGCATGGCTAACCCGTGCCCAAGAGCACAAGTCCTGCTATTCTCACAGTACTGGGCAAAAGGATGAAGAAGAGGTCAGGGAAGGGGAAGTAGTCAAAAGCTTCAGCAAGCCACAAAATTGCTTTGAAAACATTCTTGACTGGACTGCTTTTGTTACACTATGGAAGATCTCTCCCTTGCTCAAAGTTGGCTTAGAAGTCTGACATACACGGCCCATCAGAAAAGCTCAGATTTCCAGTGCCCACAGGGAAGCAGCATGAACTCTAAAGCATAAAGTATTTTTAGGAATTTTTAAACCTCCTCCCTCCGTACCCTTCTTCCTTTGCATCACCAGCATATCAGACATATTGTTCCCTGACTTAGAACAAACATTTTGAAGGAGCCCTGAGCTCTAGAATCCCAATGAGAATTAATCGTACACAATCACTTTTCATTGTGTTTACAATTATGCAAAAAAAAATATTCTGCTGGCCATTTTTTGCTTTTTCTCATCATAAAAGGCACTTCAAAAGAGTAACAATATCTCACAGCACATACAAAACACTCTAGTCTCAGCCTTTCCCCCACACCAAGTTCCACTCTCACAGTGGCCTCAGTGCCACAGAAATACAGTTCCTTGATTGCCCCTGCTCCAACCAAGCCAATGCATGAGCACCCTAAGTTTGTCTTCTCCCACAAGTCTCCTGTGGGAGAGGACTCACTGATGCTGCATCACCTTGGCATCGCCTCAATGAAAGCAGGGACCTAAAAGCATCCAAAGGAGAAGGTGGATTTAGGAGTCAGGAGGAAGAAACAAGACCACTATCCCCAACACCAGTTGTTGTTTTGTATCACACCACCACTTTTCAAGATCCTTTAAAGTAGTATTTTGACAAAAACGTGGTAGGTCCCAGCATTTTTGCAAATCGCTTCAACAACTGTGAAATAACCACAGGTAACACCAGAATTACTCTTCAACTGAATAAAAGAAAAGAAGGATCCAGACATTAGGCAAGGAAGGGAACAAATTAGCTCGAGTTAATCTAATGAAAATTAA
Source organism: Tapera naevia (assembly GCA_033556795.1). Taxonomy (NCBI): domain Eukaryota; kingdom Metazoa; phylum Chordata; class Aves; order Cuculiformes; family Neomorphidae; genus Tapera; species Tapera naevia. The sequence continues at coordinate 2,854,476 of JAUMJJ010000054.1, read as the reverse complement.
GCACCAAAGTGCCAACCAACTACCTGTATCAGAACTGGCATCTAAAATGCCAACTGTTCAACATTTATTTGGGTGTGAGGAAGAAGTATGATTAAGTTTCCCATTCCTCCTCTCCAAAGGAAAGCATGCAGGAATATGATGCACAGCCATGCAGCCTGCTAGACACAATGAATAAGAATACACAAAGTATATCCTTTGCCCAATTATCAGGTTCACTCTTTCTTAGCATACATTTTAATCAGAAAGAAATGTGGGCATTTGCTGAGATGAATCATAAAAATACTAGTTAATGTAACACAAACTGGCAATAACGGAGTTTATAACCTAATGCTATAGACTCATTAGCAATTTAAACAGGGAGAAAGGACAGAAGCCTTCCACAAACTGTAAAGATATTCAGTAAAAGCCATCAGAATTGGAAAGGATAAAGATTAATCCATAAGTGGTACACTTACTCAGTAGCTTACAGTCCCAACTCTAATTTGCATATCACACTAAGAACCAGAAATTCCCTGAATAGACAGTAAACCTCCTGAACACTATCTAAGCAGCTCATTATAAATACTGTTAAGATAGGGTGCCCGTAGTTATCATTAATACTGTAAACTTATCAAAATATGCATCCATGGGCCTATGTAAACACCAATTGTGCATCTGTGTGCTCAGAAGTGCTGTTCAGCACTTTGAATATTTTGTCAGATATACATTTTTTAAACTCTTGCCTGTCAGAGTAGCATTTTGGCAAACTGAAATGATATTGAAAGGTGACAGAAAGGGGGAATATCCAAGGTGTATAATGCTTTTCTGTGATCGCACTTTATTGAACCAGAACACCCCTGAAAGGGTAGATTTACCCTGACTGCTACCAGTCACACAGGAGAAATCCTTGCTTCTAACCCTTTTCATTCTTATCTTCTTCCAATTAGCTTTCTCCTACATCTTCAAGGTTCACACTGCCATCAGTCCAAAGGACAACTGTACCAGTAATTCACTGAAGCTTTGGGATAAGAGGTTATAGCTCTTCTATGTCAATGAAAGCCATAACAGAAAATAAATCAGGAATACTCAGAAGAGTGGGACCACAGCTGTGTCTGACATGCTGGCATTCAATTCAGTTACATTCTCTGTAAAAGATGCCTATCTTCATCACTTCACAGCAGACTTGAACTCTGACACACCACAAATGGATGGAGGAAGTCCAAAAGGTAACTCTTGTTCTTACTTTTGGCTGAATGAACAAACATAATAAAAGCATTTTTTTCCACCTGAAATACTATGCCTGCATGATCTCAAGTGTTTTATGTTAGGCATGAAAAACATGTGCTTAGGTCAGGAGCCTGACAACTCCACAACAGCTGTAATGACAGAGGGAAGGAAGAAACAGTCATGTCCTCTGTTTCCCTAATTTTATTGGTGAGATAATTATGCTTGATGCTACTACAATTAAGCAGATAGATCTAGATTAGGTTGGGGCAAGCCTGAAAGAATCTGTGCATAGCTGAAGGGTGGTATTTCAAGGGCCTTGTTAGCACCATGAGGCTGTGCAACAAAACAAAACCACTGCCATCTTCTTCTCCAGTGAAAGAGAGAAAAGGTGTCACAAATAGCAGGGGAAAAAGAAACCACAAGAAGCATGGTGACAGGGAGCAGCCTCCAGAAAGGCTAAAATAGAAGAGGTATAGGGGTTGTGGGTGCAAACACCCATCAATTCAAACAGCAGGGGGAGGGGAGGATGGACATACTCCTTTTAAGCACCCTCTCCAGTCTGCATTAAGCATGTAGGCAGGACATGAGTTCATTTCTGCTCGAGTATTCAAAAGTCTGAAAATACCACCAAAGTTAGCTTCCATGCTATTTAATGCAACTTAAATTCAGTCCTTGCATGGGTAGACAGCCCCATGGTTATTTAGGTTGCACGAGTTCTTTGCAAGCTACTGGCAAAAGACCTTGGGGCACAGATATGCATTAAGTAGTAAATACCAGTAGCAATTCAAGGCATTACAACCTCTCCATTCCTTATTTTGCCTCTGGCAGTGGTGATCACTGTCCCAACACTGAATGGAACAGAAACAGGTCAGCACCCCGTGGTGAGACCTGGGAAAAGGTCTGACAGCCTCTGAAACCACTTCCCACTACAGTTTAAGCCAAAGGGCTGCATTTTGCAGGGGGAGCTGAAGAACACTCGCACACTTCAGACTACTTGCTGATCCTGATGACTGCACCTCTAGCACAGCAAGAGCAGGTCAGACACACAGTAACAAGTGCTTACTAATTAAATATTTACCTGAGGCTTTAAAATTTAAAGGGCAATAGTTGCTCTATAAATGAACTTCCCACTAGAAACCCGACTCTCAAACTACCCTGAAATCCCTCATCTTCACTGCCCATTCATTCTGCATCATCTCATTCACAGCGCTGGGAAATAACAGGTCTGTTTGGGTTTTACTTTAGATTTTAAATTAGGGAAATAAGGAAGTCAAGTGCAGCAAGAAAATATTAACACCATCATTTGCATAGTGAGTTTGGAAGCAATCTGAAAGGACAGCAAAAGAAAGATGAAAAGGTGGGAAAGAAGACCATACAATTCAGACATATCAAAGTTTCAGATCGGATAAGTCAGGGATGTCTCTCAAAGTCCTGGAAGATGGCCAGAGTAAGTAATCAAAACCAAATAGAAAATAGGATTAGCTCCTCTAGAAGCAGCCATTTAATATATGAAAAGACTAATTTATTTTTTTTTTAAAAAAGAGGCATCTGCTAGACTTCTAATACAGTTAGCTTTGAACAAGCACATCTGCAGGTATGGATGGCTCTGCCCCAGACAATGGTTTAAGCATCAGGATGATAAACAAAAGTGCCATAAACTTCTACACATAGAAGTCACCAGTTGTATGTATAACCTCATGGGATTATGAATGGATTGCACTTAGTACAGGTAAAGAATACCACCAAATATTAATCTGTCTGAAACACAAAAGGGAAAACCCATGTGTTCCTCCTTTCAAAGCAATCAGTTGTTTTGGGAGACTTATGGGTCAGAGCAAAAGTAGATAAAACTGAGACTAAAACAAATAGTTTGAAGTGATCAAAAATTATGAATCCATAATAAAGGAAGCTCTTTTTGACTTAAAGCTAACCCTAGTTGAGATTAAGTGGGGAGTCAAAATACAACACCTAAAATATGAATTAAATAAATAAAATGTTGTGTTTGCAACAGAAGGCAGCTGCTAGTGTCTATCCATTGGTATGAGGAACAGAAGGTTAGGAAAGGATGTCAAAGACAGCAAGAAGAGACTCAGAAGTGTCAGGGCTCAGGATGCAGGCAGCAGGAACAAGAATCTTCAGCGGTACAACCTAATTACTAGATGGCCATATGTTTTTTCCAACCCTAAAATATGAACAGTAGCAATGCCATAGCAGCCATGATGATCTCAAGTTAGACATGCAACCAGAATACCACTACCTCTCATTTCTGTCGGTCCAGGTGAAGTGGTTCATGCAACAGTGTACTAGTTTGCACAGCTGATAATCAGTGAACACATTTAGGATGCTGCTGCCAGTATGATAAAACCCTTATGAAGCAGTTACATATCATTTTCTCCCCCATCAGATATTTATCTCATTAGCAACCAGTCAGCCGAATGTGAAATTCCAGAGTGTGAGGCCCCACACCCCTGAGCAGATGCCACCCAGTCTTGGCTCCAAACAAGCATTTGAAAAGCCTAAGTTGCACCCAGGCTGTCCTAACTAGAGCAACGACTCTTCCACCAACACCAAGTCTACTTTCCTCATCAGAAAAGCGCAGAGAAATTAAAGGTAAAGTTACCAGATTTGTCCAGTTATTTTGAGGCAACAATCCTACTGTTTCTGAATAACCATAATCTATCCTAATAGGCACTGTGCCTATTCACAGCTCCTCTGCTGAGCCTGTCTTCAAGCCTGAATTCACACAGATCAAGTTAAAATACCCAGAAAGGGAGGGACACTGAGTGTGCACCTGTCAAGAGAATGGCTTATGCAAGTTGCCCAGTATCTCATGGGAACACCAAGGGCATTTATAGCTACATAACATGGTATGAATGGCTAGATAACAGTCCAGGTCACAGCAGTTTACCTGTATGGTCTAGATCAGGTCTACCACCAGAGCCAGCAGGGGCCAGTGCCCATATCCTTATAAGCACACCACTAGAGGGAGATAACACTTTACAAACACAGCAAGGGCCCCTGAAGCTGTTGGTTAAGTCCTCTGAGATGCAGATTCAGTTCCCAGGTCTGGAGAACAGCAGCCGTAGCTTTTGTCCTCAAGTACTCATTTCCACAGCCCTCAACTTTTACTTTCATGGCTTGTTTCCTGCAAAACCCTCCTTCCTCTGCTCCTGCTTTTTGGAGTATTGCTTCTGCCTCCTCCTACGTACCCTTTTTCCTCAGCTGAGTGCCAGAGGAAGGACCACTGCAAGCAGAGAAAGGAAGAAGTGACTCTCAGCTCCCAGGCACTATGACCACAGCTCCCTGCCAAGGTGAACCGCAAAAGCCCAGCCCCTTCCCAGCTCCCTATAGGGGAAACTTGTTCACATAAGACAATCTTTGAGTTTTTTCCAAACTTCAACAAGTTTGGGCAAATGACAAGCACGAGTAAGAGATTGGGAAATGCTTGATTCAACTGAAAACACTTTCATGAACTGGCTACAGGCATCTCTAACACAAAGCAAGTCTGCTCCCTCCTAAGTTTCCAATATAAGAGACACTAGAGTTTAAATTAAGCTGTTGAAAGTCCTCATATAATGTGGGAAAACACTTTTTTCTTCCCAATTTCAGTCTCAACATCAGAAATAACTGAACTCTTACCTACGGATCTTTCCAAGATATTCCAGCTGAGTCAGTCACCTACTACAAATATTTCAGCTCAAATTAGCTCAATTTGGACAAGTTTAACATTTTAAAAAGTGTGGTTTCCCCTTGTTAACTCAAGGATAATGCCAAGAACAATGCTTATGGGGTTCTGCGTGAAGGAATACACACCTTGCCATGAAACAGACAGTAAGCTTAGTTAGGAATCCTCAGTGCCTGCCAATAAAGAGGATGTAACAAAGCTGCAAGGAAAGCATATTAAGTTATACAAGAAAGATGGACAGACACACACACAATGACAGTGTCTACACAGGCAGGTACAGCTGGACCTTAGTTTGCTCAGTCAGAGTGCACAAACTGCATGGTCCAAAACTGTAGCTACATCAGTGCAGTTTTCAGACCAAGAGAATAAAACCTGTTGGCAGAGCATTTACATCCAGTTGCCATAATTTATTAACACATCAATCAGTCTTCCAGACCAAAGCTTACCCACATCCACCTGGCTCAGAGAAGAAAGAGCTAGCTAAAGCCTGTCTGCATCTGCCAATTCATCCTGTGCTGGTTAGTTGATAAGTTTACAAATAGCCTAAAGCTTTTATTAGGAAGAGTACACCTTACTCCAAGGAAATCCCAAAGAGGTGACCTATTTGACATTCATGTCTGAACCCAGGGAATAGAAGCATTCTCATGCTCTCAGGTCTTAAGTATAACCTAACAGCAATCCAGATCCATGTCAGTATGCAACTTAGGTGTGTGTTGCCCCCAGCCAGAGACATCTTATGTGAGAAAGCACAGGATTGTATGTTAAAAGGATACCACTCTGCTCCTTCTACAATTAGAAGAGCATACCCATCCAGCCATTTAGCCATCCTTCACTGAAACAGTGTGGCTACTAATTCTTCCTTCTTCCTCCTTTTATCCCAACATGAGCATGTACACTCTCTTAACACATTCACTACAACATATAGAGACAGATTTGCAGAAATAACCTCATTTAAATTAAGCCATTAAATTCTGGAAGGACTACAATGACTGGGTGGAGGATATGAGAGTAACCAGATCCCTCTGCATTTTCCAGGCTAGTACTTTCTGTATAAGATGTACTTTCAATACATCCCTATGTCCATACACATCACTTTAAGCAGCTGATCAACAAGTGACTCGTTAAAATATGTGTCCTGTGAGCTGAAACTTCAAAGAGCATGGAGTTCACTCTTGACCACAAATGAGAAAGGATAAAAAGACTGAAGCTCCTTCTTAAGCTTTAGATCAACTGTTCAGTCACTTTTCCTGGTGAAAAAAATACATAGCTTTCACAGTATTGTCAACAACAAACATTTCAAAAAAGCACATAGGCTACAAAACCATACTGCCTCAAGATGATAGTAACATGTTGGTTTAAAACACTCATCTAGACAAAGACACTAGAGTCTGCCCTCCAAAAGAAAGCTATATGGAGTCAAAGGGGAAATGAGAATAGAGGTGAGAAGGGATTTCACTCAACATTTCATTTAAGTGTTTTGGTGAAAGTGTTTTGCGAGTGTTTTGGCGAAAAATATGGGGTTTTTTATAGGACTTGTAAGGTGTCCTAAAGTTAACCCTAGTTATTCCTTGGCCAAAACAAAAAAAACAGACAGAGGAGACTGATCCTGTGAGAATGTTTTCTTAATAGCTGGGACTCATGAGTTTGAATACACAGGAACATTTATTTCTTTCTGAAGGCTATGTAAAGGGGCAAAGTTAGCCAAGAGAGACAGAGGAAGAGACAAACAGTTGAAGTATAAAAACAGGCTTAGCCTCCTCCATCCCCATCATCAACACCACTTTCCTTTACTGTTACAAAGGTAGGAGACCAGTTTGCACAATGTGCCCCTTGAAGCCAAGGGAGACACCCAAGGTCTGGATTTAACCAGCCTCCACAATGATAAGTTTAGAGATTTTTCTAAAAATTTAAAGGGATGCAGTTAAACAACAGGGACATGTTCCCTCTTGGAATTGCATTATCTGACAACATAACTTCTCAATCAGTACTCTTGTAAGTCATCTGGAAAGCCTAAATCATAAGGTCCATGTTTTTGAGAGGTTGGTTTTGGGAGGTGGGAGGAAGGAAGGAAGGACAGAATGATGTCAAGCAGTACAATGCCAAAATAAGAATATCACCCTAGGCATACCAGGACACTGATCTGCTATATTAGTGTTCCTTGTCAATAGCCAAGGACAGCTCAAATTTCCTTACTCAAACAACTATTAAGAAAAAAACTGGTGCAAAACCAATATAAAACAACTTCTGGGAACCACTTAAGTATAAAGGCATCTTAATGTCCATATATGTGCCAGGAGTTAGGTACAGCTGTAGCTTCAGAAGTCAAATGGAAATGGAATATATACTAACAGGGCAATGACTATACAGGACACACAACACACTTAAAATTCTAGTTACAACTCTCATTAACAACGGATATTTTCAATAAGCAGGGAAGGAGCACCCACTCAAGACAAGTTCTTCCATCTCATTACCCAAACTGCCTCTTTCACTTCCCTCAGTCACTTCAAACTATTGTTGTTTGTTTCAAGCTGGCATTGCCACAGATCAGCCTCCCCTTCTTGGCTCTCAAGCAACCAGAGAGCAGATGAAGTGGACAGATGCTATTCCAATTACAAATTCCATTCAAAAACTCAGCCCCTCTAAAGCAGTAAATCACAGCCCGAATTTTTACTATAAAATAGCATGCAAGCACACCAAAATAGCAACAGCACAATCCTGGCACTTCTGTGGTACAAAAAAGATGCAACTCTGTTGTGCCCTTACTTCAGTTGGGGTGCCTCTATCAGCATGGGGGGTTCAGGGTTACATGCAGAGATAAGAGTATCATTCCTTCAATGCAATTCCTACGAAATCTCCCTTTATGGGCAAGCCTTTGTGAAAGGGGATAGGGAAAGGACCTCTACATCCAGAGCAAGGGTGCCCCACTTAGCTTCCCTGAATACCTTTATCCTCCCCCAGAACACAAGCCTGCCTGCTTGACACTAGACTGAGAGGCAGCTGCTGTCTTTGCAGACGCTGTTGCAGTTTTGCCTTTCAATAAGAAAGCCATAGTGCAGAAAGAGGATGGCAACACACCATGATTTCCTCTGGACAAATACCTTACAGCCACAGGCTGCCTGAATGCTAAATTTAAATAAGCTGCTTAAATTCTATATCAGAACACAAAGAGCATATAAAACATTTTATCCCTTGTCAGAGGTGGGGAAAAGTCAGACAGTCAACTACATCAAAAGTCTCGTGGAAGAGGGGAAAGGGAAGGTTAAGTTAAAGCATGGTGAGACAGGTACAAGTACTGCCAAACCATTCACTGAAGAGAAGTTACTCAGAGAAAGTGAGGCAAGGCCAATTTCAGAGGAAAAGTCAATACACAGAGGCTATGCAACAGAAAATGTGAACTGCTCTCCTGCTACCATGATCTGATGCACTGTGGGGAGATACTGCACATAACCTCTAAATTATCTTAGTGCCAACACAAGGCTTGGAATAAAACATAGTGCCACTCAGCATACAACCAAAGAACAAGTAGTTAGAAAACTGTTGAGGTATTTACTTGAAGCCAGTGCTATATAACAGTCATAGTTTTTAATAGAGAAAGCATCAAAATTTCCATGAGCTGTTTCAATTTAGATTCTGGCCTACTTACACTCAAGAGTGCTGTCAACAGAATTTTCAAACAAAGGTCAGGGGCTCTCTTTAATGGCTGGTTAACCTGTACTGATTAAAATTCACAGTATATCTCTGCATTAGCCTGACCACTACTGTCAGAGATGCCTCTGTGTTTACACAGACCACATGAGAATGCCATGGTGACCTGAATGCTCTGAAACTGGCTCTGTAGAAAAGGAAACCTTAGTCCTCTCTTTTAACAGTTCTCTGTTCTGCTTGCTAGCAGGGCCACAAAGCTGTTATTGAAAGAATAATGTGTTAGGAGAGCTAAACTGGAGTTTGACTTCACTTTAGGCTCTGCCAATGCTGTTGAGGCTGGGCTTGCCTAGCAGATAAACTGCCTACTGTTGGTCACCACCACACCCATCAAGTTTTCTTGGCTGGAAGGAAGGCTTTCTGTGCTCTTTCAGAAGGCCATGCCTTTTCACTTAGAGGCCCTTGGACCCAGTGTGGGCTGGCTGCCACAATTCACTGGCTGCATTCCCCCATCAGCAGCAGGGAGGTAACTGTACAAATGGATGCAGCCTACAACTCCATAAACAGCACTGGAGGCTTGTGCAGGCACCACAGCCAATAAATACAAATAACAGATCCTTTTACTTTTTTTTCCTCTCCACTTCTGTTCAAGAATTTTTCCCTCTCAGCTTTTTTTTTAATTATATGAGAGCTAAGGAAGTCATTTGCAAAGAATCAACAGGAGTAACTTCCTCTAATGAGCTGCTAAACAGGCTTTTGTAAAAGAAAAAAATGCATATACACACTACTTAGAGGTGCTTTATATTTTAGAAAATTAATTTCTTGGTATCCTGAGTTTTAACACGTTTTCAAAAGAGCCTATTATGTGGGTGACTATGTAGGGCCCTGGACTTGCTATTTTTAGTTTGGCATTTATCTGATGCTGGAATGGGTGACTGAAACACTAGTCAGGGGTCACACACTCGCAGTGCCAACTCTGGTCTGTCCATACACAGTAGTTCTTGTATGAGCAGCTGTTTAGGAAGCACTTGCTCAGATCTCCTGCCACAAAGCATCCAACAGTGACAAACCAAAATAGGCTCTGAATTGGAACAGAAACAGCTTCTATACCATGCTGGCCAAAAACCATTATTTGGCAAAGCTTGCTTGCTTCATGGCCCCATCATTCATTTAAATACATCTACTGGTTCATCTGGGAAATCAAAGTTGAGAGTCAGATACAAGTTGTTATTTACTCTTAAGTGCACTGTAAGTGTATTTGATAACTTCAGAAAAATTGTGACAGCCCTTAAAAATCAGATGGTTTTATCTATGACACTGAAACAGCTGACCAGTACAGAAACAGGGCCACTTCTCTTGAATATGCAAATATTTCTTTGTCCTTGCTTTAAGCAAACCATTCTGAATCCCAACTCCTTCCACATTCTTCCACTCATTTCACTGTGGTGCCCCCCTACATCCCTATGGGCACATTTACCCATCCCAGGAGAAGTGAACCTTTGCTCACTGCCAAAGAATTGCACTCAAAACAGTCAGCCAACCTTATAAAGGGTGTTGCCATCTCAAAAACGTGAGCTGAGCAAGTATCATTTAACAGAGTCTGCAAATGATCTGCAATAACCATTTTAAGAACAGAGAGCAGCCTAATTGCCTTCCAAGGTAGCCTGGAGCATCAGGACCTCTCATTTCAGCTCCCAGGATCCTTAATACAGCAAATTTTTCAACTGAATTCTCACTTTGCTGAGGTCAGCTTAAAATTTGTTCTACTTCTCCTGCTTAAACTTCAAGATTTACCTTTCTTAAGCAGATGTCAAGCATACATTAAAATGTTTTCCTCCATTTTCACAGAGACACAAATTTGCAAAGTCAGGACTCGTCAGTGATCTCTAATCACCTGCACTGTTGGAAATGGTCACAGGCTGAAGAAAGATGTGTTTCTCTTTCCAGTAGCATTCCATAAGAATTAAGAGTTAAGAATATGATATGGATATATTTATTTAACTTTTTTTAAAGAAATAAAAGCTCTGTGGTTCCATAACCATAGAGTCATTGAAGGCATACTGAAAGAGAAAAGTGTAATACAGGGTGAGATATTTGTTGGTTTTGGCTTGATATAAAAGCCAAAAAAAAAAAATCCCCTTCATTCTGAAGCATCTAATTTACTTACAGCTTTACTTTTTAAATGCTAAGGAGCCCATCATCTTCCAGGACATGCCATCATGCCAGCAGCAAACATGTGGCAGACCTTTCCACAGTGTATAGTGAAACTTTGTGGTGGATTACATGATCATCACTGTTAGCAAGTCCAAAACAGAATGGAGTCAAAGCACTGAGGTGTCCCTCTGCTCCTCGGACACACAAACAGCCAAAATTATCCAGCACAACCATGAAAATTCCAGATGCTCAGGCAACAGCTGCTAGCCCTCACAAATCACTGTAGCTGAAAGATGATGCAGGCAAAGGGAGAAAATCCAGCACTGATAAGGGCCCTTAAAGGAGATGAGCTTACAGACTGGCAATATCAAGAACAGGTGAGTTGCAGTTGGGCTAACAAGTGAAAGAACCCCAACAGGCTGCTGGAGGACAAGAATTAACTTGTTCCCCCTTCTTAACAGGGCAATTCTCATGTACTGCTAAAGAAAACAACTGCTTGAACTTGTTTCCTATGATAGGAATAGGGCTCTGAGAAAAGACTATGGTGTGAAATCTGCATCAAACCCAGTCCTTCATTATTCGGTTGGAGCCCTGACAGAAGGGCTATAACTCGATGTATTCAAGTTAACAAAAGAGTGATAGACAACTCTTAAGAATGGGAATTAACACAGTAGGCAAGGGGGAAAAAAAACAGCTGGAAGGGAAACGGGTTTTAAAGGGAGTGTAATTTTGTCAAGTATCTCTTAAATGCCAGAAGGTGCCACCTTCAGTTATCAGGGATACCAAAGCTTCCCAGAAAGGAGAGAACTGGCATGCATACTCAAGATTCCATTTCTTAAATAGTTTCCTGGTTCTATAGGACAGCACACACCAGGGCTACCTCGGTTCCAAAGTACTTCAGGGTAAATTAGAGATCCTCCACAACTCCTGGAAATTCAAAAAAACAGAGCAATGCTGCTGGTCAGCACTGAGTTTCCAAAGAGCAAAACAAGGAGGTGTTAGCAGGGGCTTTGTCTGCAGCCAACTACACACAGCTTTTCAGACAGAGCACAAATGAGTACAGCACACTTTCAGTTGTCTTCTGAAGTCATTTACCTACTATGCAAAGCATTTCCAGCAGATTAGGTATATTAAAAATCCAGCCAAACAGTAGCTTCATTCAGTTTGATGTTATATTGAACTGCAATGCTAGTTCAGGTTATTTCATCCAACAGCACACTATATACACAGTGCACGTTTTTATACATATAGATACACACTGGCCTTTCAGAAGCATGTTAATAGACCACAAATATGCACCTATATACACACATGTATGAACAGTCCCCTGTTCTTACAGAAAGCTACTAGAAGAAAAGGATCTGCACACAGATTTCTGCACTGAAAGTATCGGTAGCAAAGCCTTGAAGAAGCACACCTTGCCTTAGCACAGCAGAGCATATTAACAAGCCATCTGTTCATTATAACAAGCTCAACAGGATTCTGCTTCTAGCTGCAGAGATGCTACCTACAGCATGTCCCTTGATCAAGCAGACAGTTGTTGGATATTGCCAAAGCCTTGCCACATCCCTTTCAGAGATCATACTATACGTATCCGCCACCAGCACAGTCTGGATTTTAAAAACTGCTTTCCCAGGAGGCTGTGCCTTTGAGCAGAATTAATCGCACTACCAAGCAGCCCAGAGTCAGGTTCCTCCAGCTAGAGACACGCAGACATAACCAATGCTATTTGCTTAAAGCTCTTAACTTCTGCTCTCACCTCCAAGAAAGGCGCACTGTGTTTCCAGGAACATGAACACTGAGGAACGTGAAATCTGTTCTCAGAATAGATAACTGGCTCTTGAAACAGAGACAAGAACAACATTTCTCTCCTGTCCTTTGCAAGCAAGTGAGTCTTTCAGTCTCTCGACCCTCCCCTTGCTGTGTTTCTGCCTTCAAACAGGAATTATGAAACAGCTGTTGCTTTTGCCAGCTTTGTGAGAAGCAAGGAACAGCAGTCAGAAGCAGCAGCAGGGAAACAAGACTGTAATATACTCCGTGTCCCATCTGTTGAGAATGGCTAATGGAAGACAGAGGGCAAGGAGACAAACAGGGACTCCAACATACAGTCCAACATCTCCTTTCTCACCATCTATCTGATGTTCTTTGGCTCAATACACAGCAACCACAGCAAAGGAAAGGACAAATCTTTTCAAGTTAAATGTACAACATCAATCAATTTAGTATCCTGATAGTGTTCACAAGAAAGTCATTTAGTTAATACACTGTGCAGCCAGTATTTTGGCTTAGTTCTTACTCTGCCATGTGGCAAACTAGACAAAGCAGATGGTCAATAAGCTCTGTTAAACTGTCAGGGCCAGAGATTACAGAGACACAAAACAGCTCACTGCTAGTTCCAAAATTTTTAAGCTAGGTCTCAAACAACCTCAGTTTAGTTCCTCCTCCTAGAAAAGCTGGCATCAAAACAATCGAGATTAAACTAATAACTTCCTCAAGGCTCCAGTTCTGAAGTTTACCACACTCCAGGCCCCATCCTAAAGGATGCTCAAGGTGCAAAAATGTGAGAATAGCCAGTACCATCTACAATGCACTAAGAAAACAACTGATTTGTGAAATCAGCTACTTTGCATCTTCAAAAAAAAAAATATAAGTGTAGCACTTAAGTCAGCAGAGTTTGGATTGTAGTCGAATACTAAATCCTCAGCCTTTGATTTCCAAACAGGGAAACCAGTACAGCATAAATCTAACTTAAAAGGCTGAATCAATTAACTAATCAAATTTCAAAATACTTTCTGCTCTTCACCAAAAATGTCGTTGCCATGCTTAAACTCCGAAACAATCTCAGACACTTTACCTTGCATGTACCTCCAGACAGTCCTTTGAGCCTCACAACAAAGACAGATGCTCTGAACAAGTAAATAAGCAGAGCTGAAGTCTGGTTCAGCAAACAGCTTAAGCTTTGCCAGGTTAAAGCAGATTTCTGGCAGGGTGTACAGCTACACCTTGTTTTGTTCTGCTGAAATCCACCTCTACCCTCTACAGTAGCCTCTCTGCCTGCTTACCAAGAGACATTCACGTAGGGGCCTTGATCTGAGGCATCTCCAGAGATACATTTTCACATTTTGCCAAAAACATGCCTCTGCCTCCCCTGTCACCTCCCATGACAGCAGGCTTTCCTTCAAGCCCTTCAGGTGGTACAGTTTAACCTCTATGTTTCACCTAAGGAAAAGCACACTGTGCTGTTTTAGAGCAGAGCACTGTTATGACAGCCCAGCTGCAAACTTGGCCAGCAAAATGTGACATCCATGTAGCCCGGGTGCTCCACAGAGCTCTTCTGAAAAGAAGCAAATAAGTGACTGCAGCTATTTCTGTAGTGTCCAAGAAAGCTATGGTGCAGTTTACCTGAAGATAAGAGGTTCTGCTTTCCCAGATTAAAGCTGCTGAACCCCTACACCAGAAGGCTAAGAACAACTAACTTTTATTGTTCTCTAGTACAACAGACCAGCATCTTAAAACATAGCCAAGCAAGTAACAAAAGCATTTCCTTAGGTGAAAGTAAAGTTTTATCATATTTTAAGGCAATCTTTGACCACTTGAAAGCTCATGCATCTACATCCACAGGTTCAGCCCCTCCTACATAGGGCATCACATGGACTAGCACAATGCCAGCACGTTTTGATCCCAGGTAATACCTGTATGTGCTTCTACCCCGGCCGTGTAATGGTTAAGCACAAGACATGTTCTCAGCACTACATCTAGCTAAAGGAGCTAAAGTTTGCTTAGGATTTATAAAATTTAAGCCCAGTTCTCTGTAACTCCCATGAGAAGAGGCTGAAAGCTTAAATGCACCTTTCAGTCCCCAGAACACATGCAATAGTGTCACAAAAGTAATAACGTTCAAAGTTGGTTTGATGATGCCATTTCTTACTGCATTTTAACATTTATATTTGCAGTAATGGAAAAGTTCCTTTAACAGACAAACTGTGAACCTTACTGGAGAGTCTTCAGATGGTGTCCAATGAGCTGATGTCCCCATCTCTGCAAGGTCATGAAAGGCAAGTTCTTTAAGCGTCCTACAGAGCCACCTTTGCGTTCGCAGGCCAAATACCATCAGTTAAACTTTGACACCCTTTTCATTGTCCAAAATGGCCCTCATTTTTAGCGCGCTTTGCGGCCTCAGATGAGAGCTTTAGACTACCACTATCTTTTATGTGGATCCTAAACTTCGGTGAATTATACCTACCATCATCAGACCCCTCAGCACTACATTTTTCAGGCAGTAATACTTCACATTTCTGTGATTTTTGTTTGTGATTAAGTGCCAGTCACAGTAGAGCTCTAACCTTAGCTGACTGGTCTAACAATAGCTTCTGCAATAGCCACAGTCCTTTTAGTTATAAGTTCGCTGGCATCATTTAGAAGCTGCTGAAAACAAAAATTAAGGAGTCAAGAGAAATCAACATTGTCTAAATTATCTCATGATTTGTGTAATATGGGCTCCAAATTTCCATTTTGAACCTAGACAATACAATATATATACAGAAAGGACCCAGGTGAGCTTGAGCAAGCATCATATGAAGCTGTAACAGCACAGGTTTCCTCCTGACCAACATTGCCTAGTTTCTAGCCTCTGGCAGGCTTTCAAGGAACCATGCAAAGAGTTTACCTGCTATTTTTGATCCTGAAGGCAATGTACAGCATTATCCTACTCCAGGAGAGCTGGAATCAATGTCTTTCAGATCTTGATAAAGTTAACCAGTGTACCTAGGTAAAGGTGAAGTCAGGACATGAGTCTAAGGACAGACTGTCTTAAAATCTGGCTGATCATGTTCCTCATACTGCTTTGCCAAAAGAGACGTGTTACAAATCACAATTAATGTCACTTAGTTTTTTCCATCTGTTACATTATTTTTAAGACTAAACTTTTTACTACCAGATCAAAAAAAAACACATGAAAATTTCTAAAGATGGGCACTACTAACTGGCCTCTTTGACCACCCAAACATTAATTTCAATGCAAAAAAAACCCAAACCTTAGCCTGCCTCGATTTAGACATTTAACTTGGACAGATTTTAATTAATCTGCTCAATATCATGCAGTAGTCTTTTCTGTAGAAAATTTTCTACTTCCAGATACCAAAAAAAGGAAGTAATATGATTTGAGCACCCTTTCTGCTCCAGTTCTTAAACAGAATTTAACTTTTTCTCATTAGCAAATCTTAGTCAAAGAACTAACTACTTTGCATTCTTCTCGCATTATTCCACCTTTGAAATCAAAGATAGGATTGGAAATGCCAGGAGAAGAAAATTTCAAGCAGTTATACCATTTTAAACTGTAATGTTTATGTAAAGGACAGCAGTGTTCTCACTGACACACAGTAGATAACATACACGTTCAAATCCAGAGCCTTTACGTGGCAGTGTAGTATGTATTAGAAACATAACATCATTATCCCATAGTGCATTGGTAAGGAACTAACTCCAATCAAAACCAAAGCCCTTCAGTGGAGCACCATCTCAGATAACCCAGCCCTGCAAAACACCTGCACATACACCAAATATCTGCAGCAGCCTATTTCCATGCTAGGGACAAAATGATAGCCATAAGTAATCACACATCCTCTGCCCATGGAAACTCCACTGAGTTTGACCTTACAGCCACAGTAGGGAAAGGATGGCAACAAATGGAATTCAGAAGCACTTCTACACATCTTTAAGGTACCAGTAGTGTGCTGGTCTATGTTTAATACAGAACACTGCTCAAAGGAACTTTGAAATCCAAGTAGAACGCTGTGTTAAACAATCAGTTATTTTTAACTGGCTACTTTTCTTACAAACATCCAAAGTCCAAGATTTGAGGCCATTGTAGAGATCCTTCTGGACACAAATATGTTCATGAGGACGACTCCTGCAATCTTTGCTCCTCCAGATTCTCATAAGTCTTGTTCCTATTCCCGCCTACAGAGTTTCTCAAATGGGAGATATTCCAGGGACACCAGATACGATAATCAGCCCTTCAGACATGAAGCTGCATGAACATGCACACAGAAGCAGGTGGAAGGAAGAGAATAAGATCAAAGACATGCACTCCTTTTCCCTCCCTGGGAAAAAAAAAAAAGATAAAAGAGGAAGCTCCATGCTGTTCCTGTCTCATATTTCTGTTGTTTCCCACTTGAAAAGATTCCAGTCATCAAAATAGTTTTATAGTTTTCAGCACAAACTACATCCTACGCATCCCAAAACAGTCGACTTCCACAAGACTTCCTGTAGATAGAATGAGAGTGTTCACCTAGCTCCTAGGAGACCACTGGGGTCTGTGGGGTATTTTCAGGTGGGTTGTTTTATTCTTTTCTTTGTTATTTTACACTGTGGCACACAAAAGAGCAATGGCTCTCTTTGCCAATGAAATGGCACATCAGCAAAGCAGATTTAGGGCATCACTAGTAGCTTGAAAATAAATTTCATGTCCAAGTCTGACTTGCTGCTAACAGCTAATTTTCCTTAAGATAACATCCACTTCAAAGCAAACACTGTGTCCCATACACAACAAAATATAAAGCGTTCTAAAAATAAACAGGTGGCATTATGATTTGCTATGAGTAGCAGATTTATGCCTGGTCTGTCAGAGACCAACATAGGAGCTACTCAAAAGAGGGCCATGTGCCACATTTGTGGTTGGATTCCTCATGTCTGTTCTTACATGGAGCAAAACAATGACACCAGAGAGCACCAGAGCTAAGGAAACTTGGGCTTCCTGTGATTCATGCCTTGACTGTCAGGTGCTCAAAGCTCTTCCCCTATTAAGAATACACAGGAAGCCATAACAGCTTACCTGTGTGCATTCATTATCATTTAATAAAGGATAAAAATGCTCCCTTCAGGGAAGATCCTTATGGGGTCTCTAAGTTTTGCAAAACCAGGCAGCTAAATTCTACAGTTATCATCATGCTATGATATCATAATCCCTCTGGCAATTTCGAGCTAGTGTTATAAGAGTTAGCACAGTAGAAGACAAACACACATCCATTTTTTCTGCCAACCACTTTTAGCTTGCCATTTTAGCTCAATAATTGAAACAAATATAGTGAGTGCCTTCAAAATACAACCAACCCTGTTCCAGTGACAGTCCAAACTGACACTGGGCAGAGAAGCAGCTTTCAGGATTTGTATTTGAATAGGTTCAGCAAGTTGTTTTGAGCTTGGAAAAAGCCCAAAAAAATTTATGTTTATGCCCATAAAAATAAACAGCTGAGCAGAAGCAGGCAAGCACCACGTAGCACCAGCTCAGATGACTTTCTGCAGTGGAAGAGGACCCTCTCAAAATAGGCAGTAGTAAATCAGTGCTCTGGTAGCCCCAAAACCTCTTTCTTTCTCTAATTAAAAGCCTGAGCTTCAGAAGACTCCCCATGCAGCACCAGAATTGCATGCAGTTGTTCTTTGCCCAACCCACATCCCCTAAACAGAGAGAATTTAAGAGTTTTTAAAGAAATCTGGCATTCTAAAACATGCTAGCATACCACATTAGCCACAATCAGCAAAGGATGCACATTACTTTAATATTTTCTCTTATCAACAAACAACGAAACAAAACAAGGAAAGAGCAGTATAATCAAAGTGACAGGTGGATTTTGAAAAATCACTTCAGGCTACAGCTAATAATAGAATACCCAGCTTCAAAATAAAAGTTTGGATAAGTAGTCTGGCACCCTTAAACACTAAAGAAACATCAGTGCTTTTCCAAGAGCTGGTCAGGGAGAGTGAGCATGCCAAAATACAGGAGCAGCACGAGAATTTACTCATGCAGTAATTGGCCTGACTCCAATCTCCTGGATAGACCTTTTTCTTCCAACTACAGAGAGCTGGGCTACACACATGCAACTTCCAAAGGCAATTTTTGCTCCAGCAAACCCAAGCCAAAGCATTCTCAGCCTAGTTCAGAAGAGGCATTGGCTGGCACAGGGTCATAATCAGTCAGCACAAGGTGGCATCACCAGCTCTTTCCCACCAGCCTTCGCTTGGTGCTGGCCTTCTTAATGATTCAAATGGCCAGTGAAACCAGAGTTTAAAGGTCACTTCATCACTTTCAGGTTGTCTCCAGAATAAACATTTGGTTAGACATTACAAACCCCTTCAGGAATAGCAGCAACCACACTGTCCACCCCCATATGTCGCTGTTCACTGAGCTTCACTGTCAGAGCAATAGTTTTGGAAATTTCTGACTACCTCCTGTGACAGAGGGCCACAGAGGTCTCCATCTGCTGTCTCAAAGATAACATCCAGGATTAGGGGAGGGAAAACTATTTTCTGAAAATAAAGATGATAAAAACATTGAGATGTTTCTAAAGTAGCTACATCTGGACACTGTTTGAGGGCCCCACTTTCTCATTATTGTCTAAAGCTACAACAGCTACTTTTAAACCTCCTTAAATTCTTCCAAACCCAGATGGATAGGAAGGGAGAAGATGGAACAAACCCCTCAAACCCATTTTCCACAGTTTGTAGAAGGCAGGCAGCTTTGATAAAGCATAAAGGGTCTGGTTCTACAGACATGGTACCAAGCACGGGAGTCAGGACCCTAATAAATCCTACATTCATAATAAGCAGCATTACATTCTATAACAAGAGTCCACAGGATAAAATCTACTGACCTGGAAGGGGAGCAGCAGCCATTGCCTGGTCTTTCCAGCACAGCAGAATACTGGCATCCAGGGAACATTCTATGACCAGGAAAGAGTCTAACTCAAGCTTTTAACTGGCCTATGGAATAGAGAGTTAAAAATAAGGTGGTAGAATCCATCGCCACTCACTAGAACTGTACATATCCAATATTTCTTTGTTTAAAATCCCTATTACCTACAGCTGCAAGCAGGACATGACCTATGTCAAGAGTACTTTCATGTGTATTCCACTTGAAAAATGCTGAAGGCCCATCATATGACGACTTCGACACTTACCACTGAATAAAGACAAGCCAAGTCATAAGACACTTGGTAACACACAAATATTCAAAAACAAAATACCCAAACTTGCAACACCATTTTCCAATCCAGAGGGATTAAACAATTACATAGTTAATTAGAAAGATTAGAACATCAGTTTCAGCTCATTTCAACACAGACTAGAACTCATTTCCTGCTTCAGATGTAGCTCTGGATGACTACTTATGTAAAGACAGCAGGTTTATTTTAAAGTTCTTACATGTTGCTGTTAAGAAGTAAAAACTACACAGAATTACTTTTTATAATTTGAAGACAATCCAGACTCAAATAGGGAATATTCATGTGAAATCCTGAAGTACTTCAGAGAGAACCAAAGGAGACATAACAGCTGGCTGAGCTTCCAATCTACAAGGAAGATTCCAAATACACAGAAGAACAAGTGAGGGGAAATTAAAGTCGCAGTTAAAAATTACTCATCCCTTGGTAACCACAGCTTGGTGGCTTATGTTACATACATGTTCAAGCAGGTGATCTGGCTCAGGTGATAAGAGATGTTTTGAGTACTGGGCCAAAGTTTTACATCAAAGAAACTTCACATTGCCCTAGCAGCCAAGGCAATGATATCTGTCTCATTTGACTTTTTTTTATTCATATGAAACTACTTTGGTGTGTTCTTTTAACACCTTGGTTTATAGCAAGTCAGCTTTGGCCTTTACTCATCCACTGCTCCTAAGGAGCTCCTACCCACACCATGCACTCAGCACTCCACTCCCAGCTGCCCTGGCCTATTTGGTGCTACAGGCAAAAATCCCACTGCCTCTTACTCATGGGCTGGTACTCTTCCACCGTTTGATGATTACACCCTTTGATTACAGCCCTAAAGCAATTTCAGTCATTTGATGCCTTTCCCACAATATCTTCCTCCCCTCCCACTCAAAACATGCCTCAAGGACAGACAAGTTCCCACAATTCACTGGGAAATAAAGAGCAGCTCGGTTTACTGCAGCAAAAAAATGAAGGGAATAAGACACCAGCAGTCCCAGCAACAGGCATATAGGACTGAAGTTCCTAAGTACACAGTGATCCACGCTGCTTCCGAGTGCACTGGGCCTGGGAGCCCAGCTTAGTCCACCTGCTCTCCCTCTGGCTGTGTTTTACAGGCACAGCTATCCTGTATACGGAAGAAACACACCAGCTGAACACCAAACTCATCTGTACACTGGGCTACAGAAGTTCACAGTTCACAAGAAAGTGCGTTCTTCAAAAGAGTGAAGAGCTCTATGTCTAGGAATTACAGACAGTAAGTCCTGCAATTAAACATGAATGAGTCCAACAACCTTACAGTAAGATTCATACACATGAAGTACGTGTGTGACGTTTGAAAGTCATAATGTGATCATTTCCATCTCTGACGTGGAGGAAATACTTAGCTAGCCCTTGGTTCTGAAGTTTTGCTCATTAACATTTGAGCACTTGAAACTGACCACGCCTCAGATTTAAAGCAATGTAAATATTTAACTGGGAAACGGCAAGAATCAAATTCTGTGAGAGCCAAATTAAAACCAATATCAGTTTTAAAAATCTATCTTCCAGTTGTTTGACAGTCCTCAGTCACACAGCCTCAATGTTACACTAACAGGCTTCTTCCTTTCTAATTGCATAGAATTTTTCTTGAGATATGTGTTTAACAATGACAGTTAAATGGATCATTAGATTTGGAAATGTTCATCTTTTTGGAGAAGAATAGGATGGAGCAGGGTAAGTTTCTGTTTTCAAAGCTGCCATTAGCCTGCTGATAGTCTTCTTCAAGGCATCATTAACACAGCAGCAACCAAGACTGGCTTACATTGCTGCAAAGCAGCTATTATCCAACAAGGTTAATCCTTTTTTCCCTCACCTACATGAATCTTGGCAGGTCAGGCAGTACTCACTGTTATGAAAAGACAACCAGAAAAGTCATCAGCTCCTGTACTTTCTTTTATCGTGCATTATCTGCCACCACATTACATGAAAAGGGATAGCAGGGGGTTGTACTGGTGACTTCTGGAGGAATACTGGATCAAAAATAGTACTTAGGCTCTTACCATCTTTCCTCTTTTTAACACTTCAGGTCAGCCCCTGGTCCCTAACAGTGCTGCTATAAGGGTTCCCAACAACATCCCTCTCCATGTGCTTCCACTTGCCCCTCCACACAGCACTCAAGGGCTCTGGGCTTCACCTGCCCTCTCTTTTCCCTCCCCTTTCCCTACTCTGCCTTGTACAGCTACTTTATCCTCAGCACTGAGAGTATGTGGCAAGCCCAATCTTTCAGTGCATCAAGCAGTTGTGATATGAGGAAATTAAGATAAGAAACGACCATTCCAGAAATAAACATTTAAATGGGTTTCATGGCTGAACAAAGACACTGCAGCAAAGGAGTCTTTACAAAATCTAAATTAATGGTGCAACACACACCTTCTCATCAGGATCCACATGGCCACTCTGGTTATGATAACACAGCTGGGTCTGCACCAACATCTTCAAACACTGTCTCCAACAAGCAGGTTAATGTATCTTCCACCCACACCTTACAGCCTGTTTTCCAGATCTGGAGTTCTCCCTACCAGGCCAAACTTCCCACATTTGCCCCCGACAGCTCTAAGAAACACCCAGGACTAAAGGCTTTTACAAAAATACATCCTGAAGCAAGTTCTGCTCACCCATGAGCCAGCCCCAGAAGCCACTCCCCTGAGTGCCAGGGTCCCGTGGGTCCCACGAGCCCTGACGGTCCCTGCCCAGCTCCCGGGGCTCCTCAGGACCCTGCACCAGCCCTCAGCTCCTGCCCCAGCGATGCTGCAGCAGGATGAGTCTCCAGCTCCCCACAGCCCTGCCCAGCCACAGGCGCCACCAAGCCAGGCCCATGGCCCAGCCTGGCCTCAGCCCAGCCCCAGAGAGGCATCCAGGCTGGAGCAGTCCCAGTGCTCCCAGTTGCCTGCTTCCTGCTGGGGGCTGGGACAGGCCCTGGCTGCCAAGCCCTGCCCAGGCAAGCTGCATGCTACAAGTGCAATATGAGAGCACTGGAGGGCTGGCAACAAGGCCCAGGGCCGTATGCTGCAAGGCTACTGCATAAACCAGATGGTGAAAAGCATCTCTCACCAAATACCATTTTTTGCTCAAGCCAGAAACGCCTCCCCCCCAGCACTGGGGAGCCAGCTGCAGGGCTGCTGCTGACCCTCCTCCTTTCTCAAGGGTGCTTGGGTTTTCCTTCCTTGGCTGCCAGCCAGCCTCGCCAGCGGGACCACTGCTTGCAGCCATGCTTTGACCAGAAACCACACTCAGCATCGCTGCTGCTCCACAACGAGTAGGAGACCTCATTGCTGTCTACAGCTGCCTGAAAGGAGGCTGTGGCAGAGCGAGTGTTGATCTCTTCTTTCAAGTGACATGTGATACAAGGGGAAATGGCCATAAGTTGCTCCAGGGGAGGTTCAGACTGGATATTAGGAAGTATTTCTTTACCAAAAGGGTGGTCAGGCCCTGGCACAGCTGCCCAGGGAGGTGGCTGAGTCACCATCCCTGGAGGTGTTTAAAAAACAGGTAGATGAGTTTTTGAAGAGCATGGTTTAGCAGTAGATGGGTTTGGTTGGACTCGACCTCCAAGGTCTTTTCCAACCGGAAGATTCTATGGTTACAGGACTTGAGGGGAGAGACTGTAAATTAGGAAAGAATGGAGAAGAGATCAGACTCCTTCTCCCTCTGCTTTCACTCCACACCTCAGCTCCTGTAGCATCTCAAACACTAAGTCAGAGTAATACCAAACAGGCACATCTTTGCATACATTAATTCCTCTCCTATAACACACCCCCTCTCTGCTTGCTATAATTCTTCCCCTTCTCTTTACCCTACAGCAAGCAAAGACTCCTCATCTACAGCAGCAGCAGAGCTGCAAGCCAACTGCTCTGCACAGAGCTCCTCTGCGAGCCATTTGCTAACTCATGGATGGCTTCCTTTCTTTTTGCCTTCTCTGTGTAGTTTGTCTTTTGGGGCAAGAAATTCCCAGGCTAGGTTTTAATGCAACTCTCTTCACATTGATTCGCTAACTGACCACTTGAAAAGGAAAGGAAAAAAAAAATCAGAAACCCAGATGATTGCTGAAAGAAACAATTGTACAGGATGGAGTCAACATGAAAAACAAGCTAATGTGGGAAGACAGAGTCTGACACACTCTAACTTCAACTGCTTTTATGCTTAACACTGCAGCTGTGAAAATCAGAAGGGAAGAAACCTTGTTTTTCAAAGCATAGCCAGCCAGTCTGCTGCAGTGTTTTAGAAGCACGTCTCCAGTGCTCCTGTTCAGCACTACGGAAATAATTGCATGCATAGTTCAGCTTTTGCCTTTTTTGCAAAGATTTGTTTTTTAAAAAAGTCAAAAGGATGAGAAATTAGTGGTTGTCTGGAAGAAAAGCAGATGCCATAATTTGACAAGGTGAACAGGCCAATTTGAGACTAATGTTGAAAGATCATCATTTTCTAACACTAACTATACCACAGCTGGAGTAGTAAAACTAAATGAGTGTTAAGCTGGCTTTGGCAAGTAGAAAATTGCTTCTGTTCAAAATTTGCCTTATTATACGCCTCTTAAGAGGCCCAGAGTGCAGAAAGTGAGTTCAAAACTGCCTATTATTTCATCTTTGCTCTAGCCTGTATTTCAGACGCTTGGACTTGGTGGTTCCCATTCCATGAAAAACTTCTTATGGCCATTAACAATTTATCTTAATGAACACCTGTCAGCCCAGCAAAGTCTGAGAAAAAGCCATTTACAAAGAGCATTTCACCCATTCGTGACAGGCTTGGAGCGAGGTGGTAACTGCACAAGTGTACCTGAAGATATTTGCCCAGATGCAATGCACAAGTTAAAAAACCCATTGAATTCTTTAGAAGTGTTTTGGTACCTTACGTGCCTTCAGAGCCAAATGTACAGACATCCTCACTTAATTGTAGAAACGCCAGCAGTTGTTGACAGTCCTCAGAATACTTCTTTATCCCTCTAATCTGCTTCCAGTGGACTCTCCAATACTGGCAATGCTTTAAACATTACTCAAATAAGTTTTTCTAAAATACAAAATTCTAGCACCCCTTTGTCCCAAAAGCAACCTCTAGAGCAAGAGAAGCACAACTTACAAGCCAGTGCAGTTTAGGCAAGAAGACATATACTCACATACATGGATCAGAAGCACACACTAGTGAAAGAACTTGAAAACACAGAGAAAAGGCAGGCAGCCTGCTATATGCTCTCTAGCTGCATTCCACCATCTCTACCTTACTTCTGTCTCTCCGGGTCCACCCAGCTTTCCATTTTCTCCTTTGCTTCTCCAGCCTCTTACTACTCAGCCCTGATAACCCAACACTTCCCATTGGTTCAGAGGCAGTGGATATCTTTCTACCACCTATTACATAGATGGACAGAAGTAAGCTACACAAGAGAGGACTATTTGTTCTCCCCTCTTCAAAGACATGGTATTTAGAACAGCATAGAACTTGATCTCCACTTGTTGATAGTGGAGAAAGAGGTGGAAGGAGGATAGGAAAATCCCCGCCTCCTCTATCAATAACTGTAGCCTTGGCACTTTCTAGGAAAAGGGTTCCTAAGAGTTCCCAGCCACTCCAATCTCTCAATCACTTAAATTTCAGTGCAGTTCTCAAAGCAGGAGATGTGCATTTTAAGTGTGTAAATTACCCTAGAGCCACAGGCAGTAAAAGCAGGGATGTAGCCAGCAGGTGGAGGTGTGGACAAAACACAAGGTGGAACTGCAAGTTCTCTGGTATTCATGCCATTGCTACTAAATTATGGAAAACAAGCACCACAAGAAATACAAGACCAAATGCCACGAGATTCCAAATGTTGAGAACTCTACACCTCATGGTGCTCATAACTTTGGTAATAAAAGTCAATGGCTACTATTGCCTCTAACACAACACAGAGTAAAATCAATTAGTGAGAAGACGTCATTACTGGGAAAAAATACAAAAAATACCACCAAAATACTCATTTCCACAAAAAGAATTGACAATAATAACACAGCACATCAGCTCTGCCATTCAGCCATAAGGTTAATTTAAAAAAAAAAAAACACTTCTGCTCATTATGTAGAGAAAGGAAAGAATCTTGCACTCTGCAACTGCAGTGTCATTAATAAGCAGAGAAATAACTGACATTCAGTCACAGTAAGGTTTAGACTTCATTTAGTCTTCTTTAGTATTAACACTGGTATTTTTCTGTTTTCATAACTGAACTGTCAAAACAACTTCAGCTAATCCAAAAATATCCATAACACGCTGGTTAAGGAATTGTTGTCTAATTTGTGCATCTCTACAAAAGTCTAAAGGAATCACTAGACTGTGAAATTGCTAAATGAAGAAGGGGCATTGATCTAACTACACTGAGCAGAGGAAGAGAGAAGCATTCAGCACTTTCTAACCATAACCATGACATGGATCCAATCTCAGCAAAGCATTTGTTAAAAAGCCAAGTGCTATCTCCAAAGCAAATGCCTTGTGTTCTTGATATAAAAATAGGACATGCTAAGTCTATGCTTGGTTGTCACTTCTGTTAAAACACTCCAAAGCAGACAGATAGGAAGGACAAGTCATGGTTTTTGTCATCATCTGTTTCCACACAGGTCAGAAATAGTTTGGTATTAGCAAATACATGTAGTATGCCAAAACTTAGTTACACAGTCATCTTTGAGAGGCAGAGTAAGTCAAGCCATCAGGAGCCTTCTAAATGGTGGCACTTTGAGGATTACACCAGTGGAATGACTTTCCACACAGCAGTCATAGGACATCCCTACCTCTGCCTGATTCACAGCAGCAGGTTGCTTCCCACATTCAATTAACAGAAGCCCAGTTAAATGCTTCCCTGCAGTTTGTACATAATTTTGCATCTGGGAAGAATGCAACAGTTGGATAACAGTTAAGCCCACACTGTGCACCACGTGGAGGGCAGTGGTGAACCAGAGAAGATGAAGAGAGGACTCCTTATGCTCTAAGTTCCACACCTAGACAACACAGGAGGAACATGCAGGGCACTTTACACAGTTACAAGACACCACACTTCATCCTTGCATTTTCATGCTAATATAGCTTTACTCAGAAAGCACAAACCATGCTTAGAACTGACTTTCTAGCCTTTGGAAAGATCCAATTTCCTTCGGAATGGAATAAAACTCATACAGCTCTAGCTTAAGAATCCTAAATGCTGACCTTGCACTTCAGAGGAGTGCCAAGATTCATCAGGTCTCTCCTTCACTCACACCATGGTTGTGCCACGCTCACCTAGTGTGACCCCTGACAACCAGGACCACTCAATCCAACATCAAATTTGACACTCTTCCTTTTGAGAATGGAGATGAAAAAGACCCAAAGAATACACTTTTAAGAAAACATTTTGACCAAACAGGATCAACTGCAGGTCCTCTGTACACTGGGGAATTTAGGCTCAACAGCAGTGCAACTAAGTAGGTTTGTCTCTTGGGACACTTCAAGGATTAATTACTCCATCAGATTGCTTGAAAGAACACGAGGAAAGAGCACGTGAGATAATGAGGCCTCTAAATGGCTCTCCTCACCTCAACTTCAGCAGTTCTGTAAAAATAGTCAGTCTCCAGTATTGATTTTCTCTATGTAGAGAAGCTCTGTGTAAATTGACTTCTGCAATAAAAGTCATACAGTATGGGAACATCAAGCACCTGACACACTCAACGATCTTCTCACCACATTTTTGTCTTACCAGCCAATTAAAGTGCTATTGCTTGGAGTAAGAGACAGTTTTCAAATGCCAATATTTCTTTAGTCAGAAGTATTAGGTCCTGTCAGATTTGACATGAGAGACAAGAAGTCTGCCTTCAGGGGGTATGGGAAGAATGTTTTATTCAGTGGTATCAAAACAAGTGCTCTCACATCCTGCAAAACCTAGGAGCAACTTAATCTTCTTGTTGAAGAAATTTAGTCAGTAAGAGATCTGGAGAGTTTTCCATAGTCTGTAGCAAGTCATTGCTTCAAGTGGTGCCCGGGCATAGCAGTGCACTTTGCACAGTGACAACTCTCTCCTGCCCCCAAGACACTAACTTTGAGCTGCAGGCAGAGGATGGCAGTTGATGCATTCTGGCCCTGGTCCACTAGTGTCAAAAAAACACCAGCAGGAGTTCTAACATGCTTTAAAGCAGACACTCATCTTCCCCAGAGGCCAGGGACACCACTTTGCTCCCCAGGCAAGTCC
This sequence comes from Tapera naevia, assembly GCA_033556795.1. Lineage (NCBI taxonomy): Eukaryota > Metazoa > Chordata > Aves > Cuculiformes > Neomorphidae > Tapera > Tapera naevia. Next base: position 2,826,593 of record JAUMJJ010000054.1, on the reverse strand, counting down.
CCAGACAACCAAAGATGGGAGTGCTAGAGGCATCTTTGAAATGAGTTCACTAAACAGCTTCAGATCTAGGAAGTTGGATACTCTGCTGTGGATATCCCACCGAGGATGAGAAATCCCAGGAGAGGGGAGTTAATGACTGTATGGGACCCTTGTTTGATTCCAGTGCTGCTTCTCACTGCCAGTTTACAAAAATATATTTTGGCACATGGTCCTGTCTCCTTCCACTTGCTACATCCAACGCACTGCAAACTACTAACCCAGAGTAAGAGCTAGCAATTTTAATATCAAATGTAGTCAATGCATATTCTAAGTTGAAATCTGATATGAACTTAAAAAAAAATAACGAGAAAAAGTGGAGAGATTGCTTAGGTGTTTCTTTTACAGAAGTAGTCCTGGAAGCCTCCACTACAGGTAACCGGAGACAAAACAGCCTCCAAATTATAAAGTGAAGGATTGACTTTGCTTCCTCATATAAATGCATTCTTCGGTTATCAGAATTACTTCAAGACACTAAAGCAAATCTTTTGTGTAAGAGTTTGGTCTTGATAAACAAACAGCAGCTGGATACCTAGAAGCAAGTTGATTAAATTTTTAGCTAAGCAGAGTAGTAAACTAGTACTACACTGAGAGCTGAAGTAAGACTGAGATGTTTCTGGCTGCCAACGGGATAGTTCCCACCAGGTCTCCTCCCCACATTAGTTTCTACACTCAGAGAGCATTCATTTTTCATTATTATGAGGAGGAACTCAACCACAATCCAAATTTAGGGAGTTTTATTAAGTTTCTTAGAAGACTAAGCAATTTTGCCTCAGTGCACCTGAAATACAAATACACAGTTAGACAATAAGCCTAAAATGGCATGGTTATTACCAGCATAAGAAAAACAAAAAGACCCAGGAATTTACTCCAGAACATTTGGACTTCTTTTCTAACAAAAAATGCAAGGTGTACTTCAGGTATTACCTTTTAAAATGTAAAGTAACCAATTGTAAAAGCTGCAAGCGTTCTTTGTGTTTAAAGTAAATGTGTCTAAATGGTATATATCAGTCACATAAAGTAGAAAAAAATCATTTGTACCATGCTAGAGCTAATTTATGTATCTACTTCAAAGAAGTTATCATTCAGGTGCTAAAATAAGCCAGGCTCTTGAGCCTCTAACATTACACATTTTTCCAAGTACTGATAAATTGATTCCAAGAAATATTAGGAAGCACATTTCTCACAGAATCTGCAGAGATCTACCCAAAAGACAGATTTTCTTCTAAGGTAGTAAGTGACCTACAGCAGAATCACTCTCGTTATACTTCTGCCCTTCTACTCTGGTTATCACTTGAGCTCAATGATTCCCAGAGCAAGGACAGACAATAAAATACATTCACAATCTGCTTAAACTTCACCCCAGAGTGAAAGTCCAGGCAAGCCCACCCCAAGCAAGCACTGGTCTTTTGTCTTTCTCTATTTTATGAAGAGTGTGGGAGAGAGCCTATGTTTGGAAGAGTTAAAAGGTCTGTTTAAATCTATGAAATAAAGTGGAAATATAACTGAGTTACTCCATTAAAAAATTATATCAAATGTGAAGAGCTTATCTGCAAATGAGAAAGCAGACCCTGTGACCTAGGAGATCCTTCCCAGTTCCGTGCTCTGGAAAGCAATCCTATTAAGACAGTCTGGTAAGAGGATTTTCATTAGGCATTGACTATGCCATCATTTGCATTTATGAAGTCCAACACACAGGATCTAAGTGTACAATCCCCTTGTTGGCAGCACATTCAGAAGGGTGAACTCTCAGTCACCACTGGAATTGTCACCTGGAGACCATCATCACTGCACAAGCTAAACATTTACTTATTTCCTATTAGGCCACTTTAAATTAATGCTCTATTTGGTACTAGATTTGCTTCACATGCAGAACAGTATTACCTTGAATTAAGCTACAGCATTCTAATAATTAAATACCTATAGTACGCGTTATGACTTTTCTCTAGCTTTAGATCCATTAGATCTGTGCTACTGATAAATATCACATAGATTAAAAAGATAGAAGATGCCTTCTGTGGCTGTAAATCTGTGTGCTCCCTGAAAATAATTTAAGATACCAGGCTGAACTGGTTCCTAGAATAGATATCATGCTCTTAAAGGGGAAAAAAATGTAACAGTTCTGCTATTCAAATGTGATCCTCAGAATTAAATACTTATCACTTCAAAGCAGATTTGATTTGTTTCAGTGTGTACCTCTGCCCAAATGATTCCTCGTTCCAAGAGGATCTTTACCAAGCTAAATTTATTCTGCCTTTGAAATACAGTCATACTGCTGCTGTATAGACTGCATGCAATTAAGATTTTATCCCTCCTTTCTCCATTAATAGCTTCCAGAAATCTTGACTTCCATAATTCCATGTGTCACACGAAGGGACAGTAAAAGAAACTGCCAATGTTTTACAACAGGCAGGCAAAAGTTGCAGTGACACAGATGGATGGCCGTGTCTAACCTACCCAATTTGTGCTGTCAAATAGAAGTTTCTGGAGTTAGATGGAGGGAAGGGAGAAGAACAGTGAAGGGAAAAATGAGAACTTTGCTTTCTTTTACTGCAGACAAGACAGGACTGCTAGAAGAATGGATTGATATTGTTGCCACCACTTTATCACCTGTGGTGACAAGATACAAGGTGACCATAATTCAGACTCAATCAGGTTAGAAACAGGATAGCACTGCTTTTTATCAGCATCTCCTGTGATCTCAGAAATGCTTCAGACAGATTGTGTACAATAATATGCACTACAAAATTGTTTGGGATTTTTTTTAGTTGGATCTGAGGCCAGAAACAGTAACTTTTAACAGGTTGGGCAAAACAGTGCCTTTTAAAAGGTTGGGCATAAGGTAATCTAAAGGGAGAGCTACAAGAATGCAAACAGGACTTCAGACAGCCTTTGTAAGGCACAGAGCAGAGAACTGGTTTAGTCTAGTGACAACCCTAAACTACCACACTACTTGTGACACAAAGTCTTAATTCAAGTAGAACATCTTTTCATTTAGATAGGGCACCTATTTAGAAACATTCCCTATACCTATTAAGAAGAGGCAGATGTGCCATGAAATACATATTTTCCTCACGTAAACAAGATTATTCTTGCTTCAGGCATTTGCTTCTGTAGCACAGTTTACATCAGCTAATGTAAACCTATGAAAATAATGGGAGACCCCCCACTCTGCCAGAATACAGAGGTACAAGGGACCAACAGTGCAGCATCTTCAAAGCACAACACAACCAGAGCTCGGCTATCTCTAGAGAGATCATCCACGCTGTAGGTTAATTGTGCTACGAGTACAGACACATCCAAGCTAGACTCAAGTCCAAAAGCAATGTAAATGACTGTGTGATGAATTTCAGTGGGAGAAAGGAGTAGATTAATGACTGATTCTCCCTCTTCCCCCTTCAGCTGTGCATGATTTGTGCCATAGTTGACAAGTATTTTTTTTAATCCACATTTTTCCATTATATCCACGTTCTCTCTTCCACCCACTCCCCATCCTTGTCACCCTGGATAATCAAGCACTGACTCTATGTAAAGCAATTTGCCTCAAGGCAAAAGAGGCTTTGTAGCCACAACGGTTGGAAGCTACTGTTTAAAAGAAGTAATATTATAAAAATTTAAGTGATGTAAGCAATCAATTATTTCCCTGCCTTGTTATACAACAACCACACCTACTACTTCAGCAAAGAGACCAGTTGAATCTTGAAGGAGAGGGAAAGGACAAGAGATTTGCTCTGGAATAGCTGATGGAAGATAAGGACTGATGTTGCAAAACTTCTAAACTAGAAGTCAAAAATATTGCTGCTACTTAAAATAAAACGATGAACCAGTGCAGAATTGACATCCAGACCATACAAAGCTCAAGCAGCAGAAAAATAATTTTCTTGAACTCCTATGAGATGTAGTACAAAAAAAAGGAGAGAAGTAGCTGAATGGTGGTACATTTCCACTAGATTAGAGTCTTTAGAACCTAAGATCAGTTTATGCAGCGCAGTTAGAGATGAAAGGCTCCAGCCTCACTGCCATCAGGTGCCTGGCACCCTCAGAGGTACTTAAGCCCACTCCTTCTCTGAAACCAGCAGCATGCATTTTACAAGGGTTCTTTTACAGCAACATGCATTTTATAGGCCATTTTGGGCTTCCTGTTTTCTACTTTTGGGATTCAAAAGCCTTTCTGTGGTTGCTACATAGTATAACAAGCCTTTGCTACACCAGCCCTGCCTGCCTGTAGGTCTCTGATCACAGCAACCCTTCCAACTGGCACAGGTCTGTTGAGCAGCATCCCTGCTCTCAAAAGAGTGCTCCAAAGTTTGTGCTGTACAACGTGGAGATCTGACATCAGTAATAGCTCACCAAAAGAAATAAACACATTTTGATGGACCTCTGTGTACTCTACTACATTGCATGTAGACAGTAATGCTTATTTCCTGAAACAATCAACCCTTTATAACACATTTCCTCCTGAACTGCATCCTTTTAAGGAGCAACACTATCTAATCCAGACTTTTCTCAGTCTCTTTCCACTTCTGATCCATTTAGAATGGAGTTTACATGCAACAACCACTTGCGAGATCTTAGTCCAAGTTAGAAGTCTATTGAAAAGAGCCAGGCAGTCAGCAAAAGTTGGGTTCTGTACTGTTTTATTCAGTGGTTTTCTTACCAAACACCTTTCTGAGAAATGAATAATGAATTTCAAACATTACCTCACCATAGCCTGCGGAATAAGTAGTACCTGATCATGCCATCAGCTCCACATCACTACACGGCAGCCTCAGCAGCATGCTGACCAGGCTGTTTTGGAAGGACAGGATGCTTGGGGTGTGGAGGGAAGTGTTTGGCCCTGAAGTCCTTGCACCAATTTTTTCAGCATTCTTCCAAACCCAGAGCAAAACAGATCACTGGTAACCATAGCAACAGGCTCAGACACACAGGATCTGTGGGGTGTGCAGAGCCTCTGACCCACGAGTGGGCTGGAGAAGGTGGTCCATACCTTGCAGAAGGTCAATGCCCCAGATAAATACAGTCTCAAATAGTAGGAAGAGAAACAGCTGCAACCAAGCCCACCAAATCACAAGTATGCCTGTTTGAATTGATACCCTGTACAGCATCTATTATTTCAGTACATGCAACACAGCTCTTGGTAAACCCCCAATACCCATCAGTTTGCAACTAGATTCAGTAGCGAAAACAAAATTTTGAAATATAGTCAAGGCAGCTCATTTGTTCAGAGCTCAAGGTTGATTACAACCCTCTTTGCAAAAATCCATCCTTTTCAGAAAGCCTGACACAGGACAGACAGTTCACCTTCCCCACAATTCTCAGTCCACTCTTTATAGCTTGCTACCAGCTTTACCAAAGGAGCCACAACATTTGTTCAGTAGGAGAGTAAAGGGAAGGAAGTTTTTACTGTTGTGATCTCTCTCCAGCCTAGGTAAGTGCCTTCCTTTTGTCTTCTGTCAAGCACCAACCAGTTCAAATTTAAGCATGTACAAACCCACTGACTCTGATGCTTTACTAGGGACAAGCTGTCACTGTTAGCAAATCCCAGCAGGTTCAACACAGCAGCCAGAGAAGGAGTTTGCCAATGCTGCAGTCAAAGAGCACCCAGGGGAAGGGAGCTCAACCCATGCACAACCAAGACAAATTGCTCCCTTTCCTCCCATACCCCATCAATACCTTTTCTCAACCAATGGCCACAGATTGGCCCTGCCAACATGAAATCCCTTATCCATTTTGAAGCTTCATGCCACTCTTGCCATAGCAGTATCCACATCAGGAGGTGGAAGAGAATCCTACATGTGACCATTCTCAATCTGGCATAGCTTTGTACTCTTAAAGGAGACACTTGATGGGCTTTCATGGGTAGCTCTTCCAGTTGTATCTCTCTTGCATGCTGAATTCCTAAACAAAATTCCAAGGTCTTTTGCCCTGGAATGGAAAAGGGGTAAGCTTGAATATAATTCCCTGTTTCTTCCAGACCAACATCATATCCTTTGCCAAGCAACAACTTCCATAAATGAGCAGGCATACACTAATAAAATAGTTGACTAGCCAACTAAGCTCAGCAATATCTCATATTAGAAGGTAAGTCCTGTATTTCAGCATTTAGAGTGCAAAAATCTAAGGGCTTATTTGATTTGTACATGCATACCTCTGCATTAAAAATACTCAGCAACAAAACCCATAGCACAAGCAAAATTTTTCTTCATGGTTTACTAATGCTGTGTAAAAGCTGTGTGCCCTCAATGCACTCATTCCATCAGCACTATGCTACCTACAGCAAATGCTGTAATTGTGGGTAGACAGGACCCCTGAGCACAGTAATTCACCTGTCAAGTTGAATGGTTTCTGGGGACAAATCCAGTGGCACTTTTTTTTCATAAATAAAGTTGTACAAGTTTGGCAGGTGCACACAACGTAGATCATACATCTGGAAAACTACACTGTCACCACTTTTGTGCTGAACTACAAGTTGCAAACCATTAGGGAATGAATAGTGATGAAGTAAGTTGTTCTGTGCAGCACCATTTAGCAATTCTTAACCAATAATGGGTCTAGCCCAAGACACAAAGCACCTATGAAGAAACTATTTTTAGAAACAAGAGGTCAACCCTAAAGTCAGTTCAAATCCTGCAATTAAGAAACTGCATTTTCAAGATACTGAAATGTGACCACATTCTCAGTTTCAGCATTCATAGAAACCAAAACAAACGGGTGTTTTTGATGCAGTGGCTCCAAGAGCAAACAGGCCAACTGATGCTCACCTGAAGCACTTGACCAGACTATGTTACAGGTTCTAGTCCCAAACAAATCCTGTTTAAGAGTCTCTGGTCCTACTAAACACTTCTATCTTGGTAACTCTTGACCATTTAGACTGGCTAATACCCCTAAAGTCTCCATCACGTGGAAGTAACCTTTCTAAAGCTGATCTTTATACCAAAGATCTGTGGTCAGGATAAAAAACAGTCTCAGAGCCCTTTCTAAACCACTTCCCCCTGACTCCATTAATCTGGCTGGCATCCAGTTTTTAAAATTACACTGTGCTGCTAAAGACAAGATTCACTAGAAGAACACAAACAAATCTGTCTCCTTATTTCCCAATCTCATCTCCTAACCTTTGTCACCAAGTCAAGACAAGTTTACAGGTGACTTAACTTGCAAGTACTTGAGAGAATACGCATACAAGTTTAACTTTCTGCAAGTGTCTACTTACTGAGGTACCTCATCATAATTTAATAGAAAACATTATTTAAATGGAAAATAGTGGGCAGGCACTATATTTACGCAGTCCCACAAAGACACACCCAGGTCTTCTTGCAGACTTTCAGTGCACTGCACTGCAAATACCCCTTTATGTATTTCTGTTCTTCCCAGGAATGGAGTGCCTCACTCCTTAGAAACAGAGCTCTGAATCAGAGTAGAGATGAAACACTGACCCTGGTTAGCTCTTCCAGCATAAGCAATTCAATGGCCATTTCTGACATTTTGGAAGATTTCAGTTTGTTTCAGAACTTAAGTGTCATTGCATCAGAAAGTTATGGTAGATCTTCCACAGAAGTTAAAGTGAGAAATTCCCAACCCCCTCAACCTGCCTTCAGACAGGGTTATTAACTGTCAGCATAGGTGATTAAGTTTCAGCCTAAGAGCTACACCTGTAAGCCTAAAAGTAATTCAAGCATATTCAAGCAAAGCACCTTGCATTAAATTACTATTGTCTTTAATCACTACACTCATCACGCATCTCCAGCTTCATTCTGATAGCATATTAATTGCTTGATCTTTTCATTACTGTCATCCATGTTTACACCTGATGGATTTCGTGCACAACAGCAAAGAAGAGCAGAAGACAACTTCAACAATTTGTCTGCAACCTTCAAAGCTGAAGGTTGTGTCAAAGCATTTTTCCCTAAAAGTCACCTCAGAAACAGATTTGTCAGAACATTACCTTTTGTGCAGCCATATACAGTACCCATTTTAATGGAAGAGCCCTCCTTCTAATGCAGACCTTCTATTTCAGTCAGAGGTAGCAACCACAATAAGGAAACGAATTAGAGTTGGGTGGGTTTTTTCCCTCCAGCAAGCCAGTTATTTGAATACTGGGAAGAGCTGCAGTAATTCCTCTGGACCTTGGTTTGGTCCCATGTATCACATCCTTTCTCACATACAGAACAATTAAGCCTGTATGTCAAAAGCACACAGGACATGGCCCAAACAGGCCTGGTGGTTCTGAACAATGCAAGTCAAACCAGAGGCAACAGACCCAGTAAGCCAGCTACTAACCACATTATCAGCTCATGCAAACACAAAATCATCAGATCATGCAAACAGCTGGAAATACTTCCGACCTCAAAGAAATCCTTGCAGCCTACAGACAGTGTGGCCTAACAAATCAGGAGGCTGGAGATGCAAATCACACCAAGATGAAAAATTACAACTGTTTATTTGTTGCCATTTCTATCTTTCCTTCCCTTAGTTCATGGATGTGAATAGTTAAGGAGGTTTAACTTGTCACATGCACATTTTTTATGCAGGCAAGTCCTTTCAACAAATTTGCTGATCAACTGAGATGAAAGCAAGTTTCTTTCAACATTTGTATTGTGTACTTGCTAGATATTCTGCCCTGCTTATTTAGGCCCTCACATCCACTCGAGATATCCACACCTCAGGGGCTGTCAAGCTCTCGCCTTCCTAGCACCGTGGGAGCCCTGGGGTGAGATGTGGCTCCAAAGACGCTAACTGCAAAATTCACATTTTCCCCTCAACAAATCTCACTTCAGAAGTCTCTAAAAACAGTGAATTAGACCACTGATGGGAAAAGTACGTGCAAACCTCAGTTTAGACTTAACGTTTTGATCCTTCACAACAGTAAATGCTCGAGGTGGCAGGGAGGAATTACCCCCTGGGGACTAAAGGTCTGCATTTCTGATGAAGCTTTGACAAAACCAAGTACGGGTCCTCTATGTGGAAGATGAGAATTTCTGTTCCTCTGAACATTCTTGAAAAATCTCTCTGTTCATCTGTCCTCTATCGAAGAAAATTAATTCTGGCAACTCTCACTTTATGCCCAGAGCAACAGAAAAATAGGTTTGATGTCTATAAATCAGATACAACCCCACAGCATTTTAGATTCTCGTCCTCACGATCGTCAAACTGCCCACTGAAAACTCCTGGAAGGCGGGGCAACACAAAACCAGGCTCTGCCCGCACCGAGTCCTCCCTCAGCAACAGCCGCCCCCGCGCAGCCTCCTCCTCCCCCCCCCCCCCCCCCCCCCCCGGACAGCCTCTAACGGGTACCGGCATCCCCCAGCCCGGGGAAAGGGGACTCCGGGGGAGCCTCGGGAACAGCGGCTCCGGCCAGACCCCGCCCCAGGGGGCTGCGAGGAGCCGAGCACCCCCGCACCCGCAGCAGCGGGGCCGCTCCGTGCCCCGAAGGGCGATCCCCTCCCAAACCCCTCGGGGCGAGCTGGGGCCGGGGACACCTTCTTCTCTTTCCTGCGGGAGAGGGGACACGGGCACCGCGGAGGCGCGGGGCGGCGGCGGGCTGGGAATGTCATTTGGAGGTGGCGGCGACAGCTCTGCCCTGCCCGCAGCCGAACCGCGACTCGGGGAGAGGGAGGATGCCGAGGGGACACGGGAGAAAGATGCCGGGGGAGCACGGGAGGGAGGGGGATGCCGAGGGGAAAGGGGGTGCACGGGAGGGAGGGGGATGCCGAGGGAAAGAGGGTGCACGGAAGGGAGGGGGATGCCGAGGGGAAAGGGGGTGCACGGGAGGGAGGGGGATGCCGAGGGGAAAGGGGGTGCACGGGAGGGAGGGGGATGCCGAGGGGAAAGGGGGTGCACGGGAGGGAGGGGGATGCCGAGGGGAAAGGGGGTGCACGGGAGGGAGGGGGTTGCCGAGGGGAAAGGGGGTGCACGGGAGGGAGGGGGTTGCCGAGGGGAAAGGGGGTGCACGGGAGGGAGGGGGTTGCCGAGGGGAAAGGGGGTGCACGGGAGGGAGGGGGTTGCCGAGGGGAAAGGGGGTGCACGGGAGGGAGGGGGTTGCCGAGGGGAAAGGGGGTGCACGGGAGGGAGGGGGATGCCGAGGGAAAGGGGGTGCACGGGAGGGAGGGGGATGCCGAGGGAAAGGGGGGGTGCACGGGAGGGATGCCGAGGGAGAGAGAGGGTGCACGGCGGGGGGGGGGATGCCGAGGGAGAGAGAGGGTGCACGGGGGGGGGGGATGCCGAGGGAGAGAGAGGGTGCACGGGGGGGGGGGATGCCGAGGGAGAGAGAGGGTGCACGGGGAGGGGGGGGATGCCGAGGGAGAGAAAGGATGCACGGGAGGGGGGATGCCGAGGGAGAGAAAGGATGCACGGGAGGGGGGATGCCGAGGGAGAGAAAGGATGCACGGGGGGGGGGGATGCCGAGGGAGAGAGAGGGTGCACGGGGGGGGGGGATGCCGAGGGAGAGAGAGGGTGCACGGGGGGGGGGGATGCCGAGGGAGAGAGAGGGTGCACGGGGGGGGGGATGCCGAGGGAGAGAGAGGGTGCACGGGGGGGGGGGATGCCGAGGGAGAGAGAGGGTGCACGGGGGGGGGGGGATGCCGAGGGAGAGAGAGGGTGCACGGGGAGGGGATGCCGAGGAAGAGAGAGGGTGCACGGGCGGGATGCCGAGGGAGAGAGGGAGCGCACGGGAGGGATGCCGAGGGAGAGAGGGAGCGCACGGGAGGGATGCCGAGGGAGAGAGGGAGCGCACGGGAGGGATGCCGAGGGCGAGAGGGGGTTGCACGGGAGGGATGCCGAGGGAGGGAGGGAGCGCACGGGAGGGATGCCGAGGGCGAGAGGGGGTTGCACGGGAGGGATGCCGAGGGAGGGAGGGGGTGCACGGGAGGGATGCCGAGGGAGGCAGCGGCGGGCGGGGACCCCGCCACCCCATCCCCGCACCTCGCATCCGTAGAGCTGCCCCAGCTGCTCCACGATCCACTCCTCCAGCACCAGCCGCTTGCGCAGCTCCTTGCGATCGTATTTCACCGTCACTTTCCCTTGCTGGTGGCGCCGCTGCTGGACCTGCACCGCCGCCGCCACCGAGTCCTCCCGGGAAGCGCCGCCGCCCGCGGAGCCGCCGCTCCCGCCGCCGCCGCGGGGGCTCTGGAAGAACACGCGGTTCCCACCGCTGCCGCCGCCCGTCGCCTCGCTGCCTCCGGTCGCCACCGACATGCTCCGCTCTGCTCCGCTCCGCCGCGGCTCCCGCCGCTACCGCCCGCCCGCCCGCACCGCGTGCGCCTCGCTCCCCAGCGCCTCCCGTTTAAAGCCTCGCATGGCACGAACGGCGGAGCCGGCCCCGCCGCCGGGAGGGATGGGCCCGCACCGGCGGGGGCGGAGACAGCCGAGGGGCGGCACGGCTGCTCCGCGCTGCCATCGGCTCCGCGGGGGCTCCGGCTGCCGCGGGGGCTCCGGTTTGTTGGGGTTTTTGTTAAGGTAATGCAGTGTCACTCAATCACAGAATGACCTGAGTTGGAAGGGACCCACAGGATCATCGAATCCAACCCCTGTCCCTGCACAGGACAACCCCAACAGTCACACCGTGTGTTTGAGGGCACTGTCCAAATGCTTCTGGAGTATTGACAGGCTCTGCACCTTGACTGCTTCCCTGGGGAGCTGTTCCAGTGCTCCACCACCCTCTGGGTGAAGAACCTTCTCCTAACGTCCAACCTAACCCTCCCACACCACATCTTCCTGCCATTCCCTTGGGTCCTGTCATTGGTCACCAGAGAGAAGAGATCAGCGTCTACTGCTCTTTCCCTTGTGAGGAAGCTGTAAACTATGAGGTCCCCCCTCAGTTTCCTCTTCTCCAGGCTAAGCAGACCAAGTGACTTCAGCCACTGCTCACACAATTCCCCCTCTAGACACTTCACCAGTTTTGTGGCCCAGTGTTGCCCCGTCGTGCACACTACATTTATAAGTACTGTGTATCTGCAGTATTAAACCAGTGAAAGTTGTTTTCTTCAGGGACAGGTGAGTGACTTCAGGGCAGTGAACCCAAATGGAAAGCAAATATTTTGAGCTGTCAGCACTTAGCTGTAACAATTAGCCTTTTGGAGATGGCTGTCTTTCTAAAAGGCACTGGTTTACATTAGTGTGTTCAGCAGCTTTGTGCCTCTCAGGAGGCACAGAGTGAAATCACCAGTGGTCTGTCACACACATCAAAATATACCTATGACTACAAGTCAGCAGCCAACACAGCGCAGACACTGTTTAGGGGCCCTGGAGCATCCCCATTAACATTGAGTTTTGCCTGTTACAAGGGGCAGAAGCCATTCTCCTGCACACGCAGACCTGGGACTGGAAGTGCCTGGTGTCCCAAAGGTCGGGTACCACTGTGGGGACAGACCCCTGCACACCCTGACCTGGGGGAGGAGGTCTTAAGTCAGCTAGGGCTGGAGGGGAAAGAGGCATGGATCATAATTACCTGTGCATATCTGCTTCAGTCAAATCCTTGCTGCTGTTTCTCATGCATGTCTGAGAGAGGAGGCATTTCAGCTTCTTCTGCTCTCTGCATTTAACACACCACTAAACAAGAGGCTAGCATGAGGCATTTGAGCCTCATCCAGTTATTCAGGTAAAATTCAGCTTGTGCTGCTAGAGAGAGCATAATCTAATATGATCAAGAGATAAAATCCTATTATATTTCTTAAATCCTATGATAGCTTTTAGATTTTCATCTAAAAAAGCGCCAGTTCTTCAAAGTGTATAAAGTTCCTTATCTGCATTTAGGGAACCACATGATTTTCAGAGAAGCTGAGCAACTGCAACTAGACATCAGTGTAGATCACACTTGCAGCTTGGGCTGCAGGCAGAGCTTTAGAGAAAGCTGCATTCTCACAAGTCTGACTTTACACAATAAGCCTGTCCTGTCTGCTGGGCAGTCTTCTCAGCCGTTCCCCAAGCAAATCCCAACTTCCAGCTGCAGCTGAGTAGTGCTGCCTGCCTGGCTTCTATAAATCTGGGCTTGGGTAAATACAGTAAGGAAATGCCAATTTTAAACTTCTGTGTTTGGAGTGGCCTATAATTTGGGTGTTCAGCTCTGCATGTCATGTTGACAGTCGGGTGCTGACGTTCTCAACCACAAAATTTGAAACTTCCCTGTTTAGAGCCAGAAGATTTTCATCTTTATTGACTGGTTTTGGTTTTGCTTGCTGAGAAAAAACCTGGATTAATGCAAAAAAAAAAGGTAAATATTGCACAAGAGGCTTTTGAAAGCCCTACTAAGCATCATACTTATTGTTCCATGGGATACAAAGCAGGAATAACTGAACTGTCACCATAATAGCATCTTTTCCAAAGCCAAAAGATCACCGAAGTGTTCTGGACCTAAACTGGCTGGAAAATACTGAAATTTTTGTTCCCTGATGTACCAAATATCAGGTGCACAGATGCCTAAAATATCCTCACTGACTCCAAGTCCAGAAAGTCTCATCTGAAGGTCATTTTCAATATTATTATTAACAGGATATTATAATCACTGCAGACATTTAAAAGCTGGCACCCACTATTGAAATAGTATTTCTACAACGCTCTTAAAGTAGAAAATGAGTTACTGGTGATTGAAAAGCATGTCCTCAGAGGTTATCATTTCAAAGTTACAATTCTAACATAATGCATAGTGGTTGTTAAATGTGGGTGGATGAGCAACTGGTAAGAACTGCCAGCATTGTCATAAAGGCAGCTTTGTATGCCATTGGTTTTACATTCAGTTTTTAAAGTAAGTGCATTCCTCGGGAAGCCAGGGCAAAAAGTGCTGCCAAGAATCTTTCCTGCAACGGTTTTCCTTCATTTGAAAGAAAGATCTAGTTGTTTAAAAGTCAAAGTTGAGCAAAAACGTTTAGATCTGCGAACATCCTGGGAATGAGCAATGCAGCCTTATGTGGGCACAATCTCTACTTCACTCCTGAGTGGCTGGAGGCGTATGAGAGCATTTCTTGGAGGGAAAAGTTTCCTTGCAAATACTTCATACCACAACAGAACCATTAATGGTTACAGCCATAACAAAGACAGGAGTTAGTGTGGCAGAGGGAGGAATAGTCCTTCCCAACCCATCAGCTCCAGTTTCAGACCTACCTCAAGGAATGAATTGAGGGAATAAGAGGTCAGACTTCATAGGCAAGGGTTTTCCAGCAGCTAAATCAAAATCACAGCACTGCATTTCATATAAAATGAATGGCTGGTCAATAAAACCAGATGGGAAGTACAATACACCACCACTGAAACACTGTGCTCTCTCAGTGTGATCACGTCCAGGTCTCTCTCACAAGAACATTGCATTGGGGAACAGGATAAGTAAAGAACAGACAACATAAATCAGGAAACACCACAGACAGAGGAACGCTTGCATCACCTGCAGTCCCCTATGCTTCTTTCCCAACTGGTGGATGTGGAAATCTGTGAGCATAAGAAACGTGAAGCTGTATCTGCTTCCCATGCATGTGTTGCATGGTCCTAGCCTGTCGTCCAGTCAAAAAAAAAAGTATTAAAGAGTACCTGGACTAATTTTTCAGGAAGTTTACACAGTGACCCTTGAGAGTTCAAGGCCCTGGACATTAACTGCCTGTTCACCTTTAGTAACCTTGTTTGACAGCAGGTATAGTCTCTTCCTAAACAACTGACAATTCCATTAGAGCTGGCCACAATTGTTAGTGTTGACTCATTTCTGTGGTTAAAAAGTTCTTCTCTAGGCAAGCTTGCTCTTTAGGAAACAAAGTTTAGGCTTGTTATCTTCAGTGATAGTTTAAATCCTTGTTTTCCTACGCTGTCAAACACTACACTGGTCAAAACCAAGATCCCTTTCTCATGACTCTCTTCACAAGTTTTCCTTACCCCAAGACTGCTCCAAGGAAGAATCTCTGCATGTCTCCTCTCCATGGCTTGCCACTGTTCCATAGAAGCTTCTCTTATCTATTTCCATGCTCTTTTCTGAGCAGCTTCAGAAATAAGAAGTTACTGGACTCTGAAATAAACCAGTAAACATCATGAAATTTCATTCAGTTCAGTACCTGCTATTTTCCAGAGGCATTTGCTGTTTAAGGCATTCATGTGTATGTAATTGGGGTGGTTTCTGCTTCACATGACAATATGCTGAGGAAGAAAGTAGAGTCAAGTGGAAGACTCATAAGCTGGCCATTAGTTGCAGATTTTCAGCAAACCAGAATCGTTTAAAACTGCAAAGTACAGACCAGTTGGTGATTTTATTTCCTCTTTGAAATGCATCTCAGCCTTTGCATGTTCTCAGAATCATAGGAGCTGCTTCACGCTTGTGTTTATTGGCTTGCTAACAAGATACTTGAGTTAGGAGTTGCCAGGGAATCTCCTAAGTGTGTAATGATAGATTGCATTATTTTTGCAATGCTAGACAGTCTTTGTTTACTGACTAGCTCACCGTTTAAGAGCTATGCCTCGCACATTGTTGGTGAGCTGCAAGACTAACAAAATTCACTGACACAGGGTTCGCCTGTGCACGGTTATTGGAAACTCCCATCAACCAGATACACTGTTTTGTGCCTGATGACTGCATCTGGGGAGTGTGATAACATTGTTCTGAGATCATAGAATGACCTGAATTGGAAGAGACCCACAAGGATCATTGAGTCCAACTCCTGTCCCTGCACAGGAAAACCCCAACATTCACCCCATGTGTTTGAGGGCAGTGTCCAATTGCTTCTGGAATATTGTCAAGCTCAGCACCGTGACTGCTTCCCCGCGGAGCTGTTCCAGTGCTCCACCACCCACTGGGGGAAGAGCCTTTTTGTAATATCTAACTGAAACCTCCCCTGGCACATCTTCCTGCCATCATTTCTGTGCAAGTAAAGTGTTTCATCGATGATGAGCCTTGGCACCCCACTCAGCTCAGAGGAGCTTTCACTCCTGTGGTCGCGCTTGTGCATTGCCTTGTCTGGATCCATGTTTGCATCCTCCCTGCCAATAAGCAGAAGAAGTTCCAAGGGGGGAACACTACCACAGTTCATAAACCACTGCAGAACCAGCTTTGCTTTCATCACAGCAGTAGCCCTTGTGTGTCAGACAGTGTGTAAGTGCCAGTTTTGTGTCTCCTGTTTGAGTTTAGCTTGGGGCTATGAGCTGTTAATGGGTTCTGTGTCTCAAGTGATTTTCCACTTTGCATGTCCTAATTAATGCCCCTCTCTCTGACTGGTAACTTTCTTGTCTCCCTAGACACATTATGATTTTGTTTTCATTTTCAATCGCTTTTCATCTGTTTGTGATATTGATGTTCCATACTCCAAAGACACAGTGTTTGTGTTGATCTATCATTCTCAACACTGATGACTTTTTGTTCTTGCAGCCATCCTTTTGATTCTCCAAAACCATACATTTTTTTTAGTTTGTTATGCCTTAACTAAAAAGCTCCTCAGAGTCTGGCGCTTACAAATGTTTTTCACCAAAGGCCCCTTTTTTCCTCTTTGTCCTCTTTGTAAAGGAGACACTACTGCCTCATTGCTCAAACCCCTGCTCTAATACCTGTTGTCAAAGCAGTAATTCTGATAGTAGCCATACAAAATAATAACACAAAGCAAATATTTGTTACATTGCAGTGTTTGCTCTTGCTTATTATATAATCTGTTTACAGCTTTAGACTCCCTGTTAATGAAATTTTGGAAGACTTGCACTTCAAGAGGAGGTTGTTGTGTATTCCTGAGTTACACAGGCCAAGCTACATTCAGCTACAAGGTAAACACTGCTTGAAAGGGAGAAAAAATAGAAGGAAAAATTAATTTGTACGCATACAGCCATTATTTCCTACAAAGTAAATGGGCACAAAGACAACCTCTTCCTGTCTCAGAGCAGAGATCCAAGCACAGAATGTGGGCCCCAGCCTCATTTCTCCCCTCTACCAGTAGTGGCTGGAAACTGATGCTCATAAGCCTGCCAGCAGTGGCCATTCCTCTGTGGTGGAATTCCTCCAAACTCTCACTCTATGCATATAGGGCAGGACCACACATCTACGTAGCCACTCCCAGACAAGAAGGCTAACTAGGACCCCTGTATACTAGCAGTCCACAGGAGCCTCCTCTCCTTCCCCCAGTTCTGCTTGTGGCTGCCCAGCTGGTGTGCTTAGGGAGAAACCTTCCCTTTGGGCTTGTCCTGAGTGGACATCTTGAGAGTTTGCATGGGATCCAGGTGCCATTCAGCTCTGTCTTTCCCAGCTGCTCTTGCACCCACACAGTGGTATGAGAGGATGCCAGGTCCTTTAGAGCAGGAGGTCTGTCTGGAAGGGCTCCAGTTCACTCCAGTTCACTGTCCACTATGCAAAGGCAGGCAGTCTGGGTGCCCACTACCTGGTTTCAGAAAGCAGCCAGAAATTCAGAGCACTGCCAGCTATCAAGTACAGCAACTCTGAGCATCTCTGTTGTGTGCTATTCGGTCACGTTAGGATACACAGGCTGTGCTGCCACAGTACTTTGTGTTGAGGAGAGGCAGCAAATAAAGAAGGAGTAGGTAACCTCTATTTACTTGCACTTGCCCTCAATAACATCAGCAATTCCTGATACAAATAACCAATGATTGTTCATCTAAGCACTGCCACCCAAGCTGTCACTTTTATTTAGAAGATGTGGACAGCCTTCCTTTTTTCTAGAAGGGACTAATGGGGAGGTAGGGAATTAATAAAGGAAAAGATGTGGAAAACAAAAAAAAAACCAAGAGCAAAATAAACCATGAATCAGGGCTGGACAATTAACATCCCACAGCCTCTAGTAATATTGATTGTTGTTTTGCCCTTGAATCCCACTCTGCTTGCACAGAAGTATTAACCCATTGGTAAAATACAAGGGCAGAAAATGAGTGCCACAGATGAAGCATTTGTAGTAGTCCATAAAAAGAAATAACCAAAAATACTAAAAGAAAGTATGGGTTAGAGAGTGAGACACTCACAATATCTTCATTAATAATATTCTGGGTCAGTCATCTTCCAGACTGGTACCTGTCACCTCTGCTAAACACTCCATTTCACTTGCACTCAAGAAGTAATGAAGAATGATAAGAAGTTATTCTGCGTAGCTTGGCCGGCCTGTAGAGGAGGGACATAATGTGTTTTACTCATTTTGCTTGGCAATTAGTGGTGAGTGATGACACTCAGGTGCTTGGATCTGAGGGAAAAACACACTGCAAAAAGTGAAAGCTAGACAGAAAGCAATCACTTGGCAATTTGAGTGGCAATAGTCCTGCTTTGCCTCGTGTGTTCTCATCCCTGCACCTCAAAGCATTCTGCTGAAGGATGTATGCAGAGTGAGCCTAAGGCAGTCTAAAAACTGGCATGGATGTGCAGCTAAAACCTGGCACTGTTCTCAGTTGCTAAACTTCCCAAGTCCTTAGTTACCTCCTTTGGGAAAGCAGGAATGATACTGAACTGTTCAACACAGAATCATAAAATCATCTGGTTGGAAAAGACCTTTGAGATCATCAAGTCCAACTGTATGTGTCCCCTACTAAACCATGTCCCTAAGAAGCTCATCATGGAAAAGAGCCTGTGGTATATCAGGATATAAAAAGGGATGTCAAAAGCACAGAGTTGTTAAAAGCATTAAGTAACTGATGCCATCCAGTGCACGTCCTTTCAAGATGAAAGCTATTTTGATAGAGGAAGCATGAACAATCACGAGGGATAGCTGGTAAAAGCTATCAGCTATGGTTTGAATAGAGAATAAAATGAGGAGCAAAAGTAGAACAAGCTCTACTGCTCAGGTGCCTTTCTGGAAGATTTTTATGAGGATGCCAAACACACTTTTCCAACCTTAAGGATATGTCAAGTTGCCACTCAAAATCTAGTAAATGAAAAGCATGGAGGATGCAGGCATTGAAGAAAGGAGATCAGCAAAATGTAGAATAGTAACAAAACTAGTGCAACAGTTTTACATGTGTATCACAGGATGCAATTCAATAAAAGAAATGCAAACACTCCATATTCACCTGGAGTAGTCAGCTGTGCAAGAACATCATCGGAAAACATGAATTTGACTGCAAATCTACCAACAAAGACCAAGGGGATCTGAATCACAGACAGAACATGAGTCACAAAATAGGCTATGGTGAAAAAAGCTACGTCGCAGTGGGATATATAGAGTGTGAGATTCTGTGGGTAAGGCCCCTATTAAAAGAGTAAGACTCCAGAAAAGATTGGACCAGTTTGGCAGAAAATGGAGAGAAGAAACCGGAATGACTGGAGGTCTACAAGACATGCCCTTTCTGTAATAACCTACAGGGAAAGACTGAAAGAACCAGAAATATTTCGTTTATAAAATGCAAAAGTGTCCATAAAGCTGAGGGAATTAATGCACTCTCCATCTCATATGGTGAGCACAGGGAATAATAAGCTTAAACTGAAGCAAAGGAGATTTTGATTAAATGTGATGAAAAAATTTCCATCAGTAGGGATACAGAAATCATAAAATATGCTGTGCAGGGAGGCTGTGGAATCCACAGCTTCGGAGGTTTTTCAGAAAGAAAAAGGCAAATATTTGTTATTTATTTATTTCTCTACAGGGGGGAATTTATCCAGTTTGAAAGGGAAGATAAACCAGCCCCTCAGGCTACACCTATCCTCCTAAACTCTCCAGGGCCAGGAACAGGCTCAAGCACTGCTACCCAATTACTCACTAAGCTACCCATAGCATCCCCATGGAAGCTTAGCCCTGCACTGTCCACTGTTCACCCACAGAGATTGTCCCCAACAGCCACTGTGGACAAGGCCACCATTCGGGGGGGGAAAGTATTCAACTGCATCATCGTGTTTGTCCTCAGGGCAAAAGAAAAGATCATGACCCTGTTCCTTGCAAAGATCTAGCCAAAAAGTGCCCTCCAGTCCTAATTTCTGTACCAAGCTATTTTTAACAAGGAGAATCCAAAAGCCCTCTCTAAATATGTGCAATTTAAATGAACAAGCTTTATGTATACAACAACAACCCAGCTCTGGGCCATTCATGCAATTTTACTGCACTTAGCAGCTCTATATAAATAACATAAGAAAATAAATATTCCACATGTAAGCATAAGATGTTCATAAATCCAGACCTGTTGTAATAATTCATTGCAATATTATGAAGATAAAAGTCCCATTATCCCAAGCACTTTCACAAATCCGTAGCAAGAGACACTCCCTGTCCCAAACTTTGCACAATATGGTTTGAGACAATACAGCAGAGGTTAAAAATGTGTGGTCATGTAAGACATTTGGTTACATAAAGGACATTTTTCAAAGTGTAAAAATGAGATTCTCTATAGTAATTTTCATTATAAGGCACATTACAGCATTTCCTCCCCCACATAGGCTTAAATCATTTTCCAGGAGGTTCAGCTCAGTAAGGTTTATACAATGGTGTGACTGCTTCAAAATTTAATTTTCTTGTATGAATACACACATTACTTAATCTGTTAAATGCCTGTCTAGTTGCCTGTATTTAAGAAGCTTCAAATACTGAATAGTACAGGTATTGTCCTATATTTAACTTGGTAATTGTAATGGGAGGAGGGTGAAACACTGACAGATTCAACAAGCACAAGCTGCTCTTTTTAAGAGTAGTAAATTTTAAAGCTATTCTGTCATTCAGGCCTTGCACGTTTCTAAGCACCATTGAGAGTCTGGGTATCAGCACTTCATAAAATTGTTTCCTAAAGGGAAATTCAAAGAAATGTTGCAAAATGGACCCATGTATTTCTTACAGTACTGAAAATACCATCTACGCCAGGGCTATTTTTCTTTCAAGCCATCAGAAGAAAAACACCACAGGCATCAGCTAGTTAGTAATCTCTTAGTGCACTGACCTGTTTGATGTTCACAGGGGGGTTAGTCAATATATTAGCCTTAGATAGGGTACCATTAGTAATTTATGCATGATTTTTTTTACATAGCTCAGTCTCCATCTGCCCCACAGCCTGCAAATTCCCATCTGTCACACACTATTTTTTCATAACTCACCTTTTTATGTATTAAAGTTATTCATCCTGTATATATTTTGGCTTTATGCAATGTGAAAAGCATGGTATTGAGACCCACATATATTTTGCAATTAAAATGTGGTAGTATGTTGCTAGTTATTGTATCCTAGCTAATGTTAAATTAATCATTTAGGGCATTTCTAATGATTCCTGTTCTAAGCCCCTCTGTACCGAGTCTCAAAAACTCACTAGACTGACCTCAAAAAGAACCCTTGGCATTTGAAGAAATCAAATGTAGATATATGCTAGCTTTTGTGGGTTAGTGCATTAGTAATTCATCTTTCAAGAACAGACAATAAAACGTCTCTGGTATGTTGTAAATGGGAATAGATTGCAATCTGTCATGGATCATCCCAAGAATGGGAGAAGGAGCTTAATGAGTCAAAGAAAAAAAACAGGGAGAAATTGAATTTGATAAGATACACCTGCTAAATCATGTGTTTTCTGGTGATGAGGCTGGATCTAAAGCAAGTATTCTACAAAAAGTAAGGTGACTGAAAAACCTAGAGAGGCAGAGTATATGAAAAAGACTGAATCAATGTTTGGTGCTATGTGGAATGGTCCTTCAGCTCAGGCACGCTGTTGTTGAATTATCTATCTATTCCTGGTTTTTTTATATATGAGTACACTTTACACACATTTTTTTCTAGCAGCAATGTGTTTACATTCATCTATCTGAATTATTCCTGGAATGATACAGCTCACAGGCAGAGTTAATAAATCCACTTCGCCCTCCCTTTTCAGAGCTGACTCCCCAGCCTCTGGTTAGGTAGCGACGTTTGCTACACAGTGCAGGAGGCAACTGGAAAGAGGGATAAAAAACACCAGCTTGTGGAGAAAATGTCTGAATAGAGTCCAAAGCAGGCAGCCTCCTTCAGAATTGCCTCGGCTGACCTTGAACAAGATCTTGAAGCAGCGTGGCAGCATCACTGCAGCACTTGATTTGGTTTATACACCCCACTTCTAACAGCAGGACTTCAGCAGAAGCTGTGCTGTCTGCACTGGGAGGCACTGGGATGACTACAGCATCCTCCTGGGAGGAGGCATTTTTTTAGGGTGACTTTGAAGAGATCCCAGAATCAACTTCTCCAGCTTTCTACACGAGTCCTCTGCCTGTGAGGTTGTTATTTAGACAGTGGAAAACAAATGTTTACTCACTGTATCTTCATAGCAGTTGCTACCCCTCATCACACCCTAAAACACTTATTTGTGCCAGAAATTATCTTGAACAACACTGTTAAACAGCCTTGCTACAGGATTTTTAAGTGAGTAAAGTATTGCCCTCTTTCATGGCTGAAGCCACTGTTTCCTGCCAGGCTTTGCAGTTCTCCTCACTGTGATTTTGAGCCATAGGATTTGGCTAAAGAATTTTGGGCTGTGGTCTGCGACTGGAAAAAGAAAAGACACTCCATGAAAAGTCATGTGCCATCTCGTCTGATGTACCTGCTGGCAGAATCTCATCTCTATCATTCAAAAGAAGGAAGAACAGTGCTTTTCCAAGCTACATTTTTAGGAATCTCTTTAAAATTGGCTGAAGTGAGGTGGAAAAATTAATTCTAAATTTATTCTGATAGTACTCTATATTGCACCATACCTAGATGAATATATTGGACTGTACAATATTATAACATGTATGATATTTATGGCATTAATGATTTTAGCATTAAGCACTTCAGCAGTAACAAGCTGTTTGTTTAATAGTGGTTTTACCCAGCTGATCTCCATTCTTCCTATATCAGCTATGGGATTTGTGAATCTAGGGATTTGTGAATGCAGGAATTCGTGAATCCTCTAGGTGCAGAGATTAACACGACATGTTTCCTTTATCTCAAAATATTTACAGTATATTTATCAAAATTTATAGAAGTTTTTAAATAATAGGTTGTTTATTTCTAATTTTATTATGAGTCATTAAATGTTGTTCCTCACAGCAGGGCCTTCTTTATTCTCAGTAACGGCAACTGAAGTGTTTTCTACTTTAGTTTTCCCATTAGGCACAACAAATCTTTCTCTTGTTGCCTGTGCATGCTCTGACTGCCATTTCAACACTGACTCACGACTGAGAGGAGATTAAGACTTTGACTTGACAGGTTATAATCCTCTGCCTGCAATGGGAATGTCTGATGCCTGCAGAGCTTTTCTATTTTACACCTGCCAGTTCGTGCCTAAGGAGACACCATGGCCCCATCTGATGTAATTCAGCTCGTCCTGATTAGATGGGGGGGGGGAATACACACATATCTAATTGAAGCATGGGAATTATTTTACTGGATTACTAATGCACTAGGAAAATCTATTACATTTATTAAATAAGTGTTTGGTCACATGTAACCTGGCTCACTTCATTACACAGGTTCAAGGTTGGAAACAGCATCCTGTGGAGTGGTTGGAGCTTTGGTTGGTTGCTGAACAGGCAGCATTTTTCATATTCTTTCCAATACATCCTTATGGATCCTCTCTTTCTTGCACAAATGCTAAGAACAGTGTCTGTTCTACAGAGCATTGCCAGTCCTTTATTACATGTTATTGCAAAAATTGAAAAAACTTACCTTAAATAAAATGTAGCAATAGAGTTGTACAAAACACACTTCTGTTGTATTTTCTTATGTGCTCAGTTTCTTACCATCTGCTTTGCACATAATGCTTATGCTTGTGGAGCAGCTTCCAGGACTTTGGCATTTCTGTTGCAGATGCCATGCTTCTGCCCTGTTTCAATGCCAAGCTTTTATTTGATTTGAAAAACAACATACACAGGTTATACTCCGGTTGATAAAGGTGAAACAGTGTAATTGAAGAAAAATATTTCTGTAGGAAAGATTAAAAAGCCTGCTAGGGCTACCTCATATCAAGTTGGTAGATACTGATTCTGAATTTATATCTAACTGTCATTTATTGCCATATTGAGGGAATGTATCTATCCAACCTAGAACAATGCCAGAAAAGTCCTGAGGATCATTTTAGAAGCAGTTTTTTACACCATGTTTTTCTTCCAAGAGGACATAGCAGGGAGGAAGACAAAAGTGGGTTTATGGCACTGACACAGCAGGAGGACCCTGCCTAGTGTCAGAGGACTCCTCAAAGCCACTCCATGACCCTGACCACACTGGGTACAGGGCATGGGTCAGGTCATCTCTCAGCACAGCATCTACAGAGCTGCATGCCTAGCCCAGGTTTGGGTTATTTCAGTAAATACAGCAAAGTATTCATAACATTATTATTATTATTACTGTTACTATTTTCTAAGCTTACCTGCTGGTGGAAAAAATACTGATTTCCTAATTTCTGTGATTATTCCTGCAAGTTTGTCTTCCAGGCTCCTTTCCTCACAGGGAGCTTTAATTGTGTGTTTCTGAGCCTTTTACAGTGATGGGACACTTAGGAGAACTACAGAACCATCTTTATTTAGCAGGTGATTCTAAGTTAGGCAATTAAACTGGGCTGCTGTGCTTTGCCTTGCAGACTGGTCATATTCCTTTACTATTTTTTGGGGGGAGGGGGCAAACTTTATATAGATTTTCTGGTTGAAGTCCTGAAGTATTCATCCATGTCTGTGCTTGTCACCTCCCTGGGTGTCTTAACAGTATAATTCTATCTCCTGAAAAGTTTCTTTCCTTGTCTTTTCCTCAGCAGAGGGAGTATTACTGCAGATAGAGGAATGGCATCATCATCCATTTCACCTGGAGGTTGCCTGAAGCTGGGCCTGGGGAGAAGAGTCAAACAGCTGAGTTTAAAACAGGTGGGGAAACAAACAAACAAACAATACAAAGACTACAAATAGGCCCTGACACTTGTGAAATAATCACAGGGCAGCTCTGTTTGTAACTAATTCTTGACTCATTTCTGCAGGTGTCCAAAAGGTCCTGCTCTTCCAGCACAGACAGGGGAAGAATCACAGCAGGGCTAGGCTGGGGCACCAGTTAGGACAGGTCACATTAGTGCTGTTTGTGGAGCCATGGGCAGCTTTGGATGTGCAAAGCACTGCTGTTTTCCCGTGATGCTGGGTTCCTGCTGGCATGCCTGGAGGCTGTGGGGTTGCAAGCAGGCCACAGCTTGGCTGGCAGAAGCCTTCCCACTGCCTGTTCTTCAGATGTCCATCCTAACCCTCCTCTCAGTGCCTGGTGTAAAGCCTCAGGATGAAAGCCAGCTCCACTGAAGTCAAAAGCAAAACTCTACTTGAGTGGATGAAGTCCAGCCACTGCCTGGAGCCCCATAGTAGGTCTCCTGTCTCATAATGTCCCAGTCTTAGTATTTATGGAAAAAAGATTGAGCAAATGTGCAACTTTTGAGCCATGTGAAGGCTTAGAAACACCATTTTCCTCTTTGACGTGGTGCATCTTAGGTGGAGAGGAAGCTGGCTTGCAATATCTGAATACTTGGGCCACTTTCACAACAGGCTGGCACTAATCTACATCCATGCATCCAGGATCCTCAGCTGCATGTTCTCACTGCTGCTGGTGCTGTCATGAATGCTCCTGCAGCTGCACTGTCATCCAGACTAGGGACCTGACCCATGAGAAAACAGCCCTTCCTTGGGTGAAGTAGGGAAGGAGGAAGGACTTGACCCCAGTACAGCTGATGTAGTTGCATAAATACCCAGGAGGTAGCAAGTGGATCTGTTTGGGCAGGGGGCAGGAGAAGGTGAGATAGCCCATTTTGGAAGTAGCTAGTGCTTAAGTCAGCATAAAATTATGGCTAAGTTATCTACTCAGGTAGCAAAGTGGGTGCACCCGTTGTGTTTTCAGGGCATAATGCTGGACCTCAGCAAAATGAGGTTGTGGGTCACATTGTAACACCTCATTAGCCAGCACAATATCAATTCCAGTACTTACATACAAGATTCACTATGAAATTCATAAGGGTTATGAGGAACTCAGATTGATTACCCCAAGGAAGTGGAACATCTCCCATTGTGGTTATTTAAGAACAGCACAAATATGCATGAGGTGCCTCCCTACTTCCCCTTTTTTGTAATTCCATACAGAAAAAAGGTATTCTAAAACTATTTCAAAACTCAAATGCATTCAAATATATCAACGTGTGTCTTAGATAAAGAAAGCATCAAAGCCATCAGTATGTTTTTCAACAGCTACAGCTTTGTCCCCATGCTTCACAGGGGGTGTCCTTCACCAGCAGCAAGCACCACTTTAGAGTCAGGGCAGCTGCATAGTTCAAGCACCAGTAAAACCCTTGAAATCATTGCTCTCTCTCTCTTGAACAATTACCATTTACTGAAACCTGTAACTGAGACCCCAGTTCAAGGACAGCTTTAGGATAGGTTCATCACAAGTACTCCATTTCTGGCAGGGCAATCCCTCAGCACTCACATCTTCCCTTGCATGCCATGACCTCTGACAACCACTGGAAATAGATGTTTGGATCTCCAGAGTGCTTGTTCACTTCTCAATTCCACTTCATCTGCTCTCATTAATAACAGAACAGGTTTGATCTGGAGAAAATTTAGCCTTTATAGCCAGCTAAGTCAAGGAAGTATCGAGGTCTTTATGAGGTCCTTTTGAGATTTCCCCCCCCCCATTTATCTATCTGGGAACCGTTTCACATGTGCAGGGTTTTTCTTACATTTACTGAGCACCAGAAATCAATCAGAGTGCGGGAAACCAAAATCTTGATGCTTCATCAATATTTCAAGCCCCATCAACAACACATTCAATTTTATTCAGAAAGGAATTGGAAATTTTGCTCTGTTTTCAGCTTTGGAGTGGTGCCAGTCCTGTTCAGCAAAGTTATGGTGCCCAAATGTTCCCAACTGCCCCTTGCTGCCACCAAGCCCAGCAGCCCCGTGTACAATGCCACCTCTGTGACCACAGAGGGGTGTAAGAGGGGTTTCACATGATTTATTTGCTTCTGCCACACTTAATGTGGCAAAGAGCCCTGCCAGTGTGGCAGGAGAGAGGGAGCGGGTGATTTCAGTCTCTCTCAGAAACTTTGGGCCAAAGCTCTTGCCCCTCTGCCCTCACTCTGTTTGCAGAGGGCACTGACCATCAGGGTAGCAAAAATCTGGAGTCTTTACTGGGAATCCCTCCTCTCCCTAGCGCTGGCTTTTATGATGCTGGTTTGGTTTTTTTTACCTCAAAGGCAACAAAACATTATCCAGAATAATGGACTTCATTTTCAGAAGAAGGCAGCAGTAAGTCAGGCATAACAGACTCAAAGACATTTAGAAAGATAGGAAAACATTTCTTTGCAAGTGCTACAGCTTTCAATCCAATCTTTATTCTTTTTGGTTCTTTTCTTTGCAAGATTATTGCAGCTTTATCTTTGCTTAATCAACAGTGGTAGCATTTTGAGGGCTTCTAAGGCAGACCCCAACAGGGTCAAATCTTTTTCTCATATTTTCTTCTCTGCAGAAGTATAATTTTCTCAAACTAAGCTCCCCAGTTCCTCTCTACATTTTCTGTGTGACTGTTGCATTAAGACTCAACAGTCTTCTACCCATTCAAAGTGCACTGGATTGACTAATGGAACAAGCATCATGATTCTGGAGAAGTATTTCCAAAGCGTGTATATTCTTGTTGGGCTCACGGTGTTTCTCTCAGTGGGAGAGTTACTATGCTTAGATGAACATGTTGTGCACCAGTTAGTCAGGTACCCTGGAGATTACACGTAGCATTTTAAAGGAACATCATGTCTTTTTGACTTGCTTTCATGCACTTTTTTTGACAGCTTGCTCTTTCTAGTTTTTCTTCCCCAACTGAACTGATGTTTTCAAAAGTCTTAGAAAATTAGATATGAATGTTTTTTATTTTATTCTTCCTGTTCAGTACCTATGCACTTACCTCTCCTTTTCTCCCATCCCATTGTGATTAATGTGCAGCAGCACAAATCTTGCAATTATTGAAAACACAATTCAGGGCTACAGTTTCAAGAGATCAAAAAAAATAACCCATAAAGAAATGGGAGTTTGATTTTTCACTTTCTGGCAGTCAAGACAATACGTGAAGTCAAATATATAGTTAGGAGACAGCTAAGAGGGTAAGCTACAGCCTTCAAGAGAGGCTGCATGGACTTCTACTGCCCAGCAAAAGCCCAGGAGGGATGCATTCCCCCTCACTCAGGCACAGCCTGGCCTGTGGCCTCTGCAAAAGCTTTTTGTGCTTTTTTGCCCTTGTTTTGAGAGAAAACCTGAACTGTGGGCAGGCCGCCCAGCAAGGCAGGCAGGCGTGGAAAGGGAGATTAAGGCTTTGTCTTTAACACCTCTCAAGAAATAAAAAAGGTGTTTTCTTTACTTCGGAACAAATAATGGGAATGTGATAAATTTGCAGGAGAGGCAGGGCATGACAGTTTTACTGCAAGAAAAACCCAGTAAGGTAAAGTACTCAACTCTGCCTCTTCGTCTTCTCTACAAACATCTTTTCAAGATAAACTCATTTATTCTGTGCTAAAACTGCAAGGTATTATCTGCACATTGGGGTTTTTAACCTCAGGAGACTTCATTCATGTGAGGTGCCTCAAGGGGTAAAATACACCATTTTTAGGAAATAAAAAAGAAAAAAAAAAGAGAGAAAAAAAAAGAAAAAATAAAAGAGAAAAAAAAGACAAGCACTGTTTTGGACTGAATGTTGCTTATTTTAAACTCTTCCATCCCAGGTTCCTATTGTTTTCTATGAAGCTTGCATACTCAAAAGTGCTCCTTCCCTCCTATAGATAATGAAATACCAAGGATTAAGTAGTATAGAGCTGCTATGCAGGTCAGGGTTTGGGAAGAACTACTGTTTAGCCAGCAACATCACAGTAGAAGAGTAGCAGGAAGACACTGAAGGAGACGCTTCTCAAGAGCCAGAGAAAAGCCTGGAGGTGTGCAAAGGGCCTACACTTCTCTGTTTGCAATAACACTGGTGGATTAAGGCAATGACAGGACAGGACAAAGAGAAAGACTGACCAGGGAATGCTGAATTTATTTTAAATGCTCTATATTACGTGACATATGGAGGTAGTCATGCAGCCTTTTGAGGGTTAACTCAACATCCTGAAATTCCCTTATAATAGGCAGATCAAATCTTCTGCTCTACATCATTCTTTCCACACACACACCCCCACCCCCCTCCGCCCGCCCCCGAGAAGAGCGTATGAAAGCTGTCAAGGCCATCACCCACGCAGCCCAAAGGCTGGTCCCACCTTCCACATCCCCAGGCTTGTTGTGCACACACCTTCCTAATGGGTTGGAATTGGCTTAATTTGATCTCGACAAAATAAAATTAAGTAAGCACAAAACCACTGAAGTTATTATAGAGAACACCTTTCTGAATCATATTTATCTTCATGCCATGCCAGGAGATAATCTCCAGCTAAATCCAACCTCAACTGAAAAGAAATATGGAACTAATTCAGCTCAGTATGCTTAAGATCTCAACAGCTCAGTAACTACAGCTACTAAACATTCTTTAAACCTTCTCCTTTCCCGGGCTGTTTTGGGAAGCTAATCTGGATGATCACCCTCAGAATCAATTTTAACTTCCATGTTTTGTTGACTTTATTAAATTTTTAAAAATACCTTTTTCAGAGGTCTCTCATCTACCATAGATGCCTGAACATATCTATCCTGCCATATTTAGACTGCCTGTTCAACTGCCTGTTGCTCTGCTTTCCCTGTTGGTTCAAGTTGATCATACAGAGATGGAAATCAGTTCTGTCTGTTGCAGAACAAAGAATGAGATATATTGATATTCAACTGACAGCAGTTGTGATTAAATTGTGATTAAAATAAACTCACATTCAGTTGTCAGATGAAATCCTGAGTAAGTGTAAAATCACTACAGCCCCTTTGAATTCATTGAATTTCTGCCCCTTTTCATCAGCTGAGGCTCTGACAAGAGCTGGACTCTTCTGAGTAATCTTCAGCTCCCTATTACTAACAAAAATCAGTAATTTGCTTTTCAAAACATCTTGCAATGTTTCTATCCACTAATTGGAGCAGACGTCCTCTTCAACGTTTCTTGTAGTTCGAACATGAAGCAGGAATCCCGCACCAATTCTTGCTGAATCAGGGCTCAGTGCATATACTACCAATCCCTTTTTTCACAAGGGTGCTTAAAATAGCAGCTTCAGTCCATTCGAGCTCACTGGGAAATCTGTCAGCAAATTTCATGGGTTTTTATTACAAGACCAATTTTAGAACCAGAAAAAAAAAAATCATAGCATTGATAAAGCTCCAGAGTGTTTTAAAAGAATCCAGGTGGAGTCAGGTCAGCACTGCAAATACTTTAACAACAAAGTGCCAAAATTCCAGGATGAATTCACTTTTAACACGTTCAAATCATCTTGGATTGGCTTTCCACAAACACTTGGGCAATCAAAATGCTGATTGACAGCAGTGTTTACACTTCATTTCTTATGAAGCTGCATATGCAAGTATTCATGGTTAATGAGCTTTGCATTAGCATTAGCAATTACTCTTGCTCAAAATGCTCACATATTTCTGAGTTTAGGAGAGCAGGTAGGTGTCCATCCCAGGCAGTATCAAAGTGTGTGCTTAAATCCCAAAGACTTCCTCCAGGCACAGTTCTAAATTCATCTGTTGACATGTAGGATCTCAGAACTGAAGCTGTAATGAGACTGGGGGAGGTGGCAACTGGGTGCCATATGACTTACCAACCAGAAAACTTAAATAGTCGGCACCTTGCTATTGCCCAGAAACTTTAAAAAAAAAAACATAAACATGACTGGCTGAAAGATTTCTAATAATACATCTTAAGAGAAATTGCAAATCCTTGGAGATGTTCTATAATTAAGGAGCATCCATTTTTTAGTCACTTCTGTGAAACATCAGTTTAAAATCAGGCCAGTCTAGCACTTACTTTTTTGGTGATTTTTTTTGTGGAATCAAGACCTTTTAGACCACACTGCAGGCATCCTGGTTAATACAAGCAGATAAAGGACTTCTGACATGTTCCTAAAAGAGAAGAGAAGAAAAAAATCCTCAACATCTAAGAGCCCAATGTAGTAGTAAAATATTAAGTAACTCCTAATGCCTTGCCTAGTTGTGTTGAAGGGAAAGTCTGATTTAAATGCACACACCCACCTCCTGGGATAGTTTTCTGGGCTCTGTAGTCCTATTTCAGCCACATTCTGAAGGGTGTCTTGAAGTATCACAGTATCACAGTATCAACAGATTTGGAAAGGACCTCAGAGATCATCAAGTCCAACCTATAACCCAACACTAACACCAACCCATCATCTAAACCATGGCACTCAGTGCCTCATCCAGTCTCCTCTTAAACACCTCCAGGGTCGGTGACTCCACCCCCTCCCTGGGCAGCTCATTCCAATGACCAATCACCCTTTCAGTGAAGAACTTTTTCCTAACATCAAGTCTAAACTTTCACTAACAAAGCTTGAGTCCATGCCCTCTAGTTCTGTCACTGGTCACCTGAGAGAAGAGACCAACCCCTGCCTGACTACAACCTCCTTTTAGGGAGTTGTAGAGAGCAATGAGGTCTCCCCTGAGCCTCCTCTTCTTCAGACTAAACAGCCCCAACTCCCTCCTCGTAGGGCTTGTGCTCCAGCCCCTTCACCATCTTGGTTGCCCTCCTCTGAACACACTCTGAAGTCCCTCCCAGGGCAACAGGAGACTGGGATGGTCACGGTAGTGCTGCTGAGCTGAATACCTCCTGAAAGGGCAGTGGGAAACCAACCATTATGTGAAGAAATTTGAAATAATGTGGAGAAGTGGATGATTTCAGCTGGGAACTGAAGTAAAAATAGAATTAAACCCGTCGTGCCTGTGAATTTTGAAGGTTGAACCATGCATTGCAGATATATCATTATGAAATATGACTTCATGGTTCTTCATGGATGTGTCCCTCAGGGCCCAAATGCAACTCTGCATAGACTGTTTCACATTTGGTTGACTTTGAGCAAACCTATAAAATCTATTACTGTTACCACAGTCGGTGCAAGAAACACGAATCATGAAGAATGTATTTAAATCCTTATTATCTTCTGCTCTTTTTTCAGGCTTTCAAGGAGGAAGATGATAAAAAGCATGATGATTTACATTTACAGGGACATTTTTGGCGTAATTTTGTATTCCAGTCCTAAGGATGGGCATCAGGACACAGACTCATACATCATAATTTTGGAGTACTAATAATAAACATGCATAAATTACTTTTAAAATGCAACAGTAATTAGGAACCTGAACACTGCATGCTGTTAGAAAACAACCAGCCTTTCCTAGGCCATAAAGAACGTCCCTTACCCATATGCTTATTCTAGGAAAATGGAATTAAGGTCTCTAAGTACTGCTTTAAATAAATGCTACCAATACAGGAGTAAGACCTGAAGGTAGGAAGGATAAGGAAAGAAAACTTGAGAAAAAAAAAATCCCAACTTAAATATTCTGGCTGGAATCTGAATGTTCTTCCAATAAGTAAAAGAATTGCTAACTGGTGCTGCCGACTTGTGCTGTTCCTGCTGCATCTGCCACCATGTTATTATTTTTTGGCCTCAAGCATTGCTGTGGAGCTCACTTTAGCTAATGATCATGCAACTAACAGCCTGTCATCCTTGATAGCTGCAGGAAACAAAATGGAATTTGTCCCTACTCTATTAGCCATGCTTTCTAAACACACTTCCTTTGGCCATATGTATTGAGCATTACATGCAATGGCTGCTCTACTACCTCTCGACTGGATACACGCAATAAAGACAAATATTTTAGGGCAGTAGGTAGAAGTTTGCACAAACTTCTTTGGCACACCCTTGAAATAGAAAATCACTTAAATCATAGCTCAGTTTTTGGAGTAAATGTGAGAGATGAAAAGCAGCAGGTCAGTAGACCAATAACAATGCCAATTTATTGCGAGACTCAGTTTTTGCCTGAGGTCACCTAATTACTTGTGGTATTGTGACCACAATGAGATGTAACACAAGGACAATTAAAGCTTCCATTTCTAGGAGGTGAAACAGTCTAACTCCAATGTGAATCAAAAGGGATGAGGCCCGCTTTGGGTCAAATCAGAAAGAGTTCCTGATTTGTGAGATATTAAAAGACAGGGAGAGATTAATCTCGTTAGTGATAGTCACCGTAATCGCTGCTGCCCCAAAAGCAGTGGGCACCAAGCTGTGTCAGGAGAAAATCTGACTGCCCATTGGTGCCTACAGTGAGCTGAGAGGGCTCAGAAGCCTGAAACCTCTCTCTGCTCTGGTGCATTTGCCACGGTGCCGCTGAGATGACCCACATGCTGCAGCGCTGCCGAGATGACCCATTTCTTATGGCAGTGAACTGATCGGTGAACTGGCAGGAAAGCACGAGAGGAGGGAACTGGGGAACTGGGGAAAGCAAGCAGTGGATAGCTTTTGGGCAGACTATTGCTGTGTCAGGGTCTGTCCCTCTAGACTACGTTTCCCTGTTCCACAAATAGCATTGCATTAAAGAGTTCAGGGAAAGTGAAATGCTGTATCTTGCTTTTACCACTATTTTTCCCATTCCGAACAGCATTTTCTCTTTCTTTCTCTGGTCACTTTTTTCATTGCTCACATTTCATCCTCTTGACTAAGAACACAAGTACTTGAGATTTACTGCTGGTTTTGAGTGTTCAGTGACAGATAAAGGAATCTTACCTCTTGCCTTGGACTCAGGACCTCTTAGCATATATCCAAATGAAGTGTGAGGAAGCATTTGGACCCACAGGGATCTCCATTTATCCTAAAACATGGCTCAAGGAATAACCACTTGCTGCAAGGCAATATAAGGCTTATTCTCTGCACCCCAGCTCTGCTACTTTTCAGCAACCAAGGTTGGGGTCCTGCATATTTAGATATTCTCACTTTGGAAAAAGGACTGAAAATACAGCAAATGCACAGGTACCTCTTTCCACATTATTTAGAATAAAATTAAAAGATTTAATTCTTCGTGTTGTAGGGTGTAATCACCAGAAGTGGTCTGAAAAGGTAGAGTAGTAAATAAGTAGGTATATTAATTCTCCATGTCCTTTAATTAGCTTCATTAGCCCCACATCAGACTCTACTTCCTTATACCTGCCCCAGGGTCTTACAAAACGCATTGTAACTCTTCCCATACAGTACCACATTTTGCTCAGCACCAGCTTTCCAACAAAGCCAGTTTGTACACTTCGCCTTTTCTATACACATCAGCCATTCCCACAACCTCAACAGTCACTGACATTTTTGTTTAACTGCAAAATCCCAGTTGTGTACACACACTCCCTTAAGAGAAAATCACTGTCCCAGTCCTAGCCTCTGCCTTCTGCAATCTGGGCCATGTGGATAGAGCACTCAGAGGTGAAGACTGAGGAAAAAAAGTCATTGAGTATCTATCTCAGCTTTCTCCATATACCACGTAACCAGGCCTCCTGTTTCCTTCCAGAGAGGGCTCACATTTTCTATAGTCTTCCTTTTATCACCAACATACCTGTAGAAGCTTTTCTTGTTACCCTTGATTTCCCTGGCCAGATTTAATTTTATCAGGGCTTTAGCTTTCCTAACCCAATCCCTGGCTGTCACAACAATTTCTCCCTGTTCCCCCTGGGCTATCTGTCAAGCAGATCCCTGAAGAGGCCAAACTCTGCTCTCCTGAAGTCCAGGGTAGTGAGTTGGCTGTGCACCCTCCTCCCTGCCCTAAGATCTTTAACTCCACCATTTCACAGTGCAGATTCGGCTTCCCTTGAGCTTCACATTCCCTACAAGCCCCCTCTTTGTGGTGAGAACAAGGTCCAGTATAGCACCTCTCCTCATTGGTTCCTCTTAGAGAGGAAGTTATCATCGATGATGCGTTCCAGGAAGCCCCTGCATTGTTTATACCCTACTCTGTTGTCCCTCCAAAAGATATTGGGGTGGCTGAAGTCCCCCATGAGGACCAGGGCTTGTGAATATGAGGCTGCTCCTATCTGTCTACAGAAGACCTCATCTGCTTAGTCTTCCTGGTTATGTGGCCTGTAGACGATCCACACTACAGCATCACCTGTCCCTGTCTTTCGTTTAACCCTGACCCATAAGCTCTCAGTCAGCTCTCAGATCCATCCCCAGAAGGATCTCCATGCACTCCAGTTGGTCATTGACACAGAGGGTGATGTCCTCTCCTCATCTCCCCTACCTGTTCTTCATAAAGAGCCTGATCATCTGTAGGAAGTCTAGGGAAAGCAAAAAAGGAGTTACAAGAAAAACAGGAAAAGGGGGTCCGTTAGTGTAGAAAATGGGGGATGTGAGACATTTTGCAGTACTTAGAACATTATTGCAAAATAACCTGAATTAATTCATTTCCATGTGACTGAAGACAGGGGAAAAATATAATGGGTTTATGTTACAGCACGAGGGATTTAAAATTGCCTTTAGGAAAATGGTTAAAGGTAGTTAAACACTGGAGTATCCATTGGGGAGGGAGTGGAATACTAAACTGAAGTTATAGGGGATAAATCCACTACTTTTATGGTGGTCTTGACATAAGACTGTTAAAAGTTTAAATGTGTTTCTTTGGAACATCCATATCTTGCCAATTAGAAAGGCAACTTGTTGTAGCTGGCAATGTCCTTGGGAGAGGCAGGAGCATATCATCTCCAGCACAGAGTAGTGTTGCCTCTGCAGTCTGCTTTGCTGCAACACACGAGGCTTTCTTTCCATTTCCTGGTTGACAAAAATTCTATGTGACAAAACTATGGACCCTTCACTTTTTTCTCTTAAGTGGAGAAACAATCATTCCAGTGTTCAGGTGACAAGTGACTTGTTCAGCTGCTTAGTAAACACTGCTAATTGCACTCCAGTTTTGAAGTCTTGAAACCATAAATTCGCTCTACTGCACTTGAGACAGAACCACAGAGGCTTGAGGAAATTAATGCAAAAGTGAAAAGCAAGTTTTTGCTTTATCAATCACATGGAAAAGCATCACGATCTTCAGAGGTCTTTTGGGTTTTCAGAGAAGTTATCCCAAGTTAGGTCTTTATCTTCAAGTGTTTCATAAAAATTAATAGGATCATAGAATCATAGAACCACCCGAGCTGGAAGGGACCCAGAAGGATTATCAAGCCCAGCTCCTGTCCCTACCCAGGACACTCCCAACACTCTCCCCGTGTGACTGAGGGCATTGACCAAATGCTTCTGGAATGCTGGCAGAGTGGGTGCTGGGACTGCTGCCCTGGGGAGCTGTTCCAGTGCTCCACCACCCGCTGGGGGAAGAACCTCTTCCTGATACCCAGTCTAACCCTGCCCTGGCACATCTTCCTGCCATTCCCTCCAGTCCTGTCCCAGGTCACCAGAGAGCAGAGCTCAGCCCCTGTTTCCCCTCCCTCCCTTGAGATAAGGCAGTGAACAGCTCTGAGATCCCCTCTCAGTCTCCTCCAGGCTGAACAGACCAAGGGACTTCAGCCATTCCTCATGCTACTCTCCCTCCAGACCCTTCCCCAGCCTTGTGGCCTCCTCTGGACACTCTCCAGTAGTTTCTATCCTGTGTCTCCCAAAACTGCCCCCAGTGCTTGAGGTGGGGCCTCCCCAGTGCAGAGCAGAAACAGAAGAAAACAGTGTAAAGTAATAAGCAACCTGGCAGAGCACCTGAGAGTTATATTCCCTAAATGCTCACATTTAGCCCACACCACCTCTGTTAACTTCATAGAAATCTGATACACTACAGTCTTTTATTCATTGGAAAGGTCCTTTAGTTTAAGCAGTAGGTGACTTTACAAGTGTCACCTGGAGGTTAAAACATTCAGCATCTCCACACTAGAAATCTCAGAACAGGAAAAAGCCCAGGAGCCAGTCCTGGCACAGGGAAAACCAAGGCGAGGGCGTTTTGGTCAGTGAGTGAAGGTCCTGGAGAAAGCTTAATTATATAGAGGCTTTATAAGGTATGGAAGGTATTAATTTTAAACAGTAAATGGCAAACTAAACAGAAGATTAAATATAGGGCCTCACAAACAACTCCATTTGTTACTTTATATTTACATTACAAAAATAAAATGACTGCTGAATTGTGTCAATCTTTTACTATACAAATTTGAGTGAATAAACTAATATTCTTACTGGTGGTCAGGTTCTCTGTGCATAGACTTTTATTGGAGCAAGAATTGCTGTTTTCATTTCCATTGATCGCTAGGATTATGTATGTTTGCACTTATTACATCCTTTTCACTGGAAAATTAGCTGTAAGTGACAGACATACGAATTTTAACATGGAACAAAATCTGCTTTAGCTTAGCAAAGCATCTCCATTGTGCAGGAAAGACTATACATTGACATATTAGGATAAGCCTAATGTGGAAAAATCCATTTGCATTTCATGGGAATGGTAGATACTAGTTAGGAAAACGAGTCTGCCCAATATTTTTGTCTTTATGGTAACTGTGCTGTGCAGGCAGTTCTTCCAAACATAAAACAAATGGGGCTTATAGCAGAATAGGGCACTTGGAGCATGGAAGAGCATTAGAGTCTTGCTCTCTATTTCATTTTTTTAAAAAAATAAAGTTTAAAACATAGAGCTTCTACTTGATGTTTCAAATTTAAAGCCAAAAGCACTAAAGAGTCAACTGTGGGTGCATACAGGAATATTGATTAATATTGTAAATGGGAGAGCTAATTTTTCTCCTGCTCAGAAGTAAGCAGGTATATTCTTTCTGACATTCTCTGGCCACCTCACTGATCCCTGCTATGCTCTGTCTTATAATCAGTATAATATAGGGGACAATCCATAGCTCCATTTTTATGACAAAATTACATCTTTTGTCCAAATGAGACATCTCAAAGCATCGTATCAGCAGGGCAATAATAAAATTGCTAGGCTGCTGTGTACAACCAGTAGGGAACAGAGCACAGAAAAAGAGAGGGACGGTCACACACGGGTGTAATCTCCTAGCCAGGGAAGAGCCCTAATAACAAACCTACATGAAATACAGACACTGATCAATCTTCTGCTTCCAGAGCCCCAGTTACTTTAGCACACTTTGCCATGGAGCATCTCCACTTGTCAGTCAAGCAACCATCTGCTCCCACTCACTGTAACCCCTTGCGGGTTGCCTATGCGTTAGCACAGATCTTCAAATCCCTTCCACTTCAAAGAGTTTGAGACAAGCTCTGATCCTTTCCCTCCTGCTTTGAGCATGTCCCAGCTCCACGTTATGCAGGCTGGGAAGTGCTGGCCTGTTCTAAGGTTATGTCTACCTCACATTTTGAAGACAGATGCAAGTTTGCTTCAAGCTGTTAGGAAGCGAGCCAGTTCGGATGCAGCAGCCCCGTGACTGCATTATCAGCACAACGCTGAGCCTGATGCAATAATTCTGACTGAGAAAAAGAATACATTAGCTGAGCTTCAGCCAGCACAAAGCACAGGCAAAGCAAGCTTACATCTGCCTGCAATCTGTCAGGCTGCTCCGTGTTGTGCCTGAACCGCATCATTCCCCCTTCAGTCTTCTTTGCCCACACATAAAGTGAAGTAGGGAGAGAAAACTATTCTATTTGCTTCCTACAAATGAATTTGCTGCTGGTGGGGTTCTATCAGAGTCAGTACACCTGTGTGAATGGAGTTCAGCTCTGCTCTGCTGCCATTTCTATCACAGGCACCAGTCTACGTTTGCCACAAACCCTTTATCCCCTGCCTCTACATTTAGATTTGTTCAGAGATTATTTTCTGCACTGCTACCTGCTTCCACCCACTGACAATCAGCTTGCAGAGCCCTGAAGCATGTATCAAAAAGAATAATTTTGCAATTTCTCTTTCCATTTTTGGTCTGTCCAAAAGCCCAAGAGTGTTGATAATGTAAAACTTGCAAACGCACTGCTTGCTTTCAGTGGTTTAGCATCACTTAGGATGAAACCCACAGTTTGAAGCATGTAAACATCATTAGACAATAAAGAGGCATTATCAACCCTTAGGACCATGTAACCCTGGGAGGTTTTGCATGCAAACTTTCTCAAGGTCGATTTTCCATGTTATATCTATTGAACATAAAGGCAGCACACTCTTTTATGAAGCCACCTGCCAGATGCTCTTCATTAATAGAACTTTGAGAACCTCTGTCCACAGATATTTTATCTTCCTGCCCCCTCCCCTCCAAAAAAAAGGATCCCTGATATATAAAAACACCTTCTTCAAGGAAACACAAACCTGCTGCCTGCAGCACTGTGGATCAGCTCCCTGAAGTGGCTGCCCAGTGCTTAGGTTGCAGCATTCATTGACAGACAGCCTTGATCACTTTTTGCACAATTTTCCCCAACATGTCTACAAATTCCCCTCTCAAATCACAGAATTCATGCTGGAGTGATACTCAACATGCATGCTGCTTTCTTCTGTAGGAAATGAAGGTGTTATTCAACAAATTGTCTAGCTTCTCAGTGGGGTAATACAGATTACTAGCTCTAAGAGATATCCAAATGGAATGAAATTAAGAAAATAAAAAGGTGCAAACAGGTTTCCAAGAACAAATAGCCTTTGCAAAATCTGACATGCAGGTTTCCTCCCCTCCCTGTGCTGCAAGAAATATCCAGTGGCAGTCAGTTGAGGCTAGAGTAAACCATAGGACCAACTCCAAGTTAAGGAGAGTGCAACAAACAGTATCAGCATGTCAGTGGCTCAGCAGTACCCAGTCCTCTTTCATGAATCGTGACCTCATTTATCCCTGCAACACAGGATCCATCACCTCTCTTGCAGACAGGTGCATCTGGCTTGGCAGAATTTCAACTGCATCAAACTGGTTCTCCAATCCCTTCATCCAGCAAGGAACGCTGGTGATACTTGAGCAGGAACAGGCAAAGCTGACAAAAACATCCTCAGGGCTATGTTGCAGTGGGAACTTATTTCATACTGTATTTCATGCTGTGTTTCACGCAGAAAGGGGAGACAAAAGGTCTACCTTAAGAAACTCCTCTTCCTGCCATCTTACAGAGTTTGCTAGCAAACCAAATACAAATACTTATAGTGTGAAGAAATTCCAAATATTTTTGTTCAAGAGATTTTATTCAGCCTTATACGGAAAGACTTAGGCATCTGAACACCTGCCATTTTGTTGACCAAAAAAAGACTGTTCAGTCTAATATTTGGACTGGAGACAACCAGCTGTTGGTGTGTCGTCCTGTGACTGCTTTTCCATGTCTTTCAGTCAGCTTGCCTGGGTAGAACACCATGCCTGCACGGTTAGACCATCTCCATAGTCTCTAGACGGGCTCCGTGGCTTTGTCTGCACAACATATTGTTATCAGGGATGGCTGTTCACCCCTCCAGCTCTTGCAGAGAACCTTGTGTATCCCCATGACTCCCCACAGACACCTACCAAATTCCCTAAACCTGGAATCACCAGCACTCACTGGTGATTGGAATCACTGTGCTGGGGAGAGGAACAGGAAGGATCCTCCTCAGGGGCAACTAGGAGATGAGACCCACAGATGCAGTCATGTGTTTTAGTGCTGGCAGAAATCAACCCAAGGAGGTTTTTTTTTGCCTAGCAGACAAGCTCTTCCATCTCCTGCTTCAGAAACGTGACACATGCAACAACCAACCATTGCCGTGGTCACAATGGCCAGGTGCTACCAAATTGGTACAGGAGCAAGCAGCCAGTGGCAGCTCCAGGTATCTCCCTGGGACAGGGATGGGACATGGGCCCATGGGCAGGGCAGGGCTCTGGGGAGCTGGAGATCAGCCCTGCTGTGGTGCCACTGGGTCAGAGAGACTGTGGGCCCCAGGCATTGATGTGGGGCCCTAGGCAATGGGCAGCCCTGGGGAGTCAGGCAGGGACAGTCTGGGCAGTGGGGCCTTGGGGCTCTGGCACCAGTTTTTTGTATCAAATTGCTGTTTCCAGAGACTTTTCTCTCACCTGGACCTGTTGATGATCTTTTGCTGCATCTCCCCCAGAAGTCTAGGACTACACTTGCTCTCGGTGGATCGTGCTCAACTGCCAGTGGCACTAAAGCAGCCACATCTCCAAGACCCACATATTTTGCTCCCCTGTTGCACAGAACCCGGCCCTGCCACAGGAGAGGCAGGTGCTGCAGTGAGGAGCTGCGCTACCTCACGTCCAGTAACAGGAATTCCTCACCTCTCTCTCCCTGGCTTTCCAGCTTCCTTCTGACTACCTCCCTTGCCACCCACAACATCTCTGAATCAAGAAAATCCCCATTTCCTGGGCTCAGAAGGAGCAGTCACTGCTTTGCCTCATGGAGCTGCACCCAAGGGACCATTTCTCACCCCACTGTCTCAGCTGCAGCCACCCTCGAGCTGCAATGCCCCAGGAGGTTCTTTCACACACGTGCTGGGGCTCCCTGCCTTGGTGCTGGCAGTGTCTCTGCTTTACAAGTCAACCTTTCAGCCATTGAGTTCTAGCTGAAGCTTTCTACTTACAAAGGCTTCTTGCCAGGCGCCAGCTCACTTACAAACAATGGGTTAACCTTCTCCTGCCTTACTCTCTGTTAACCCTCCCTGACTCAGCTCCAGTTCAGAGAGTTCAATCCTATGGTGCCCTGCTGACACTTTTTTTTTTCAGATGCATCAATATTTTGAGTGGAGTGACCTACTTTAAGTTAGAAAGGGTGGAACTAAGGTTCTTCCTGCAAAAGGCCAACTTTGATAAACAAGGAAATAGGAGATGAAGCCCATTCAGCCAAGGGACTTGAAGAATTGAATGATTACAATGCTCCAAAGTTTTTAAAGTAAAATAAAAACTTATGTAGAATATTTTTTCCTCAAGAAAAGGAAAAAAAATATGCCAAAAAGGGATATAGACTTGAGCAGTTGAACTGGCATATCAAGAAGATATTAGAACCAGTTAGGGAGACACAGGGGATGGAAGGGAATGATCACTAGAGAAACATGTTTCCCAACATCAGTAGCAGAGTTGAAAAGACAGAACTGTCACCAGGCAAACAGATTCAGCCCACACGAGATCTGAGTTCTGATGAAATTGTCATTTCAGCAATATCTTGTAACAAGTCCTGTGTGACAGTTACACATTTACCCTTTAGTTTCACAATTCAATATTTTACAATATCTTTTGCTGCTATTAGTTTGACTGCCCCTAACATTAAATCACTGCTGCTCTGGCATTTAGTGCAGAACTGTCTTGTGAAATATCTCAATTGGCAATCACTTCCACTGCCCTTTCTTCCCAAGACAATTGGTACTGTTTCCCTCCCAGATCTGCAAATCTACCAGGAGTTCCCATGGTTGTCTCCCAACAGCGTATTTCATTGACCTCATCTCTGCAGGCCACAGCCTTCCTCACGCTTGACATCAGCTCTGATGAACAAATGGCCTTCCCAAAGCACAGCTGATTATATTCCTCTACTGC
The DNA here is from genome assembly GCA_033556795.1 of Tapera naevia. Lineage (NCBI taxonomy): Eukaryota > Metazoa > Chordata > Aves > Cuculiformes > Neomorphidae > Tapera > Tapera naevia. The sequence continues at coordinate 2,784,345 of JAUMJJ010000054.1, read as the reverse complement.
CAGGAAGCCCCAACACGTCCCAGTGAATCCCAAATCAAACACGGAGCAAACCTAGATCTTTGCAAACAGCTGTGCTCTTTGTTACTGTAGATGTCATAAGGTTGGAAAGGACCTCAGAGATCATCGAGTCCAACCTATAACCCAACACTAACACCAACCATCATCTAAACCATGGCACTCAGTGCCTCATCCAGTCTCCCCTTAAACACCTCCAGGGTCGGCGACTCCACCACTCCCTGGGCAGCTCATTCCAATGACCAATCACCCTTTCAGTGAAGAACTTTTTCCTAACATCAAGTCTGTGTGCAGCAGCAGTTTGTCTCAGGCATCATTTCATGATCGTTGGGGGCGATGGCACTTCTTGAATTGTGACAAAAGTGTCAGTTTTGTCCTATCTCCACAGCATTCCATGCAGTTTCTTTTGTACCACCAGTGATCAAGTTCCCCCCCAAAGTCATCAAACTGCATTTTCAGTGGGACAAAGTTAGACTCAAGCTAGAGAAGCTAAGCTGCAATGGGATAAAAACAAGGTAATCTCATGGTGAAATAAATGATTAAAAAATTGGACATAAAGGATATAAGTCAGTTTTCTCAGGGGAGGAAAATTACCAGTGGTATCCCACGGGAATGCAGACTGATTGACCTGGAAAGTTGCACAAGACAAAGTAAACAAATTTGCTGACAATACTAAGTTAATCAAAGAAGAAAATTTAAAGCCAGCTGCTAAGAGCTGCAGATGGATGTCATAATACTTGGAAATAAAAAGGCAGCTGAACTCAATATTGATAAATGTAAAGTAATGCACATGGGAGAAAAAAGCCCAACTATACATAAGCAATGATAGGGTCCAAAATAGCTGTTCCCACTGTGGAGAGCAATCTTGAGGTTATTATAGAGAGGTCTATGAAAATGTCAGCTCAGTGCTCAGTAGCATTTAAAAAAAAAAATCAAATGTTAGGAAAGAAATTAAGATCAAACCAGAAAATATCATGATTGTCACTGTACAGATTCACAGTGTAACTGTATTTGAATAGTGTGTGCTACACTGTCCCCATCCTCCCAGCTCAAAAAAGTGGGTGGATAAAAATCCAAAGATGCTCTGAAGTCTGGAACAGTTTTGATGTGATAAATTGTCAACAAGGCCAGAAGCCCTTATCTGAGAGAACAGAAACCAGGAAGGGCATACAACAGAAGTTTAAACAATCTTAAGAGGTTAGAAAGATGCAATTTCCAATATAATATCAAATTAAATCAATAGTGAGCATTTTAAAGAAAGCAAAAGGAGGTGATTCTTCAAGCTACATTTCAGCTGTATAACTCCTTGCCACGGGTGGCTGTGGGTACAAAAAGTCTCTGTGGGATTAAAAGATTCATGGAAAGGGAATCCATTTGAGAGTTACTGGATAAAAAGGCTAAGAGTCTCCCAAAGATGCAGATCCTGAGAATGTGAGAGACGGGTCCAGCAGCACGGCTGTTTCCTTGCTCTATTCCTGCATCCCTTTTCCCACTGGGCATCCACTATTGTTCAGCACTGATGAGCTGTAGTGATGACCTGCTACAAAAGTTCTGGTGTTCTAAGGTTGCCCCTCTTAGGGGATCAGAGTCAGCCCCAGATCTCACCCTTTCCTCCTTGAGAGTGAGCAAGGCAAACATAACTCTGATGTCTATTTTATGCTGGAATAAAATACAGTTTGGTCTAAGTCAGAAGGGGAGGTGTAAACTGTGTGACTTGGATTAATTTGGCATTCGGTGGGTGTGCGAGTGATGACAAATCCACCAATGGAACAGATGGTGTGGGCAGCAGAAAAAATAACTAGATAGCTATAAAATAAAGCAAACTCCCTCCAGGCAAGTTCTAATCTTCATTTCATTGGGATAAATCTGAAATAATTTCATTAAGGGACTGCCTTGTTTCCGTTTTTCATTTGAGGTGTATCAGCTCTTTACTTACTTTGGCCCCTTGCTGGAATTTATTTGCTGGAAATCCATCTCCTTCCTCCAGGATGAAATTGGCTCCTTACATTATTAACACTCTTCTTGGATCTCTTATACAGTGTCTATGGAGCAGCACTCAGACCGCTCTCCAGAAGGGTGAAATCAGTTCTACACACACCACTCCTCAGCCCCACGCTTCTTGTTTGTGGCAGCTGGGGTGAAGAGACCTCGAGGCTGACAAGGCAGGAGTGATACTCACGTCTCTGCAGGCATTGCTCAGCACCACGGGCAAGCAAGAAGCCCAAAACCTCTTTCACTTGAGTTTGTTAAGGCATCAGCTCTTAAACAAAACCATGATGCTGGACTCCAGTACAAATATATCCTTAACAGATGCAGCCACTATCTCTCGTTTTCTTCTCTTGTCCTTTCCACACACCTCCCATAGTTCAGGATCTACAGAACCACAGAATGACCTGAGTTGGAAGGGACCCACAAGGATCATTGAGTCCAACCCCTGTCCCTGCACAGGAACAACCCCAACAGTCACAACATGTATCTGAGGGCATTGTCCAAATGCTTCTGGAACAGTAAGGCTCGGCACCTTGACTGCTTCCCTGGGGAGCTGTTCCAGTGCTCCACCACCCTCTGAATGAAGAACCTTCTCCTAATGTCCAACCTAACCCTCCCCTGGCACACCTTCCTGCCGTTCCCTTGGGTCCTGTCACTGGTCACCAGAGAGAAGAGGTCAGCGCCTGCTCCTCCTCCTCCCCTTGTTCTCCTTGTGCTGTGGCTGCTTTGCTGTCAGAGGCAGTGACAGGGACCACACAGGTTAAGACCCAGTGTCACACAGAAATTCATCAGGTAGGTTCCAAAGCAAAATACTTTTCACGTGCCCTAAAGTGACAGCAAGATAAATAATGGCAATGTGATAAACAAAAGTTTAAGCATAATACTCAAATGGAGCTCTTTAGCCTAGAATAATATTTTCCACACTCTAGAATGCAGTTTTCTCTATTTTTGTCTAATCTGATAAACACAGTTTCTGTTTTCCTAAGCATGAATGTTTGTCAATATCAACTTTAAGTAATAAGATTCCTTAGCAAGAAAAAAGAATCACTCATCCAGCGGCACCCAAAACACTGCATTCTTGTAAATGTATCTGTGTATCTGTACACTTAGACAAGCCTAAGATATGATGATGCTATATTGTTTCCAAGTGGAAACAGTATCCAGATCTCTGTGGGGGTGGATAGGCTGTGGGTGGATATAGTAAAAAACTATAAGATGTATTGTACATACCCCTCTGTTTTCAAATGTGGTTCTGAATTATTAATAGCTAAAAATGGAGTTGTCCAGTTCTGCCCTTGTGCATCATTGTTTACTTCAATAAACCTAAATTTAGAAGGAAATGCTGAATATTTAATTGTGCAGTATAAGTAAAGAAGACTCCCAAACATTCTGGAAAGTCCCTGTTTCCAAGATGGCAACAGCCTTGGAGCAAAGTGCTTAATTTTATTTTTTTATTGCTGTAATCTGCTGCTGAAGTCTTCTGATTCGTGACTCAGCCACTTGATATGCTGTGACGAACTCCTCACTTTCACGAATCAGGAGGAGAAAACAGAGGGGTCTCTGACCTCATCCTTCATATCTAGGGCATCATTTTCCAAGCAGATGTGAACAAATACCCATCTGCATCAGGCACTTTAATTTAACTTTTCCTTTGGGACCCACTAGTGGAAGAAGCCGAGTGCTCTGCTCATTGCTTCCTTGGCTGATTTTTGCAAACCAGGCCTTGGTGCCTGCCCCATCTGTGTTTTTCCCTTTGGGTGCAGCTTGGATGGAAAGCCAAATGCCTGTCCATGGGAGACAACCTGTATGGTTTTACCTGGCATCTCGGCTGGTAGAACACGGCTGCCTGTGCTGGAGAGGCACCCTCAGAGCCAGCCTCAAAGTATCTGAGGTGGTTTGCAGGGCAAGATCTGCCCAGTTTGTGGTGGTGGGTACTGACAGGAGATGCACTAACAGAGGTGATGTTCATCTTCAGTTTTGTCTGCAGTTCTTATGTAGGCTTTTTCCCTCCACACCTTTTTTTTTTTACACAGGCACCTGTCTAATGCCTCTCCCTCACTGCCTTTGATCTACACCTGAGTGTTTTGCAGTTATGAAAAGTCTGTGGTTAAGGCATAATTGGGCTATTTCCTTACCCTGGATCTCCAGGAATTCCGTGGCCTCTTCAAAAAAACAAGTGGGACTCATAACATCAGATAACTCAAGGCAAACATAGAACTGGGGCACAGCTTGCTGCAGGCCAGCACGCAGATGCACAGCTGCACGCAGCGGGGCTGTGCTGGGGGCAACTGGGTTTGTTAAAATCACGGAAGCATCCTGGAAGAGTTGCTAAGCACCTCCAGCAAGCTCTGCTCTCCCCAACCCACCCCCAACGCAGCAAGCTTTCTGCTTTTGTTCTGGGCCTGTTGGAGGCTGCACAGTCCCTGTCTGTCCTCAAATGCAACCCTAAAACTGTCACAATCCCTTGCCACCCACTCATGCAGGAACCAGAGCTGTGCCTGCCCCTTGAGTGCCCACAGCCTAAACCCACTTCTACATTCCCAGGGCCTCTCCCCTTGCACACACACACCTACCTGGGGGGGACAGTGCCACCTGATCCCACACAACCACGGCCACCCATCTGAATAAAACAGGAAGCTGAAATGGGCCTCAGAGCCCCGCGTGCCACCAGAATACTAAACAAAGTCCTTATTTTGTGGGTCTGTAGTGGGTTGGCTTTTGGTTTTCTTTGGTCTTCCTTAACAAAGGACTTTTTAGGTCTTCCTTAACAACAGAGGCCAGGATCCACGGAAGTATTCCATATCTTCCTTTAACATAACACAACATATAAATAAGGCACAGATAACAGTGTTCTTCCCTTTTCTTCTTCCAGCAAGGCTGGAGAACAGGAGCTCCCTTGCTGCTGGTCCTGTCTGGAGCTCAGGCCTGCAGTGGCTGCTGTTGTCTGCCCAAGCATGGGAGGAGAGCCCTGGGTCAGATTTAGCTGTTCTGCTCTCCTCAAGGGAAGTGGTGAGATTTTGCTACTTCTTTACTTGGTTAGCTACCAGGTTTTACAGTTGTGCATGCCTGGTTTGGTTTAGTTCCTTTTTGTCTTTTTTTTTTTTCCCATTTTCCCTTCCCCGGGAGTTTTGCATGATATCCTTGCTGTGTGTAGTTAAATATGTGTAGAAATTCACATATATTTAGCGTGATTTCAATTTTTCTATATTTTTTCTTTGAAAAAAAAGGGGAAGTTGGGGAAGGGACTAAAACTGAGCATTGGAAAGTTTGACGAGAAGCTAGATCAAACCAGCTCAGGGTCTAATGAGATTCAAGCCTATGTATGAATTTCACCAACTCATCTGCTCCCTATTTTGTTTATACTGTCACATACAGTATCACAGTATCATAAGGTTGGAAAGGACCTCCGAGATCATCAAGTCCAACCTATAACCCAACACCAACACCAACCCATCATCTAAACCATGGCACTCAGTGCCTCATCCAGTCTCCCCTTAAACACCTCCAGGGTCAGCGACTCCACCCCCTCCCTGGGCAGCCCATTCCATTGACCAATCACCCTTTCAGTGAAGAACTTTTTCCTAACATCAAGTATAAACTTTCCCTGACGAAGCTTGAGTCCACTGACTACCCCACTGACTTTAGTCCTTTATTCACTACCATACAGCTTCTCTTAACTAGCAGTGGATAGGTAGGACTAGAAAAGAAATGCACATTTTTTAGGTTTTTTTTCAAAATTACCCACATGTCATTGCACCAACCAGCTGACTGGCTTTGTTTGCAACCTCCCCTTCCTGAAACCCACCAGCCACAGGGCAGCACGTAGTCTGGCACCACATCTGCGTGGAGCTTGTGAGCATGTCTTAGGGTTTCAGGGAGGTACCATCAGGAAAAGGATTGTGCAGAAGGATAGACAAGTAGACACACGTGTTTCTTGCACGCCAGATTGTATCTAAATTCCTATCAACACTGAGTATCTAGGCAATGATGAAACTTCCCCAAGCTACTACAGTTTTCTGCATATAATTTCTCTCTAGAACTTAGGAGATGTACAGATGCTCTCTTTTAATTTTCCTTCACTTGTTTGAAACATGGTAAAGAAAATGCCTTACCTAAAAGTAGAAGTATTTCTAAAATATATTCTTTAAGCGTAAAATAAAAACACCCCATTGATTATTTCTCACTACACTTACACCCACTTTATAGGTTCTTCTAGTGTCATGCAAATCATGAATCCTGTAATTTCACACTTCAATTTGTAGATAATGATAAGCAATTTCAACATTATAGTTAGAGCAGACAGTCTGGGTCAGATCTGCAGCTTCATCTCCAGTTAAGATAATGTTACGTGTCCATATTGTATCACACAATCATGTGCACACAATATAACTTCCAGAGGAGTGGATTGAAAGCAGTCCCCAAGTCAGGATGTATGACAAGGTCTCTAAGTGTGATCACAAAGCTAGAGGCTGCCAGAGAAAGAAACTGGAAATGAATAGGGAACATTATTAATACCAGAAGATGCAAAGACTACTATGCAGTTTGGAACACGCTTTCTAGGACCTGTTCAACATTTTTCTACAAAAAGAAAGAGAATAGGGAGTGCTTGCTAACCTGGTAACAAGGCCTATTATTGTGCTGAAGACATATGAAGCAATAAATGAAACCTGCTTGAACTATTCTTTCAGAGCCCAACGAGGAAGAAGCAGCCACAGATGTAATAGAGTGTGGTAAAGATAGCTTACAGCAGTACATTGCAATTACAGATCATGCAACTGTTGTTTAAAATAGGGTGGTTTAAAGTCTGTTCTTAGAGGTGCTGCATGACTACTTGTAAAGTAGATGAGTTGCCCAATCTACAAGTCAGGTGGATGCTCTCCACTCATTTGTAATACACAGTTCTGGACTCCTAGAGGTTCAATACAATGTCTGAGGGCAGAGAGGAAACAATTCTTTTAATACATTACAGTAATCTTTTCACACTCTCTGCTAGTTTATGCTTCAAATGCAAGCTTGCCTTGTTCTTCAGGATCTCATTCAATAAATATTGATGTCAAGTCAGCCTACAGATGATGCTAGCTGACAACTTGTTGTCCATTCACAGCATCCCACTTGCAGATGGTTATCAAGGGCCTAGACCTTTTTAATAAACATTTGGATTTTGTTGTTGTTCTTTAAAAGCAGATAGAGGGGATAGCAAACATTTCCTGCACTTGTATAAGACATAAAGACTGCAGTTAAAAGCTCCATTCCTGAGATAAGGGACGATTTCCACTGGGAGGATAAAACCCATTTGTTAATACCATTTTCTGGACAGAGACTGAGGCTAAAGAATAACTTCTTGTAGCCACCAAGAACCACCTTAAATATTACCGTCCTCCACCTTTCAAAAAAGACATTCCTCTTGAGCTTTGCCTCCTCTGGGAAAAAAAGTAAGTACATTTACACAAGTTTATACATTCAAATATATGTATCTTTGTTTTATATATACATAAAAAAAAATCAAGACCCTATTAAAGGAAAAACTAAACCCAATTAAAACCAAACATTACTCCAAATGCACAATTTTCCCCAAGAGAGTGATGAGGGTGAGCTGTTAGTGGCAATAGCAGATCCATCACTTCAGGCTTGTGCCTGGATATTGCTATGAAGAAAGGAAAATTAAAAGCCACATGAAGCATAATGGAGCATTTGCCCTCTGAGTGCCAGAACCACTGGCCTTGGAAATGGTGAAGAAGATGATACCCTTTTAAGAAGAGGCTTGGCACGACTTTGAACTTCCAGGATGCCTGTGGGCTGAAGGTAACTGTGTGCTAAGGTAATGATTATGAGGTGCTTAACACCATCCCAAACCTGTAGGTTTATTGCAGCACCCAAACTGAGGAGTAAGTAAGGGGGACCACAAGTTTTCACCCTCCAATACAGAGTCCACTCCTTCCCCTCCTTTTGAGGGCACAGAAGGGCAGCTCTTCTCTGTGTCTCTAATCAGGTCCTGTATCTGCTCTTCTTCCAGGGAGAACCTGCGCTGTGCAGGCAACCACAACGCTGCCCCAGCCTTTGGAGGGTTTTGGCTGCCTGGAATCATAGAATCACAGAATTATCTGGGTTGGAAGAGACTGCCACGATCATCAAGTCCAACCCTTAATCCAACACTCTCATGATTACCAGATCATGGCACTAACTGCCACATCCAGTCTGATTTTACAAACCTCCAGGGATGGTGACTCCACCCCCTCTCTGGCCAGGCCATTCCAAGGCCTGATTACTCACTCTGTGAAGAGCTTTTTTCTGATATCCAGCCTAAACCTTCCCTGGCAGAGTCTAAAATTGGGCCCTCTTGTTCTGTTGCTGGCTGCCTGGGAGAAGAGTTGGACCCCCACCTGTCTACAGCCTCCTTTCAGATAGTTGTAGAGTGATGAGGTCTCCCCTGAGCCTCCTCTTCTCCAGGCTAAACAACCCCAGCTCCCTCAGCCTCTCTTCACAGGACTTGTGCTCAAGTCCCTTCACCAGTTTTGTTGCTCTTCTCTGGACCCGCTCCAGCCCCTGAATATCTTTCTTGAACTGGGGGGCCCAGAGCTGAACACAAGACTCAAGGTGTGGCCTCACCAACGCCGAGTGCAGGGGAAGGATCACTCATAGCTGACCTCTATTTGACTATCTGAGTCTAGGGCCTCATATTTGTGACAGGGTGGCTTTGTGTGAAGGTGTCCTAGGTGGCTTTTAGGGGTCAGTGTGAGTGCTTCTATGCAAGAGTTTGCTGGAGGGGCTGAGGACAAAGATCAGGCACGTTTGTGGGGGACTAAGTGCAAGGTAAGGGACAGAACCAGGGTAACCTGTATAGTACAAGTGTTTTGGTGGAAAAAAAGTGAATTTGGGGCACAAAGGGAAGACTGAAATCATGGCTACCTGCTTCAGATCCTTTCCTTCGGCTTGACTGAGCTGAGGATGGTCAGGCTTAACTGCAGTCTCCCTAGAGACTGACAGGAGGTGGTGTGTGCCATGAGAGACAGTGGAAGAGAAGGCAGGGTGAAAAGGAAATGAAATGTTTGTGTCCTGCTTGGGAGAGGCGAGGAGTGATATTGCCCCAGGGTAGGGAAGGAGAGAAGATGCAGAAAAGTTGTGACCTGTTTAAGCAAGAGAGGGCATGCAGCAAGGGAAGGAGGAAAAGCACAATGATTGTGCAATCTGCAGATGTGGGGGGTGAGGAATGCAAATTTATTTCTTGTGTAAATTAAAGCTACATCATAAAGTGCTACATCATAGGATATCCTAGGGGAATAACTGCAACAACTGCCCTGAGGATTTCCTTCAGGATGTGAAGGGGTACCCAGGAATACATTTAGAGAAAAAAGTCATGCTGATAAACTCTTGAAGTTGTTTAAGCAAATGTTTCCTTTTTGCTTACTGTCTAATAAGTGCAAAAACCTGTCACTGGGGAGAAAAACAAAAACCCACCCACCACAAAACCCAACCAGACAGCCAGAAAATAAACAAAAAAAAAGCATGTGGTTTTTTTTTTTCAAATTCCAAAGATGAAGGGTTTCACAGGAGTGTTCCCAGTGTCTCTGGGTTTGGAAAGGTAACCTGGATTAGTGTGGCTGCATGGATTTTGAAAGGTTGGGTGCTAGATGGGGCGCCATAGGGTGACAGTGAGGCAATCTATTGCAAGGATTTGGCAGTTTTATTACAGGAGAAAATTACAGTGGGTATTCGTGCAGACTATTGCCAAGGTGTTTAAAGCAATACACAGATTAATAAGTAATTGAAATAGCTTTAAGGAATAGGAGGATAAGTTCATTGCAATCAAGCAACAAATGGTGCAAACATGGCAGGATCCCAAACTCGATTAAGAAGAGAGGTGTGTGACTAAGTGGCATCTTGACCAAATGCAATGCCAGCTGATTGAATAGGTGTGTTATTTTCACTGAACAGCCTACAGATACTTAAGCAATGCTTAAACATATAATATCTCTGCTATTCCCTTCTGTGTCAGACAAAGGGCAAATATCCAGAGCTTCCAGAAGGCTATGGAAGACCCAGATATCATGGAGTCAATTGCCAGATTTTAAGGAGTCTTTGCTTTTAGACAATATTTCATTTCAGGGCAGCCTGAACAGTGAGTAATACCAGTGAAACCATCCTCAGACTTGAATTTCAGCAACAGCTCATGAAGAGTGAGTAAACAAGGCTGAAATATCCTATTAATATCATAGATGACAAAACAACAGGAAAGTCTTTCCCGCTTTGTCGTGCATGCTGTCACTAAAACATGGCTAATGGCACCATTCTTGAAAAAAATATTACATTAGTATTTTCCAGGAGGATGCCCACTCATAAAAATGGTATTTTCAGCAATGAAAAGAGAATTTTGCTCAAGACCTTAGAGAATTTTCCACAAAGTATGGAAATTACCTTAATATATTTCACCTATTTTCTTCCTGGAAACAGGAGCTGTGTAAGAGTTGTATAAATAAAATGTTACTATCATATAGTTAAAATGCTAATTCATATAAGCATTAAGTTACCTGATTCTTCTGCCCCTTTTCTTGGAAAAAAAGAAAGTAAACACATTTTTTCTTCCTCTGGATTAAAAAGGTTACTGGCAGAAATGAAAATGCTAAAGAATAAGAGGAGAGATTTATTTTAACAACATTAAACAAAGCATACAGGCTTTACTGAGAGCTGCTCAAAGATACCAGAAAACCCTAATGCACACCATTATCACTTCAATCTGCCTCTCTAGTAAACTGTCAATCCCACATACTGTCCAAACTTTCCAATCACCTGGCAGGAAGGCTTCGCAGAACCTGAGACAATTCCTTTGACCAGTGAGATTTGTGAGGTTGATCTAAGTAAAAAAATACAGTTGGGTACTTATCCCAAAATTTATTGGCCCTTGCAGAAGACATTTGGCTTTTGTTGAGAGAATGGAAAATGGAAAACAAGAAGTATGCATTCAAGTATTTATTCAAGTACTAGGATCCTGAACACTTTAAGACTATATATTGGCAGAGGGTGTGAGGTTGAAGTCTGGCCCTGCTGGCAAAGACCCAGCAAAGAGCTCTTCTACAATACTTACTTAGGTTGGAAGAACAAATAAACTCAGTAGTTCTACTGAAATGAGCTGTTCTACTGTAAGCATGCTTTATGATCAAGCAATAACAATATTAATGTTCTACAATCAAGTAGCTCAATAATATCCTATATCAACCCCTCAGTAAAGCTTCTGGATACGACCTGTGACTTCCAGTCAGGAATATGAGTTACCAGCCACCCACATCTCACTCAAGAGAGCTTATTTATTACACTGTTGATGTGGTCTCAGGATCAGTCCTTCGGCTTTTCTGTAGCTGCTGGAGATGTAAAAATATGGGCAGGCTTTCAACTCAAGAAGTGCCAAGCACATTTCACAATAACCTGACCACGCAGGGAAAGCCTTTCAAAATGACTTCATGATACAAAATGAATTACACTGTGAATTACACTGCTTATAATCACAGTTTCCAAGTTTCACATTTAAATATCTTCTGTGCAATATTAGCAACAACAAAACCTCCTGAGTGCAAAGTAGACTGCATAATGCATAAAACCCATATTCATTCACAACCCCTTTTACTGACTGAAGCGTTATCTGGTTCAGTCGTGAGTATAGCATATTGATCAAATGAATGAACAAAAAGTCATTATTGTTCAAGTCCCAGCATTTCCTTTTTCTCTCTCTAAAAGACACACAAGAAGGGACAAACTGGTTTGGTCAAAAAAATGAACCTGCTGGAATATTCTCCTCCTGCCAGAACTGAGGCTTAGGGAAGGGGGGATAGGGTGGGCTTCTATTTCTGAGGGTCTGAAATAAATGTTTTCTCACTACTACTTCACAGATTAGCCCAGATAAGAAGTGCAGGAAAACCAAGAAAATGTTTGTAACCACAATATTTCCCAGATACATTTGAAGCAAGAAAATATTAACTCTTATTTTTAAAGTATTTTCCAAGAATAATACCAGCCAGTTCTGGAAATTTGTAATATGCAATAGCTTAGATAGGTATTCAAGGTCTGCTTATTAAATAATAACACAAAATTGTCTGTAAAAACTGGAAACAAAGTCTATATCATATTTAGGACCTTTTTTTGTTTAATGCAACCAGTGCATTTACATTGCATGGTTACTCTGCATAATCTGTACCTGAGCCTAACCAAAAACCCAGATATCCCCCTATTACAATTCATATTCTGAGATAGCATTTTAATTATAGGTGACTGAGACACAATAGTTGGGATTTTCTTACCCTGAGGTCTTCTGCAGTATTTGCTCAGCCAAGTTTATCACCTGTGAGGAAATAAACCTGTCCTCTGAGAGGCACATGGGAGAACATTGGGAAGAACGTTTGAGGATTATCTGCATTCAAGTCATTTTGCTTCAGGCTTCACTGCAAAAGAAAATCCCTCTCTCTTATCAGTCTAAGTTAATTTAACAGCCCTCCTGCTTTGAAGTCCAGAAAGACTTTTTTAAATGAGGATAGAAGTAAACTGCTTGGGATAAAACTCATCTAAAAGCTCAGATTAACAGGTCATTTACAACACACCTAAACCTCATTTCTCCACCATTAGCAAAGTGTTAACAGCACCAAACCACACCACTAATTTCACCTGGAGAGATTCGGGTCTATGACCTATAATGCAACAGTGAAAGCAGTTCTAACACAACAGTGGCCTGAAATACAAGGGAACTGCTGGGATTGTACAGTCAGACTGCTTGAAAAAAAGCCCACAAATGCAAATACAGCAATCTAAGGCAAACAGTCACCTTAACGTGCTAAAGAGAAACTGGATTACACCAGGTGAAAAACAAGACAAGAATAGTTTTAATTACATCAGTTAATTGTGCAATGCAATATCCTCAAAGTGTGTTATTAATATGAATTAATTTTTCCATTGCAGCTCTCCCTTTATACAAAACTGTTAGTAATTCCAGTTTGCAAATAAGAGATGCAGGTTATTAATCTGGCCCAAATCCTGCTAAAGCCAGAAGTCTTTTCTCAGAGCTGGGAGGGCAAGATATCTGATCTGTTCTGCAAGAGAGATCTACTGATCTTGCTTGTACACCTTCAGACTAAGAAAATATTTTGTCCTTCCAGCTACCATGGTGCATTTTTTATGCTTGCCACAGAAAAATACATCAAGTCCTTCTCTGAGAAAGTAACAGCTAAGCAAACCAATGTGGCAAGGCCATAAGCTATCACCTTTATTATTAAAATTTACATGAAGACCTAAGAACTGAACTGTTTCTGAACACGGAGGTTCAGAATTAAAACAATACTTTACATGAATTTTATTATCTTTCCTTCAAATCATGACTGCGTTCACTTAATAGAAAGCAGCAACTCAGGCTGCTGAACTTAACAGCACATTTTTCACCATTCTAGCTGATTCATTAAACTAGCCAATGACTTTTCAGCATTAAAAGGCAAAACTTTATCCAAGAAATTGCTTGAGAAATATCACAAGGAGAGCTAAAATTAAAAATGGGTGGGTTAAAATTATCAATAATGGTTGTTAGACTCCTTTCTACCAATTAGCATCTCCACGAAAATACAGAGAACAGAAGAACCTGGGAAGAAAATGGAGGTAGATTTGAGTTTAAAGTGAGTTTTGTACTTTGTAATGGAGGTTAAAAGGAAGACTTAAGAACAACAGATTGAAGGTGAAGGCAGCTGACGTCTTCCCCCACAAGCCAAGTTGTCCAATCACATCAATATTTCTACTGTTGCCTTTAACCTAAACATTATCATTGTTATATTTCTGTTTACCTGTAGAATCAATAAAGATGTGAAGAGTTTACTGCCCTTCCAAGCATGTCTGAAGCCCTGTATTTTCAGAAGAGTTTAGAAACTGCCAAACAGAAAGAAGTGCTGAAAAGTTCAAAACTGTTCATTTAAGAGCAGCCTGCTAAATTCAGAGTGTATACAGGAAGAATTCTCTATAAAATTGCTCCTAATAATCAACTAATTGGCTTCTTTTTTGCCCTTTACATGAAAGATCAGGAGTCACTAACAGGAAAAGAAGTGTTGGCTGTCACATCCATCTGATCCACTAATTCAGAGGCATCGGCAGAGCCCGCTCTTCCTTTGTAACCTATTGCAAAATCTTGACATTATTGATCAACACCAAAGCTGCCACCAGTTTCCATGGACTCGCTATTCATGAGCTTATTACCCAATTGATTTTTATCAACATACCCTACTGCAAAAGAACGCAGGGCTGAAATAGCAATGAGTCAATTTTTCAGCTAGATATTTTCCTTCTGGGAAGTAGTTTTGTGCATAATATCAAAGCTACCTGTATTTCAAAAAAAAACACCAAATATAAAGGACTTAGGCTGTCAGTTATGCACTTTCAGCCAGCACTTGAAATAGTTTTCTACATTTTCAATATGCAGCAGGATATTTTTTCGTCAACTGGTGGACAAAGATTATACAAATCTTTGCTTAGCTAAGACATTGGAGCACAGGTTTTTCTGCTCCAGTACAAACCCAGGCAGAGTTAGTGTCTTCAAAGGTTAAAATATGCTGACTGGTGCATAATATTGACCCATCTTCGTTCTTTCAGTCATTCCTCTACTAATGGTGCTGTTTACAAGCAAAATGACTTTTTCTACTCCTACCTTAACCTGGGCTCTGGATGTTAAATCTGTTTTTTACCATCTGTAAATCAGTGGTAACTTATCTTCACGGAATTGGCTGAAATTCCAGTTAAAAATGTACTGCTCCTGTATCACCTTTCACAAATAAGTATTTGAATCACTTTTTTAAATAAAAGCAGAGCTGTCCTTCACCTCTCAGACTGCAGCTTTACAGCCTTCATGCCCACAGAAGCTGCTGTCAGTGCTATACTGCACTGACCAAAATGATGCTGAAGGAGCATTTGGTGGATTCCAGGTTGAAAAGAAATGTGTTTTTCCAAGATCCAGCTGAGAAATGTGGTAACAGTAGTACTATTCTGTCAGCAATACTAGGATTTCTTTGCTTAGCTTTACCCTACCTCTCTTTTTCCCCTGCTTACATGCATGCATGATTCTGATGAAACAGTCAGTTCATCCTAGTAATGCCTATACCTTAGCAGCACGATCATTATGTGACCTTTCCTCTCAGAGTGAATTTCACCTTACCTCAGATAATAAACACAATTAATAAATTCATTTTACAGAAACAGCTCTCCCCCTTCTCACCCCTCCTCACCCTCGTTCTTTACAAGGAGGGGTTCTTTAAAAAGAGATTTATCTCTGTGCCAGAGCCTCGGTGCTTTTTCCACTAGAATGCCTGTTCTCACACCACGTGGTGCCTGGCTAATGCCGTGCAGTCAGTTCTGCAGTATCTGGGCAGAGAAGGAATCGCTGCACATATGAACGTGATGTTGAAGTAATCACCTGATACCTCTTTCCTAGCCCAGTCCTCACCCATGCTAGTGGAAAAGGGTGTCTGAAAACAATCTCGTGCCTTTTCTTCTTCCTGTCTCCTTCCCCATTTTAGTAAAATGCCTGTTTTGTGTTAGGCACAATTATACTCAGGCATAAAGGGGAGGATTTTGTTTGTAATATTCCCCTTTATCAATTTGTAGAGCTCTCACTTTTTGTACATTGATGTTTAACATCACAGTAGAAAGACAAGCAAAATTACACATACTCTCACACTGCCAAGATAGGGCTTGGCTATTTGTCTCTTCTTAAAGAGGGCAAGGAAAACCATCTCAAGCTGTAACTTGTAATACCTTTTTAACTTCCATCTCTGTAGGATGTACATATAACCAATATGACATGGACCATTTTCATTATTATATTACATTTTTCATTTGGGGGTTTAAAAAAATGATTCCTCCTGCTGTTTTCATAACACTGGTACCATAATGTTACACAATTTTTCTTGGGAGAGATAGGAAATATTAAAAAAATGACAAAACACAAAAGCTGACACATATCTTTATACAGATATGACATATCTGTAATTCCTCTACTCTCGCTGCTAATATTTACCACCCTGCCCTCTGTAATTTGTCGAATGCCTCCGCTCTCACCTGAATCTTCAAGCTGAAAAGAAAAGGTTATCACTTCAATTCATTCACAGGCAAATTGCTCAAACTCAGCTGTCAATCAAGAGCCCACTCCAGCATCCAAGGCAAATTGTATCTATCATGGGTGTTTACTCACAGATTTTTACAAGCAAGCTGAAGTAAAGAAAATGTGTTTAATGACAGCATCTTGCTGATGACACATTTTCCACAGATAACATTTGCATTATGTGTTTACTGTTTTCAGAGCATCTGGAAGACATCACATGAAAAGGAAGACATTTCTTTTTCTAAACACATATTCCAACAAAAAAAGAAAACACGAGTCCATAAGAAAGCACTTCAGACTGGGAAGCCTGGATGTAACTTTACCTTTTCTTCCTGCTCTCTTTCTACCCTCTCCATTTCTTTCTGTCCTACTTCATTACCTTTCTGTCCCCTGCTTTTTCATCCCTGTTCTTCTCATGCTTTGAAGAAACGTACCTAAAGGAAGAGAAAAGCAGATGCACTAATATCTTACTTCCATAGTTTCAGTGATTTATGAATTTTGAATACAGATTGAAACTAATCAACAGATGGTTGGAAACATGAATATTCATGAATTCTGAATCCCTATATTATTTTACCAGGTTTTTTAGGTGTAAAGAATATATGTGTTGTCTAATTACCAGTTTTGGAAAAAGAAACCTAGCAGTCTCTTTAATTGTCCCATGTCTTGTTAAGTGCATGTTTTGAACAATAAATTGTGATACGTGCAGGTATCCTTTGAAAAGGGAAAAAGAACTAAAACAAATATCTTTACGAATCTCTAATGCCCTCTGCTTGAAAATCAAACCATCCCAAAATTTCACTTTGAGGATGGGCAGGAATAAAATATCTTAAGTATGTATCTTAAGTAAAATATCTTAAGTATTAACTAAATATTAATTTAGATTTGCAACTCCACAACCTAAAGAAAGTCCAAGGCAGCCACAACAGTGAACCAGCAGAGAAATGTGAAATTAAGTATAAGTATTTATTTACACTCAGGCAGACATTGCCACCTAGCAGCAGTCTATTTTATATAAGCAATAAGCTGCTGCCACCTTCTGAAAACAGCTCAGCATGACAACGAATGTCACCTTTCTCAGAAGGCCAAATTAACACGGGATGTGTTTTGAGCCAAGAGAATTAGGCAACAAAATAAGTTCCGCTCCAGCATCAACAAAAAAAGAATCTGCTGCACCTACACGTTCTTGCTCGAGAAACTAATCTGAGGGTGGCCTCAACATTTCCAAGCACAAATGTAAGCATGTCATCCACTCAGGAAAACGTTTTGACATCTACTAAACATCAAACAGGTAAAAGTGCTACTAAAGCAAACTAACAGTACAGTCACCTCTCATTAACCGTACCCTTCTTTACCTCTTAAATGCCCACCTGCTTGAAGAAGAGTTTACACTCCTTGAGGACATCTTCCAAGAACAGCTTCCTTGCCATAAAGCAGGAGAAAATCAACATTTCTCTCAGTGTAAGAACAACCTGTGTCTCCAGAGGTGCTGTCACCATCACTGACAACAAGAGGCCACCTTGTGGTAGAACTGGACACACCAATGGTGGTGACATGAAAAACCCTCTATGCTCTGTAAATAGGCCCCTACTAATCAACACTAGCTGTGTGCTGATCCAGTTTCTGCTCAAGCAGAGGAGTTCCAAGTCTTCAATGACCATGAGAAGTTGATGACCTGGTGCATTTGTCCCCTCCATCAACTACTTCTGCCATAATGGTCCTATGAGTTTTATTTCTTTTTTACATTCTGGTGGCACGAGTAGTATCAGGGGGTACAACAGCAGAGCAGCAGCAAACCAGTGTCACTGCTGGCAAATCAGTGCTTCACAGTCAGTTTCAACTACATTTGATAGTAAATGGGAAGTCTCAAACCCATAATTTCTAGAAATTTAGAGAACGCACAGCACATATAGCCAGAGAAAAGCAATCTTCAAAAGCTTCACTGCTGATGGGCCAGCTGCTTCAAAGAATTGCTGAACTATTGTTCTGTGATTTAGGGAGAAGGAGGAAAAATAATCCAGACTGTAAGCTACATGTGAACTTCCTGGACAACACTTAAGGGTTCACAATGGCAGAACATTAAAGTAGATTTATTTTGGAGAATATTCTGAGTTATGTTGGGAACTGGGCCTAAACCAACTCAAAAATACAAAAGAATACGAAAGATATTCAGAATATCCTGCCATAATGATCATTTTTTGATGCAGCTATGAACTTTTCCAGGAATATATGAGTCTATGCTTAAAGATGCTTCCCAGAATGAAACAAACCAGTACAGAAACAAAGCTACCACTTGTCCTTTCATTACTAAAGAAAAAAACATACACCACCCCTTTGCACGCAATGCAAAGCCCATCACTATCTCTATATAGGTACTGGCATATTTATGTTTCTTAATGCTAGTAGACAGCTCTCACTGTGCCATTCCAGTGCTTTGAGGCTTCATTCATCTGACAAAAAAAAAAATAAGGTAGCTGTTTTGAGGGTCGCTGATTTTCAGGGAGGTCGTACTGTTGTTAATTTGTGTCACAGTATCAGCCTTAATTTCATGATGAAAACAAAAGTTGTGACACGGGTAAAACTGATGGGTTTTAATTTGAAGTATTACTCTAAAAGTCATTTAGCCTTTACTTCAAAAATGCACATGAGCAGTTCCTCACCACCATCTCAGATGGTTACAGTCCCATCTGGGATTTTTTGCTAAAACTGAAGAAGTCATAGCTTTGCTTATTACATTTTTTACTATTGCTGTTTTTTTCTTAATTTCTGAGCAGAAATACAACTACTGGAGTGGAGCCCACCACGAGGGATCTGGACAGGCTGGATCAATGGGCTGAGACCAATAGGATGAGGTTCAACAAGGCCAAGTGCCGAGTCCTGCACCTGGGGCACAACAACCCTGAGTGGCATTAACAGACTTGGAGAAGACTGGCTGGAGAGCTGCCTGGGGGAGAAGGACCTGGAGGTGCTGGTTGACAACTGGCTGAATATGAGCCAGCAGTGGCCCAGGTGGCCAAGAAGGCCAATGGCATCTTGGCCTGTATCAGAAACAGTGTGACCAGCAGGGCCAGGGCACAATCCTGTGCCCCTGCACTCAGCACTGGGGAGGCCACACCTTGAGTACTGGGGTCAGTTTTGAGCCCCTCACTACAAGAAGGACATTGAGGGGCTGGAGTGTGTCCAGAGAAGGGCAACAAGACTGGTGAAGGGGCTGGAGAGCAAGACTTATGAGGAGCAGCTGAGAGAACTGGGGTTATTTAACCTGGAGGAGGCTGAGGAGAGACCTTATCACTGCATACAATTGCCTGAAAGGATGTTGCAGCAAGATGGGTGCTGGTCTGTTTTCTCAAGTGCCAAGCAATAGGATGAGAGGAAATGGCTGCAAGTTGCACCAGAAAAGGTCCAGATTAGACATCAGGAAAAATTTCTTCACTGAAAGGGTGGTCAGGCCCTGGCACAGCTGCCCAGGCAGGTGGTTGGGTCACCATCCCTGGAGGTATCCAAAGGACGGGCAGATGAGGTGCTCAGGAATGCGGTTTAGTAGTGCACAGGTGCGGTCGGACTCGATCTCAAAGGTCTTTTCCAACCAAGCGATTCACGCCCGCTGGCTTGCGCAAGTGCCAGACGACGGGTGCAAAAGCTTCCCTGACGCGCTTGCCAGGGGGGAATAGCAAGTTTAAGTCACGCTTCCAGAGAACCCCGCTTCTTGAAGGCGCCGGGAGGAGCCGGCGCGGGGCGGGCCCGGGGCGGAGCTGCCCCGCCCGGCGGAGCTGTTCAGGGAGGTGGTGCTGAAAGCCGCCGCGCCGCTCCGCGCAGCCGGGCGGGGCCGGCGCCTCCCCACGCCGCGCTCGCGGGTGCCGGCGGGGGGAGCCGGTCCCGCCGCTCCCGCCTTGGGGCCATGGCGGCGCTGGTGCTGGTGCTGCTGGCGGCGCTGGGCGGGCGCTCCGTGCTGCCGGGCGGGAGGTGCGCGGCGCCGCTGGCCGACCTGCGCTCGCAGATCTCGGGCGTGGAGTCGCTGCTGGAGGAGTTCCGGCGGCAGCTGCAGCAGCAGCCGGGACCCGCGGAGGCAGAGGCGGGCGGCGGCGAGCGGTGCAGCGGCAGCGGCAGCTTCTCCGCCAGGCCCGACTCCATCATCCGCACCAAGGACTCCATCGCGGCGGGTGCCACGTTCCTGCTTGCCCCGGCGGGCGCGGCGGGCTGGCGGCAGTGCCTGGATGCTTGCTGCGCCGAGCCGCGCTGCACGCTCGCCGTGGTGCAGGGCCCGCGGGCGGCGGCGGCGGAGCTGGGCTGCTTCCTCTTCAACTGCACCCACCGCGGCCGCTCCGTCTGCCGCTTCGCCCCGCACCGCGGGTACAGCACCTACAGCCGCCGCCCCGCCGGCATCGCCCCGCCGCCCGGTAAGGGGTGAGGGGCTCGGCGCAAGATGGCTCCGCGCGGGGCGGGGCGCGGGGGTGGGGATGGAGGCAGCGGTGCGGGGTTGCGGGGGGCCGAGCGGTGTAACGCGGCCGTTTGCCGCCCCGCGCCCTTGAGGGGGAAGGGGCCGCGCGGCTCCCCTGGAGCGGGGACGGGAGGGGGAGTCCGGTGGCACCGCCCGTGCTGAGGGAGGGCCGGGAGCGCTGGGCTGAGCGGTGGCAGCTGAGCCGCAGCCCGGCGGGGCGCGGGGAGAAGGAGCGTGGCCAGCAGGGAGATGCGGGGCGATTCAACCCCTCTGCTCCGCTGTGAGACCCCCACCTGCAGTGCTGTGTCCAGTTCTGGAATCCCCAACGTGAGGAGGATGTGGAACTGTTGGAGCCAGTCCAGAGCAGGGCTACAAATGTGATCAGAGGGCTGGAGCACCTCTGCTATGAGGACAGGCTGAGAGAGTTGGGGTTGTTCAGCCTGGAGAAGAGAAAGCTCTGGGGAGACCTTAGAGCAGCCTCCCAGTACCTGAAGGGGCTACAGGAAAAGCTGGGAAGGGACTTTTTACAGGGCAAGTAGTGATAGGATGAGGGAGAATGGCTTTAAATTGGAAAGGGGAAGATTTAGATTAGACATTAGGAAGAAATTCTTCACGCTGAGGGTGGTGAGGCACTGGCACAGGTTGTCCAGGGAAAAGCTGTGGATACCCCCTCCCTGGAGATGTTCAAGGCCAGGCTGGATGGGGCCTTGAGCAGCCTGGGCTGGTGGGAGGTGTCCCTGCCCATGGCAGGGGTGTTGCAACTGGATGGGCTTTAATGTCCCTTTCAATTCAAACCATTCTGTGATTCTATGATTCTGCTGTGCACTAGTGCAGCCCCACCTCGAGTATTGTGTGCTGGTTTGAGTTGTCACAGTATATAAAGGATATAAAGTGTCTGGAGAGTGTCCAGAGGAGAGCTACAAAGTTGGTGAAGGTTTTAGAGGGAAAGTCATATGAGGAGCAGCTAAAGTCGCTTGGTCTGTTCAGCCTGGAGGAGAGGAGACTGAACGGAGACCTCATCACAGTCTGCAGCTTCCTCACAAGCAAAGGAGAAGGAGCAGGCGCTGATCTCTTCTCTCTGGTGACCAATGACAGGACCCAAGGGAGTGGCAGGAAGATGTGCCGGGAGAGGGTTAGGTTAGATATTAGGGAAAGGTTCTTCTCTCAGAGGGTGGGGAAGCACTGGAACAGCTCCCCAGGAAAGTAGTCACAGCACCAAACCTGACAGTATTCCAGAAGCACTTGGACAATGCCCTCAGATACATGGTACAAATGTTGAGCTTGTCCTATGCAGGGACAGGAGTTGGACTCGATGATCCTTGTAGGTCACTTCCAATTCAGGACTTTCTATGGCTCTTCCTGGGGGTGCTGTCCAGGCATTGTCATCTAAGCAGAATTCTGATTCACTCAAAACATAATATCCTTCTTAAGAACTTGTAAGCTAGAGTGAAGAAGAGAAGGATCTCTCACAGGTGGTCCAGAAGCAGCATGAAACTCCATATGACCACCTCCGGAGTCTGGGCCACATCAAAAGCTACAGTCTGTTCAGCCTTGAAGTGTATTTAAGAACAACATAATCCAGAGCAAGCAGCTGTAGATGAAAACAAGTCTGGATTTCTAAATTTGGACTCTGTTTCCTAGCATCTGATCCAAAGCACTTGCTCAGACTCTCTCACCTCCTGTTGTTAAAACAGTTGAGTCTTAATTAATTTTGTCTTGATTTCATTACCTTCTCTTGACAATACCTTCCTAAATGCCTTTAATTCTTCATCTTCTTCATCAATATATCTCAGCTTGGTTGAATTGGTTACTGCATGCAACTGGAAGAAGACCTAGTAGTGCTGTAATGAAAGCAGTGTGTCCAGACAGCACCTGCTAGCACTGCTCCCTTGGCAGGGGAGATCTCAGGCTTCATCCTCCATCCAGTCCTGCTTCATTTATGAGAATGCCAATGGGAATCCCTTGGGGGTGAGAGAGAGCAGAGGCTCGATTTTTAGAGGAGTTAGGATGCCTAAATATTTTTAGCAATGTGCATGGGCAGGTAGAGAGCTGTAGGAAAGAACTTGTGGCAGTAAAGGTGATCTTAAGATGCCAGAAAAACCCAAGGTATGATTTTGACATTTTCAATAAGGGAAGGTGAAATGTCAATCTTGTATGCACTTGCAAAATAGAAGGCTTAAGACTAATTTTTGTATCAAAGTCACAGAGAATTAGGCTTCTTTGAAAACCTTTGAAAATGTCTTCAAATATCTTTCATAATTTTGAACTGCCTTAATAATTTAACCTTGCCCTCATGTAGAGTGCAGTTATGGGATGTTATAAACAATATTATTGTTTAAATGATTCTTTGCCTATTAGAAATCTTGAATTTCTTGAGTTCCTTGAGTTCTTCACTTCTGGCACTCTTGAATGCCTTGCCTTTTAGGCAGCTTTCATGACTCTCAGCACTGGTCTTGCAAGGCTATTTCAATTACTAGTCTACAAATTGCTCTGTGTCCTGTTTGACTTATTTAAAAGTCTGCCTTGTGGGTGATGGTGGTATCGGAAACAGAGGATTATGACTTCCTAATGCAATTAAACTGGAGCTGAGGCAAAGTCACAAAGGAGAATGAACTTTTATTCAAACATCTGTCAGCTGTGACTTACATCAGGAGAGATAAAATTAAGATTGAATTATGTTGCTATCTGATGTTATGCTACCACTGCATTCTTGAATTACTTTGAAACATGAATCTGGACGACAGTACATTGTCACAGGAGGATGAAGACACATCTCATTTCCTTTATGTCACCCCATGATTGAATATAGGAAACTCAGGAAAGAGGTTTTCTTTTCAAGATTTTCTTTCAAGAAAGGGACGTGTTTTACCTTTTTTTTTTTCAGAGTACTGTGGTGTTGAGTCTTCTGCTGTTTTCTTTTTGATAATCCCAAACCAACATCTATCAATAAACATGGTGGCCTTGTAATTCCGTAATATTTCTGAGCATTTGTATACAGTCATCTCTAGGGTGTTGTGGTTTCATTTCTGTTAAGGATCTTCAGTAAACCAAAACCAATTGCTTATTTAATTCTGGGAGCAATTAATGACAGATATGTATTCTTCAGATGAAATGTATCTCTGTGTACTCGGAACAGTCAGCAATGGGATGAATTTTTGAGAATGAACATGTCGGTAAATACAAGTCTTTTACTTTACACCCAGTTTGTGCTTAGTTGGCTGTGGGCTTCCTTTGCTCTTCCCAGCAGTTTGTGCTGTGTTAACAATGAAACCCCATATGCCCTGTTCTGAAAGAAGAGTTAACTGGGTTTGCCTTTCTTAGGCAAATTTTTAAAATTTTGATGTAGAAAGAAAGAGGGCTTGAGTGCCTCACCAGAAATGTCTTATCTTTCCTTCTGTGCTACTCACTAGTGGTGAGCAGTGGGAGGATTCAACATTATGGTAAACTAATATCAAAGACATTCAGGAATCGGCTGTGAAATAACCTTTTATAACAAAGCTTTCACTCAGACAGCTGGCTGGCAGCTTCGTTTTTGGCAGGCCAAGTCTGTACAATACAAAGGATGGAGGAAGCAGAATAAATTAGCCTGTTGTGATCCCCTGCTAAGAAAAAAAGTATTGCTCATAAAGTCACAGCCCTGTTTCTAAAAGCAGACAGCTCCAGCATCTCAGAGCACTGATCTGGTGTCTCAGTTTCATATTTATTATTTACATTCAACCTAAATAAAAAATTAGAAATTAAAAGGTGCTTTCTGAGCTTGTTTTTTCTGCTAACCTATGGTTAATAGTTCTTTATTCCTGTGAGTAGTGGTTGTAAGTGGCTCCTGAGTATGTATCCTTGCTTTTTTTATGCTCACTTCATAGAAGCATGTATTTCCCAGATTTGGAGGTGTTTCGCTTGCTATGGACAATGCCTTCCAATGCTTAAACTTTACTGTGAAAAAGGAGTCTTTAGCTCAATAGGCTATCTCCTGCCATGTCAGATGTCTCTCTTGGGCCAGATTTTTCTTTACTAGAGCAAAAAATTATCTGATATGTCATTGATTTACCTTTTTGAAGGTGTTCTGGTGGCTTATAGGCAAAGGCACTGTGCCTCTGTCCTTTGAGACCAGAGGTCTGTGTTGTTCCTCACTCATCTTTAGCAAAGAGCTGGCATGGATTTCTGTGACTTGTCCCAAAGTGAAGTGGTCCTGCCATTGCAACTCAGGCAGTTGGAGCGTGAAGTTAGCATGGGAAGAGCATATCCTTACTGCTTAGGGCCCAGGGGAAGTGGGGCCTGGCTCTGTCCCTGCAGGGCGTTGATTGGGTCATTTTAAACCAGACAGGTGACATGAAACCTCTTCCAAAGTAGACGTGGAAGAAAGGGCTGTGCTGTTTCAGACCCAGGGCTGTCTCTTTTTGGTAGTGATTGGTAAAGTAATTAATCATGTCAAGACTGTACGTAATTAATTTATACCAAAGAAAAGTTGGGTTTGAGAACTGAGTGTATACAAATTAGGCAAAGCTTCCTGTGCCAGCTGGATGAGCAAGAACTGTTTCATACTTTCTGTTATTACTCTGCAGTTTTCCTAACTTTGCTGTGCCTTATTTACTTGTGAGAAAAAACAGTAAATAAAAAGTTTGCTGTTTAGTCAGCGGTAAAAACTTTGTCACTCTGCTCCAATGAGCTCCATGTCTTCAAGCAAACTCTTACTGAAGAGGAGCACATGCTAGAGAGAATTCTTTTACTGATGGGGAGGCACCTCTTCTTTCCTTGTGCACTCTGCCCACACTGAGTGAAGTTACAGCCTTGTGTTCAGTAGATGCTTGTTGAGCTTAATGTCAATATCCTTTACAGGAGACCTTTGCAGCAGTTGAAGAGCAGAAAGCACCTTGGCACTGCATGATGCTAGACAGCTCATGCCCAGAGAAAGAATGAAGCTTGGGCAGGGAACTGCACAAAGATACAATCTTGTGGCTAAAACAGTCAAATGCTGTCTTGTAGAACTAGATTTTATCCCCCTCTTCCCTGCACTGCCTGAAGGTTGCAGAGCAGATGACTTAAAGCACTTCTCGCAGGCTGTGTCACCTAACAGACTGTGGGCTTTGTTAGTCTAACCTGAAAAACTTGTAGTCTGATTGGCAAAAGGACTTAGTACTCCCAATTTTAATCAATGAAAATTGTGCTTTGAACATAGCAAAATGCTACAAACCCTGAATAGTCTGAAAATCAAGCTTTGAATATCTCAAATTAGGCACTTGAAATCAGCAGTCATTTCTGATCATTTTTAATTATGATGTTTCTGTGCATGACTTCCCCAGGATGCCAGTTTTTGTTAAGTAAGTCTTTCACTGCTGTAATGATGTATTATAAAAGGAGACTAAAAGCCTATTAAGTTATGCAGAGTGCTGGAAAGGTGTGCAGTAGCTGCCATCTGAATATGTATGTAATTCATATTTAAATCAATTTTCCTTAGTTCAGATTAAAAAAACACAATGATGCTAATAATGCTATTGTATTAGTGAAGCATGCATGTACATAGAGTTTTCTATGCAATGTGCTTCTAATGTAGCAATTATTTCCTTAAGACATCACTGAATATGGAACAGTTAACTAAAACTTAATTAGCTACTGCTTTGCTTACCAAAATGTGCACTAACGAACGTGCCCCGCCGTTCAGGAAGTTGCACAGTGGTGAATCGATACCTTAACTAATTAAAAATATGTTTTATATAAATAATCACATGGCTTCCCCTGATAAATAACTGAGTTTCTCCTTTTTATTGAAGAGGAAGAGTCCGACGAGCCTCCACGGTGCAAGGCAGGCCAAGATATTGTGCTGCAATCACCTGTTGATTGGGTGCTCTTGGATGGCCGAGAAAGTTCCGATGACCATGGAATTGTGCAGTACGAGTGGACATTGCTGCAAGGTGACTCCTCAGTTGAAATGAAGGTACACGTGCCATCTCACACATGGCCAGTCACTTGCAGATTGTTGTGTTTGTGCAGTTTTAAATGCAGAGCTAAAGCCATTAAATGTATTCAAATGGATATGTTTACCAGGCACCAAAGTTAGGATGATTGTACAACTTGAGCACTTATTTCGTAGAAATATAGGGCAACCTAGGTTGGAAGGGATCTCAAAAGGTCATATAGTCCAACTTTTCGTGGGACAAGGAGCCTAGATAAAATTATCTATGCAATCTCATCTTGAAAAACCTCTAGTCATGGGGACTGTATGACATTCCTGGGGAGTTTGTTCCAGTGGTTGTTTCTGGCAGTTTATCCAGTTCAGTTCTACCCACGATGGGATGAAAGAGCCAGCAGCAAACAAGCAGATGGCAATATTCTACTCTATTTCAGCTCTGCTCTCTTTTCACCATTGTTTGTGCTCACTGCACTTGGTTTGTGGTTTCTGTAATACAGTTTAGAGACAGCTTATTCAGTCTATAAATAATAATAATAAATTCACTATAAATAATAAGGTATTTTCACCATAAGATACTTTTTCCTCTCTGAGTGCTCGTGGAGAAACTGCAAAGAAATGGTTGATGTTTTAAGATTTCTTGAGGTACTCCTTTATTGCATCTTTACAATTTCTGAGCATCTGAGCAATTTGCTTTCAACTTAAAATTAACCAAGAAGAGAGGGATTCTTCATCCTACCCTTCTTTGTCAATGCTTTAGGAGGGGAGGGAAGGGGAAAGGGGGAAAGGGAAGGGGAAAGGGGGAAAGGGAAGGGGGAAGAGAAGGGAAGAGGGAAGGGCGAAGGGGAAAGGGAAAGAGGAAGGGGGAAGGGAAGGGAAGGGAAGGGAAGGGAAGGGAAGGGAAGGGAAGGGAAGGGAAGGGAAGGGAAGGGAAGGGAAGGGAAGGGAAGGGAAGGGAAGGGAAGGGAAGGGAAGGGAAGGGAAGGGAAGGGAAGGGAAGGGAAGGGAAGGGAAGGGAAGGGAAGGGAAGGGAAGGGAAGGGAAGGGAAGGGAAGGGAAATGCACTGACAGCTGAAATTATCATCTGTGGAAAAACCCAACGGGGCAATTGGTTATTCCTCAGTCTCCTGGAAGGCAGTGTAAGTAATTGAAGATCACTATGTCACAATTAGGGGACACGTTGCTGGATGAATCCAAAGAAGACAGTTGGGTTTCTCTGGTGAATAGTTACTGAAATCTATGCACAAGTGACTTTTTATAAACTTACTCCTCACAGAAAACACAGCAGGGCTGTTCAAAAGTGTTAGTTCAGCCAGTGCTGTGTGCTTCTGACTTTTTACTGCAAGACACCCATCTCTGCAAGGTTGATTATACTCAGACAGCTCTGAATGGCTTGAGGCTGTACTGCAATTTGGAACTATCGTGTCAGAGACCACTCTGTGTTTGCTTATCTTCATTTGTTACTTTATTGGCTTGAAATTTGAAAGATCAAAAGGCTTTGATAAGGAATGTGAACAGCATAATGCTTAGAAAAGACTTAAAAGGAGTATTAAGAATAGTTGCTAGATATCATCTCAATAAAATGAACACTTTATTATCAAGAGCTGTTAATCTGACCTTTTGCAGCATTCTTTTCTTTAAATAGCAATTAAATACTCTTTAAGTCAGTGTCATGTAGTAATATAGCTAAAGTGAGACAAAAATCAGAAGCCAATTAAAAAAATTAAAGTTCATGTTTTTACATTTATTCCCAGTCACTCCATAAAATAGAGACAAGTCTTATAACCATTTAAACTTGCAAAATCCACATTAGTCTTGGTTATTTCTTTGTATTTGATAACAGAAAATAAATTTGACACACGTTCATACTTAGATAAATACTTTTCCATTGTGTTCAAATGAGCAGGGATTTCTCGTGCAAATATGTGCCCTGATGATTATCCATGATAATTTAATTTTTAGAGTTGAATTAATATCAGTTGCTGTCATTAGTACATTAGTTGCTATACTGAAGTTACTAGGTTTCATGTCATTTTTTCTTAGCAAATGACATGTGAATCCATAGCTACAGGGGAGAATGGGACTGTGTTTAAATAAGATAAAAGGCAGCTGTTGCATTGCACTTATGTACCAAAGAAGGCAGAGAAGGGGGGAGGACTGCTATAAAGAGATCCTATTGTGTTGTAGATGGAAGATTTTATTGTACTGGAAATTTTTTTTCTGTTGTGACTGATTATTGCTTCTTAGATAATTTACTTCTCACATGGCTACCTGTGTGCTATAGTTGTGCAGCTCCGTGGCACTTAGGGGCAATTATGGGTTGTTTTTTAAAAAATATTGATTATCTGGAAATCTACCATGTAGTTTGAGCCAAAGCTTGTGAGAAAGCAGTTACAGTCTTTCTTCAGGGCAGGGTGGAGGTAAAAAGGAAAGCACAGAGGTCGAAGCTACTGACTCAACAGAGAGCAAAATTCTCTGGCATTTGCCTCATTTCTAAAATTACACTTGTAATTACTGAAAAACTGAATTAAATTTATGTTTCCATTTATTCTCCAGTGCTAAGGTCCACAGCTCCAGGTAACCAAGTGTACCATGAAACACTGTACATAAATATAAAGTATGTTTATTTTTACAAATGGATACCAAAAGAAAAAGATCAGAACATTCCATGGTGATACATGTGCTTGAGTGGGCTGGTCAGACTTAAGGAAATTATTTAATATGTGTAAAAAGCATTGTACAGAAATGAGCTCCCTGTTCCTAGAAGATTATGGACAGATCCTTTATACCAATAAGAGCTGTTTTCACTGTGTTTCTTTAATCAGGTACCACAGCCAGGAACACTGAAACTGTCTCACCTTCAGGAAGGTGGGTATAATTTGCAGCTAACTGTGACAGACACTGCAGGTCAGAGGAGCTCTGACAACATCTCTGTGACCGTTCTGCCCATGGTGCATTCTGCAGGAGGTGAGAAAGTGACTGAAGCCTACATTTACAGTGTTTAATTTTGCCCTTATTCATGATGTACTATTCTTCCAGCCTTGATTTGCTGTTCCAAAGTGAGGAAGCAAGCAAGCATCACTTGTTTGTTAGAGCAATAGTAATTTCAAGTACTTACATGATCATCCTTGTGTTGCTAATAAGCATGCAGGGTTGGAAAAATGGAATATTGCCATATGTATCAGGCACATTGGAACAGTTTAATACATGTCTGTCAATGACAGTTGTAGACCCTTTGAGGTTTAAAGACCCTCTACTGACAAATGCCAGTGCATTAGAAGCGAGTGTTTCTCTATTCTTGAGAGGAGGGAAATTCTATGCCTGCCTCTGTGTGTTTGGGTGTCCATATATCTCTCCCTGTGTGTGTCTGTGATTTGATTTAACTGTGCAGTAAGTCTGGTGTGAACTCTGCCACTCTCAAATCTGTAATCAAGTCACTGGTTTGATTACAAATTCCATTGAATCACTTTGTTAAACTGGCTAATGATTAAGTGCTATGAAAATCACATATTTTAATCTTGTGATCTACCTGGAACTATTAATAAATCTTAAGTTGCTGCTAAACCAAAGCTGCTTAAGAATCTATCTGTGGCTCTGTGTCAACAGCATCGTATAAGTGAGCCTGGCCTTTCTTCAACTTTCTGCCTTGTTTGTGGTCCTACTTGATGTAGAGTAGCTTTGCTTTTTCTTCGGTGCTGCAGATTTTAGCCATCATGTTTCTGCTTGGGTTTCTCTTCTGGTGATTTGGGAATTGTTTCTCAACAGCCTGTGTTGGGGTTTGCTCCCGCTACCAGTTTATCTGTGACGATGGTTGCTGCATTGACATCACCTTTGCTTGCGATGGCGTGAGACAGTGCCCTGATGGATCCGATGAAACCTTCTGCCAGAACTGTAAGTGTGCTGGGCCTTTCTGAAAGTAGCCACAGCCTGAATGACCAAAGGGCAATGATGCCCCTTTTGTGGCCTCTCTCCCTGTGAGCAAGCAGCTTACTGCCACCAGAGAGCCTTTCACTGGAAACAGAACGTAGGAAGGTTTATTGTCCACATCCAGCAGATGTTCAGAAATTAACTCTGTTTTCTTCAAAGCACATCAAAACTGTCAAAGGTCCCCAAATGACAGATTTTGTGGTAAGAGTTCTCAGCATTTAAAGGATCAGTTCTTAATTGCATGATGATTCTGGAAACAAGAACCCTGGTCTTGATCTGAAAGGGTGTCTCAGAGGTACAGTTCAAAGTGCAGTTATGTACCTTGCAAGAATCTGAAATGCTGGAGAGGTGAGCACGTAGGGGAACCAGTTGATTCACCATCACTCTGTTCATTTTCATTAGTCATCCTAACTACATGCCCGTGCTCAGTGAGCAAAAGTCATCAGAGGGTGAATTGGCACAATGGCTAATTGCTCTTTCATTGATTATTCATTTGCTGAACTATAGAGTTCATGAGGATACTCTTGCTTAACAGCTGACAGCAGGCGATTGGTAACCTGCTATGTATCTGGAACTGATATTTCATCATATGTCTGAACCTGAAGAAGTTGTTTAGCCAGCCTTAAGGCCTGTATTGGAGGGTTTTCCATCAGAACACTCCCATTCCCTTCAATTCTGTGTAAAAGATGTGGGTTTTTGTTCTTGTTAACACAGTCGGCCCAGGTCGGAAGACAGTGACTCATGCAGCTCCTGGCACTACCCCACAAAGGACTGCTGGGCTGACTGAAAACACAGATGAAAACTTCTCTGCAGAAAACACCTTGAAAGCCACTGCCAGAAATCAACCTCTTCTCTCAGTGGATGCAGATGTGTCTAACCAATCGCTTTCTCAGGGACCAAAGAAACAAATCAGTGGATTTGTGCCAGGTGAGAACTGAAACAAATTGGTTTCATTAAACCATTCGTTTTATATAAAGAAAATGTATTGAAGTTGACATTTATTTAAATTGTCTTTTGGTGCCTGGCTAAGAGTAAAAGTTTGCATATGTAAAATATAATACAAAAGAAACCTGTAATGTTTAAGCTACAAGTAGGTATTGCTTTAGAATTGTCTAGCCTGGTTCTTACCAGACGCAACAAGATAGTTAAGATGTAGGAATTGAGGATCTTGGAGGTCTCTTCCAACCCAGATAATTCTATGAGATTCTATGAATTCTCAGAAAGAGTTGCAGTCTAAGGAACAAAGCATGCAGTGAACTAAATACAGATTCTGCCAGAGGTTCAGCTGTGTGTGATGATGTGTAAGGCTCTTTAAATCTGTATGGGAGTACCTTCAGAACATAACAAAGTACCATTCAACTTGGGTGAGAGTAATTATTTTTCTCCTGGTGCCAACTGATGACTTCTTTTTTCTTAATATCTTGATTATTATTATTATGGACACTTTTTTTCTGAATTGTGTTTTGATGGCTGAAGAACTCTTTCTTCACTATAGAGAAGGCTCATTCTTTGCTAACAAGCAAACCCCAGGTCCCCAGTAGTATTCTCCATAGTGGCTGTGAGCCTGTTGTGAGTCAGTGTGCAGTGATGTTAAAGGCAGAGTTACCAACCCTTGCCTTGGGAAAACTCCAGAAGCTGCAAATAAATTGGTGTGTCTTTTAAGGCTCCTGCTGGTGAATTAAGATGATCTGAAATGGCAGTTGAATGAAAGCAAAACTATATGCACTGAGCCTAAAACGGGTATGAGACCTCCCACTTTTATTTCTTCATGGTTTAGACTGATTCTTCCTCCCAAGACGCAGCTGTTCTTGTTACAACAGAGCAGTGCTCAGTGCCCTCTGCTGCTGATTCTTGTAAAGGGCACTCCCCTGGATGGCACTTTGATGTTTCTTCAGGTACTTGAATTTCATCTGTGGATACTCCAAAGGGAGTGAAAACAATGTTCTTCAAGAACTTGACTGCTTCAGTGAACGCATAGAAATTGATGGCAAATCCTCTCTGAAATGTTTCCCCCCGTTTCTGGCAGTGTAAATGATCTCAGTGCTCCTTTCTGGAATGACTTAAAATTCTGAAGTCTGCCCCAACCCCTTCTTGCTCACATAGACCTGATACAGAGCCACCTAAACTACACATCCAGTTGCCAAAGGGCATTGCAGGCTCCAGTGGAAAGTCCATTGCCAAATGAATCTTAAAAACCATTTGACTTGTGAATCCAGAAGTAAAACCAAACTGAGTCACCAACCTGTAGTTAGATTTTATAATTGGAAGGGCATGTGAAAACTATGACTTTTGCATAGTCATTTTCCTTGTTTACCTGTTGTACAGTGACTTATTGCACCTTTAAGTATGAAACAGTGAAAATATGCATGTCCAAGGCTTAAAAACACTGTTTAAAACCTGTACCTGACCGAGCATGGGATCTGTTCACAGTCACGAGAAGGATAAAAAAAAACAACCCAAACCAGAAGTCATTCATTGTTGACATTGGGTGAATCTTGTTCTGCACTCCTGCCTTTCTAGTGGAGTTCCTCTGCAGCAGGTTGACTCCAGGGAAGTGCCAAGTCTACTTGGAGAAAATTGAGGCACCCAGGGCATGGAGTCTTCTGCAACAGACTCATGGTTTACTTTTGCCCAAGCCAGAAGGCCAAACATTTTCTTTTGTAGCTGGGAGTGGACAGAGGAAGAAGCATTTGATGTCAATAAAGGAGTCCTTTCCCTTTGCAGATTTATCTCCAGAGTGAAGTAACCCAGACTGCAGCTCCTCCACAGGCCAGCACAGCATTTCTTCATGGCTCCAAAGTACCCTGGTGTCCCTTTCCAGGGAAGCTCTTGAGTCCAGCTGCATATTGTGGCACTGCTGCACTTGTAAATTAATATAGCAAAAATGTAGCTGCAGCAAAGCACACTGGAGAGAGCAGTGGGGTGGTTTCTAAGCAGCAACAGCCAGTCTAGCAGCCACAGTCGAGCAGATGGGCTTAATTCAGGAGCAGCCTGAAGATTTGCACTCCCCAGCACAGCCAACTCATGTGTATAAATCACCATAACAGCCTTGCATTCCCCTGGCTTGGGGTCCCAGCCTGTCCCAGGGCTGCTCGTGCCAGCTGTTGTGCAGTACTGTTCAGGGCTGGGATTACAACATTTGACTGAGTGCCCAAGCCTGAGTCATCTTTTTGCTGCAGAGGCATCAACAGCAGTAGCCATAACCTAGATCTTAAATTTAGGGTAACTGGAAAGGGCTATAAATTGCAATTTCCTAGCCGTGGACTAGAAAATGAAGAGAAAGTAAAACCAAACTGGAACCTACATGACATGCTTTATGTCAGGCTCCTAACCCTGTCTGGGGAGATCTCTCTTTGTTTTCTAGGTGTTGAGCAGTATTGACTCTCGTGGCCCCTCCACAAGAACATCCAACATGAACAAACCCCTAAAAGCTTTATTGAAAGGAGTGTGCTATTCTTTTACCTTTCCAAAATCTTCCTGCTAAACTTCTCTCCAGATGTATTTGCCAAATGTCTTTACAAGCAGTTGACTTAAATATTCCCTTTACTTACATGGCAGGGAAACTTAATTTATGAAACAGGCATTTGGATCTAGCCTTGTGATACAGGCTGGAGCAGCTCTAAGAGCCAATGTCTTTTGGGTATTATTTCCAAAATGAAGACAAATATTCATTTAATTTCATGTCGGGAAGACAGAAGCAGAAAAGAGCTGCTGGTTTTGGTCTCCATGACATTGAGGTTATTTTGCACAGCTCTGATACCATACAGGTACCTTAAAGCCAGAACAGTTCACACTTAGGCTTTCCTTAAGTCCCCTTTTCATGCCAGAACAATTTAAAGAGCCTGAATGAGAAGGAGGGCAGTGACTTGTTTCTGTGACATCTCCTAGCAGGTGAAGTTAGGGGGAATAAAGCCAGAGCTTGGGGGGGGCTCTGCTGTGCCTTAGAGTGGGGACATGAGCACTAACCTCCTGTCAGTATCAATGAAACAAGTTAAGCTTTAATTAATGGTTGTGTGTATTTGCTGCTGCCACTGACAGGGCCGCGTTCCGCAGTGCTTCGGAGCTGGAGTTGGTGGGTGGGAGTTACACATGGTGCCTGCTCCAAGCTAAATGACTTAAAACACTTCCTTAACGCCCACCACTATATGTAATTCTGTATTTTCACATTCATATTTCACAGATCTTGTAGCATGGTGTGTTTCCACTGGCATTGGCACAGTTCTGAGAGCTGCCAACAAATGCAAAGCGCCCTTCAATATTTATCAGTAAAGAACAGACAGAGTCATCAAGTTTAAAAACACAGGCGTGTTTCTGATTTTTGTGAGGGTGTGTTGGTGGATTAAGCTGTTGTGTTTGCACAAAGGGTCCCCATAGCTATTGGTGTAGGACCTCAGCGAGAGGGTAGGAGGAGAGAGTCCCAGCTGAGTTATTCTTTGCTCCTGTGAAGCCAAACTGCAGCCAAACTGCACTCCCAAGATGAACACTTCTTGGCAGCAAACTATGCATCACAGTATCACAAGGTTGGAAAGGGCCTCTGAGATCATCAAGTCCAACCTATAACCCAACACTAACACCAACACTAACACCAACCATCATCTAAACCATGGCACTCAGTGCCTCATCATCTCTTCCTGTGTAGTTACAGTGCTTTGCTGTATCTTCTGTACTACACAAAGCTCGAGTGTCTCCACGTCGCCCTCTTTGAAATGTTTTGCCTGTGTATTTTTATGTCTTCCAAGTGCAGATGTTCTGCATTTGCATGTGTCAGGTAACAGGCAAAAATAAGGTAATTTGTGCAGCCAACCTATGCGCTTTCCTCTTTACAAATTCCAAGGATGGAGATCAACTGAACTTGAAATGGCCTCGTTTTCACCTATAAATAAGTGCTTTGGTAATGCTTTAGCTCATAGTGGTCTCTGTCCCATTATGGAAGTTTGTAAAAGAGAATTTATATTCATGGTTTTTCTGTAGAAAATGACCCACTGGGGTTTGTTTGAGATGCATTGTAGTTTGCAATACAAAATTTACATTTTTAGCTTTAGTTTCACATTATTTCAAAAATTAAAGTGATACAATCAGAGCCAGAAGTTCTCAAACTGCTTTTCTTTTTAAATTTAAGCGCTTTCACATTATTTCATTGTAGTGTCCTGTGGGTAAGAATTCCTGAATCACTGAACTGCAGTATTCACTTATCTTGCTTGATTTTGTGCAGATAACAGTTCCTCAGGGAAAAGAACAGATGATAAAAATGGGAATGGTGTAATTGTGCCAAAGAGAGATCAGCTTGGAGGCGGCCGTCTAGTCCCAGAAACAGGTAAGATTGACCATGTGAATTCATATGGAATTACATTAGGTTTTTTGGGCAGGTGCTATAGATCCAGATACTGTAGTAAAGAACTGGAAAATATACTTCCATATTCTGAATTGCTCCTAACTTGTACAGTCATACACTTTAGTTTCTCAGCATGAGTTGCTCCAAATCTTGGCCCCTCAGTGAAAGGCCGGCTGGACTTTCAAAGAAAAATTTCAGGCTTTCTGTACTGATTTCTCACAGTATTAAATAAAGTGTAATTTCTCTTAACCTCGTTGCAGGTGCTGTGTTACCCTTAGCCTTAGGCTTGGCCATCACTGCTTTGCTGCTGCTTATGGTTGCTTGCAGACTGCGTTTAGTGAAACAGAAGCTTAAAAAAGCTCGACCCATTACATCTGAAGAGTCCGATTACCTCATCAATGGGATGTATCTTTAAAAATTGGATTTAGGTCAGTTGTTTTCTCCTCTTTCTCCTGTGTCCATGAACCTCTGCCTCTATAAAAGGACCAAAGCCTTTAGTTAAGTTTCAAGTGTAGAAGAGGCCTCCAAGATGAGGAATGTGTTCTTCCCGTAAAATATAAAACTGGGTAGGTACCCGTGCTCAGTCCATAGGAAGCATTCAGGCTCCAGAGTAGCTCCAGCTGGCTCCTGTGCAGAAGACACTGCAAGGTGGGGACACCCCAAACTGGATGTGGGGTGCCCTTGCCCTCCCTGCAGCTGTCGGGGCCCAGGCCATGGCGAAGCGTGCCCTGGGGTCAGCGCCCTGGAGCAGCCCGGGCTCCGCAGCCCTGAGGCCTGGAGGGAGCCTGTGCCACCCTGCTCTTCTCAGCATTGCTACTGCTGTGCTCTGCTCTGGGGGCCAGGACACTCCAGGCCAACACATTACTTCACTGCCCAGCAGAGACTGATTTGTGTGCTTCCCACCTGATGCACTCGGGGTGATTTCGTTGAAGAATTTGTCTTGCTTTGTTAATTAAAAGAGCAATAGCTGTCTAAGCACCAGCTTTTATAACGAAATTTGGGATTTAAGGAACAAAGCATCATTTTTTTCATTCGTAGTTTAAACCTCTGTGCATCTAACAGAGAGTTGTGGTTACAAAATGCTAAAATGAAGAAATACAAGTCCTCAGTGGCTGAGTTTGGGCTGAGCAGTGCTCGACAGCAGTCGTGCACGACCCCAGAGCTACGTCTCTCGCCAGAGCTCAGGGTTTGTTCAGCCTTTCCCCCCCAGCCCCGAGCTCGACAGCTTCCACAGCATGAGAGAGCAGCACACAGCAGCTTTTACCTGAGAACCCAGAGTATAGGATTCCTGCTGGTTATCCCACAGCTCCCTGCAAAGCTTGGAAGCTTTGGCAAGCTGCCCTCACCCCAGCAAAATTCTCATAGAACTAGAGCAAGTCATTGATATGTGTGAGTGAACTTCCAATGTGTTAACAGTAAACTGTGTACAGTACATGTTATATATACACATATATATATACACACCGTGCTGTCTATCTTGTTCGACTGTCCAAGGATGTCACATCCATCATGGGTCCCAATAAAATCAGAGGCAGTGACACATGCATCTTTTTGGATGTCGTCTTTTGTACTTTCGTAACTTTGAGTCAGCAAGAATATTGCCATGGTATACAAATAGTTCTTCAGGTTGCTCGGTCTTGATTACTTCATGTAAAATAACTCTAATAAACCTATTTTATTCTTACATTTCTTGCATTGCCTTTATTTTCAGCTGCCAGCTAAATTTTGTGCTGTGAGACCATGGCGTGAGAGCAGACAGAAGTACATTTCTTCTTTCTGTGGAACAGCCTTTAAAGAATCTGGAAGATGTATGGTGGGGGAGCTGTAGGAAGACAGAGGAGAGCAGGGTGTCTGCTGTCTCTTGAGCAATTCTTGAGCTGAGCAGGACAACAGTCTCAGACCTGGCTGTGCCAGCTGCTCGGGGAATCCAGCTGCCAGTGATCCTTGCTCAGAGCCCTCCTGCCACGTTAGGCAAAGTCTGGTTGGTTGTGCTTCAGTGTTACATTGGTTTCAGGAGATCTGCTTCCCATTTCTGCCTTGGGAGCACAGCCTTCTTTAATCCCAGCCTACAGCAGGCATGGCAAATAGTGCAAGACCCAAAAGACCATGTTTTCAATACAGCCTCCTTTTTTTGATGGTTGTTTTGTTCTGCTCAAAGTGCTCGCATGACCTCCACTTCCCATGTGGTTGGGATGTTATTTCCTAACGTGGAAATTTTGGGGGGGGAGGGGGGGGGTGTTTAATTATCTATCTAGTTCTTCTTCACAGTCTTAACCACAGCAGCAAGAAAGTAGTCCTTTCTCCCTGTGCTCATAGTGCCATTACTCGGGCACACAGCCAGCGGGAGAACAAAAGGTTTGCTTTTGTTCTTCGGGGCAGGACAAGAGTGAGATCCCACACAAGGCAGTCGTGGTGGGAGAAGCTGCTCAGCTTTCAATCCACTTTACCCAGCAGCAGGCTTTGTTGCTCTGCTGCTGTGAGTGGAATCAACCTTTATGGATTTCATGTATGGCAGCCAAGAATAAAGCCCTCCAAGCAGAGCTGGAGTGAGAGCAGCACAGGAGTTGAGATATCGCTGTGTTATAGGTGCCACAGTCTTCCCAAGGACTCTTCTTCCTAGGAGTGGAGATGGTGACAGTGGCTGCTGTGCAGACCAGCAGCCTGAGGCCAGATACTTGAGGGGGAATTGCAGACTCTACAGCTGAACTGAAACAAAAACACATTTGCACCTTACCAGAAAGCCTGGGCATCATCAGCTGGATGAAGAGCAAGACAAAGTGGCTTGGCAGCCCCCACAATTAATACACACTCAGTAACGTGTTTTCATTTAAGTTTTCATGCTATTCAACTTTAAATAAAGTGTTACTGAACTACTGAACCAGAGCACATCTGAGCATTAGCAGAGAAAGCTGTGCCAAGACACTCTTGTCAACACGATGGGAGCGCCCCGTGTCCCCCCCGTCCCCGTCCCCGTCCCCAGGGTCCTCCCAGTCATTGCCTTCTTCTGACACCACTTCTGTAGCCCCTTCCCAGCTGCTCCGTGCTCAGAGCAGGCTCTGCTTCTGCCTCATCTTCATGGTTGCATTGGTAACTGCTTTCACGGCTCCTCCTGCAAACTTCAGGAGCTCAGGACTTCGCTGCTGCAGAAACACTCTGTAAATCAGATATTCTATGTGAAAATCATTACTATTTGGGGTCTGTCAGATCTGTCCTTAACACTGATGCATGTTTATGCACACATCTGGGAATATGCTCAGTTTTTAGTAACAGGATGCTTTAAACAGATAAGCAGAGAATATTGATTGCTCTGAGAGCACGTACCTGTGGATATTGCTCCTCTGCCTATTAGGAGAGCTCATTACAATTTGTTTGGCCACTGGATCTTAATGTTGATCAAGGTAAGTATTTCAGTTCGATAGCTTTTTGTACCAATTGTTTCAAAGTAAAAAGCCATACTTCCGTGAGTTTTACCCATAATTAGAAGTCCTTTCTTTCCTGCAGTGTGGGTTGCTTGCTGCCCACTTTTGCTGGGATCCCAGCCTGAACACCCCCACTGCAGTCTATCCACAGCACTGCAGGATTATAGCAGGGGCAGTTCCAAAAGCACATTTGCAAAACAAAAAGGCTGAAATAGGTCAGTGTGATGCTCCATTTGCTTTTCAAATCCTAGATAAAGCATGAGTTTCAATCCCAGACTCCGCAGAGCGAGTCAGCAGCACAAACCAATAGCAACACAAACACTGCCACCCCAAACAAAGACAGAGCCTTTCTAGTAAGCCCCAATAGAATTCACTGTCATGCATCACTGAGGTCCGAGTTTGCTGCTTTCATGAGTACCAGAAAATGGGATTCTGGGGTTTCTAACGGCAAAAGCTAAAGGAGCAAAAGCAAAGAGAAAAGCTAGGAAAGATTCAGAGAGCTGATGGACCAGACAGAGGCAATAAAAACATAGTAATCAGTACAAAAGAAGAGCCCGTGGAACAATAGACTTGACCTGAACGAGAAAAGGGGGAAACATGCTGTAAACAGGGAATATTTACAGAAAAAAAATATATAGAAGTACCTTTGCTAGATATTTTTCCACTAACAGTCACATAAAACAAGTTAGAAAGTGAGAATGTAAGGCTACAAACACATTCGCAACACAACAGAAACGCTTTGCTGAACACTGTACACTGCAGCTCTAAAACACAAAG
The DNA here is from genome assembly GCA_033556795.1 of Tapera naevia. NCBI lineage: Eukaryota > Metazoa > Chordata > Aves > Cuculiformes > Neomorphidae > Tapera > Tapera naevia. The sequence continues at coordinate 2,744,433 of JAUMJJ010000054.1, read as the reverse complement.
AGAAGTCTAGAAGGACTGAATCAGCACAAAAAAAGCCAGTTCAAAAACAAGTTTTTAAAAGATATCTGCTAGGATTTAAACGTTTCCATTTGTAAGACTCCTGGCTGTCAGTTATAAACCGCTCTTAAATCAGTCAAAGTATATTTGGAGCAGGCTTGAGAAGGCAAAAGGGGTCAGTGCTGTGAAGGACTGAGAGTCACAGCTTGCAAGGATCTTCTGAGCTGTTTGGCCAACAGAAATATTTAATCCTTTTAAAGAGGACAGGGCAAAAATTTTTAACATAGTTCTTCACAACTACCAGCTCCTAGTGCACAGAAGAGACTCGGGAAGGATACTTGAATTTTAAAAAAATATAACTGAACAACATAGAAACTGAGGGAAAAGGAAACTTGAAGGGATGCAGGACTTGAAAAGGTGAGTAGGGACTATGGGGAAAGCATCCCTGAAGACTAATTCCATGCACAAAAGGACTTCCCTGAGGGTGCCTCTATAACCAGTGCAGTCAAGCATCTCCAGATCTCTGATGGAAGGTTGCTCTGAATCACCATTTCTGTAACCAAAGGCCTTTGACAGCATCCTCCTAGCCCACAGGGCACCTGAAATAAGATACTGATTAACCTAAGGTGTCCCTTCTCCATTACAGAAAAAAGAAAAGGATTTAGCAGAACATCGTGAACAAGATACTTAATCTGTTCATAATAAAGAGAGGTAAGATGCAAACATAGGCCTAAACATGAAAAAAAACCCACTTCAGATTCTCAGTAGCATTAGGGATTATTTTCAAGACTATCTTACCAGGTCAGTTCCTCAGAAGGATATGATGAAAATGGCTGGACTACAAAGAAACATTAAAACACCAAGTGAGACCTCAGAGAAACTCTGTCAACAGGTGTGAAAATAACCTGTTGTTGCTAAAAATGAGTCTCACTAAAAAGGCACAGGACTAAGTCTTTCCAGTTTTTAAGTCTCGTGACATATCACAAAGTCAGTTTTTTCCTTCCTGAAGCTTCCAGGCAATTTTCACCAGGCAGGTGGAGCTCCTCCATCCATATTTTAGCAATCATTATTTCCCTTCAATTCATAATTTAAAGAAATATTATTTGAGTTCCTGAGCACATTCAGCTGAGTATCTCATTAACACCCTGCCAAGAGCAGGAGAGAACAGTAACAGCCTTTCATAGGAAAGCTCAGGATGCATCAGCTGTTTTATGAGCTTGTGCTGTGTATAAAACTATCACCTGGAACAGAAAGCAGCCCTCTGTGTCGAGGATGAAATCTGGGAGGTCAACGGGACAGGCAGAGGGAAGTCTACAGCGTCTCTACCTACAGAAGGGCCAAGTTTTATTCCAAGCTGATTTCCTCAGACCTGGCTGAGGCATGAAAACTCAAACCTCGCCACCAACTGGTCTGGAACCTTTCACAAATATAAGCAAACAGACAAAACCTCAAGTAGAACCAACAAAGGCAAACTGTATAACCGCACAAAACCAACTTAAACCCCGTGCTTGAATACACCTATTGTATTTAAACTCTAATTTACATTTAATTGACATTTTAATTTACAGCATTTGAACTCTAATTTCCACTTCCCAATGTGTGAAGTCTGGATATCCTGAAATGCAGATCAATTCCAAACCTCACTACCTCCTGCATCCCCCTGCACATGTGCTGCTTCTTGGGGGGCACTTCCCCTCACGGTGTTTTTTTGATGGTTGTTTTGTTCTGCCCAAAGGGCTCGAATGACCTCATCAGCTGCCTTTTTGCTGAGCCAGGACCATGCTCATTCACTTCACAGGATACCTCTTCCACGTGGTTTGGGACAAAAAAACAAGGGTTCCATAAAGGTAATTCTTGATCTTTCTAACTGCATCATCATGTGTTTCACCTCAAAAATCAGCTAAATGGAACGAGAGATACCAATCACGAGCTTGGTTTGCATTATTCATCCTTTGCATCGTGTTGAAATCAAGAGGGAACTGCAATCATATCCTCTTTGAACTGCATTGAAATCAAATACATCTGATTTAAATCCCCAGGAGCATTAACAAGCAAAAGGAAGAAAACACTCTTTAAGAATGGGTTAACATCCTTCTTTCTGGCAGGAACAGCAGGATTGGTTTTCCTCTGGGCACGTTAATATATCTCTTTGTGCTGATGGTTAATTCCAGAGTCCCTCCACACTGGAAAACCCTGGAGCTTGTCACCCTGCCACAAAAACACTGCACACGTGAAGTGCTGCCAGCTGGATGCTCCAGAGCCTGCCATGGACCCACACATCCCCACACACACTCCAGGCATTATTGCTTATTTCAAACTCACTGTCTACAGAACGCTTCAGGCATCAACCAGGTGGCCTTGACCAGCAGTGCTGGTGCACACCTGTCCACTGATTTCCCTCAAAAATAAAAAAAAAATCATATTTTGGTCCCTATGCCCTCGTTAGCAGGCGAGTTTTAATGGAAATAGTAAAAAACCCAGGTAATTCCTGCTACCTAAACAGAAAGCATCCCCATGGCACACCAAATTGCTCTTCTCTACAGAGCATCCACAGCTGTTTGTGGGTTTTCGGGACACACGGATGTCTGACCTCTGGAAACAACAGAAGTGACTGTCACTAGCTCAGCCAATCTGTTCTCCCTCGGAGATGATGATAAGAATTCAGTGAAACATCACTGTACCTCTTATAAAAAGATGAATTTTAATCCTGGAAGTGGCAGATCGCATTCTCCTGGGTAGCAGACAGCAGGCATAATTCCTACGCTGTGCATACAGCCTGTTCCCCACAACACGTAGATGTGAACTAGAAGAAATTCCAAACAGCCAAGTAAAACTCCACTTAATATTCCATATGGTATTACCAGGCTTGGTAACTGCTGCAGTGTGCTGCAACACATTAACTAAGGGAAAACAGACACATAGTAGTGGTCATTTAGTAAACCAGTACTTTCACAGGTTCTTGCTTTCTTCTTGGATATGTGATGTCCTGTGAAGTTAAAAAAAAACCCAAATGACAAAACCGAACACAGACACCTTTGATACAGCTTCCTCTCAATTTATTTGGCAAAGTAGCAATTCAGACAGTTCACACAGCATTTATTCAAGCTCTTCAAATCTTCTGAATTTCAACTTGTCCTCTTCTCCAAGAAGTTTTTACTTCAGAACCATTGCTCCATCACGGAGGGGTTTCCATTTTTCAATTCCTAAATGCTACTCCTGGATACTCCTTTCTGTCTGAGTACCTTGACTACCACCAACCCCTTCAGTGGAATGGGTGCACTAATCCCAACAGCCTTGGTCCCTGAAGTCTTACACCTCCTGAAGTGGTTCTTCCCAGAAAAGTTGTCGCTGGGTCTCAGCTTTATCACCTCTTCCAGGTCAGACTAGCTTATTACACTGTGTCCAGAGATAAGAATTTGGATACAGTTGAGCTCATATCTTCCATTTAACTGATTAAATTAGTGAGAAGATGTAAATAAAGCTGAACTCAAATTGAATGATACGGTAACCAAAAGGCTGAACATCAGCATGCATCATTTAAGATATTTCACTTCAACACCAAGAACTAGATTCACAGTTGATTGTGGGTTAGTACAAATTTGTCAGACGCAAGTGGGTTTTTCTGAATTGTGTTCTCTAGAATACACGCTACATTAATTCCTTTATAAGATTAATCTTTGTGTATGTGCTCCCAGGCTGCAGTCAGATCAAGAGGTGGTACGTGAACTTCCAAACATCTAAATAAATTGATATATATTTTTTACACAGAAATAGGATGGGGCTGACCTTCAAAAGGAAGGTTATTTAAAAAAAGCGCTCCTCTTTCATACTCAGAGAGCTTTGAATTTTAACCTTTATGCTTTCAGAGATTAATCCTATGGCAAAATTATTGCTGTTCCACCACAAAAAGTCATTTTTGCAGTGATCATTGTGGGTTGATTTAGACAAGTTATTTTACTGTATAATCCTTTTTACCATAAAAAGAGAAATAACAATAACATGCTGTTTACTTTAATTCCCAGTCCAAATCCAAGCAAGATGACTCCAGACATAATTCCCCCCTTTCCCAAAGCAGCTCACCTTACTGTGCTGCTTTGCAAGTTGCTGTTGACATTTCACAGTACCAAACCAGAAAACCTGAGGCAGGAAAAAAAAGGTTTATAGCCTTCCCATAACTCTTCTATACGAAAATGGAACTGCATCACTATTTCTTCTACGTGTATCACGTCTTCCCTATTTAGCAATTAAGAATTCACTTTCTAAAAAGCCAGAAATTTTCCTGGGTGCCCACAGTTAGGAAAATGAGACTGTTAATACAGCAAATGGCTTTGCAAAAAAGCAAGTTTCTTTCAGAACCAAATTGGATTTTCCTTTTTTAATAAAGAATGTACCAATCCATATCTCAATAGTCTACTGCAAACTGTTCCTCATCTCCCACACAAGCACAGCAACTCCCTTTTTGCTTTCAACTTTATTTGGCAAAGCAGCATTGCATAAACTGTTTGGTGATCAGGACACAGCCTGCATGGTATTTATGGAGTTAAACCAATCAGTAGTGAGCTAAAAACCAAAACAGAATTTCAAGACTCCACTAATTAATTTTAGAAGGAAAGGGAAAATCATGTCTGTTACATCTAACTTGAACAGCAATGTTTGATAAGAGTGGCCACACACCTCTGATGTCTTGAAGTTCAATATATACAAATGCCTGGGTTAAGGTAATAAAGCAGCTGATTGTATCTACTACATGCTAGTCTATGACACCATGTCAAAAGCTTAAAAAAGAGGTTCATCTCCTTTTAGTAGCATCTAGCAGACATCAGAACACAGAAAACCTGGTATTACCTACGTAGTGTTGTAAGGTGCACAGAAGCAGTTTTACCAAGGGACACAGGAGCCAAGAGAAGTGAGTGTTCAAGTACCCCCATCAATATCAGAGTTCACAAGCTATAGGTCTTTATCTGCAGTTTTGCAGAGATTCACTTTGACCAGATGAAAGTAAAATAAAGGCATGTTAAATAAAACAGTGCCCACATAAAACTTTCCACCATTTCTTTATCAGATTTGCCTTGAGCGTCTAAAAAAATAAAACAAACACCACGCTTTTCCATGCTGATAACAACAGTATAACAAAGTCCAAAACAAGCTGCAATGCTGTTGGGTTTTTCAAAAAGCTTTTAGAACTGGAGATGAGCAGTCCACTGTAACACTATGTTTGGGTCAAGATGATGTAGCTTTTACAATTCATCCCTGCAGAAAGAAAACACACGCAGTTATGTTTCTCCTTCTCTTGGAAATCATATTTGAAAAGTCTTTATACTGAAACACATTACACTTAAGTGCTCAAGCACATCAGCAAAACCTCAGAAGGCTCTGCAAGCATTTAAGAAAACAAAAAGGAAAGGCAATAGCAATGCCATATCATCTCACACTTTATGTAATATATCGTGAAATATGGGTCCCTCTATTTTATATTTAATTTATGGATCATTTAAAGCTAATTAACATCCCCCACAACACACAGCTAGTTATCCACAGCTACCTGTCATCCAAACTCTGTTGGCTAGACGCTGGCAAGAAACAGAGCCAACTTACTAGACAGAGCATTGGCAAAAAACATTCTCTGTAGCTGCCAAAAAGGCAAGTTTAGCTTCAGTTGCAGTCTCTTAAGAAAGTTAGGAATGCAACTTCACATCAACATCATGCAGCTTGTAGTACCCATTTTATTTATTTCACAGAAGAGCTCAATTAGCTCCTGAAGGAAACATGCTAAATCAGGACTAAGTTATGGAAGAGAGGGTGTGTGGGTATGTAGGTGTGTGTGTCTTAAAAGGAGATTCAGGTGGGATGCAGCAAGAAATCTCTCTAACTCGCTCCAAGGCATCTAGAAAATGCAGGCTTTTGTTCCTGCAGGACATTTAGAATACATCAAAACAGGAAACCCATAGAACCCATATTCCAACAGCGAAATTACCATATAATAGTGATTTGTTTAAATATTTCTAAAGCATTAACTTTAATGCAAAACATCCATCAAACCTGAAAGCTTTGCACTGTGTCTGGAAAACTCTAACAGAAGTGTTTGCTTCCCCCCCCTCCCCCAAGGCACAAACGATCTATAAACTCACAACGAGTCTGATGCAATTTTTCTTTTAGCAGGTGCATCACCCTCATTAGCCAAAGCAAACACTGTCTGAATTAAGAAAATATCACTAATGTGATTGCTGGCTCAATACATAATAATATTTCCAGTTATCATGCAAACTAACCCACAAAATAAAGTGCCACATGCACACAAGCAAAAGCTTTACAGTTACAAAGGCATAATCCTCCAGGAATCACGTAGCATGGAATGACAGCACACAAAACATTTTTAAAGCAACTGAAAAGGCTGTTGCAACTAGTACTTAATAAATGACTAGTTTTCTGTCTAATGCAGCTGAGATGCAAACCTTGTGCTTTGTTAGTGGTAAATATTTGCATTCTTTGCACTTTGCACTGCCTTCTAACAGCGAGGTGCTAATCATACAGCTTCAGAGTGTTGCAGTAATTATGGAGAGCAGAAAAAAGAAGAAAGAAGAACACATCTTGGCAGGGATAAATAAAAATCTGTTTATAGCCAAAGGTTTGGAAGTTCTTCATATCTGCCTGTTTCACAGAACTGGTATTTGCTTACTTTAAACAGATAAAAATAAATGAACATCTGATACTCAGTTTAAAATGCAGTGCTGATAAATTAAGGACAAGTACTTCATTCATTCTTAATGCTTTCAGGAGCTGCATCATCAGTTAATATTCACAACTGCAAAAAGCATGTGCAAGTAATGACTACTGCTATTGCTGGTTTGGTCTCATATCCCTAATTGATGATGTGATTTTTACCGCTATTCCTACCATACACTCTCATTGGCTGTTTACTTTGACAAGTAATTATTAATCCTTCAAGCCCAAGCTAGATCCTCAAGAAATTGTAAGCCTAAGAAAAATTCTGTACTCACTCTGAAACTATTAAAAATTATAACTCTACCCAGCCACAGATGCTGGCAGGGTTTTTGCATAACGTTGCTGTCGCCCTTGAAGTACTGAAGTATGAGGGTGTTCTTCCCTTCACAAAATGGTATTTGTACTTTGAATTTAAGTAAGTGATACTGACATGTCAATGTTTTACCTGTTTGTATTTTGTATTACTTGAAGCTATTCCTAACCAAATAATAATGTTCCTGTAAGTTAAGCATATCCTAGATGTCACTTTGAAAATATAGATTTTAATATTCTGTTTATTAGGACATTTACTGTATTAAAGGAATCAGCTTTCCTCACTCTTCATCACTCATTAATACACCAATAGCACACCAGCCCAAAACAGTCCATGATGTAGATTTAGATGATGGGTTGGTGTTAGTGTTGGTGTTAGTGTTGGGTTATAGGTTGGACTTGATGATGTCAGAGGTCCTTTCCAACCTTATGATACTGTGATACTGTGATGTATGTGTTAAAATTATGTAGCATTTATTTTCTACTGTTACACGAAGCACTATTGCATCATATATATTAGAAAGTTAAAGAGAAAAGGCTTAGATCAACAGGCAGGTAACATTTCCCTGCTTTCCACCTAACGTGAACAGCTTGCTGACATCAATACACATTGCAAAACAGCATCAGCTGATCTGAACTGCAGCTGCACAGAGCAGAAGCTGCCCAGCTACGAAACCTACCAGGTTTCAGCTGCTGGTTACAAACCAGGATACCTGCCTCTCCTCCCAGTGGGAAAAGATCTACCCTGCTACAAAGCTTAAAAAGAGACACGACTGCTATTTCCTTGTTAAAAACATTCTGTTGTTCTCTAGAGCCACAGGAAATATCTACTAATGAATTTGTATTTTTCTGCCTTTTTCTGGCCATGACTCTTTGCTGTGATTCTTACACAACTCATAATTTCCTTCCACCTTCATCCATGCACCCCTTCCAATCTGCCCACGAGCTCCTGCTTTGTAAGCAATATATAAATTGAGGTTTTATGTCATCACAACGGTCCTTCTCAGGCCCTTGGAATTCTAGCTAGGGAATCACTCATCTAGCATTGCCCAATGAGGGAAAGAAACTTTACAAGCTCAAGTTAAAGCAAATTTCAGACGTCACTAGCTCAAAATCACTATTCTAAAAATAAAATTAAGAAAGTTTGAAAAAATTTGGCTTACTACTAGGGAGAACATATACAGGAATATTCCACGTTTCTCATTGAGACTATCCAACAACAAACTAAGAAACAGTCTCAGAAAAATCTAACAGGTAATGTTTCAGGTAAATGTCAGAGTCCATTATGGGGAAAAAGAACCCCACAAATCTTACCAACAATAATAAATAACAGAAGTTTGGGATACAGGTGAGCCAAGTTTTGCAATCTGTCTCCACCTCTTTGGTAGAAAGCATTCGAATTAAGTATTGAAAGAGCGTTTATAAATTTATCTGAAATCTGTAACTCACTCTTTTTGATCCACTTCAATTTTCTTGTCATTAGGCAGCATCTGACTTTCCCTTTTTGATACATCATTCATCTATGAAAAATATACCGTCATTACTGATACTGTATTGCTAATTCATATTAGGCTACACTCTGAATTTCAGTATCTACTCAGTGTTTCAGCAGCCAATTATTTCTCCCTTTGTAATTTTAAAGGTAACTAGATGCAATATTTGAACTTGTAGCATTTTAATCTGGAAAGGTGCTGTTATGAACTATTTATTTCCTATGATCAATCATCAAATTGAGAAAGTAGGTTGAAATGACAAAGAAAAAGCATTTTCTCTGCCACCTATTATATCAGTTACATCACATGCATTTTTGCATAATGCATAGATTTTAAATTTAACCTAAAATATTTTGTGCAGAGATTGTTTTTGCCAAAGCAAAATAAAAACTTTAACCATAATTATTAGTCTGCATAGCTGAAGGAATTCAGGGCAAACAATTCCTGCTCATTTCAATTGAAATTAGATAATAGCTTGTCAGGGGCATTAGAAACACTGAATAAGAGTTTCTAAGCAGAAATATATTAACACATTTTGAATAAATGTTTTCCAGAAGGGTGCTTTTTGATACAATACATCGTGTTGTATGGACAGATAAGTGGGATACTGTAACAGCCCCAGCCTAGTCACTGCCTTTTGTGCTCACAAAGGATATACTGACATTATAATTTTGTATTTTATCAGCAAATATGAATTTAGCCTGACATTTATAAATAATTTCTACTAATGCAATATTTCAAGTTTAAAAAAAGTAATTTGTCAACTTTTAAAAACAGCTACCTGTTTGGAAATAAAAACACTGCTAAATGTTCCTTACACTGTTATCCTCTTTAAGTTCTCTTTCCATGCAAGTAGCAAATGAACTCTCACAGACAAGTAAAACCAGAGAGATCCTATTTACATAAGAACTGACAACAAGGTAGCCAATAAACTGTGATCTCAACTGTGTGACACATGAGGCCTTTTCTCCTCCCTACTTACCAGTAAGAAAAAAACCCAAATTAATAACTGGGAAGTTTTATGTGAAAGGACAAACATCCCTACCAGCATAACCACATAAGTGGCCACCTACTGCTGGATCTCTGGAACACTAAAGCATTTCATTTTACACCAGAGATAGGATTCCTGGGTGTATTCTCCTCCCAAATGTCTCAGAGTCACACTTGAGAATATTCCCCCTTACGTTTGGAGCTTAAAAATACTATTTCAGCCTAACCTAAACCAGAAAATTATGGACTAAATTTGAAGAAATCCAAGAATATCCACAAAATAAGATTCTTTTAGTACAACACCAATTATTAAAATCCAAGGAGTCTTTTCCTTCCAGCTAGTCCAGATTTTATTTTGCTGGAAGTTCCAGTTTTACCTAATGAAAAAGGATGCAAAGCATCTGAAGGTATAGGTTTGACCTCAAACACCACTTAGAGATCAAGTAATTGTTGTGCACCTTGCAGCCCTAGTAAAGAACTGTACTGACTTCACCAACAGGTGAATAACTAAGTGAAAATTGAAGTGGCTTCTTTCTTGCTTACTACAAGGTCTGCCAGCCTAGGAAAATGCTGATGGCCTACAGGTTGTATTTTGTGAAGGGACACCAATTCTTAACATGATGAAACAGATACCTCCGTAAGGAATGAAATCACTTAACAAAATGTAAACTAAGGGCTGAACACATAGGACTCTTGAGCTACTCTGAAAAAGATATTGTTCAATGAATTTTATAACTGCTAGAGTCTCATAGGCTACAGGTGTTTCTGTAATAAAGACCTAAAGATGCTCTTTCACAGAAATCTCTTATTGAACTCTGCTCAAAAGTCTTCAACAACTTATGAAAGATAGATTGAAATCTAGAAAGTACAGAAAAAAATACTTCTTTCATCTTTGGTGCTAGCAGAGACAACAAATGCTCACTTATAATTAGGAGTCTCCTCAGCAGCATATGGCTGACCATACAGTTTGGACTCACCAACGAGGAAAATCAATCAAAAAGACAGATATGACCTCCTGTAAGGTCTGCAGTACACTGGGAGTTATCCTGGAGAAGGGAATGGGAATTTTCTTCACATCCCAAAAAGGACAATTAAAGAAAAAAAACCCAACACATTACACAACTTGGACTTACGAGATTACATTTAACAGAGATTTCCAAGTCTGAACCAAATCTAAACACATATAGCAAGAAAAAGCCTCAGTGCCACTGCAGTCACCAAGGTAACCCTTTAGGATAAGCACTTATTTCTGTTAACACCAATGAATATTCTTAAATTAACTTAATTAACTTATATTAGAAAAAAAATAAATACAATCAAGAAGTATTTCAGAAAAGAACAGAAATTGGTAAGAAGATCTGAGGAAAAGAACTCCACAATACTCATGACCAAAGAAGGCCCAAAGACAATCATCTATTACTTCTTCCTGCACTCGCAGAGAAAACTGAGTACAGAATTGCACAGAAGAGATGCAAAGACCTGAGAAATGTGGTCCTTAATACACTACACCACCTCTGTCAGCTGCAATGGATAACCAGTATCATTCCAGAAATCCTTCAATAAACACTATTCATAAGAACACATAAGGATACACATTGCTGCTACTAAAATCAGATCAGGTGGAAATCTCTCATCCTACTGGAAGACTTCAACCACCCTGATATCTTCTGGAAAAGTAGCAAGGCAAGTTGCAGGCAATCCAGAAGACTCCTGGAGTGCATAGATGATGACTTCTTAATCTAGATAACAGACACCCCTACCTGAGGACTGGACAGCAACACTGAGGACATTCAGCAACACTGGAGCTGAATGTCACCAATGCAAGTGAGATCATGAGTAATGTCAAGATCAGAGGCAGCCTGGGCTACAGTGATCACACACTGGTGGAGTTCAAGGTCCTGAGGGATATGGGACAGCCAAGGAGTGTAGCAAGAACCCTAAATTTTAGGAAAGCAAACTTACAGCTCTTCAGGGAGTTAGTCAGTAGAACTCCCTGGGAAACCGTTCTCAGCGACGAGGGAGCAAAACAGAGCTGGCAAATATTTAAGGATGCTTTCCACAGAGAGCAAGGGCACTCAGTCCCCAGGTGCAGGGAAGAGACCAGCGTGGCTGAGTTGAGACTTGCTGGTCAAACCAAAGAGCAAGAGGGAACTGCACACACAGTGCAAGCAGGGACAGGGAACCTGGGAAGAGTATAGGGACGCTGCCCAGTTGTGTAGGGATGGGGTCAGAAAGGCCAAGGTGCAGCTGGAGCTGAACTTGGCAAGAGAAGCAAAGAAGAACAAGAATGGCTTCTACAGGTACGTCAGCCAGAAAAGGAGGGTTAAAGAGTACAAAGGAGGACCCTGGGAACTACTGACCTGTCAGCTTCACCTCTGTGCCTGGGAAGATCATGGAATAAATCTTCCTAAAAGCCATGCTAAAGCATATGGAGGACAGGGAGGTGATTTGAGGCAACCAACACAGTTTCACCAAGGGCAAGTCCTGCTCGACAAACCTAGTGGCTTTCCATGATTGGGTGACCACATTGGTGGACATGGAAAAAAGCAATGGATGTAATTTATCTGGACTTCTGTAAAGTCTTTGACGCAGTCCCCCACAACATCATCCTTCTCCCTAAATTGGAGGGATACGGATTTGTTGGGTGGACTGTTCAGTGGACAAGGAATTGGTTGGATGGTCACATCCAGAGAGTAGTGGTCAGCTCCTCGATGTCCAGATGGAGATCTGTGACAAGTGGTGTCGCTCAGGGGTTTGTACTGGGACCAGTGCTGTTTAATATTTTCATTGATGATACAGACAGAGGGATCAAGTGCACCCTCAGCAAGTTTGCAGATGACACCAAGCTGAGTGGGACAGTGGTCACACCAGAAGGACGGGATGTCATTCAGAGGGACCTGGACAAGCTGGAGAAGTGGGGCTGTGTGAACCTCATGAGGTTCAACAAGGCCAGGTGCAAGGTCCTACACCTGGCTCAGGGCAATCCCTGGTTTCAATACAGGCTGAGGGATGACAAGACTGAGAGCACCCCTGTGGAAAAGGACTTGGGGGGATGATTGATGAGAAGCTCAACATGAGCCAGCAATATATGCTCACAGCCCAGAAGGCCAAACGTGTCCTGGGCTGCATCAAAAAAAGAGCGGCCACCAGGGCAAGGGTGAGTTTTCTGCCCTTCTGCTCTGCTCTCATGAGACCCTACCTGCAGTGCTGTGCCCAGTTCTGGAATCTCCAAAATAAGGAAGATATGGAACTCTTGGAGCCAGTCCAGAGGAGGCCACGAGGATGATCTGAGAGCTGGAGCATCTCTGCTATGAGGACAGACTGAGAGAGCTGGGGTTGTTCAGCCTGGAGAAGAGAAGGCCCCCGGGGAGATCTTAGAGCAGCCTCCCAGTACCTGAAGGGGCTACAGGAAAGCTGGGAGGAACTTTTTACAAGGGCAAGTAGTGATGGGATGAGGGGAATGGCGTTCAATCAAAAGGGGGGAAGATTTAGACTGGACATTAGGAAGAAATTCTTAACAATCAGGGTGGTGAGGCACTGGCACAGGTTGCCCAGGGAAGCTGTGGATGCCCCATCCCTGGAGGTGTTCAAGGCCAGGCTGGATGGGGCCTTGAGCAACCTGGGCTGGTGGGAGGTGTCCCTGCTCATGGCAGGGGGGGTTGGAATGGGATGGGCTTTAATGTCCCTTCCAACCCAAACCATTCTGTGATTCTATGATTTATTCTATGAAATGCAGAAAAATCTGTAAAACGTCTATAGAGAAAAGAAGGCATAAGAAGAATACTTCTCTTTTCTGGAGTAAGCAGAGCATGGACTCCAAACCTGAATAAAGTCCACCACATTTGCCATAGGAGGAAAGAGACTACAAAGCAAGACTTCCAGAGCGGCAGGAAACCAGCACCACACTCTGGGAATACTGGCAATATTTGAGGATAAAGTGTTCATTTGCATAACAAATACAAAGCATCTGAATAGTGAAAATGCTTCACAAGCTTGAATTAAGCAATAAGTGATTAAAGTTTTTCTAAGAGTAGTTTGTACATGGTGGCTATACTGTAATCCAAGAAACAGTTTTCAGCAAGCAGCAATAATGCAAACTGCTTTATTTGTACTTTTAATGGATATTTTGATAGCTTAAGCTTTAAGTATTCACGCACCTGAATCATGAGCTATACTCCAGAATATCTGGGGGGAAAAAGAACAATCTAAATTTAGGAGTTAAAGCTCAAAAACTATTTTCAAAACTTAATACACATCTACGGACTTCATTAATGCAAATAATATGTTCACAAGCATTTTCTGCCAGGAAGGAAAACAAGAGTGCTGCTTTGTTCATTCACATACTGATGCCTTGCACAGTTTAAGCTGACAGCTGTGTTATGTCTATGTTATTGGTCATTCAATTCAGCAAATTGGAAGGTTTACTACCTCTAGAAAGGCCTTTAGAGTTTGCTGTGTTGGCTGTGTTGCTGTGTTATCTGTCCCCATCACAGATGGATAACAGACTTTTAATAACATGCCTGGGGAAATTTTCTGAACACTACTCAACTACATTTGTACTTTAGGGAAGAAGGGATTACCTTCAACTCTTTCTGCTACTTGGAGGCTGAGAGACAAGTGCTCACAACATTATCTGTATTTCCCAAAGTATTTTACAAAGGTTTTCCTTCATTTGTGACATAAAAAACAAACACCCAATTACCACTAACTTAAGGACAAAACAATATTTATTCTTAAGTAGTATTTTACACTTTACCCTAATTACTGGGCAAGCTGGTTATAACAAGTTCATTAGAAGGGAAGTTTAAATTTAGAAAATACTGTGTTCAAAACAACAAATAACAAACTTCAACACACCGAAGACTAAAGAAAACATCTCCAAAAGAGACAAAGTGCAACCCATGCAATATTTTTCTTCAGCTTTTAAATTAACTCAAACTTAGCATAACCTCCTTTTGGTGATGTAGTGATGTAGATTGAGTCACTTTTCACGGTATGGAGGAGCAGAAAGCAATGACAGCAGCAAAGGCAGGCCTTGCAGTCTATCTGCTTAAAATTCACACCCTTTCACCTTGCGTGTGTGTGGAAGAAGTAAGTGGAACAGAAAATCACTTCCACCTGGACCACTGCTTCTCTTTATCTGTTAAAGGCACATATATCACTCCCATCAGAGGCTTCATTTTGACACTGCCATCTTCTAGTTTGTCATACTGTTCGAGCATCTGGTTTCCCCCTGCAGGACCAACTGGTAATATCAATCTTCCGCCAGGTTTTAACTGATCTATAAGCTAGAACACAACACAGAAATTAGAATGTAACCAGCCACTTCAGAGAAGCTGGATCCTAAGTTTGTCACATTAGATCAATAGCTTTGCCACAATTTATAGATCTAATACTATGCAGTAGATAACTACTTCCATTAGGAAAAAATAAAATACATACTGAAAATGAGTGTCACAATAACATGGTACAACAACTGGTATTACAGAAACATTCACAACAATTTCATATAATTCCAAAAGAAGATAAAATAGTAATTGGATTAACTGGTTGGTTGCAGTTTTAGTTTTGAGAGAAAAAAGGAACAATATGTACATCAACTTACTTTTACAGTATATTCAATCTTTTTAAACTGCCAAATCTAACACCTTGATGATTATTGTGCATCAGTACAGGCTCACTGTAACATTTTTGGGGTAACTGATCACCCCTGAAGCCCTCAGAATAAGATTTGATATTTGTGATATTTTTTTTTAATTTACCTTCCTGAAAAAAATTTAAGTTGTCTACAACACACTTGCTACCCAACAGCTCCTCTTTCATTCTAGTAATGGAACAGCATTTAATGAAACTAATCTAAAATATATGAAAATAATTACGCAAAGTGACAAGTAACAGAGTATGCAAGAGAAATACTTGGATGTTTTTTGCTTTCATAATTAAAGGACACTAATCACAGTAGTCTCAAGGAAAATACAGTACTTTCCAGATGCCATGAAAAAATCTTACAGAACTTTTGTTACTAACAGTTATTAAGAATGGCTTCATTCACTATTAAGCTTTAAATTACCTTTTTAATTGTCCCCTGTCAACACTTTTCTAGGAAGACACACCCTCCCTCCAGAACAATAATTTAAAAACAAAAACACAACAAAAAAAATCCAAGAAACTAAAAACCTCCCCATGACAGCCAATGTCTGGAGATGTCTAACCTGTCCATAGCACCTCAAACCTCCAGTCCTTCACTATCCCTCATTAAAATTCAGCTTAAGAAAATTTAACTGGTAACTAGCGTATCAACACCACATTCACATGATAAAAGGAAGAGGAAAAAACCTTTATCTGCAAGAGTGGACTTCATGTACGAACATTCTAAAGTCTCTAGTTACTCTGCAGCTTCTCTAGTAAGAACTGCCCTGTATCCAGTTTGAAAGCTACAAACACATGGCATTCTCTGTATTTCCAGCTGAGTGTATCACTCTTCCAACAGGCTCAACCCCTTAGAACCTAGGAAACAAATACTTCAATTTTTGTAACTCAGAGTTTGATAAAACCGAATTAATTTAATAAATAAAATGTTTTCATTCATTGCTGTAATAGAGGGTTGCACAAGTAATTTTAATATATTTTTATTGAGGGGAGAGTTATTAGAACACACAGCTTTTGCAAAAGAACAGGAAGCCAAACTGCAACAAACTCCACACCCTACAGTAGTACCACCCTGCCCACTGATACTGCCAGCAGTGCAAGTCTACCAAGTATTTTACACATATCTGTATGTAAAATGTTTTTTACAGCTAAGAGATTACTCAATCACACATATAAAACATAAAAGCTTACTGCTTGGGGCACAACTGGTGCTGCAGCTCCTACGTGAATCGCATCATAGGGAGCTTCTTCTGCATATCCCATTCTTCCATCTCCCACTGCAAGAAAACACTTTTGTTTTTTAAAACATTTTCAAGAGGAGTGGAGAAAACAGCTCATCTGCCATATCTATAGGTAGATAGCAGGCTATGCTCAGATTTCAACTAAAATTCTGCTGAGCACTAATAACATGCAGTTTAGGTGTATTAGCACAACTGTAAAACAGATGCAACAAAACACCCTCATGCATACATGCACTCATAAAAGAAATATTACTGAAGCACAGGAAATCAGAAAGCATGGATTTATAACAGAAGTTCTTGGTGACACATGGTCCACCCTGAAAAGGCACCAAAGTATTTATGTGCCCTATGATTCCAGAGCAGGTGACTTTTCCCCTCATTTACCCTCTTAGAACATAAATTTTGCTTTGCCTTGCTTTCACAAACACCATTCCTAAATACAATGCAAATTTTAAGTCTAAAGCATTAAATCTCATAAGCACATATCAGAAGACTGCAAAGGCAAGGAAAAGCAAGTATTCCCATTGCCTATACACCTGCAACTGCACTACTGGTTGGAATGAAAGCCCACATTATGCAGTACCACACTAACCCCACGCCTAACCCTCTGCCAGCAGATGGGTCTCACTACCCTTCCTGCAGACAACTGCTGGACTAACACGGATAACCAGGTCAGACCTGTGGCTAAAGCTCCAGGTGGCTGTTTGGAAAATGTTAGGCATAATTAAGTTATGCAGATGGATACCATTGCAACTTCAGTTTTGGTGAAGAACTCATGGAGAAGGACTCCATCACAGATGTCTCATATCACCCCAGTTATGCAGGATGAAAGGGGAACAGTCTGGGCTTTTTAAGCCACTGAAATATAGCAAACTAAAAGACACCCCAAGTTCAGTTTTGAAAGAAGATGATGTGAATGCAGTATCCACAGTATTCACAGAAAATTCAGAGTTAGGCAAGTGCTCTCTGGGGTTATTCAGGAACAAAAGTAGTAAATGAGACTACACCATCCATATGTTCACAGTCAGTGAGTGCAGAAGTCTCAGTAATCAATTAATAAGAAAAAGCAAGGAGGCTAATGAACACCGTCCCCTGTTCAACACAAGTAGTTGTTTGGGGTCTCCTGTCCTCAAATTGAGCTTTGAACTTCTGTGCAACCACCGTTATCACAGATTAATTAAAAGCCTGAGTGAGTCAAAAGAAGTTCTAAGTCCCTGGTAGAGGCTGAAAATCAGTCAACTTTTTGCCTTCCAACAATTTGCAAGACAGAAAATATACATGGTGGCCACAGCAGGTTTCATTTTGACCTCCACAACAGAGAGGGCCACCTGGACACTAACACCATTAAGTATCCAAGAGTGTACAGGAAGACCTGGGCAGCTCCTTGAAACAATTAAAATTGGGGAGTTTGTCATCTTTTATTTTAGGTCTGGAAACAAGGACCTGCAAAGACCTTCTACTCAAAGCTTAAAGACTATAAGAAAAGAGTCTGTTCCCCCAGTACTGAGAAGCCCCTTAAAGCTCACACTTACTTTCTCATATCATCAATTCTGACCAGCACAAGCTCCAACCAAAGGCCACAGGCAGAAGCTGCCAAACAAGAACTACCAATGCTTCAAGACAGCCCATGCCTATTGATCAGTAATTCCACTAAGTCAGCTTTTATTACTGCTGCCAGTAATGGAGATGAAAGTTCCAGTATTTCCAGGGCTTAATCACTCTGACTCAGCAAAAGTGGGTTCTACTGGAACAACCACTTCAATGCAGTCAAGTATTTAATTTATATTTGCTTAGTACCACTTACACCTGCTCTGAAGTGGAAGTAGTGATGTACTGCTGTATCAAGCTGGTGTTCCATCAGAGAAGGCAATGGAGCAAGACTTCTTTAGCTCAAACATACAGATACTGCTTTGAATGATGTCAGTTACATGGGGAGAGAAACCCTCATTCCCTAAGATGGAGCAGCAGGCATTAGAAGCAGTGATCTGCAGTACTGCTGGAGAAAGAAGAATTGATTGCTAAGCTGAAGAAACAGCTAAGAAAGGAACAGCTAAGTTGTTTTCTGAAGAAGAATGTACACATTCCCAGACTTAAATGCACTTTGTTACACTGTCCAGAAAAGTCTGCACATCCTATCACTTCACTGACAGTGGTAGAAAGGACCCAAACCATCTAAACCTTTTGCTCTTAGAACTGATAGTCCAAACTAAAGCTACCAACTTCAGACTCACCGCATACAGATATGAAAAAACAATGCTCCTTTCTACGCATCAAGCACAGCAGGGCTCTTCCCTTTTAACATCCACAGAAACTCTCCTGGCTACAGCAGTCAGGTGTACATCCACCCACACCAGGAACACACTTTTAGGTATCCAGAAGATAGGGATAAAACCAATTAAACCAACATCCATATATTCGACATAATACAAATTATTACATTATTCAATGTCCAAGGGGAAACAGCAGATCAAATTTTGAGGTTGTGCTCACATCCCAAATCTCCTACTGAGATTTCCAGTTACATGCAGCCTTTTAATGAAGTAATCACAGTGATGGGTGGCAGATGGTGATGAGGGAAAGTATCAGGGCTTTCTGACACAAAGGGGTTTTATAGCTTGTTTTTGAACCTAGACCTGATTTCCTGATCATGGTACTCGAGCCTTCAATATCTCTATGCAGACCTGATTCACACAGAGCTGTAGAGCATGAGCACAGAAACAGAAGAAAACTACTTCACTGTGGTTAGAACACCCTTATCCCCTCTGGCTATGTCTGCATCAGCAAATAGTGCAGTACAATAGAAGCAGATCTGAACAGCAAAACAGTTTTTGCTGAGAACCTGATGTCCACACAACATATGCAATTCAGAATGATCACCCCAGTCTATTTCTAGTCTTAACAACTTAATATACACTAACATATCAAACATATTTGGTTGCTTCTCAGAGCATGCAATTCAATCTAGTTTCACACAAAAGGAATCAAAGTTTGTGCTTCATGAGCACTCATGTCAGCCAAGGTGCAGTTAAGTGGAAGCAGTTGACTCAGGATTCACCTCAAAGATATCCTCCTGATTTAAAGAAAAAACAGAACAAAGCCCAACTTCCACAAACTAATGTAGACATACCCCAAGTATACATATTCCTAAGTTTTCAATGCAGTTCTGTTGCTGAGACACCCCAAAATAATGTTGATACTTTTGAAATGCAGTTATGGCATATCTGAGGTGAGACAAAGCAATGGAGAATGTCCAGAGTGTATCTGTCAAATGCCAGCAACTGACTGACCTGGTCTTAATCCATACAGTTCCCACCACCAGTCAGCCCTAGGTTTTTAGGGGTTTTTTGTTTGTATATTGGGAAGGGGGGTGTCTGGGGTTTTTTGTTTCTTTGTTTTAAAAAACAGCTCTGTCTGGATTCTAGAACCACATCAAAGAGCTCCCAGGAACCCAGCGCAGTTGAAACTTTCCTCTTTCTCCACCTAATTCACTGAAGTACTACTTGCCCATCTTTACTTTTTTAAATGTACTGTATTTTTTTAAGTATACCTCACAACAAAACTATTCATAATTCTCAAGTCATCCTGCAACACAGTCAAACATAACCTATATTATGATGTTTACTTAGAATTCTCGATTCCCAAGAGCATGAGAGTTTGTTTAAGGTATAAAGAGAAGCATAAGTCCAAACTGCTATTCTACAGCAACAATGGAAATTAACCCCCTGTTCCTTCTCTCCAGCCCCAATAGCGTCAGCATAACTTCTTTTCCAAGTAAGGCATAAGTGTTCTCAGTGAGGGACACTGCATTTTATACATGTGTACAAGTACCTGTATTGACTGGCTTATTTTAAAGATCTAGAAAACTCCCTCATTTCCAAAAAAAAGAAAGACAAAGGATCAAAATGGTAATTAAGGTAAGAGCCAAACATCACATAATAACTATTTTTCCATGTGCCTTTGTAAGAAGTCTCAAAATAATCCAGGCCTTCAACTTCTTTTTCAAATTTAACCAATGGACTGATAATGAAGGGAATACTTTCCTCCTACCAGCTTTGCATCTTGTAAAAAAAAAAAAAAAGCTACCTTTTTCTTTTTAGTCAAAAAACAATTCAGTGTCCTTCATTATTTCCTCTCAATAACTCTACTGCCAATCTAGCACTTTTTCCATTCAACTTGTGCAGCTTTCTCAATTACTGTATCAGAAGTATAAAGGCTTTGTTAAAATGCTTAAATTTAGATGACAGTACATTTATTTAAGAAAAGTTGTGCATTGAAACCAAACTTTTAATAGCAACTATAACATGACAGACCTTCAGCACATAAAACAGTCATCAGAAAACATTTTGCTGTTAAGTTTCTCTAATAGAATGATTACACATCATTAAAGACTACTACAAGTCATATTCTCAAAACTGCGTGAAGGTGATATTTTTTAAAGGTCTAAAAATTACTTGGATTTTAAAATTTTCATTGGCTCTTCTTTCTTTGGTTTAACTTCTTAAAATGTAATTTTTAACTGCATCCAAGTCCAGTCATTTTCAACCAGCTGCTGGAAAGAATATCAGTTTAATTAGTAAGTATATCAGTCTGATGCTCACCAATAAGTTTCACTCTTCCAGAAGACAGCAATGTGGGATCATCTTTTTTGACATTATTTATTGAGTCATCTACTAGTTCTTTGATATGATCAATTCCTACAACTTGTCCTTTGGGACCAACCTGGAATAAAAATATACAGTTGAATAATTTCTGCTAGTTTTGATTTATTTATAGAACGAGTATTTTTATCTCCTGAACCCACTTCCCTAAAATAAAAACAGAACCAGTAAAGCTGTAGTATATTTTCTCCATGTTATTAAAACTACTGCTTGGAATGACACATCCCGACTGCTAGAAGAAACTGATAATTCAAGTTTGTCAGTGTAGTCTTATAAATGCTTGTTACAGTCATCTTTTGAGATGCGATTCAGTTAAGTTTTAGTATTAGTGGAGATTTCTGAATTTTTAGAAGTTAAATTTGGTCAGGAGTGTTTGCATTACTTGTTTGCATTACCTGCAGTAGAAAGTAACAACTTCAAGGACAAGGACTAGAACAATCTCCTTTCATGTTGAATAAACTCACTTAAAGATTAAGGTTTTTCTAGAAAACATCTTACTTCAACAAAAATAGTAAATCAAGCATTTTACCTTATGTTACCTCAAGCGTCCTGTTCTTCCAGAAGAAAAATGCAGCAATTAACAGTCAGAGACAAACTACCTATCCTTGCAATCATGAATCGACTTTCAAACTTATAGCCCTCTTCCACAAGAGGAGTGGGACTTCTGAGAGCCTGTAACTCACAGTAAGTCACAAAAGATCTGTGTGTTTTGAGAGGGAAAAAAGGCCTACTAACAAAAACTTTTCCGTTACAGGTATTTCTTCTGGAATTGTGTCCTTATTCCAGGAAAATGATTCAAACGTTGGAGAGAGAAGAAATAATCCAAATCTTAAAATCTGATCATTTCTAACAGGATCCAGCTCAAAGAACATGAGGGTAGAACATGACCTAGCAGCCCATGCTGCCATATAACTTTGTCTTTGGACACATTTGAATGCATTAATTATGTTTCTGTATGCTACATTTTAATGTTGCTAAGACATGGATAATTATCGGGTAATCGATATAATGGGGATTTCTGTTTTATTATGGACAAGTCCTATGTTAAAAATAACAAAAGAGCAGTGCTATCTCTTCTTTTTCAAGTGGAAGGCCACCAGCCTAGCCTCTGACACAGAGCAAGACACATGGCAAGGTTTCACTAGGACAACCACAGGTTGCAATCTGGAGGAATGCTTGGCAGTCAGCTGTACCAGAGGCTGGCAAAAGATCCAGCGTGGCCCAACCAAGGGTAATGTCGCAGAAATTAATATTTAGCAAAATGGTCATAGCATGAAACAGCTTGATATAAAGTAAGGGAACCTCCTGCTGCGTGTCAGTCTATTACATTATTTTTGAGTCCTCATCAATTACCTCCCTCTACTACCCTGGCACTTTGAAGTGTGCACAGTCAAAACAATACCAAAACGACACAATTTTTAGGATCACCATGGTCCGTTTGGAATAAAAATATACCCCACTCTTTTTATTATTCTAGTACTTCAGGATGAAAACTACAATTCATTTAATTTGCCAGCAATCATTAAAAGAAAACAAACTTATTTAAGTTTGTATACTATGTGGGTAAGTTAATCACAGCAGTTTAACACGAAAATACAAACAAAAAGCTCAAAGATGCTTTACTAGTTTAAGTAAACATAAAGCCTTCCCGGAAATATGACAAATTGAGATCATCATCATTGGACTACAGCTCTCCTGACATCAATGCACACTCAGTTACTTGTGCCACAAATGCAAGCTATTCCTTCTAGATCGAATAGACTGAGAAGCAATATCCACATGATACAGTAAGCACATCCACAACTGAACATTGATACTTTGCCCTCATTCCCCATAATACACTTGTATCAAGCTGTTGTTAACTGTTAGAACTTCACAGAGAAAGTCAGAGCAGTACATATTGCCCTATCTACACTCATTCAAGTGGATGAAGTCAAATCCATATTGCACACTAGTAATGTTATCAAATAGAACAAAATCATTTATCCAATGTTTTACAAAACACATCTCTAAGGCATTCCATAGCACACCACCAAGGAGGATTCAGAAGAGGAACATGACATTCATATGGCAATAAAAAGATTGTGTGATTAACCTCAGCAAAATTGAAAAGATATTTCCCTTTTGTGGTAGTTCTGACATCTCTGCAGATGTTTTCAGCTTTTCTTCTACAGTTGTTTTAAAGAAAAAAGTGCACAACCCCATCTTATCAGATCTTATAAAAAATGGCTCTTCCTCTAAGCATTCCTCACTTCTGACTGAGAAATACACATAACTTACAAACGTTTTAGTGCTTGCAGGACTTCCCATGCAAGCTACCAGTAGCTCTTGATTACTGACTACAAAGTTAGACCAAAACTAATAGGTAGAAAGTTGAGTAAGTGTCATTTAAGACTTCCTCTAAACTTCAGTTTGGTTAACTTATTTCAACTACATTTTTTTTTTAAATTTGCAGCTTACACTTAAAAAAACTGAAAATTTTTTCTTATTGCATTGCCCAGTCCTAAAAATTTTTATCTAATTCTTAATACAGGAAACGAGAAGTGATCACAGACTCAACAGATCAAAACAGAAAACCAAGTAGTAAAAACCCCCATATGAGAATTTACCATATGCATCGCCGTATCCAAAATTAAGTTCTTGAAAAGACAGGAAAAAGATCTAGTTTGTAGTTTAATGAAGGTGTCTGCTAGTTATAAAGCAATGATAAAGTCCTGGAATTCGGAAGAACTGATTATATTCCATTCTATAAATTAGTCTAACTACTGTAGTTACAGCCATCATAAACCAACTTTTGTGTTGTAGGCCAGAGTGTAATCACAGCAAATTCGTTATATATAGGTTGAACAACCCATAGATTGAGTTACTTGGACAAAATATAAAAAGAATATAACTTAATATATAATTTAGAAAAATTAAATGGCTACTTATAGTGTTGCTCATGAAATACAGTAACAAAAAAAAAAAGGAAGTTAAATTCAAAGCCAATTTATATACATAAAATGTATCTTCCTATGTAAATAGGATTTCTCTAGGTCTCACTAAGCTCTCATCATAGCATGGAGACATGACAACCACAATGAAAACATTCATAAACACACAAAATAATCTGAAAACAGGGCTGGACAAGACAAACCCCTCCTTCCTTCAACCTATAAAGCAACTACTCAATATAATAAAAAAAACCAACTATCCCTCTAGGCAGTTTCTTGACCACCACATGATTTACTGGACCCTTCAACTCAACAACCTACTATCAGCTAGGGTACTAATAACACTCAGGAAAGTACATTTTCTATATAATCTGCATCAATCCACCGTATGAAGGATGCATTTCTCCCCCTTTAATACAGAGCTGTCCTGTAGTTCAAGCAGTTCTAATGGTCAAGTGATTAAACTAAATATCTCACCATTCGTGAAAAGCATGCTGTAAGGATTCCACTTCCAGATCCTACATCAAGTGCTTTGGCTCCTTCATGTAACTGATCAGACAGAAGCTCAAGAGCATATGCATGCTAGGAGAAGAAGACAGAAAATTTCAAAATATTTTAAGTGTCTATTTTACCCAAGATACATTCATTTCTTCAGTGCCTTTGGGCAATGCACTGAGGATTCATGTAAGAAATTTCAGAATTATTTTCTACTACAAAAAAATGCAGGAGGGGAGTTAAATATATCATATAATCATTGTTATTTCACTGACTTCAGCAAATGGGGTGTGTGTATAGATTTTTTTTTTAAATATATAAACTCACCTGACCATTTAAGGTTATAGCACACACTTAATTTATAAATAGTTACTGGGAGAGACACCATAAATCAATTTAACGCTCTTCAGGTCTGGTCATTCTTACTATTCCAGCAGTATATGGCTCAAAGAATTTACCTTATCATCATGCCACACACATTGGAATACGATGGGACAGAAGCCAGCTAGGAAGAAGGCAGCTCTGAAGCACCAAGGAAAGTATCCACTAAAACTGCCTCTTGTATTACCTGCACGCTTTGCTGAAACAAAGAAGTTATCTTTTCCGAAGGCTGATAGCCAGGCTCATTTATGAAATGCAGTGGTCAACAGACACAGGTCATGAGTTTCCATTTCCTACATGGACCAGTACACAAACTGAGCTCAGGTTGCACTCTAAAAAACCAACTCATTCTTCAACATTTCAGAGACAGCCGGTACCACACTCTTGCGGCTCAATCCATGACATCCAGAAAACAGAAATAATTAGAATATTTATTGTTACCATTTGCTCAGAGGATCCATTTCCTTTTTCCTTTACTACTTCACATACTACTAGTGATAAGCACAGGATAATTTAAAGATTATGACTTAGGCGAGTTAAAATACTGAAAACACTATTAATACTTATGTTCTCCCTGACTTAGACTTTCTTAGAACAAAATCTTTAACATGTCTGTACAAAAATCCTGATTTTTTTAATATTGATAACTAGGTAAATTCTAACCCCACTAAGTAGTTTTCAGTAAAAAGCAACAGATTTTTACTACGTTTTGGCACTTCCCAAGAATTGCAAGGACAAAAATATATGCTTTTATTTATCCTTCATCTCAAATAAAGAAACATAGAAAAATTATGTCTGTGCTAGTCCTATGTATTGAAATCCCCTCTTAACGCTCAGTCATGAATGCCTTGGTTTCAAACCACTTGGAAAAACACCTGCATCTCAGTACAATACATCTGGGTTTTTTTCCCCTCTCCAAAGAATTAAAGGCATGACAGCAATATCATAACACAGCAATCACTGTTACCAACTCTTGAATTCTTATATTTTTAAAAATTACAGAGTCAGAACAATTTAGGTTAGAACGGACCTCTGGAAATCCTGTGGCCCAACCTGCTTTTCAACACAGGGGCAATTTAAATTAGGCTGCTTGGAACCACATCCAGTCAGCTTCTTTGTATATCAAAGAGCAGAATTTCCACAATCTGCAAAACCCATTCCATGCTTAATTAGCCTCAATGTGATTTTCTTTTTCACCCTGGAAACTAATCAGAATTTCCCATATTGCACTCTTTGGTCCACTTCCCTTCATCCTATCCCTGTGAATCCCCAAGACAAGTTTGGCTCTGAATTCTCTGGGCTCTCCCACCAGCCAGTTCACAACACCATCACTGCAATCAACTGTACATTAAATTTGCTAGAATGAATATTTTATTTTAGAATCATTTGGATATTTATAAAATCATCTATACTAATCACAGAAGTTTAAAGCTTACCATATGTGGAGCACTGATTGTTGCTTGGAAACCTGTAAAACAAGAGAAAGGAAGAACAGCAATCTTACAATCTTTACTACCTTGACTGTAAAATCCAATACCTTAATTACCATCCTCATCCAGGGCATCACACATGCACAGTTACATAGGTACTCTTACTTCAGAAATGAGTTAAGGTACATCATCTGAACAGTATGCCATGTCAGCTCTGGACAGGAAAAAAGGGTTCTATTCCTATACAAATAATAAAATCCCATTACAATTCTTAGTTCTCACCACCCAAAAAAAAACCCAACTCAAGGAAAGAGAAATTCGTACATTCACCTAATTCATTGTCCTCTCTTGGAATGATAAAACTGGGATCTGGATGGGAAATAACTGTCTTATCAGCAAATCTCCCCATATAAGCCTATTTTCATATTAAAAAAATCTCATGTAAAAGTTTAAGGAACTTGGCATTTATTTTAACTGAATCATTTCTGTAAAGAGAGGGACTTTTTCTGACATAAACTGGATACAAATGCTTTTTAAGTATTTAAACATCAGCTGCACCACCACAAATCACTGCAGTTTAAAAAAAAACTATTTACATGTATTAATACTGACTAAAGGACATCCATCTACTTGATGTACCCAAGTTTGTCAACTGCATTCCACAAAAAATTGAAACACAGTTAAAAAGTAGTGAATAAACCAATAAAGAATTAAACACACTTCCAAATTTTTAAGATTATGTTCTCATTCTTAACATAGATATGACAAAGGCAGTCATAGTAATGCAAATCAGAGCAATCTCAATCATTTTTACAGGATGCTCTTACCTATAGACTGTGGAGAATCCATATAAGGGTTGTATTTTGCATAGTGGCAACGGTCTGTAGCCAGCATTACTTCAAAAACTTTATCTGATTTGATTATCCCATTTTCTATAAACAAACAAATAAATAAAATTGAAGGCATTCTTTCCTGCAATGCAAGAGCACATGAAATACAGGACCGTAGTCCTCATACTGTGAGAAAAAAAGTTATCCTACCCTCTGTAACACTCTAATCCTCATCAGACTAGAAACTTAAATTTCTTCCACTTGTTTTGTAATCACTCGCGTAAAAGATACAGTATAAAATACAAAGCTGAAATTTCAACAATGGAATCCTTAATTCTACTAATTTAAACAAGGAGGATTTATTTGGAAAATTGTATTTAAAAGGAAAAAATAAATAATTTTAGTATTTAAAAGTTTTAGATTTTAAAAAAATCTAACACAAAATGCAATAACAGAAAAATCAGATTAAGGAGGTTTTGTAGGACTGTCCTCACTGATGCCACACCAACCAGTGTTTTTTTCTACAATGCTACCAAGACTGACACACCTCTGCCCAGGCCTGGGCTAACTTCTGCAGATGCTTCCCTGACTGTTTACAGTGTGCTCCCAACTACCCTCATCAGTGACAGGATTTTCTTTTGGCTTTTTTTCTTATCTGCTATCTGTGCCCATGATTTAATTATCCTATATAACAGAGGCTGGAATTCAGAGAGCAAAATAATCCCCAAAACATTTTGCTTTTCTGGTCTGAAGACAAAGTATCAAACAGAATTGCAGTAGTAATATACTGCCAAAATATTAATGAAAAGAACAATTCTTTAAAAAAAATATATTTTTTAGAAATATTTTTACATCTGATAAATCCCAGAAAAGTACATGCTCCTCTCACAGACCACACATGTTACACATATCCCGCGGTTTGACTTCATTTAGAACTGCATATTACAGTAAACTCCTCACTTCAACACAAGATGTTAATCTGAGACATCACGCATTTGCAGCAGTACATAAGTTTACTTACTGAGCAAAACTGTACCCCAAAAGAAAACAAAGAAATTGATCCATTAACACAGTGGTACTGACAATATATAAGATAATAATAATAAGAAAAAAAAATTGTTTTCCCCTGACCACTCGGAATTAGTTGTATATCAGTTCTGTGAGCAAAGCATGGAAACAAAACAAGAACAAAAAAATTCTGACAGATTATCATTAGGTACCATAAAGAAATTAGTTTCTCTAAAATAAAAACAAAGAGAGAGGCAGGAGAACAAGCAAAGAGATAAAGCTTCTAAGGGGTAGAAGGGAAGTCAAAAAGCAGTAGCCAAGAAGCATTCAGGAAAGATCTAAAATAACGATTTATTCCTTCAGATGACTGTGTATTGTGCAGACAGATGCAGACATTGTAGAAGCTACAGGTAGCCATCTGCTCTCTCCTTTTGCACCTTGAGGAAAAAAACATGCAGAAAATACACAGATCAAGCTTCCAGCTTGGAAGAGTAATGGCAGAGCCCTATGGCAATGAGAAGAACCTCTAGTTTTCAGGGGACTTTTTCTGTACTGCTGTGACTCCAGGTTTCTTCCAAACCTTTTCTTTCACACTTTTCCCTTTCTACAAAGCTCTGTGACTGCCACCTCTCTCATCTACTCCTGTCATCCATCAGTAAGTAAATTCACCTCTCAGCATTTACAAATTTTATTCTGCCTCCATTCTATTACTTATTTAACCATTCTTCCCCCGATTCGTTTAATCAGAGTAAAAAACCTCTATGGCAGAGACTGTCAGTGGATGTCTGCACAAAACAAAGCACAAAACTTTGTTTCAGCCAACGTACGTATAGCTTTATCAAGCATGATGTTTACATCAACACGTGTATGACCAAAAGATTTTGAAAGAGTAGCTACTAATACTATACAAATTCTGTGCATTCAGGATGCCCTCATTCAGCAAAGCCTCCTGAGATTTGTTGAGTGTTGAACCATCTTGGGTAATGTCACCTTTTCAGCAGTAAATAGGAAGTTAAGCAAGGTACCCACACTCAAGAGTCCCCAACAGAACCAGGGAAAGAAGATGGATCTGATCTCTCAGCCTTGTGCTTCAATTATTGAATATGCTCCCGTTTCATAAAAATTACATCGTCTCAGCTCTGAATGTGGAATTACAGGGCACCACGTTATTACCCCCACAGACTAAGTCTGCTCTTCAAATTTGCTTATTATCCAAAGAAAAGCGAACTCTTAGAATATTACTGCTATTAAGTTCTAAGAAAAAACAACAAATAATTTTAGGGGGGTAACTAAGAAAAGCAATCAGTAAGGTCAATACTGACTCTGTAATAATTGTTTCTGCATTGACCGAAACAATTCTCACAGTTGAATATAGAAAACCACAGCAACTGCAAGGTACTGAACTCCAATGAAAGTCCTTTCCTTCCTGCAGCAGTCAGTCCTAAGACAACCAACTGCCAGGATCCTAATTGTGCCTGGAACAAATCTCTATCAGATTCTGAACTGAAGTCCAGAAAACAAGTATCTCATTTTAAAAGCCAGTAAATAAGGGTTAATCTTGCAAAAAAAGGCATTCTAATTTCATGACATGTCTAAGTGCTGAAAAAACAAGACAACAGTAAATTATTTATTAAAAAAAATGCCAATCCAAATATTTTCTAAAACTTAAAAGGAAGCTATATATTGGAGGAATATAATTCACAATTAAATGTATATGGGTTGCATATCCTTTTCAGTGATAACGTGCACAGAAGGCTCTCCTTGAGAAGACTGCTGTTTTTCAAAACTCTGTTAATCAGTACTGTAAACAAATCAGATATTGTGTTTACAAGCAAAGGCTAACACACAAACACACTAGCTCACCACTTAAAATCAAAAGTAAACTCTAATAAACAGGCTTATGTCAGCTTCAAAGGGCTGAAACCAAAAAGTAACCACTTAGGAGGGGAACAGGGCCTGCAGAGTTCAAGAGTTATTCTGTGTAGAGGCTGCGGCAAAGAAAACTTGACATAATTGGAGCATGTTTTGAAAACTCACTCTTGTCTGCTTCTTTTCCACAAACAACACCGTGAAAACAGGAAAAGAGCTCACAGAGCAGCACTTGGATTTGAAGGTGGAAATATACCACTGTTGAATGTAACCTGGGAAACAGGGCAGTTGGCTGTTACAGCAAGGAAAAAAAGCTAAAGTCTGAAAAGACACCACAGAATTGCAACAAGTAAACAATCTATCTTTTTATTTAGCAACAAATATATTACTGAACTGCAAGCATCACTGATGGCATCCTGACTGTTGATCATAAAATTTTCCAACCAAACCATAAAATACTAGCAGTCAACATTTACACCAGCACAAGCTTCCAGATCAGAAAAAGGATGTCTCATTGCCACATGACACAACCCAGCACACAAGCTTACTATACAAACTATAAACAGCTACTCATACACCTCCTGTTGCTGGCTTTACATAAATAAAACAGTCATGCAGATCCAAAAACATTCACTGTGGGTCTCTTTCAGTATTCACACAGTTCAGTTTCTCCCTAGATTACTTGCTTCATAATCACTGTAGAGTACTTCACTTATGGAGATGACTTTTCAGCAAAACAGTGGTATTTTTAAATCATGTAGAGGTCTTAAAAGCATGATGCAAAGCACATACAGTTCTATATTACAAAAGATGAAATTAAGTAGATTAAAATTATTTAAATTACAAACAACAAGTTTCCAGATGTCTCCTTATGACCCATGCAAACCAGCTGGTAACTTTCAAGAGGAAAATGGGCTGGAACAGAACCACATCTAGATTTTCAAGCAGTGTGAAGTCAGTTGGTCTTAAGCAGCTGATGTTTTTTTAAGGTTGGCGTCTTTTTGTGTGGGGAGAGGAAGAAAAAAGATGGGAAAGAAAGTAATTCAGTTAATAGAATTTTATTTAAGTAACAGGCACAGGAAGATTTCACTGTAAGCCATGAGCATAAAGAAAGTACTTTCAAGAAGAAGTGATGGATCAGCATCTCAAGATCTAATAAAGGACACCGACCCCAAAACATACAAAGCTCTTTGTGCTAAAGAAACCAAAAGTAGGTGTTTGCAAACAGGCATTTTTAAAACCACTGATACGCACAAACCTCTCATGCTTTGTTGATACTCTTAGATGATCAACCTCAAACATTCAGCTGCACATCTGTTATCACTGTGATCTGGATTCACAATAATACATTATTCAAACAGAATCTGTCTGTCATTTAGAGATATGATGACAGAAAGACTGAGGAAAGTAAGGGTCCATCAGAACTAGAGTCCAGAAATTAAACATAAAAAAGATCAAATCCCATGAAAATCCCAGAGGCAGAACTTAAAAGTAATTTTTTTTTTAATTAAATTAGCATCTACCTGCTACTCAAAATATGCAGAGGTAAAACCACATGGGAACCAAAAGCTAGGTTTAACGCAACAAGCTACTATACAGACCCAAGATTCAGTCAAATACAGACTTACTTTCCAAAATTTCACTTCTACATTATGGGAGTACTCCTTCCCTATTTAATAACGATCACCTTCAAAACCAGCCCATCCATTTTGGTATAATGGGTAAGAGCTCTCTATTCATTTTCACAGATCTGAAAGGCAGCAGTTAAATAACTTAGACATATTTAACCACAGCTGCATTGCTCCCTCATAGTGTAGGCCAATGTTGCAAAGTTGGTATTAACTATCTTCTTCTTGGTAGGGGGAAGAAATGCATGCTAGTTCTTGGCTGATAGTCCCTACAGTGCCTATCTTCATCACAAAAATCCATCCATAAGGTACTCATGTTTATTGAAAAGGTTATGTTGATTTTATCTAAATCTGAAACAGCAGCCAAGTGAAGAAACTTTTGGGAGTACATGAAAGAAGAAAGTGACTTCAAGTTTGGGCTCAGCCTGCAAGAACACAGAATTGCATTTTCCAAGAACCTTTAAGGCCTGTGTGCAGAGGAGGAAGACTTCACTGCTGAGCACACCTCGATTTTTAGTGCTAAACTTCATTTACAAATCACATGGAACGTCAAAACAGAAGAGTTCAATAAAAATTGGGAAAACCCATCAGTAATTAACTACAAAATGTTGCAGTAATTAAAATAAACTTAGCTGGATAGGACAGCTAGATAAACAACTCTGCTCATTGTGAAGCTTGAGGCAAGGCTACATCAATAGCTTTAGCAGATCTTTAAACAAAGGCAGATGGTGTACATCCTGCACCTTACTGAACAGGTTCCATGAAACCACTCTGCTGACCTGTTTTCAGGGAAGTCAATGCTGTCAAAACCAGCAGCCAGACCACATAAACAATCTGTTGCTATGAAGATGGTTTCATTAAAACAGGAACTAGTACTATGCAAAAGCTGAGGAAGATCAACAGATCAGCAAAACATGACCCCAACTCTCAGGACAAAGCTTTCATACTAGCAGAAATAAGTAAGAATTTCTGAAGTCATATTTGCCTGACCTATCTCTTTTGCATTTCGACAGTGGAAACATTTTAAACTATTTTGTTATCAAGTCCAATGTTGCAGTGTTCAGGTTCTGAAGACTTAAAACATAACTCACAAGACAACCAGTCCATGAGAGGCGTCATTCCAAACAATTACTGGTACATTTCAGAGACAGTCGTTACCACACTCTTGCGGCTCAATCCATCACATCCAGAAAACAGAAATAATTAGAATATTTATTGTTACCATTTGCTCAGAGGATCCATTTCCTTTTTGCTTTACTACTTCACATACTACTAGTGATAAGCACAGGATAATTCAAAGATTACGACTTAGGTGAGTTAAAATACTGAAAACACTATTAATACTTATGTTCTCCCTGAGCCATAGGACTCACTCAGTCTTTCTTAGAACAAAATCTTTAACATGTCTATACAAAAATCCTGATTTTTTTAATATTGATAACTAGGTAACTTCTAACCCCACTAGGTAGTTTTCAGTAAAAAGCAACAGATTTTTACTACGTTTTGGCACTTCCCAAGAATTGCAAGGACAAAAATATATGCTTTTATTTATCCTTCATCTCAAATAAAGAAACATAGAAAAATTATGTCTGTGCTAGTCCTATGTATTGAAATCCCCTCTTAACGCTCAGTCATGAATGCCTTGGTTTCAAACCACTTGGAAAAACACCTGCATCTCAGTACAATACATCTGGGTTTTTTTCCCCTCTCCAAAGAATTAAAGGCATTACAGCAATATCATAACACATAAATCAGTTACCAACTCTTGAATTCTTATATTTTTAAAAATTACAGTCAGAATAATTTAGGTTAGGAAGGACTACAAGACAACCAGTCCATGAGAGGTGTCATTCCAAACAATTACTGGTACCAAGCTCTGAAAAAGTTTACTCCATTTTTGCCAAAATTTGGTTATTTAAATCAAAATTAAAAACATGCACAAAATGTACTCATCTTTTAAGAGTCTCAAGAAAAAAATCTACATAGAAATGTATTATCATAACACTAACAAACATGACTTCGAAGGATTATATTCTCAGAAACAATCATTCAGAAGAACACACACATTATGCATTTTTTTCCAAGCTTACTAATAGCTTCTAGTGAGCTCTTGATACTACATTAGGATGAAAGAAACAGTAGCATTAAAAGAAGCTTAGAGTTATATTGAAACCAAAACACACCAGACCCCCTCCTTTTAACATGCCCACAAGCAATGGTTATCACCTGTAAGGGACACATTTGCACAATTATTTCCATTTTACTTTGGATTATTAGGCAGCTTCAGACTGTCATGAAAAAAAAATAGTATTATGCCATTGAACATGGTCTCTTCTCTTCCTGAATGACTGAGGACTTGGACTTCATTGCACTGAATTTTAGTGTGGTCGTGGAAAAGAATGGGTATGTTTTTAACATTACATCAAAACTTTGTATTACACTAACGGGAAAAAAAATGCCAACAGCAAAGAATCTGTTAAGAACACAAACCTAATTTACACACAGATAAAATGAATGGTTCTAAAGTTAACACTTTTCTGTTAACACTTCTTGTTTTCTGGGATTTTAAATCACCTTCATTTACTTGAAGGTCTCCTGTTTAGAAGACCAAGGGCGTAGAAACTGCTCCAGAACACTTCACTGACATGGACAAATCACTAAGAAATATTTAGATGACTAATAAAAAAAAAAAAAAGGCTTGTGGCAACTCTTTTAGGCAATTATTCTAATTACTTGCTAACAAAAGAAAAAATCTCAGTGCTTCAGAAAATAACATCACAGTTTCAACTCTCACCAGAGATTAACTAAATTTAAGAAATTTTAGATACTTTTAAACTAACATAGCAGTAAATGTGCTGATTTTTAATTTAAAAGACTACTTGTTTTCAACTGTTTCACTATCCGGTCATGAGTTACAATTCTTAGTCACTCAAGCCTCAATACAACACGTATGCAGAAGGAAAGTGTGTTCACTGAATGCACCCAACAAGCAGCATAACTGCTCGTACAGCAGAAGTATTAAACTTGGGATAAGTGTTTTTTATTGGTCTAACTTTCCATTGCTATTTCTCTTCTTCATGATCATCCAAGTTACATTGCACTCCCTTGACCAAAATCAGCCAGATGTAGAAGAGATTTGGACAAATCAAGGAAAATTACATGGCAGGGGAAAAAAACCCAATGCTTAGCCCTTGCTGAACTCAGCTTAGACTTAACAATGCCATATTCAATGCCTTCATGTTCATGGCAGTTCCCAAAGAAATTTGTCCTCAGCAATCAGACACCTGCAGTAAAGGCGAAGACTCACTGTAGGTAAGCCTTCACCATAATAAAACTTGCCAAGAGGTCATTTTAAATTATTTAACACCTAAATAACGGAACACTCAAATACCTTTACCATGTCTGAGAAAAGAATTCACAAAGCCTAACAATATTTGAAGATATACTAAGTTGAAACACCATTCACACTGAGAAAGTATGAATCTGGTCTCAAGCAAGGCATGAAATTCTATAGAATTTGTGGTATCTTGTAAATTCCAGTCGCTATTTATCAAATATATATAAAATTATACATGTTCCTTTTCTACGTTAAGTGAAGGTGGCCTGTCCGCCCAGGTAAAGCCTGGTGATAAATGTCTTTTAGCAGAATAGATAATGTGTCCTGACTCTGAGCCCCTTGTTGTCCCTATAGTATCAATACCCTATCGTGTCTCACTCACCCTTCCGCCTTTCAACATTCCTGGGAGTCCAGCTCCCGCCTTAGACAGAAAAAATGAATCGGGTTATTTATAATTCATTAGTTCATACAATTCATTAACTCATTATGATCTTCAAACACGCCATGCTTGGTTAGCAAATACACACACATCTACTGAAGTAAGCAGCACCCAATTTGGCAGATGACAAGCGACCTTTTCGTGTTGGGAACTGCAGAGTCCTAGTTCTCCTAACAATCCATAACTGCCTTGATAATATTTGCCACATTCTCCTAAAGGAAATCTAATAAATTTAATAGCTGTGGCATTCATCAGTTCTTGAACTTGACCTTTAAGATGAAGGTATTTTCCTTTCTTTACTGCTGCATCCGCCGAAGACACTGATTTACTCTCATACCTAACTGCAATGTCTACTACAACATCCTTATCTCTTTTAATGAATACCGGGTTCAATTTGTACAACTCACGTTGTTCGACTTCAAGCAGAATTTCCTAGAACATTACCCAACAATTTTTTTTGGCTTCATGTGCCAACAACTCACATCATTGATTATGTCCTAGCGTCTTGTACCACAGAGCCATATCCAATAATACGTGAGTAGGTCTCATTCTCTAAGATTTAATTCAATTTTCTTGTCTGCCCCTTGCTAGATATTCTCTTGTAACATTGTGATGAGCTTTCTGTGGGGCCTCTAATATTCAATTCAGTTGTTACTGACTTTATTCTTCTCAAAACTGGAAATTCCATGGCCTTGGAATTGCAGTTTGGTCCAAATTTCAAATTCCTGGTTTTGCCAGTTACAGGGCCTTGGAAAAATAACTTGTGAAGCAGGTATCTGCCATTCTGAGACAGGTTCCTCACAAATCACCAGGACTGCTCTAGGGCCCAAACAGATGGAATTTTATCCATATCGCCTCCTGCTGCAATTCATATTACTTCAAATTCTTTCTCAATACCCTCTTGCAGAACAACCATTCTTACTGTCTCATGCAAAGACTGCACAACTCTGAGTAGTCTTTGAGCCTGTACAGTAGGGATCAGCCCCAAGAGTCTGGTAATGCCAAGGCCTCCATCCCAATTGCTGGAACACAGGACAGCAGCACAGGTACGTGTCAATAGATATAGCCTGTCTTGACAACAGCTTGAATTGCCAGTCAAGGTTTCCAGGTACATAACTTTTATGTTGGTGTGGTCTGCTAAGTAAATCAATCAGGGAATAGCACATCCTTTCAAGATGTCAGCTTTCTGAAGAGGCTTCAATTAAGCCTTCCAAATCCATTGTAAGCACCTCCCCACTTATTCCAGTAGTTCTGGTTTCAATATTGCAGTCCACAGGTCAGGCCCAGGTACTTTTCAGAGCTACCAGGCTCAGTTGTATTGAGGGGAGTGCCATTAATTGCCCATGGAGGAGAGGTATTGACCACACATGAATCTCTCATAGGCTTAATGTATCTTTTGTGAAACCAGTTTATCAGATGAGAAAAAAGAGTACAGCAGGAAACAAGCCCACACATGGTTAACAACATCACGCAGCACTGCAGCCACAGTCAAATTAACTGACCTTCACTTTCCCCTGGAAATGTGACTCAACAGCATGTCTGTCTGGTTATAACACCATTAGCACAACATGATGAGAGAAATAAGCAAAGGAAGATTGTCATATGCCAGCACACCATATTGACTGGAGGACAGAAAGAGAGGAGTGATAATGAAACTTAATGAATTTTGATGGGCTGTGAATTGGAGAGGGACCAATTTTTCAGTTCTGCAGGTGGAAAAGAAAAGCTGTTTTCTACGATTTTGGTGTGTAAAGTAACGAGACTTGGCAAGAACACAAGTATAAAAGATAGAAGGAGATCAAAATGACCCAACAGTGAAATGATAGCAGTGGATAACTGTAGACAGAGAAGGGAAAAAAAGATACAGATTTAGAATCCAAAGATACTCCACCAAGCAAGATAACAGTAAATAAGTCACCAATTACCCAGTCTTTTCCTGCTTTCTCACCATCCCTATGCAGTAAGTTATAACAAAAAATCTCCAGTCACAGTTATGCATTTAAACACAATCAGTTATTTCTAACCCTATAGTAACCTGCATTTAGATGCGTTGTTTGCTAAAAGATCTTGATTTAAATATTTTTAGGGGGAAAGTTTGCTCAGTCTGAACACAAATGTTCGACTATTTTCAGTAAACGAGAAGTAGTTTCAAGAATCACTGGAAAAGAAAGCAGTTGATCACCTCATGGAAACAGCACATTCAAGCACAGCATTTCCATTGTGAAGATAAAGTACAATTTAAGCAAGTTTGTTTTGTATACGTCACAAATTCTGCATCTATGATGTCTAAAATTAACAATGCAAGAACATGTTTAAAATGCAACAATCAGCTAAAATCAAAATACCAAAAAAAGGTCATGCAATATTATTCAGGCATCTGTCTCTAAGTATGCCCTGAAAAATATGCAGAGTTCCAGACTCCTCTTCATTAGTTTGTCTCTTTTAAGATATGAAAGCAAAAATAAGGCTTGTAAAGAATACTTGCCTAAATCTGAATGCAAATACACAAAAGCACGCACCACTGCTCTAATAGAGACCATTACCATTATAGAAAAGCTAATTCTGTAATTAAAACAGTGAACTGAGCAATGAAAGTATATTAATATAGTTTCATGAAATTAGAGCACTTTATTGCCTCAAAACAGAAGCATCAGTAACTGCCAATAACAGCTTATAATGAAGAATAACTTATATAGCCGTGTTAAAGGAAAAAATTATATGTAGCCTACAGTTTTCCATTGATGTTCTTATTTGGAAGCAAAGTCGGTTTAAGAAGCTCCCATTCTTCCCAGCCCACTTACACCCATAACAAAGTTCGCTGCTTCTCTAACCAGAACTGTACAACAGCGTACAGATATAGAGGAGTTTAAACCCTGATGTTTTGCAAGGGGAGTCATGAGAAAGTGACACAATCTTACAACGCCACCTTCAAGCACAGTGAAGAGAAGACTTGTGGTGTAAGGGCAGCAGCAGAAACCTCTCAACCAGACTGCTGCAGAAGAAAACATACTGAGTCACTAGAACCTGCATTATTTCTTTAAGTTTCGCAAATTACACGCTCAGTTACTATGTTACACACAAGATAAATACTCAGACAATGTCAAATTAATCTCATCTGCTTTGCATTCTTACTTCTAGCATAAAAATGCCAGAAATGCTACATTACTTGGCTGGTTTTAGAGGAGAAAAAAAGTTAAATACCTCGAGGGATCTACTCAAAATGAATTCTCTAAACATTTTAGTCTTTCTGTAACCAATGACTTATAAGTTTATTAAAAACATACCTGAGTGAATTATAGACCATATGAAAGCGAACTTTCTTATAAACTTGTTCCCAACTTAAGCAACAAGGCTATCATCTTACATGGAGAACTCTTATTTAAAAGTTATGGTCTTACTGCTGCAACTGCCCTTAACTGATAAAGCCCTACGCCACCACTGAGGTCAACAACACAATCTTGCTGCAAGATCAAAAGCCTCTCTGCCTCCACAACATTTTATTTCCAATCCACTA
Organism: Tapera naevia; assembly: GCA_033556795.1. Lineage (NCBI taxonomy): Eukaryota > Metazoa > Chordata > Aves > Cuculiformes > Neomorphidae > Tapera > Tapera naevia. Next base: position 2,705,506 of record JAUMJJ010000054.1, on the reverse strand, counting down.
TTTAACACCCCTTAAAGTATTTTGGTACACACATGCAAAACAGAGGGGGGGAAATTACAGACTGTAATTTTCCAGGTAATTATGATCACTGTATGTTTTGAAATCACAATATTAAACCCCTCTGGTTTACTTCCCTCTCCTCTTCCTATACTGCTGTTGCTGTGTAATAACTGAACAGCTTCCTTGCACTGAAAAACACTGTCATTGTTTTCTTCAACAAAGAAATCGGTTTTGCCTTCAGGTTCTCAAAGCCATAGACAACTCTGGCAATAATCACTTTTTGGATATATTTTGCAGCTTGACATCCATTTTTACATTTTCCCCTGCTGTGTAATGGAATATAATTTCACTAAAATGGTATTTCTAGTTCTTGCAGTTTCAAAGCAAAACAAAAAAAACATGCCCCGCAAGTCTCATAACTAGAGAAGTTTTTACCTATTCGCGAAACAGGCAGTTTTTCCAGTGAAACTGAAAGTCACTTCAGCATAAACTGATGGATGGACGAGTTCTCAAAAAGATCGGCCAAACAACATACTGGAAAAAACATAGGATTAGGGGACCTAATGTGACCAGACCGGAGAAAACAACAAGGACAATTTTCCTGTGTCTCAAAAAAATGAGGATGTCAAACAGCTGAAATTGCCTGTGGTCTTGCAGTATTACTAGAATAGGAGATGACTGCCACAACACAGGTTCCAAATCTGCATCATTTTATGCCTAGACATGGACTTGAGGAGAGGAAGGGAAACACCAGGAACACTACAAGTGTATCATCTATCACAGATTAAGCCGAGGCTAATGTGAAAAATGGAAGCTCTGAACACAGACGGTGTTATCACCCTGTTCTCTCAGCCTGGATCACACACAAAGGTCCCTGCTGACTTGCCCAACACCTTCCATATGCAGCACGGGGACAGCACAACCCCTCCGTAAGGACAAGCGAGGCCCCGGGCATAAGGCTGTCACCGCAGCATCTCCTCTCCTCTTCCAGCGGTCAAAGCCCATCTTTTCGAAAGGAGCGACCGGGCACACGAGCCAACTGCGACCATTTCTGACCTCGCGAGCTGAGTTGCTGCCACTCGGAGCTCGCACCCAACAAAAACAACCTCGGTCTCCTCGGTGCGTTTCCCAAACGCGGGCAGCTCCTGCTGCCTTCAGCCGGGAACCCAGAGGGGCCCCCAGCCCGGTGCCTGCGGGGGATCGCGGGCGCTTCGGGGCTGCCGCCCCGGCTCGCACAAGAGCTCAGGGAATCACTGAATGACCTCAGTAGGAATGGACTCGCAAGGATCATCGAGTCCAACTCCTGTCCCTGCACAGGACAGCCCCAACACTCGCACCGTGTGCCTGAGGGCATTGTCCAAGTGCTTCTGGAATATTGTGACAGGCTTGGCGCTGTGACTGCTGCCCCGGGGAGCTGTTCCAGCGCTCCACCACCCGCTGGGGGAAGAATCTTTTCCTAACATCCAACCTAAATCTCCTCTAGCACATCTTCCTGCCATTCCCTACTCGTTACAGGCAGGCGGGGCCGGGGAAGAGGCGGGGAGGGCGGCAGACGGAGCGGGCTGACAGCAGCCACGGCCGCCGCTCGGCGCTGCCCTCCGGGACCGCCACGGGCGCCGCCCCTCCCGCCGCATCCCCGGCCCGGCCCGCCCTGCGCCACCGCCCGCCGCCAGGAGAGGACTCGGCCGGACATAAGACACAGGCACAGGGACACCCCAGCCACGCACAGAGACACAGGCACACACCCGCACACAGGGACACACCCCGCCTATAAGACACGCACCAGCCACCCCACAGAGACACAGACAGGCACACGTGCGCGCAGACAGACAGACAGACACACGCGCACAGACACACGCGCGCAGACACGCGCACACAGACACGCACAGACACACGCAGACAGACACACGCAGACAGACACGCAGACAGACACGCAGACAGACACACGCAGACAGACACGCAGACACGCGCGCACAGACACGCGCGCACACACGCGCACACACGCGCACACACGCGCACACACGCGCACACACGCGCGCAGACACGCGCGCGCAGACACGCGCGCACAGACACGCGCGCACAGACACGCGCGCACAGACACGCGCGCACAGACACGCGCGCACAGACACACGCACCCCACCGCCCCGCACGGGCGCCGCCTTCACCTCCTCGCTGACAGCTGCCGCGGGGATCACAGAGCCACAGAACGGGCTGCGTCCGGAGGGACCTCACAGCCCACCCAGTCCCAGCCCCCCTGCCCTGCGCAGGGCCACCTCCCACCAGCCCGGGCTGCTCAAGGCCCCATCCAGCCTTGGCCTTGGCCACCTCCGCGGAGGGGGCACGCGGAGCGCGCGCGGCCGGTACCGATTGCCCCGCGGCTGCAGCGGAGCGGAGGGGAAAGGGCCGCTCGCCGCTGCCCTCCCGGCTCCTGAACTCACTGCGGAGATTGTGGATGAGCTCGGAGTGGCTGGCGCCTCCCGACTTCCAGGCCATCGCCAGACACACTCTGCGGAGCAGGTACAGAGCCGCCTTCAGCGCCGCGACTGCGCACAGCAGCTTCCCCAGGAAGCACACGACCTCCAGCGCCGACACAGGCACCGCCTCCTCCCCTCCTCCTCCTCCTCCTCCCGCCGCCGCCGCCGCCGCGCGCCCGTCGGGGGGAGGGGCCACGCGCCCACCTCCCCGCGCGCCCGACATCCTCCGGCCACCGCCCACCGGCCCGCGCGCGGGGCTCTCCCCACCACCACCACCACCACCACCACGGCGCATGCGCGGGCGCGCCTCGGGGGGCCATGCCCGCGCGCGGGAAAAGGGGTGGCGGGAAAGACGTGGGGCACGCGGGGTTGCTCTGCAGCGCCGTGGCCGCTCGCACGCCGCCCGGGGGGTTGGGGAGGCACCCGTAGAGACCTCCCGCCCCGGGCTCGGTCACTCCCCTTCCCGCCTCCCGGTTAGCGGGTTTGGCTGCTGGGACCGCGGGTCCCCGCAGCGCTGCCACTTTGGGGGCAGAAGCAGCGCCGCGGGACGGGTCCATGAGCTTAAGGAGCTGCGTTAATCATAGAATTGCGGGGTTGGAAAAGACCTTTGAGGTCATCGCGTCCGCTGTACCTGGCCACTGCTAAACCACATCCCCGAGAAACTCATCCAACCGTCTTAAACACCTCCCGGGCAGCTGTGCCAGGGCCTGACAGCCCTTTCAGTGAAGAAACTTTTCCTAATACCCAGTCTGAACCTCCCCTGGTGCAACTCGAGGCCATTTCCTCTCGTCCTACTTCTGTCACCTGGGAGAAGAGACCAACACCCGCCTCGCTACAACCCCCTCTCAGACAGGTGTAGACAGTGAGGTCTCCCCTCAGCCGCCTCCAGGCTAAACAGCCCCAGTTCCCTCAGCAATTCCTGACAAGACTTGTTCTCCAGCCCCTTCTTTGCCCTTCTGAGGACACGCTCCAGCACCCCAATGTCTTTCTCGTAGTGAGGGACCCAAAACACACTACTCGAGGTGCAGCCTCAGCAGCGCAGGGCCACAATCCTGCCCTGCTCCTGCTGCCCACGCTGTGTCTGACACAGCCCAGGATGCCACTGGCCCTCTTGGCCACCTGGGCCACTGCTGGCTCATGCTCAGCCGCTGTCAGCCAACACCCGGGTCCTCCGCCAGGCAGCTCTCCAGCCACTCTTCCCCTGGTCTGTAATGATGCACGGGTTGTTCTGCCCCAAATTCAGGACAAGGAATGACTTATGGAAATGGCTCTTCCCCCTCCTGCCCCCCGCCCCCGGTTTTGGCCTCTCCCACGAAAGGCGCCGCGCACCGGGGAAGGGGGCGGTGAGCCCGGCCCTGCCCGTTATAGCGGCGCCCGCAGCGCCTCCAGCGCGCCCTCGCGTCGGAGCCAATGACCGCCCTCCCGCGGCGCTGCGGTTTGCATGGGGCGCGCCTATTGGCCGCGGCCGGCCCGAGCGGGCCAGGCCTACGTGTCGCGGGCTGCCATTGGTCAGCGGGCGCGGGCGCGGCGGCGGGCGCTGCGGGGTCGGGGGAAGGGCGGTAGCGGCCCGGGAAGGAGATGCGGCTGCGGACCTGGAAAACGACGCAGAAAATAGAGGGCTGGAAGGTTCTGCGAGCTGGCGCCTGAGGCTGAACGCTGCCAGAGTACCAACGACTTGTATCAGCATCTACCAGTGCCACGGCCGGGCAGAGCTATATATTAAAATTCCTTTGGAAAGGTGTCTGGGTCACAAAATCAGTAACTTATAATTTAATAAATGCCAAAGTGATACTACGGACGTGTCCTGTGCTCTGTCCCAGTGTAGGCACGCGATGAAGCAGCAATCTTCAGGGGAAAGTGGCCCCTCCAGTTCTGCCTTTAGCAAACCCAGAGCACCGTAGACTTCGCTTCTACAGTGATGTGGTATCCCTGGGCACTCCTAAACTCCTTAGCGATTAATTTTGCCACCAATATTCATTTGCCACCCGTTACTTACATATGTTTCTATTGTCTTTAAGAAAAGCAAATACCATTACTGCAGACAATTTCGAGGAACCCACCGTCAGTGCTAAGACTTTTGCATTTGTGCCCCCTTCTGGTCCCTGTGAACGAGCTTCCAAGCCCGCGGGACTGAGGTCTTACAGCCCTTTCTCTTAACCATGTACATACAACAGTGTACGTTTGTCATCTGCCAGGTTTTCAGCACGGTTTTCAGTTCTTTACTTTTGAAACATGAGAATAGTGATACATAACTATAAATAGATTGGCCCTATCAGTAGTATGCTGTATAAACATTAAAGAAAATAAGGTATCATCCAACAGATACAAGTTCAAATATTATATTGTTTCTTAAAAGCATTCATAATATAAGGACACACACAGCCTGACAGAGCACCATGGGGAGACACAGATAACATTGTCTTCTATGTGAGAACCCATCTTGGAGGGATAAGCGTGTTCCAGTTCCACACTGCACACATACATCCCATCATAGGTGGTTCAGGTGAAGAAAATGAGGTGAAGGTGGAAATCTGCTTTCTGGATAGCAGTCAATCCAGGGCAAATCTGGCAGTTGCCCAATGCATACACCAGGTTCCAACTATAGATTTCTCAGATTTTTCCCATATGGTTCTTTTACTCCTGGAGACAGATCCACAGCTTCATTCTGTATTCTCCAACTAGCTTCTCCTAAGTATGATCTGGCAACCACTCTACAGTCCATGAGAGAGTCCCAGCCTGCCCCAGAATATAAAAGGTCTCCCTGTTACATCCAGTGGGCTGGGAGAGAAGGAAAGAAGCCATGGAGTTAGAGGAATTTCCAAAGGGCAGCAAGTACAGAGAACAGATAGACATTGTAAAAATACACACACAAAAATACTTCATTGTTGTAAAAGCAAAAGACATTTTCTGTTGTCAGATGCATGCAAACTGCATTGTGCTCACATAGAGAGGCTGTTGGCAAGAAACTAGCTGGCCCATATTTAAAAGCATTCCAGGGATACTTACCCCCTTGGGAGACCAGAAACACAATAGAAACTATTTACATACAAACTAACACTGCTTACCAGGACCAGTTTGAATTAAGGTTAAGCTTGTCACAGAGCACAGAGAAAGAGCCCACCTTTATCTCATCGGAACTTGCAGACTTGCCCAGGTGCTTTTGGACTGAAGGTACCATCTCTTGGCTATGTTCTTGGCATGACTATTCAGAGAACGACAAGAACGTAAGTGTGAGCCTTCCAAAGTGATATCTGAGGTGTCCTGGACAAATACCAGTCATGTTAGAAGGAAGCAGCATTTATGCACCTATTTATGCAGTAAATGAACATGAGGGTTCCTAGCTCTTTCTGCTCTATAACCACTGGCCACGAGCACATGTTTAAGCTTATTAATAGCATATCCGTTAAGACAAAGCTAAAAGGAACACAGACATTCTACACTAGAGTGAAAGAAAAGCATGGAAACTCTCCATCTGCTCTGACACTCAGCATTCCTGTATACTCTTCCCCCTCACTTGGCCAAACCAGCGTGAGCACTTGGTTCCTGGCTGCCCGCTTTAGTTGCAAGCACCTCCATCTTCCACAGGTACAGTCATCTTCCTGGACTCTCCAGGGAGCTGGTGTATGGACAGTCTTGTTACAGAAGAGGAATGCCAGCAGCCAGAAAGGGCCATCACTTGATTTTTCTAACATGGAGATTCCACTAATTTTAAGCATGTCAGATCTCTCTCTCCTTTTCCACACGTTCACCCACATCTCAATCCCTTAGTGGTACTTACACACATTTGTATATAAACCCCTGCATGCTACTATTTCTGTTTCATTCCTTCCCTCCCACCTCATAGCCCATTAGAATTTAAAAAGTGTCTAAAAAGTTGATCATCACTGTCTGATCCCATCTGCTTCTGCATTTACATACCACAAGCAGAGATCTATCTCCTTGTGAAATGTTCCTGCTGAACATTTCCGCAGTTCTGTCCCAAGCCCCACACTAATTGCCGCCTACACCTACACTCCTCTCCCTGCCTCCATTCTGGTTTTAACTTAATCACTCTCCATCTCATTTATGTTCCTGCAACCTCAAGCCAGTTTGTTGTGTACCTTAATTTGTATTTCCATTTCAGAAATTCACATTATTTTGAACTTGGCATCCCTCTTTTCCCACCCCTGCACTCAAAGAGGAGGTGAGAAGGACCCACACACCTCAGCGACTCTGTGTTAGGGAGCAGCAGGACTTTCATGACGGAAGGTGAGCCTGCAGCCAGGGATCATAGAATCATAGAATGGTCTGAGTTGGAAGGGACTTTAAACATCATCCGTTTCCAACCCCCCTGCCATGAGCAGGGACACCTCCCACCAGACCAGGCTGCTCAAGGCCCCATCCAGCCTGGCCTTGAACGCTTCCAGGGATGAGACATCCACAGCTCCCCTGGGCAACCTGTGCCAGTGCCTCACCACCCTCACCATGAAGAATTTCTTCCTAATGTCTAATCTAAATTTTCCCCCTTCCAGGGATGACAGTGCCACAGAGCAGGACACCATTCCACAGTGTCTGAGAGAGGGCAGCAGAGCAGAGCTGGGGATGGTAACGGTTTTGGGATCAAGCAAAAGCAAAGTGACAAGTCAGGCCCCAAGTCAAGCCAGTCACCAAGTCAAGGAGATGGATGGACACCGGCCCTTCTAGAACAAAACTCAGGCCAGGAGAGGGTGCCCCAGTCCAGGTGGGAGCCCTAGGTGAGGGCATGCAAGGCTTATGAACCTACTCAGGACCCTGGCACTCTGCTCTTAAAGCTGCTTTGCAGCATCCTGCAGAGCGACTGTGCTTGTTCAAGAGATCAAACTGGGCACAACTCCAGGAGTTATGACCAGCAGTAAATACAGCATATGCAAGTAACTTTCTTAAAGTATTGTTGAATGACACTTGAAGAAAAGCAGATTATAAGCAAATAGAGTTCAGAATTAGCTTTACCCTGCCCTACTACATCCACTGATATAGAAGTGCCTTCATTCCCAGGCCCCCTAACCTCTGCCAGAGGGAGAGGCATGCTTTCAGCTTCCTTCTCTTTCACTCACACTCCTAGCTTTAGTCATTTATTTAAGTATAATCCATAGACGCTCCTTGTTGACTCAGCTAATATGTTTGGACCCAATGCCCTGAGTCAGCTTTGCCTAGACTTAATGTTCTTTTTTACAAGCTCAGAAATATTTGATGAGGTATATTTTCTCCCGGCATTTGTTTCCTCCTATTATTTGTTTATTTAAATCTGGTATTACACTGAAACAACATACCAACACAGTATACATATTTCATTATAATCAAAAACAGAGAATATATTAAAAGGTTTACAGAGAAGCCCTAAATCCATCACAGCTCTTGTCTCCATCAATATTTTCCTAAAAAAAAAGTGTAAGACAGAGGAGAAAAAATGTGATTCTTTCTTTCCTTCTTAATGAAAATAACCTTTATGTCCAACCTATTCCCCTTAATACTTCCCAAATGCTTTTGAATAAGCAATCCTAAGCAAAGAAAGAAACGATCCAAGAGCACAAGAGAAAAAATACACATAGAAATCAAAAAGCAACCAACAAAAGTATTTATCTAATAAAACATTTTCATAATCCCAAAGTGTTACCTCTTCCACTTTTAGCTCGCTGGTCTGTAGCTGCATTCTGAGGCTCCCTACTGACCTTTCTTGCAGGTTTAGGAGAATTAACTAAAAGTGCCCTTGGAGTTGACAGTGAAGTGCAGGATTGCTGTTAGCAGCTTAATACAGGGCACCAGAGGTATTGGCTACCGTAGAATAATGATGCTACGGCAGCGTGCAGCAAAGCTCTTTTAAGGCTTGCACTAAAGTAGACTGGTTTTTGAATATGTTCAGTGTTGGGTTCTGCTGTACATAATTATGGAAAAAAAAACCTAAGTTCCTTACAATTGAAGTTCAAAATATGCATAAAACATGTAAAGTATCACTGATTTAGTATCACATCTGAAGGATTACAAAATGACACGGCAGATGATGAGGAACTCAAGAATGCTGCGTAGAAAAAAATGTGACAGATGGCTTTGGCAGGCAAACTGCAGTGACACTGGTGAAAGTTTGACCTGTCCACTGCTGCTAATGCTGGTAAGTCCATTTGACAGAATCTCAGAGAGCTGGCAGCAGCAGCTTTCATAAAAAAAGCAGCAAAAATTTGGGCTGTAAAATAGGAAGGGGCTTGTGAGAAAGACCCTTACTGCCTCACAGTGACTGGATAGATAGTCTCATCTCCTGAAATGACAGCGTAGCTATGTCAGCCTTCAGCTCGTTTTACAACTAAGCTCTGAACCTTTTATTGCACAGTTTTTTAGGTCTCAGGTGAAATAGCAGGAGATAAGTACGTGTCCTCTTATTTGAGTTATATGAGTTTTGTCCCATATAGCATATATGGGACAAAAAACTTATTATTGTGGTATTCCTTTCTGTACAGGTAGAAATGTGGCAGAGGGAGGTCAGCATCACTCGCGGATATGTAGAAGCAAATCTAGACCAGAGATGATGAGTTGCTGTAAAAGCCACTGATTTTGAGATAGATATCTGTAACATTCTGTGAGGAAGACAACCCGGCTGAGCAGACAAGTAGGCACACTGCCAAATGCACTTCTTTGTTTCTTCCTCTCCTGGACTCGATCCTGCAAGTAACGCCTGGACAATATGTGCTGCGCTGGCAAGGCCTGAGCTTGCAAGGGCAGAGATACAACAAGTAGTCACTATTACAAAAAGTGGAATACTTTGATTTAAGCTAAAGTAGAATTAGTTTACTATAGAATTATTTTCTAATTAACATCACTTAAGTTCCATCTAAGTAACTGTATTTTTTTTGAAATTTAGACAAAATGTCCCTCTGATAGCATGTTTTTTTCTGATAGCATAAATAGCATTTTTTAAGGGAATTTTTAAAGAAAAATTATAATGTCTTGTGTTAAGTATGGTCTGTGCCAAGCAGATCTGTCTTCTGTTATAACCTCTGTCTGCAGTTTTTCCCCATCTGAAATACAAGGTCAGACACAAAGCTGGCTCCAAAGCTCCAATTAGCAGAGATCTGGCTGTTGTGAAGTTCATAACATTAAAATTAATCCTTGGGAAGTAATAGAATGTGCGTAGGATTTCTGGGAAAATTTACACGCGCACATGTAAGTGGGAAATACATTCTCTTGTTACACGATTGATGGAAATTGATGGATTGATGGTCAGGCCTCATCTTGAATATTGTGTCCAGTTCTGGGCCCCCCAGTTTGGGAAAGATGGTAGGATACTGGAATGTGTTCAGAGGAGGGCAACGAAGATGGTGAAGGGGCTGAAGCACAAGCCCTACGAGGAGCGACTGAGGGAGTTGGGGCTGTTTAGTCTGAAGAAGAGGAGGCTCAGGGGAGACCTCATTGCTCTCTACAACTCCCTAAAAGGAGGTTGTAGTCAGGCAGGGGTTGGTCTCTTCTCTCAGGTGACCAGTGACAGAACCAGAGGGCATGGACTCAAGCTTTGTCAGGGAAAGTTTAGGCTTGATGTGAGGAAAAAGTTCTTCACTGAAAGGGTGATTGGTCATTGGAATGAGCTGCCCAGGGAGGGGGTGGAGTCACCGACCCTGGAGGTGTTTAAGGGGAGACTGGATGAGGCACTGAGTGCCATGGTTTAGATGATGGGTTGGTGTTAGTGTTGGTGTTGGTGTTGGGTTATCGGTTGGACTTGATCTCAGAGGTCCTTTCCAACCTTGTGACACTGTGAAATCATTCCCTCACGCATCCAACACTGAAATAATGGATGTGCTTCCTAGAACTCCAGAACGAGTCTTAGAGCTTTTGTTTGCCGGCATTTTCAGTACCAGCGTGGCAGAACAGAGCAGGGCTGGGCACACGCCGCGCCGTTACCCCACGGCGAAGACGCAGCCCCCGCGCCCGCACCCCTCGGCTGTCGGTTAGCGAGCGGCCGGGGCAGATCGGGAACGGCCCAGCCCGGCCCGCCCGCCTCGGTAACCGCCACCAGCTGGCGCCGTGCGGCTGGTACACACGGCAAGGCCACCACCGCGCCTCCCCGCCTCGGCCAGCCCCAACGCCCGCGGCCGCGCTCTACCCCACGGGCGCGCTCTCGTCCGCGCAACAAGGTTGTCCCTCCGCGCTCGCCGGCGCGCCGCAGCCAATGGGCGGGCGCGCCGCAGCCAATGGGCGGGCGCGCCGCAGCCAATGGGCGGGCGCGCCGCAGCCAATGGGCGGGCGCGCCGCAGCCAATGGGCGGGCGCTCGGCGGGGCGTCCGGGAGCTCCTCAGCCAATGGACGGGCTCGCGGCGGGGCGTCCGGGAGCTCCTCAGCCAATGGGCGGGCTCGCGGCGGGGCGTCCGGGAGCGCCACAGCCAATCGGCGGGCGCGCGGCAGCCAATGAATAGGCGCAGGGCGCGGCGGGCGGGAGCGGGCGCGCGCGGCGGGGGCGGCCATGGAGGACGTGTGGGGCAAGTTCGTGTCGCAGAAGATCAGCAAAGTGCGCTGGCGGCCCCTGCCCTCCGCCGCGCTCCAGCCCCCCGACATCTTCGCCACCGGCTCCTGGGACAACGAGGTATCCGGGCTGGACCGGGGCGTGGAAGCGGCGCCGCCGCTTCGCGTGGGGGAGCGGGGCTGGCGCTGCCCGTGAGCCCCGGCGGTCCCTTGATGCGCCTTCGTCGCATCCCTAAGGAAGCCAGGAGCAAGGTTGTCCCGCCGGGCCAGCGCTTCCCAGCCTGTTGCTGCAGCGGGAAGGCTGTGGCACCCAGGCTGCCTTGTCCTTTAATACTTCCCAAAGCATTTTCGAATAGAAGTGGTGGTGTTTCCACACAGGATAACAGGATCTCCGTTTGGTCTGCTGGAGGTGTTGGAAATGTGGGCCTCAGTGGTATATACCAAGGAGAACCTCAGCTGCTGTGTGACATCAGGCACAATGGGGATGTTATGGACATGCAGGTAAAACAGCTGCGTTGAACAGGTTCTTGGTTTTTAAGGGAAATTAAGTCATGGTGAGCTGTCAGGATGCTGAGATTGACAAAATATATTCTTCTGAAGAAGGGCAAAACCAACCAGGATCGGTTTGTGGGTTTGCTTATTTTTGTACTGTGCCTACCAATAATTTAGGTTACTCTAAAATCATAATTGTTATCTTAGTGCTGAAATCAGCTAATAGCATGCTTATTATCTCTCTTTAGTTTTTAGATCAAGAGAGAATCGTAGTTGCCTCATCAACAGGAACTGTGACTGTATTCCGTTATCATCAAAATAACCAGGTAAGTAACTTGCACTGGCTTTAAGCTGCCATTCTGTGTAATACAGGTTGGTTTGGTTTTAGCCTAAGATTTCTCTAAGCTACTAGAACAAGAAATATATGTGTATCCAAATCAGGTTTTTTTTATGTGTTAGAAAAAGCTTTGGCTTTATACATACACAAAAATAAAAAAAAGCATTTTGCATACATGCATAGCATGAAAATAGAGCCAGACAGACTGAGGTATCTGCTTGGATATTTCTGTAATGAAACAGTCCATTCACTGAAAACATACTTTAAGAGTTTAGTTTGCTTTGGAGGAGTGGGCATTAATTGACTTGCACCTGCCTTATTAAGGGTTTTTGCATTCTTGGACTAAATAACTTGTATTGAATTTTTGCTCATGAGTGTCATGTGAGGGAAGATAGGTACACTTTATTCTTCTGCTTGATTATAAACCACTGAAAATAAATGCATCATGAGTTTTTAATATATTTACAATGACACAATAATGGCTAATAGTTGTTAATAGTTTGGTGTGGTATGGAAAATAAACTGAATTCCTTGCAATCAAAATCTGAATCTGACCTCATATTTTGAAAGGCCTCAGCTCTTTTTCCTTAGCCTAAGTAAACACGGAAGGGATAAATCTAGTGAAAATAATTTCACAGTTTATAAATAGATAGCGTTCTTTCTGATTTCTAGCTCATGTGAAAAGTGCTTCAGAGAAGAAATAATGTTCATTGAAGGGTTGTGTGCTCAAGAGTTGAGAAAAAAAGTAGATCTCTGGTTCTTATTTGTATAGGAGGCGCTCATTCCTGTGGGGTAATGTGTTGTTTCTGGTTTCATTAATATTCTGGAAGCTTTGGTCTATCAGGATTGCTATCTAACAGCAGAATTTCATGGCTGCTTATTACTTAGACTTTATCTGCCAGCCAGCAGTGGGAGAAAGCCCATTATCATGTGGATCAAGACGCATCTTGTGGTGGAGCAGCATGTACTGGGGTCATCTGCAACAAGCCAGAAATTGTCACTGTTGGAGAAGATGGTAGAATAAATCTCTTCGTAGTTGACCAAAAGGAAGCAGTAAGAACTATAGGTATGTCAAATAATTGTTCAAAATAGTGTAATTTAGGGTTGTTTGGTTGGTTTGTAGCTTCCCAAGTGATAAACAATAACAAAAAAGTCAGTTGAGAATTGAATTGAATTCAATGTTCCAAGTTGAATGTGTTTGCTCCAGATTATTCCTATGTTCCTCCAGACTTCACATGCTTGAAATGTTCTTCAGATGTATTTGTATATTCATTCAGATATTTGCAAAGTAATGTTTGAACTGATGGAGAAATTTTAAGCTGAATATTCTCTGTAGGCTTCTGTTTCATCAAGAACTGTTATATGACAATATATGTGAAATATGGTATGGTTAGATTTCAAGAATTACTATTTTCCAAATTTTTCCTAACTGAAGGTCAGGGAAATGTCCTTGCAATTCACTACTTGTACTAAGGTAACCATTGTTTGTAACCTGTTCTTCTGCCAGATATCATTCGTGGCTTACAGTGATCATTTCTTCCTCAGTGAAAAATCTCCATGCTTCTAGAATAGATTATGTGATAGAGTAAGATGTTTGTGAAAGCTGTCAAAGGTCAGTTATTCTCAACTCTTCTATTGTGCTAGTCTCATGGATACACAATACAAGTTTGTAGCATCTGTTGGAAATAAAACTTAAAAGCAGAAATAATTTGAAAGACAGCAACACAATGTTCAGTAGAGGCATTACTAAACCCAGACTTTCTTTCTTAAACTTCAGTTTGACCCAGCATCAGTTTCTCCTCAGGCAAAATCTTGCCTCTTTTAAAGGATGAAGGCATTTACACGGAGATAAGCCAATTAAGGAAGGAAGTGCTCTGGGATTTCTAGAGGGGGTACTTTTGTGTGCATGGCTGTACATACACTCACAAGATAAATCCTATTAATTGCATACAGTCCTTTAGTAAAGCTCCTTGAGAATCCCTGTAGGAAACCTTTCTGTGCTTTAAAAATAAAAGGCAGTAGGGCACAAGGCAGGTATTAGCACATGGGCACAAAACACACAAGGACATGAACTAGTTTAAAAGGATTCGTTTACTTTTAAATGTTTAGTTATGTATAGATATAAACACAGAGTATTCTGGTGCAACTTTAAGAGTGGAATGTTTTTCTGATTCACAGGAAGCAGTCGTCCACTAAAAAAAAAAACCCACAACTATATTTTTCTCTGGGCTCAGATGCTTACACACAGGTATAATCACGTGCAGGATGCAAGCTGTTAGTTTTCTTAATGCTCACTAGATAGTACAATGTAAAAATGCTTGTTCTATAGTGATGGCATCAGCCAGTGTTATGGGGCAGTAAGACTTTGCACTGAGATTTGCTGGCGCATGAACATTTAAGAAATTGTATGTGCATTAATTGGGAAATGTCCTTTTGGAAATGGGAGTGGAAGTGTTAAAAGAGGAGTGGTCCATAAATCAGTCGGTCCTATCTGTGACTTGGTCAGTGAAGCTTGCCTAGAGTTATGTGGAAGGGACTAGGACAAACTCATTGTCTAGAGATTGTTCTACAATAAAAGTTGGAAAGGAGTGAGAGAACGTCTTGGAAGATGCTTTCAAGTTCTTCAGGATGGAGTTCTATAGTGTAACCAATCATTTGTACTGGTTCCCAATTCAATGACACCTTAGAATCATAGAACATGTTTTAATATGCAGATAAAACTTTTCTACCTCATGAAATACTTGCAAAGGAGTACCTTGCTATTTTTGTTATTGTTCAATGGAGTTAAGGGTATAATACAAAGTTGATATGTTTATAGTCAGTCATGGTAGGAAAAAAACTCCAAAGTTACATATGATATAAAAATCTTTTGGAGCCATAAAGTTGTATCATTGTTAAATCACTTACTGTATTTGTCACAAAATTCTTCAGCATTCAGTAATCTAATATTTCTTCTTAAAGGTGTTTTGGTGGGTTTACACAAGAATTTTAAAATACTTGAGGTGAAAGTAGACTTAACAATGTTACCTCATCATTATCAAGATGAAAAGTTTATATATAGTAACTTAATGAAAATATAAGAATATGGTGTCTATGTTATTGTGTCCTAAAGTTTCACCTCAGTGCTGTGAAGTGTTTGACAGTAAATTATTCTGACCAAAAGAAGCACTGGAGAAAAGGACCTGAAACAGGAGCTTTGCCATGTAGTTATTAACATTAACAAGCAAAGCATAATTCTGGTTTTGCTTAGGGACTGGGATTGATATCACATCGACAGTTCTTGGACAAGGTCTAGAGAAAGTTGGTGAATTAAGTGCTTCTGTTTACAGCTATTCTGAGCCAGAGTTACTGTTTCTTGTGTTCAAAAGAACAACTTCACTATGGAAAGCTCCATAGCTTGCCTCCTGTCAGTAGATGCAGAGCATATAAAGAAAACTCATATGAAAACCTGGCTAAATTGATTCCTCTTCTTAGGAACTATAGAAAGAAATCTTATAGATCAACAGGTAGTTCACTGGAGCTAATTAAATCTAGCTTCTTACAGATTTGTCTCAGTAATGTTTGATACAAGAAGCAAGAGCTCCTTTTTCACAGGGTACCCTTGCAACACTTAGACCAGCGTCGTGTGAAATTTTGTCTCTGCCCCTGAGAGGCTGTTAACTATTTTTAAGCAGCTGAAAGGTTATTTTGTCATAATGAAATGGAGACTAGCATTCTGTAAGTTCACCTGAATGCTTTCCTTATCTCTTGCAGACAATGCAGACAGCAGTACGCTCCATGCAGTGACTTTCCTTCGCACGACTGAGATCTTGACAGTAAATTCAATTGGGCAGTTAAAAATATGGGACCTCAGACAGCAAAGGAATGAGCCATCCCAAATATTTTTGTAAGACTTTTTTTTTATATATTTACCAAGAAGCATGTGCTACTCTTTCTTGATACCTTCTTGACAATGGGATGATAAATGGTTAAATTTTTTTAAACATTTTTAACTTCTTTGGTATTTAAATAATGAAAAGTAGACTCTGCTCAGTGGCTGAAATTCTGTTGTGGCTAAGTATTATATTGAGGTGTTCTGTTTTACAGTTTAACTTTTGAAGGACTGTTGCAGCTGTACACTTCATCTTTTTTTTTTTTTTTAAGAAAAAGACCCCAGACAACTCTCAACCCCAAACTCTTTTCCTAGTTAAATATTTTTTACATCTGTTTTTCTCCGCAGGCCAAATAATAGAGTTTCTGGCACTTGAATGATAACTTAGTGCCTTATAAGGTATTGTGAGAAAACAAACTGAGCTAGATTCAAATCCCATTGTCTGTGGAATTGCTATTAATAGGCTGTGGTATCACAGTATCATAAGGTTGGAAAGGACCTCTGAGATCATAAAGTCCAACCTATAACCCAACACCAACACCAACCCATCATCTAAACCATGGCACTCAGTGCCTCATCCAGTCTCCCCTTAAACACCTCCAGGGTCGGCGACTCCACCCCCTCCCTGGGCAGCTCATTCCAATGACCAATCACCCTTTCAGTGAAGAACTTCTTCCTCACATCAAGTCTAAACTTTCACTAACAAAGCCTGAGTCCATGCCCTCTGGTTCTGCCACTGGTCACCTGAGAGAAGAGACCAACCCCTGCCCGACTACAACCTCCTTTTAGGGAGTTGTAGAGAGCAATGAGGTCTCCCCTGAGCCTCCTCTTCTCCAGACTAAACAGCCCCAACTCCCTCAGTCGCTCCTCATAGGGCTTGTGCTCCAGCCCCTTCACCATCTTCATTGCCCTCCTCTGAACACACTCCAGCATCCTGACATCTTTCCCAAACTGGGGGGCCCAGAACTGGACACAATATTCAAGGTGAGGCCTGACCAGTGCCGAGTACAGGGGGACAATAACTTCTCTGGTCCTGCTGGCCACACTATTCCTGATGCAGGCCAGGATGCCATTGGCCTTCTTGGCCACCTGGGCACACTGCTGGCTCATGTTGAGCTTCCTGTCCACCAGCACTCCCAGGTCCCTTTCTGCCTGACTCCTCTCCAGCCACTCTGTCCCCAGTCTGTAGCTCTGCATGGGATTGTTGTGTCCAAAATGAAGTACTGATGGTTTAGGTACCTGATTTTGTTAGTGCCCGTCTCCCTCTGTAACCCTTGGTTGAAACTGTAGTTCTAACGAGAATTTTGGAGTAACTTTCTTATTGTTGGTATTCTTAGAGTATTATCTGTATGCAGGGTCTTCTCATTCCTGTAAAGCTGTTAGTGCTACTGCCATACCTCTCATTTCCAGTAGATGTCATGTGGCTTCAGGCTGTAGTGACCAGATGCTGGAGGAATTGAAGCTGAAGTCCATACCGTTACCTTGTCCGGCAACACTCCTAGGGATTAAGAAGAAGATAGAAACTGAATGAAGAATTAATGATTGGTTTGGTCTTGGATTTTTTTCCCCTTCTCCTTTGCAGGACAGATGACCGAGTTCCACTGCACTGTGTGGACAGGCATCCCAACCAACAGCATATTGTGGCCACGGGAGGCCAGGATGGAATGTTGAGTGTTTGGGACATCAGGCAGGGCACCATGCCGGTGTCCCTGCTAAACGCTCATAAAGCAGAAAGTAAGCAACTGAAATAGAGGGGGGGAGAAGAAAGGAGTGCTTGAGAAAAGTTTTGAATTTCTATAACTCCTGATAAAAATATCAGGTGTTGTAGTAATTGTAGAAGGCAATCACACAGTTGCCACTCCATGTGTCATCATCCAGTTGGCTTCAGTTTGTTCCTTCTTGGCATATGAGACTGTTCTTATCTAAAAGCTGGGTCTATCTAAACTAAAGCTAGAATTAGTAAGCAGTTCATGAGTCATTAGATGCATTTAATCAGAATGCCTGTGCTTCTAGAAGGGTAGGTATATTAATAGTAATAGAAATTGATGCTGTGGTATGCAGTTATAGTAAAGCAAGAATGCAGTTACTAACCAACCTGAGAATGTGAGAAGGAAGGGAAACTGCAGATGGTACAGCTCCATTTGGTGCCTCCACAATGCTGAAAGAGCTCACTTTCCTGGGTACTTTGTATGAACAAAATAGCAATTCATATTATGCTAAAAAATTCTTGACTCGATGCCACAATTAATTTAAGGAGTACAAATATTTCTTAATGTTAAGTTTTACTGACTTAAATATCTTTGCCACAGTTGTCATATTTAGACACAAAATAGTGTGTTGGCAAGGAATGCATGGTGTGTGCAGATTTAAACTTAGTAGTAGGGAAGATAGCACAAGAGAGGGGGAGAAAAAAACCTGCAGTAAATAACTGAGAGTGGGGGTTTGGCTCTCCTATCCACACACACTTAAGAATGGAAGGTTTTGGTATGGGCCCAAGTTCTTCTAAGTGCATGTCCATATCATCCTTGTCAAAGTGTACTGAACAAAGTACTTGATACTTGTTCTGAAGTGATTTTGTTTGGGTTTGTTTTGATACTTACAGTGTGGGAAATTCACTTCCATCCCTCCAACCCCGATCACTTATTTACATGTTCTGAAGATGGATCTCTTTGGCACTGGGACACTTCCACAGATGTATCTGAAAAGCCATCTTTTCTTCATCAAGGTAAGAGTGTTTGAAGTCATTCTGCACTGATTGTGTCAGTTGGCAATGTAATCAAAGTCAGTGTTGTCATGTGACCCAAATCATAACATAACCCTAATAACAGAAAATTAAAAGCTGGTTTGTTTTCTTAGAAAGAAAGCTCTCATAGGCATTTCAGGAAAATTGTCAGCTGATAAGGCTGACAGTGGTCTTTTTTTTTAATCTGCTGTTCTCTTGTCCAGTGTGTGAAGGGGCACACCTAGTATTTTGAAGATAGATTGTGTTCAGTTAAAAATCATGTATATATAGAAAAGACATGAAAGCAGCCTAAATAACATGTTATTGTCAGAGTCTTTGAGGGACAGAGACTCAAATTTATCATACAAAAATAACTGATGCATTAATGGGATAGTGGAATTATGAATTTACCCTTCAAGGTCCTAATTGGAAATTTGGGTGAATAAAACTGGATTCCTTTGTGTTGTGGAAGGATTTTAATTAAAGATACAATGCTGACTTAATATAAATATCTCCCTTGACGTTGTAGTCACATTGCTTACCACTTAAGACTGTAAACAGTGAGGAAACTTTTAGATGTCATTTGCTGCCTTTGGCCTTAAAGTTGCCATTCAAAGCAATTTCCATTCTATATAGGGAAACAATAGGCTATCTGATTCAAGTTGCACTCGGCGTGTTTTAAGGTACATTAAATATAAACCTTCTAACACCACTTCAGCCACTTGTTAATTTTATGCTGAATGATAGTTCTCAAACTGCAAGACCTCAGTTTGAATGTAATATGTTATGTGGCAAAAATTGAAAGTCAAATCCACGTGTAACACTTGCTGCAGAGTAAGTAGGGAGATGGGATGGTAGGGAATAATTGTTATTAAAGCAGAGCTAATGCCCCAGCTATAGCAAGACAATGTATAAACAGACTTTTGTTCTCAGGTCTGCCCTTGCTTTAGCTTCTGGCTAGAAAACCTGTAGATTCTTAGACCATTTGTTCAGTGAGATGAGTTCATAGATGTACTGACCTATTTGTCTTAAATGAGGGCAGAGTTGGTAGCAGTTTTCTGTAAATGCTTCAAGTACTTGATTTTTTTTAATTTTCCCCCTCATTTACCAAAGAGATGACATCTGTTAGCTAATCTGAAAACTGACGTAGATGCAAAATATTCTCATTGTCTGTCCCATACCTGCTGTGTTTCTCCAACTTTTGAGAATGTATAAACTAAATTGGAACTTCTTTCTTCCCTCTTTCCCTCTCCTTTCAGGAGGAAGAAGTACTACCTATGTTTCACATGGTACCATTAACCATTCTGTAGTAAGTTCCTTGCTAAGCAGCGATCCTACCAGAGACCGCATAGAAATCATCAATTTAGTTCCAAATCAGACTTTGTCTGTGAATAGTTTAGATGTTTTAGGACCATGCCTGGTATATGGTACTGATGCAGAGGCTATTTACGTGAAGAGACAACTTTTTGCATGAAACAGCTCCAGTATCTCTTTGAAATACTGGTCACCTGAAACTACTGGGAAATGTTAAGTTCATTCTTAATGATCCACTTTAGTCTGTTATCAGCGTGCTGGGAAGAGGCCTCCAGCTTGGTCCTGGCACTGCAGAAGAAGTGCACCTCAGATTGTGAAAGCTGTTGCTTGTTATTGATGCTCCAGGATGGGTAACTCATTTCTTCCCTGATGCCTGTTTGGTTTTGGTAAGCAGGAAAGTAGTCGCTAGGGCAAGATATTGGCTGTAAACTGATATCTATAATACATGTGCACATACAGAGTGATGAAAAGGTAAACCCATGAATTTGTTTTTCCTGTAAAGGTATTTTTCAAGTATTAATTCTAAGGCCAAGCTATAGGGTTCTTTGAAATTCTTTTTATGTCACTTGAGAGAGATTTTTTTTTTTAAATCTGAGTTTTATATCTATTTAGGGGCCATAATTTTTTATGTTAATTCATGAGAATTGTAAGTGAAAAACTTGAAGTTGTGAAATGTGAAGGGTTCCATAAGGATCTTAGCATTTTAGTAACATTATTTTGGATTATTTACAGCTTTGTCATGGATGCTGTGTGTTAAAACTTGATAATTGCAACATATAGTTAAGATTTTTATACGTACAAAACTACAACCATGTAGTTAAGAGGTCATAACTGACAGATGTTGGCTGTGTTTTCAGGTATGAGAATTAAGACTTTCTAAACTTGAGACAGTCTTTGTCATAAACAAAATTTTCACATCTGGTCTGTTGCAATCTTTGAAATGCTAAATTTTATGATTGTACTAACCTTTTGTTGCAGAGGACCCTTTCTCTTTTTAATAAAAAGTTTTGCACAAGAATACTGGTCTGACTTACGGCGTTACCTCGAACGTACTTGTAGTCACCTTTGCAGGAAGGTTAATAATCAGTTGTTTGGATGGATTCTTGGGATACAACCTAAGGCAGGGGTGTCAAACTCCTCTTCACGGGCGCCACATCAGCTCCTGCAGCGTAACGTGTGTCACACGCTGCACAGTGCCCAGGGACAAGGAGCTTGGCACTGCCAATGGGGAGAAACAAGGTGCTGGGCCAAATAAAACAAGGTGGAGGGCTGGATTTGGCCCATGGCCTTATGTTTACCACCTAAGGGATGGAGGGAAACCTCAGTATTTGTGCAGCAGTGGATTAAGACAGAAGCTTTGGAGTGTACCTTATGGTATGCCAGCATCATCTCTTGCGATGAGTGCCTTACCTGCCCTCCTCGTGTGCCTGGTGGGAGGACGGGGATGGTGTGCTGGGGGCCGGCTGGCCTCCCTTCACACAGCAGCGGGTGGAGTCGCCACCGGGCGACCACACGTTCCCGGTGTGTTTGGCGAGTGACAAGCGATGGGTTTCTCTCACACGTGTCCGTAACGCGTCCTTCGCTCGAGCACCAACCGGATGGCGGACGTTCTGCAAAACCTTTCTCCCCCATCACAAAGTGTTTTATCCCAAGCTGGGCGCTGCCACGGAAGAAGCAGCAGCGCCGGGGAGGGGAGCCCGGCAGCGGCGGGGGGCTCCGTTAGGGGAGATTCCCCACGCTCTCCCGAGCTGGTTTGCCCAGGCTGGCGCGGCGGGAGGGCGCTAGGACCCGCCCCCGGTGGGCGGGGCTGGCGCGCGGGGCAGGCCGGGAGCCCCGCCCACATCCGGCAGCGCTGGCGGCGGAGGCTCCGAGGAAATGGCGGCGCCGCAGTGAGGGGCCCGTGGCGGCGGGAGGCACCGAGGCGGAGCCGCTGCTGGCAGCGCGGAGGGGCCGTGGCCGTCGTTGCCGTCACCGCTCCGTGCGTCCGGGCCCGTGGCGACTCTACCGGTGCCGCCGCAGGTGGGTCGGCTCTGCCGGTGCGCGGGGGCCGCAGCGAGCCCGCTGCGGGGGGGGGGCATGGAGCCCGTCTCGTCCTGACGGGAGCGGGGGTTGGAGCCCCCAGAGCGTGGGCAGCAGGGCGAGGGACGGGATTCTGCCCCTCTGAGCCGCTCTCCTGAGACCCCACCTGGAGCCTGTGTAATGCCCAAAGTAAGAAAGATGTGGAACGGTTGGAACGGGTCCAGAGGAGGCCACGAGGATGATCTGAGGGCTGGAGCATCTCTGCTGTGAGGACAGGCTGAGAGAGTTGGGGCTGTTCAGCCTGGAGAAGAGAAGGCCCCCGGGGAGATCTTAGAGCAGCCTCCCAGTACCTGAAGGGGCTACAGGAAAGCTGGGGAGAGGCTTTTTCCCAGGGCAAGTAGTGATAGGATGAGGGGGAATGGCTTTAAATTGGAAGGGGGAAGATTTGGATTGAACATTAGTAAGAAATTCTTCACACTGAGGGTGATGAGGCACTGGCACAGGTTGCCCAGGGAAGCTGTGGATGCCCCATCCCTGGAGGTGTTCGAGGCCAGGCTGGATGGGACCTTGAGCAGCCTGGGCTGGTGGGAGGTGTCCCTGCTCGTGGCAGGGGGGGTGGAACTGGATGGGTTTTAGGGTCTCTTCCAACCATTTCTGTGATTCTTGCTCCTCGGGAGCAGCAGCAGGGGGACAGAACTGAGCTCAGGTCAGGGCCTGGGGCTGGCTGGGTGGTGGCTGCACAGGTGTCCCAGTGGAGTCGGGGTATTCCTGGTTGCCTTATCACAGTATCACAGTATCAAAAGGTTGGAAAGGACCTCTGAGATCATCAAGTCCAACCTATAACCCGACACTAACACCAACCATCATCTAAACCATGGCACTCAGTGCCTCATCCAGTCTCCCCTTAAACCCCTCCAGGATCAGCGACTCCACCCCCTCCCTGGGCAGCCCATTCCAATGGCCAATCACCCTTTCAGTGAAGAACTTTTTCCTCACATCAAGCCTAAACTTTCCCTGACGAAGCTTGAGTCCATGCCCTCTAGTTCTGTCACTGGCCACCTGAGAGAACCTTATGCCCAGCACTCATCCATCTCAGTGCTGAGCCCCTCCTGGTCGGGGTGGGCATCAAAGCACTGGGTCCTGCTATGCTGTAGGAGCTACCTCGGTACCAGTTTGTGCCAGTGCCAATCACACTCTGTTCCTCAGTGGGAACCACACAGATCGCTCTTGGGTGCTCTGGCAATAACCTCTGCTGCTGCCCAGGCTGCCTGAGATTGCATTTCTACACAGGAAGGGCTGTGTCCCCTTAAAGGAGATAGCAGAGCATAAGGATGGAAGAAAGCACAGCACGTGTATAGTGTCCCCAGTGTTCAGCCAGCCTCCAGTCATTTCCAACTCAGTCTTCCCTGACTGTAGTTGTGTTTATTTGCTAATTTCAAGGTCCAGTTTTCTCCTCATCCTATGGAAATTTTTAGCTTTGGAAATGCATCCTTTGGCAAATTGCTTTATAGCTCAGTGACCTGTTATCTGAAGAACAGCTTCCTTGTGCTGGTTTGAACCAAGACCCTACAAACGTAACTGACTATATCTCCCAAATTCTTGATTGTTTTTTTTCCTGGCAATAAAAAGCTGGGATTATGTATAAAATAAATTATTAGAATAGTTATATGAGAGATGGAATCAAAATAGATTAATATGTGGCATTCAGTACTTAATTGGAAATGCGACTTCTCAGAAGTATATTCGAAACTTTTGGAGATAAAAAATGTTACAGATCTATTACAAAGCTGTGTATTTTTTTCCCCAGGAAAACTTGGAAGTCTTTGATAGTTGTATATAACTGTTCTGTATTTTCATTCAGATGCCTATTTTCAAGTCCAATCTGTAATGATTATACTCTAAAAGTACAAGTTGTGGCGTTTTTTTCCTTACAGTTTGGCTAGTAGAGGAAAACACTTCATGCCCATATTTTGAAAAGAAATGAAAAACTATTTTTCTAACTCCTTTAGGGAAGTGGAGAAATTCTTCAACATTAACAAACAGATCTATCATTTACGTTTAATGACCCAAAACTGCAAGGGGGAGTAGATATGAGTTCCATGGGATACAGTTAGCGTTTGTTTGTTACAAGTGCAAAATTGAGAACTGTGCAGTCAAAACTTTCTTACTTTAAAGTGTGCAAAGGGCTGTAAGAGGAGGTGTCTTCTGAATTTTGAGGCTTGTGTAAAGCAAGGTGAACTGTAGTAATACTTGCTTTTTTGTACTTCATTAAAGTGGAGGACAAATTTAGTCAGGTTTCTGAGCAGTTAGGACTGTAGTTTCACATACACATCAAACTGCTGTTACCCAGCACTGCTGCCAAAAGGAAAAACCCACCAGAAAAAAAGTTACTGTTTACCTGGGTAAGTTGCTGAGCTTGATTCAATCTGTGTGGGCCTACAAACAGTTATGCTGGTGCTGGTAAGTGGTGGGAGCAAAATGGACTGGCTGGTTTACACTGGTAAAGCTCTGCTTCTGCTGAAAAACTGTGAAAGTGCAGCTTTATTTTCCGAGACTGCTTAGTCCGTATCCTGTTATAGTGCAGTTGCCAACTAAGGAATAGCTGTCAAACACTTAGAGCATCCCTTTTCTTAAAGTTCTCAAAGCACTTTAAAAAAAAAAACAATTATCTCATCTTTGTGCCTAAAGAAATCGGAGCAGAAACTGATTCCCCCCTCCCGTGTTGGACTCTGAGTCTCCTGAATTAGGATTCAAGTGTCCTGTTAATTTAACCTCCATTTCTCTTAAGGGTGTTACATTATGTTTATCTCAGCTACCCGTGGTGGATCCATAAAGTTGAGTATTGGAATATTGGATGAAATTATGGTAAAATACATAGGTGCACACCAACTGTGTTTTCCTGAATTCCAGATCTCTGGAACTTCTTAAAAGGAATAACTTGTGTATGGACTTTTTTTCTCTCATTGGTATGTATGACAAGATCAGTACCAACTGTTTTATGTAGATTACCCTGCCAACAGTGAACTAGTCATTAATCCTAATTTTGTCTGAATTTGAACAAGTAATCTAGATTACTAAGCCTCTGAGATATTTAGCCTTGTTGCCCTGTGTTTTGGGATGAATTTATGTTAGAGGTTTCACTTTCCTGGAGGCAGTGATTTTGTCAAACTATTCTCTGTGTGGTCTTAAATATGACACGTTTTGAAAATTTATTTTGGAATTGGCCAAAATTAAATTACATTTTAATTGCTCTCGTGAAGTACTTTCTGCTGAATCTAGATTTCTTAATGCTTTGAGCAAAAGTTCACTCTTTATTATTAAAATTCACCTACGTTTCATGATCCTTTCCTTATTTGGTGAGCACTGAAGAGTTGTGTGCTACCAGACTGCAGGGAAAAAAACTTTTAACTACCAGAATACATTTGTTTAGAGTTTCAAACCAATCACAGTGCAAAAAGCTTGTGGGTAGTTATAGCACCTAAAATTTAGTTAGTTCCATTACAGAAATTATAAATGAGAATGGGTTAAGTGGTTGTCCCTTGTGTTTTGTTTTGCAGTTCTTATTTATGTATTACTTGAAGCTTTCAGGTTTTATTCATATATGGGTAGCGTGTCTTAGAGGGTTCTTTTTTTCTGTTAATTTCTTTTAGTTTTCTTCCCCAGTCACTGAATTATTAATTGGTTTATGACAGTGTAAATATTGTAGAAGTGAAACCTGGATGAAGAAAGAGTGACTTTAAAGAAACTGCGTAAAACTTAGACGCGTGTTTGATTTGTCTCTAGTATGAGAAACACTTATCTACCCACTGCTTCTTGAAGACACAAAGATGCTTGCAGACTTCTGAATCCTCAAAAATCATTCTTCAGAAAACTAGGGAAGCAAATTTTTAGTGCTTTGAGAAACAGAAACAAGAAAATAAGAACATTTCGGTATTACTACTCTTAGACATTGCGTTATAGTAAAGGAATAGTAGAGTCAAGCTTTACCATTCTCATTGCCTGTGCAGAAAAGGCAAGATATGGAAAATCTGTGTCTTGTGCTGTCTCTGTAACTCTTCTTCCTCCGTGGAGCAGTAAAGACTGCAAAAGTTTTATTCCATGAGACTCTAAAGAGGCGAATGCTCTCTAACTTGTTCAGTGTTTCACTTTAGATGCTCTGTCTTCTACCCTGCCAGTTGTAGTAGTTGCAGCATGAACTAGTGCATAGCACCAATGCAAAGATTTGAGTTCTCTGCAGGCACAAGGTTCTTTCCCTGATGAGTCAGCTCCTTCAAAACACAAATGTTATTTATTTGGTTTTGGCTTGAAGTTCTGGTTTCCTTACCAAATGTCACAGCTATGCTCTTGGTGGATTTGATGCTTTAGTTGTTAAACAATTTTACATTAAAAGAAGTTTTATTACATTTCTTTGTTTTCTTTCCTCCCTGCTCTCATTTTGCCTTATGTAAAAGAAATTTAAAAATCACTCAACTATTGATAAAAGCTGGTCCAAGGAGACTCAAGCTAAGGGACTGTGACAGCTTTTGAAAACTGAACGCTTAAACAGGATTAAATGGCAGATGGTATAAGAAATCATGAAGTGGTGTGCAATGAGCTAAGCAAATGTGTACTTTCTACATATGTGACTGCTAAGGAATGGGTAAAATCTTGGTAATTATATACTCACTGGTAAACGTTGTACTTCTCGCTTCCATCTGTTTGTGGAGCTTGGTGTCAGAATTGTTGAACAGCTGGGGTTTTTGGTCCATCTCCTAGCTAACTGGATAGTAAAGTTGGCACCTTCAGCTGTTGAAGTTTTGATGGAGAGAAGGTGGGCGATGAACGGAGGCAGCACCCAGGAGAGAGAGAAGGCAGAGAAGCAGCGATGGGGTAGCACACCCAACAGGTCGTAACTGCTTTTGAAAGCTTTGACTGCCACACTGAGTTGCTCTTTAGTCAGTCCACCTCCTTCGCCATCCAGTTGTGTTTTGACTGGAGGCACCTAAAACATTGTTTGTTAACAGGCTGTTAGAAGCCCAGCATGATTTGTGACTTAGGCTGAGTAAGACTGCCTGAAGATGTTGTGTAGCGTGCTTATCACAACTGTGAAGGCAGTGCTGCCTGTGAACATTTCCCTGCCACCAGTGCCACATTGTGAATTTTTTCACTGCTGTGTGTATAACAGGATTTTTTTTTGTTTTGTGCACAGGGTTGCTGTTTTGGGTTGTGACAAACTCCAGCACTACAGGAACCACCGTTTCACAGTGAAGAGCCACTGCTTTCAGAAGTTTTGCAACTACCAGCGAGCCTGCCCTGTATTTTTGTGAGTCCTTGGTGAAGGCTGCATATATACATGTTTTCATGAAGAGAAGTGAGAAGCCAGAGGGTTATAGACAAATGAGGCCCAAGACTTTTCCTGCCAGTAACTACACTGGCAGCAGCCAGCAGATGCTCCAGGAAATACGAGAGAGCCTCAGGAATTTACCTAAACCCTCAGATGCTGCTAAAGCTGATCACAGCATGGGCAAAATGTTATCTGAAGATCCTCGACAAGGCCGAAATCCTCCCAAATTTGTAACATATCATAAAGTTTTGCAGGAGATAAGAAACTCACTTCTGCCTTTTGCAAATGAAACGACCTCAGCTGTTAAAGGAACATCAGAAGTGAATCGACAAATGCTGCAGGACTTACAGGCTGCTGGCTTTGATGAGGTGAAGTGTTTTATTTTCAAGATTTGGTGTTCTGTGCGTGTTGGAGGGGGGGTCTTGATCCTGGAATGTTTGAGCAGCATGTGATAAGCAAAATAGCTTCTTCAAAATCTGGTAGGCTTCTAATTAGGATATGAAACTGGAAATAGTGGGGGATGAAGAGGAGGATTAGAAGGATTTAGAGAGGCTTGACTTGTTTTTTTCTTTTGTGTTTTGTGCAGTTTGTTCTTACATGGTAATAGGTTGTTTTAATTATTTCTGAATTTTAGGCAGAAAGAGATGGACTCTCTAGGAACATGGATTTTGCCTCTTATATGCAGTGGAATTTTGGATTGTGCTCAATTAAAATATGTTGTTAAAATATGGCTCGTCTAAATTGCAAGTTCTGAATTCAGAAATTAATTTTAATTAGATTTTTACATCTGTGGCAAATAGAAACTCAACCTTTGTAGAGAAGGAAATTTGGCTGTCCTTACTTTGTGCGCCTTGTCAGATACAGATAGAATAGCGAGGTACCTGACAAAACCAGTTGCAAAGTCTCTTCTCTGCAGTACATTCTCAAGACAAAAATGTCAAAGTCTCTCAAAAATCTTTGACATAAATAATTATTCTGCTGTGATATTCATTGTAAGATCAGGTAAATAAGTGTTCAGTTTGTTTTTTTAAATTACTAACTAAACTTATTTCCATTCATTCATTTTAATAAGCGAGAGGAGTTGTTTCCAGAAATAAAAGATGAATATGCTTATAGCTCCTGTGTTTTTACATCAAAGTAAAATATACCTGGTTTCATGCCTTCTCTGTAAACCTGAATACAAAAGCAGGTTAAAAAAAAAAAAGCTAGCAAACCACTCATCTTTCCAAAGGCACAGTAGCAGTGCAGGGATTGTCTTTGCCGGGAGTGCACTACCTGCAGTAGTGGTCAGTTTGTGAGTTCTGCTGCTGAGATGCTTCGGTATTTATGGAGAGATCCATCTCTAAGACTATCAAGTGGCTTTTCCTCAACAATGTCCCAGTATCAGGTGCTGATAGTGGTTTTTCGTGTTCCGTTCACTTTCTTAAATACACAATCCAGGCTGTGTTTTCAGTAAGAATGACAGGATTTTACAACAATAAATGATTTCATAATAATTTGTTTCTGCTCTGTGTTTTGTTGCTGGTTTGTTTGTTTTTTCTTTTTTTAAGTAGATTGGTTCTCAGTTCTGTTTCTACAGATTGAACCTCCAGTAAGTTTTGCAAACTGAAGAATGCTATGTGACTGGATAATAAACTAGAAAGGTATCTTAAGTTGGTATTTTTGATGGATTCTTTGTGTCTTGAAGCCTTTTGCTCCTGGCCTTTGTTCTTAGATACAGCTGAGAATTCCCAGGACATGTGATTATATCGACCTTTTTTCAGGCACGGTGCCCGCGTAAGCTGTTTCTGCCATGTGTTACCCTGCAGTTGTGTTGCCATATGGCATTGGCCCGTGAATGCTGCTGGGAACAGATACGGCTGAAGCAGGAAAGCATTTTTCTTGGCAGGGGATGTTCGAGACAGCAAAGAGGAATGAAATGCGAATGTGTTTTGAGCTGAGTTTGTTTTATGAAATGAATCGTAGCTGGGATGTGTTGGCCAGCTGTAAGTGCCCAGTCTGCGCTGTTTCCGACTTCTGTTAGGCTTGCTTGTGATTTAGCAGATTAAATGTGGGGCTTCTTAATGTTGTCATCTTGGGTCTGTTGCTGGCTTTCTGTAGAGACTGACCTGCCTACTAGTTACAGTTAGCCTCTACTATAGACACGCTAGATACCAACTCCATTTTTTGTTTTAATTTCCTCTGGTTTGGACCAATCTATATAAGCAGTGTCTCATCATCTCAAATTTTAATGAGATTTCATTAAGGTGTTGAATATGGATTTAAAGTAACAACACAAATCTGTCTCTTTGCCATATTGTTGAGTTGCTACTTGATAACTTGGTCAACACTTGAAGTCTGGAAACATAGTGAAGTTATTTTTTACCCTTTTTTTTTTAAAGATATACTGAATGTCACAGATGTTAGTCTCTCCTGCCCCTCAAGTAGTAGGTGGTATTCTGGGTTAAAGCTGAACAAATACAGATATATATTGGGGGGGGGGTGTGTGTGTGTATATATAGTGTCTGTGTATACAGATAGTAATATATATATGTATAGTAATTATGGAAAAATGCAGTCTATTGTGTTTGGGTCTTTTTTTTTTTTAAAAAAACATCCTGGATAGCTTGCAGGAAATCTACTTATAAGTTCAGTCCTCATATGTTCTGTATAAGGCCATACTCTGCAAAATATGGAATACTTCATGACACAGAGGAGATCTGGGTTTTTTGGTGTCCAGCTAGAGGGGAGAGAGATCCTTTGGCTCTTACTGAGGTCCTCTGATTAGTGGAAAGGGAGCTAATTTTTTTCTCTTAAAATATTACTGGTTCTGTACGTTGTGTCTTTACAGCTTGGTGATGTGAACTTGTAGATTTAAGTTTCTGTATTGTAGAATTGCTTGGCTAAAAAGACATTAAATTTGGTTTTGAAACTGATGAAGAAAATTCAAGTTGATAGGTAGAAATGAATGATGGTTCCCATAAAACTGTATTTAAACTGGAAATGAAGTACTATGGATAACTTAAGCTTCTGTTTGCACAATGATAACATACTGGTGCTGAAAATGTACTTTGCAACAGATCAGTCTTGCCTATAGTGGTAAAATCATTGCAGACTTCACTGTCTCATGAAGGAGCTCTGAGATCAAAAGTTGTATCTGCTTTTTCATAGAATGTCAGCTGGTCTGTAAGGGTTGAAACAACTTTGTTATATGTATTTTATTTTTAACTTGAAAATCCTTTTTTAAGGTTCTGCTATGTTCACTGCATGAAATTATTGTTTCTGAAGGCTGTATGTAATTTTGTATGTTTGCAACGTTAAAAATTTACACAGGTGAAAAGTGGTGAAAGTATGAACTGTAGAATCATAGAATGCCAGGTTGGAAGGGACCTTGGGTATCATCTGATCCAACCTTTTAGGTGATATATGGTTTAAATGAGATGACCCAGAACCCTGTCAAGCTGAGCCTTAAAAGTGTCCAGTGTAGGAATGTGCCAATTCCCTGGGAAGATCATTCCGATGTTTAACTGTTTTCATGGTGAAAAATTTTCTTCTGGAATTTCCCCAGGAGAAATTTATGCCCATCATCCTTTGTCTTTTTGATGTGACTCTTCACAAAAAGGGAGTCTCCATCCTTTTGGTAGATACCCTTTAGGTATTGGTACATGGTAAATGTGAGTTTTAATTTGAAATTGAATCTCACTACTTCCCTTCAGAGCCCTCTTTGGTGTCCCATTGTTTTTTAGGAGGAGTTGAATGCTGCTGTGTGTAGATAACCTGTTCAAACGTGGTGTGAACTGTAATGATTGCTTCGAGATGACAAAGTCCATAACAAATCGCTAAAGACAGTCTGCCTAGTTATAGGGAGTTACACTGTGGATTTGTTTCAAACTTGTTGAGTCAACTGCACAAAGTCTGTTCAATATAAATAGGAGAGACTTTTAACCGTTTCTGGCTTATGTTGCATGACCCTGATCTGATTCAAGTTGGAGGAAGAACCACTGGTCCATAATATGTTTTCCATTGACAGAGGTGGGATTGGCCATCGTATGAAAATTTGTGTTTGGATCACTGAGAACACAGAGCCTAAATCTGCCACAAAAAAAAGTAGAATTTCTCCCAATCATGTTGTCTTCATCAGGAAGAGTTCCTGGAAAGAAACTAATGTATATTTATTGACAAAAGGAGAACGACCAAAACCCAAAATTCTGAGTTTCACATTAGGGTATCTTTCATAGAATAACTTAGGTTGGAAGAGACCTCTGGTCATCACATCACTGACTGTTACCTAAGCAGTCTGTATCAGTCAGAAATGCTTCTATAAGGAAATTGTACAAACAGCAAGATGGTATGATTTACATCAAACTGCAGTTCTTCAACAGGTTAACTTTTTTCCTGACCATCCAGACTGTGTTAGGGTTTTGGAGGATCTGTTGTAGAGAAAACATTTAGTTTTAAATCGATTGAGAGAAATCAGTCATTTACTTTGGTAAAATTCCTGGAGGATATATGGCTAAATAACCATGATTTTTTGTATCTTTCTCTTCTTCTTTTAAATTATTTTTTTTGTATATAATTTCTCTTTAGGATATGGTTATACAAGCTCTTAGACAAACTAACAGCCGTAGTATAGAAGCTGCTATCGAGTTCATAAGTAAAATGAGCTACCAGGATCTTCGTCGGGAACAGATGGTTGCAGCAGCAGCAAGACCTGTAAACACAGGTATGAAACCAACAGGTAGGTGTATCCATAGTAACTCACTGACTTCTTTTAGATGAAAAATAGCAAATTCCTCCTGCGTATGCTTACAATGGAACAGGGGAGATGTAGAGCTACGTTTTTTTTGCTTCTAAAAATAGCATGTGAAGTATATAATGTAATTCTTCTGACAGATAAGTGCATTTGAAAGTAATTCCTTAAATTATTCCTTTTATAACTGCATGGTTTTAGTATTATATTTAAGTATTTTATACAAGGAGTGACATTCAGATCTCATAGGTGTGGTGCTTGTATTTTGTTCGTAAAGTCAGGTGCTGTTTAGAAGTTAGTGGTGAGTACTGAACTCTGCACTCTCTTGCTCTTGTTCTCTGTACTGAGCATTTTAGTGTAGCATGCTGTGGTTTACTAGATAGAGAGAATTTTTTTTCATGTGAAGTGCAGTAGATTATGCTACGGCAAACAATTTCTGAAGTAATTAATAAATAAGAATAAAATATCCAAAGCAGTAAATAGAAATAACTTCCAATAACATGAATGCTGTGTTTCCTTCTTGTAAAAGCGGGGACGGTGCAGCAGTCGGTTAACCGCAAGCAGAGCTGGAAGGGTTCTAAGGAGTCCTTGGTTCCACAGCGACACGGCCCTTCCCTGGGAGATGGTGTCGTTTATCGCTCAGAAAGTCCCAGCTCTCAGCCTGATGTGGGAAGGCCCTTATCTGGATCAGGCATTGCAGCATTTGCTCAGGCTCACCCTGGCAATGGACAAAGAGTGAATCCCCCGCCTCTACCCCAGATAAGGAGCGTTACTCCTCCTCCTCCACCTCCTCGAGGACAGACCCCCCCTCCAAGGGGAACGACTCCTCCGCCTCCTTCCTGGGAACCAAACTCTCAAACAAAGCGTTACTCTGGAAACATGGAATATGTGATCTCCCGAATTTCTCCAGTGCCACCAGGAGCGTGGCAGGATGGTTACCCACCTCCACCTATGAATCCTCCGCCCATGAATTCTTCCACACAGGGTCAGAGAGGTATGAGCACTGTCCCCATTGGCAGGCAACCAATAATCATGCAGAGTTCTGCCAACAGCAAATATAGCTTTCCCTCAGGAAGAGCTGGAATGCAGAATGGAAATTGTCAGACAGAATTCATAGTCCACCAGAATGTGGTGCCTGGGAATTCAGTGAGTCGCCAGCCACCCCCATACCCTATGAATCCAACTAACAGGCAAAGTCCCACAGCACTACAGATGCAGGCAGGAGGATCTGCTCCTCCTTCAGCGTACACCAATGGGAATCTTCCTCAGGCAATGATGGTGCCAAATAGAAATAGTCACAACATGGAACTTTATAATACAAATATAGCTGGAATACCTGCGTCCTGGTCTCAGCCTTCCCCAGTGCAACCGCAGTCGTCACCTGGCAATGGGCATGACATGCCCACGTGGCAACCCAATGTTCCCGTACGCTCGAATTCTTTCAACAACCATCATGGAAACAGGCAGAGTCACCCTAGCAGCTCGCAGCCTTCAGCTACAACAGTAACAGCTATAACGCCAGCTCCCATTCAGCAACCAGTAAAAAGCATGCGTGTGTTGAAACCCGAGCTACAGACTGCGTTAGCACCCACTCACCCTTCCTGGATGCCACAACCAGTGCAAACCGTTCAGACCATTCCCTTCTCTGAGAGTCCCTCTGCAAATATGGCAGTTATGTCTCCCGTTGCAGAGGCTCCAAATTACCAGGGTCCACCACCACCATACCCCAAACACTTGTTACACCAGAATCCCTCTGTCAATCTGTATGAGACGGGACCCAAGCTCAACAAGGACGAACCACCTGTTTTGTCCAAGGAGGATGAGAGCGAAAAGAGTTACGAATGTGTTGATTCAACAGAAAAAGAAAAGAAACAAATTACAACATCACCTGTTCCTGTTAGGAAAAATAAGAAAGATGAAGAAAGAAGAGAGTCTCGCATTCAAAGCTATTCCCCTCAGGCCTTTAAATTCTTTATGGAGCAGCACGTGGAGAACATACTCAAGTCACATCAGCAGCGTTTGCATCGGAAGAAACAACTAGAGAATGAAATGATGCGGGTAAACTCTTTCTTCTTTCTGAATCTGTGACTAGAACTGTCCCCATATTAGTTTTAATAAATACGTCAACTGTAGAATGTTTAAGTAGTGCAGATAAATAGAACATTGTGCTATATCGTAATATTGAAGCCTGGTTTTTAGTTTTTGTGTTTGAGATGTGGCAGATTCTTCATTGCTTTGTTGACATACTTCATTGTATTCTTAGAAATCAATTTCTTTAAGTAAGAGTTTTGCAAGTCTAATTTTAGTTCATCTGACTCATATGATGAGGCAGCAGAAGCAAAACTGTTTGAGTTTCACATGAGCTGAGACTCAGCTACATCACTTGTAGCTTTTTGTTAAGGGTTCTATTTAAACCTGATTTTTGAGTGAGTCACGTGCGATGTTTTAATGATTTTGAAAGTATTTTTATTATTTTAAAGCAAACACTGCAGGTACAAGCAAAGCAGGGACAAGTGGTAGGCTGATTGGTGCATTTATAGAGTCACTCAAGCAGTGATACCTTTTACATTCTGCAGCTTGTTTCCAGTAGTGATAGGGGGGATAAATTCAAATTTTAAAAATCAATATTTAAAAGTTAGATTTTTTAGAATGAGAGGTATGATACCTGTTGCCTAAATATTTTATAATCCAGTCTGTAAGGCTATCTTTAAGCAAGGGGTAATTGAATGGGATAATAAAAAAAAAAAACAAACTAGACCAAAGAAACATGTAATATCTATTTCTTTGTACCTACATGAAGTCAGTGATGTATTTCTGGGATTTCAGTTTTCTACTAACCCAAATCTAAAGGGTAAAAAGTGGAGCTTATGCACATATATGTCATTTCTAAAAGGAAAATAGTGAGACATAGTGAAATTAAGATTTGCAGAAATGGAAATTCCAGATGTATTCCTTATATATATTTTTTAACAGTTGCAGTTGAAAATTATGTACGTTTTAATTTATTTTATGAGGAATGTATTTGGTTTGTGCCGCTTTCTTGAAGTGCTGTTTTCTGAATCTGTGTTTTCTTACTCTTTGAAAATTCTTAATGTAAGCTGTAGTGTTTTATAAGTGTTTGCTTAATCACAAATATGTAAATGTTAGCAAGATTTCTTCCTGGAACTCTTTCTAGAGCCTTATTCTTAGTCTTCTTTCTTTCCTTTTCACTTCCACTAACAGCTGATTTAAACTGTTAAAGTGTGGGAAGCTTTCCTGAACTCTGTAGCCTCCATCCCTGTTTAGGCAAGTAAGATTCTGGAGCAACAGTATTTATTAAGAATAGCATGATCCCTTTTTAGAGGCCTTTGCATGCAATCCTGCATCAAAATTAAGCATGAATTTATTTTTACTATTTTTGAGTACTTAAATGTAAGATTATATTAATGTTGATTTGCAAACCTCACTTTCCCTTCTTCCTGTGTTGTGTTTCATAGTATCGCAAGCATAAGTATTACTTATATGAAAGCACTGGTACAACTTTTCTTGGTATTTTTCTTGTGCATTTAAAGCACTCTAGTAAATGTTTTTTGTTACATAAAATGCAATTTATAATATTTTTACTAGATTTAAAGCTGAGATGATTAATTTTAGGCAAAGGGTGGAAAATGGGGTATTATGCTGCAGCAGACCTCTCCTTTTTCGTCAGGTTATAGGAGAGTAATCCCACGACAGTGAAGTGCATTTAGGGTCTTCACAAAAAGGAGAAAGTGAAACTAGATCATTGCTTATTTTCAGGAAGTTTAAGAGAATTTATAAATGTTGAATCCTGTCTTTTCTCTCCTTTGGTAGGAATTTTGAAAGAAAAAAAATACCAGAATGCATCCCTAAGAAATACCTACCTTCACAGGCTGCTGTATTTCTAGCACAGGTGACAGATTTCTGTGCTATCAGATTTTCTAGGTGACAGAGTGGCGCTGTCTCAAAAATACTTAATTCTTGGCCAGATTTACATATCTAAATTATGCTAGATGTTTGCTGCAAAGAGAAACTTCAGTCATGATTTAAGGCACAGCAAGATGAGAAAGAGAGCAAAATGAGAGTCAATTGTGTAATATAATAGAGCAATTCAGGAACATCTTGTGTCTGGCATTGACTAGAAATAATGGGAGGTGTTGGTGCAGCTGACAGAGTTGGTTAATATTTGGTAAATGCTGTAGCTGAGGAGTATTCTAGGGAAAACACAGCAATGCAGAGAGCCATCAGCTTGTCGTTAGCATTTATTTTAGTGGATGGCATAGGAAAAAGTGAAGATGGGTTGGAGGAAGAGATGACACACTGCTGTACTTAGTTTTGTTGTAAAAAGGCAGACTGTTAACATACAACAACTACTGAGCAGGTACAAGAAGGTCAAGCTACAAGGTTTTGGGAGATTATATTTTTGTGTTTTGCAGTGGTTAATAACTGCACTGGATCTCACCTCTCTTAGTTTTTTGTCACCATCTAGGTTATATTCTTAGGCAGTTTTCTGACTGATCAGTGGGGTTCAGTTTGTGTGCAGGTGCAGACTGAAGCAGACTTCGTGGTTCAGAGAGGTGACCTACCATTGTCTGAACTTCAACAGAGACACGTCTTCAAATGTCTTTTGACATTTAGAAGTCTGCAAAAATCCCTCCTTCCGCGTTGAAGTGTGCCTTCAGCATGTTCATTGACAGAAAACTTGAGATATTTCTGTCTTGGAAGACAGTGCCCAAATATTCTTGCAGTAATGTGTTGAGAAAGACAGTTTCTTCATTCAGAGTAGGGAGTTAAACCTATTTCCCACATGCAGTCTTGAAACTACTCCTACACAGTCCTAACCTCTGCCTGTCTAATGTTGACACAAAAATTTGTCTCACATTTGAGACAGCTTTACCCATTTAAATCTTACTGAATTGATATGCCTTGTGAAGTTCGTGTAGGTAAACATTTTTGTATGTGTTTTCCTAATTGCATCTCCTTTGGATTCATTTTTGTTATAATGCCTGTAGAAATTTTCTGTGTTCTAACAGTGTTTGTTTAATAGGTGACATAGTATCCCAAAAGCATTTTTAAGATACTGAATGATATGTAATCGGTCTTTTATCTCACTTTTTGTCTCAGTCACATCTATTATATTGTTTCAGGTTGTGTTGTAAGATAGGCAAAGCCTATTTACATGTGGTTTATACAGGCCTAGAGTAGTGGTTACCTAATCCTGATGATGATCCTGAATACTGTGAGGCACACAGTGTCTTAAACATTGGAAGCATGAAGGGGAAGGAAGCAGCAAGATTTGGCATCAAAAATTGATAAGATGTGACAGTGAGAAATTGAAAATTTCTAGAATAATGCTTGAGTAGCAGTTGTGATGTTTGCAAGGATTCAGTTTGGCTTTGTTCAATTTTATGGTCAGAATATCCAAGAAAAAGTAAGGGAATATACTGCAGATTGAACTTAGAAATCATTGCTGTAGGATGATGATTTCAAGTCAGGTAGGCAGATTAAATGATTGAGATGCTGTGTAGAAGGGAGCATCTAAGAAAACGCAGACAGAATACAAAAGGAGTGAACGTGAGGCTATGTGGGGGTGGTCTTTCAGAGAAAGAATATTTAAAAAAGTTGAAGAAATGCTCTGTTCACATTAAAACCAAAAAGAAGGGATA
This sequence comes from Tapera naevia, assembly GCA_033556795.1. Taxonomy (NCBI): domain Eukaryota; kingdom Metazoa; phylum Chordata; class Aves; order Cuculiformes; family Neomorphidae; genus Tapera; species Tapera naevia. Next base: position 2,668,102 of record JAUMJJ010000054.1, on the reverse strand, counting down.
TTCTGATGCCAAGGCCTGAAATTTGCCAAGAAAAAATTGCCCTAGAATTCAAAAGCACTTTAAAGGAATTGAAGCCAGGAAAAAAACACTAGAAGGAACCCAGGGTGAAATACGAAGAGACCGCTCAGCGTGGTGGTCCCTGTAGATAAGGGTTTCCATGTTGTAGGCGATACGTGTGGCCTGTGAGTGTTTCAGCTGTCAGAATCTTAGTGGTGATGGCCAGAGAACAAGGGATGTTCATTCAAGATGGGGTGTGTACACAGATGGGAGCCAGGAATTGATACCTTGGGGAGGAGCGAGCCACTTCAAAGAGATTGCTCTGCTCAGCTGGTTGGTGTGGAGAGTGCTAGAGAGTGTGGCTGGAGTCCTCTCAGAAAAAGGTGAGTTATGTGATAAGAGGGAAGATCAGGTCTTGGCTTGTGGCAGAGCTACGTGCTTGGTGTGGGTGGACAGTAGGAAACAGTGCCACGGATCTGGTTTGTGTAGCTACACAGGGAAACATGAGAGCAAAAGAATCACAAGCACCGTCGTGCAACTGGAATTCCACTGACACAGTAGAATTCAGTGACTTCTGCTTTTTTAGTGACATCTGCTCCCAGGTATTCTAGAAAGGGGAGGCCTTTCCCACAGCAGCTCCTCAGTTAGCCCTCAGCAACTTCTCCTAGGTATGTCTTGGCTTCCTTTAGCTCTGCAGAGAGAATCAGGGGGAGGCAGCTGCTGCACGTTATTACCCAGATAAGTATTATTTCTGGTGGTTTTTATCAGTGGTTTGTAAATTACCCTTTCTCTTCTCAAACCTTCTGGTGCATGGCACCTCATGCATTTTGCTGTTGAAAGTGGTCACATTTTGTTTTGTATCACTCCTGTATGTTTGCACAGAATTCTAATGTGTAAATTAAACCAAAACCCCTTTAAGTATTATTTCCCCTGCTGTATATAAGTATTTGGTTTGCTTTGCCTAAGCCTTGTAATTATAAGTTCACCAGGAATTAAGAGTACTGTTCACCCTTCAAATTTAATTCTGTTTGCTGCACAGGTTGGATTGTCACCAGAAGCCCGAGATCAAATGAGGAAAATGTTGTGTCAGAAAGAGTCTAATTATATTCGGCTAAGAAGAGCTAAAATGGACAAGTCGATGTTTGTAAAAATTAAGACCTTGGGAGTTGGCGCGTTTGGAGAAGTTTGCCTAGCAAGAAAAGTGGATACTAATGCTTTATATGCAACAAAAACTCTGAGGAAAAAAGATGTCTTGCTTAGAAATCAAGTTGCTCATGTTAAAGCTGAGCGGGATATCCTTGCAGAAGCTGATAATGAATGGGTGGTTCGCCTGTACTACTCATTCCAAGATAAGGACAATTTGTACTTTGTAATGGACTACATTCCAGGAGGTGATATGATGAGTCTCCTAATTAGAATGGGTGTCTTTCCAGAAAATCTGGCACGGTTCTACACAGCAGAACTGACCTGTGCAGTTGAAAGTGTTCATAAAATGGGCTTCATCCACAGAGATATTAAACCTGACAATATCTTGATAGACCGTGACGGTCACATTAAATTGACTGACTTTGGGCTCTGCACAGGTTTTCGATGGACCCACGATTCAAAATACTACCAGAGTGGTAAGAGAAATATAAAAGGTTTCTTTGTTATCTTGTTGCTTTGCAAGGAATTAAATAATAAATGGGTAGAAAGATGATTGTGCTGTTTCCATTCTGAATAATAACATATCTAACAATATGTCTGTACACCACTCAAATTATAGAAAGCAGCGTTTAGTTAGAGAGAGCTTGTAAATGTGAGCATTGATTCCTTGAGGGAGAAGGAATGAGCTGTGCTGCTCTAAGTTTATCCCAGTAGTGGCTTCTGAAATCTGGAGAGAGAAAATCACCGTGGTAACAAGGTAATTGCTTAGACAACAGCCCTAACTCTGTTTTGAAGATAGCACTGATATTTTAAATGTAATTGTTCTTGAAAACTTTGCCTCAGATTCTGAGTGTCTCATGTACTTCCTTTTAGTGTAACCTGTTGATTTCTGAGAAACGTTTAAGTAGGGTTTTAAAAATCCTACCAGATTGCTTAAAACAGCTAAAAAAAGGTTAGAGCCAAAAAAATTTCACGGTACTGAATGGTAAAATACAGTATCAAAATGTCATGTATCTTAGGCCAGACGGTTACACAATCTCTGGAGAGAGCTTGATTCTGTCTTCATTTTTTGATGCTTTAACTGTTGAGGAGGTTATGTTTACATAAAAGCAAGGACAATATATACACCCTGGGCAATGCGGTTGCGTTAAGGAAAAACTGAGAAAAATCAAACTTGATACTTTCTTATGGCTATGTCAAAAATTAACTTAAGAAACCAGTGTCTTTAAAAGGTGGTGTTTTAATATCATAAGCAAAAGTCAAAATCCTGAAGTGATAGTTTTAGCTCTCAAAAGTGAGTATTGAGATTGAAACAGGTTCTGTCTTACAACAAGAAACATTAACAGGTAAAGAAAACTTCATACTAGATAAAAATTAAAGTAACCTTGCTCGGTTTTGGCATCTTTCTCTCTCAATTGTAGGTGATCATGCACGACAAGACAGTATGGATTTCAGCAGTGAATGGGGTGACCCAGCAAATTGCAGGTGTGGAGATCGGCTGAAGCCGCTTGAACGTAGGGCTGCGCGTCAGCATCAGCGCTGCCTGGCCCATTCCCTTGTTGGCACACCCAATTATATTGCACCAGAAGTATTGTTACGAACAGGTAATGCATTTTTGTCCTGTAATCTTGCTGCAAAGTAACTGATGTTCACGTACCTCGCTTCCTTTTTCTTAACACTGCCACTTTTCCCAAGAATATGATGTTTTGAAATAGTAGTTAATATGGAAATCTTAAACAGGTATTGAATAGAATTATCTTGTGAACCTTTTTTTATTCTTAGAAATACAAGATTAAAATTTTACTAAGGCTTTGATACCTTGTTTTGGCTTCATTTCAGGTTACACGCAGTTGTGTGACTGGTGGAGTGTTGGAGTAATTCTCTTTGAAATGTTAGTGGGGCAGCCTCCCTTTCTGGCACAAACACCACTGGAAACACAAATGAAGGTAACTTAAAAGTCTGGCATTAGCAGTCTGAAAAAGTAGGATTGAATTTACATAGCCTTTCTAATTTGTGATGGAATTAAAAGTGTTTATTGAGAGTGCTGCTTTATCCAAGCATGTTATAAACTAACAAGACTTTAAACTTTACTGTGGCGGTGACTTAATTTGTAAAGGGACTTCAAGGTTTACATTCATCTCTTTTATCTGGTCATACTGTAAACATACCAACTGAAAATCACATTTCAGATCTTGGCCTTTCCCACTCACTTCTTGCACGCCCGTTCCAGTTATCTTTTCCACTTTCTTTTCCCCTCTTCTTCCAACATCTGGGTGTACTTTTCCCACCACTTGGCTTCCATGCTGGCTTAGCTGCAGAGGGTTTCCTGTGGTGATGTGTCTGCAGGTGCTCACGACACAAAGGTGGAGGAACAGGAGATGACCATGGCTGCTTGGGGTTACTGACAGCTCAGAGCCATTGGTCCCTGTTTCAGAAAAAAAACACCAGGGCAATCTTCTGCAGGTGCCAATTTTGCAAAACTTCATTCAGCTTGCAAGATATTTGTTGGCTGAAATGCGGTGCAGTAGGAATTTATTTTAACTTTAAATCTGTTAATCTTTCCAGTGCATGAAATAAATCAAAATTAATTTGCCTCCCCTTGTTTTTAAGAATGTAAGACATATGCCTAATCTTAAGTTCCAGGTGTTGGATTTTGGTATCTTTCTTGGTTTATAGCACGGGTATTCTGTGCCAGACTGCAGTTTAGATTTGGAATGTGAGTAAACCTTACCTGGATTTTGCCATCTTTCCAGACAAAATAGTCCTTGCGTTTGTGAAAGAGCAGCTTCACATTTTCCCCTTTCCAGTGTGAAAATACTTAGAAGTGTTGAATGGTTGCATCGTGGCTATTTGGGGTTGTTTTGTTTTGTTGTTTTAATTTTTTTCTTTTTATGCAATTCTAAATAGAATAATGCCTCTTTTTACTTTAAAGGTTATCAACTGGCAAACTGCACTTCATATTCCACCTCAAGCTAAATTATCTCCAGAGGCCTCTGACCTTATTATTAAACTCTGCCGAGGGCCAGAAGATCGCTTAGGCAAAAACGGTGCAGATGAAATAAAAGCTCATCCATTTTTTAAAACAATTGATTTTTCAAGCGATCTGCGACGGCAGTCTGCTTTCTACATTCCCAAAATTGCTCATCCTACGGACACGTCAAACTTTGATCCAGTTGATCCAGATAAATTGTGGAGTGATGATGATAAGGAGGGGAACAGAAACGATACACTTAATGGGTGGTACAAAAATGGAAAACATCCTGAACATGCCTTTTATGAATTCACTTTCCGAAGATTTTTTGATGACAATGGCTACCCATACAACAATCCAAAGCCCATTGAGTATGAGTACGATAGCTCCCAAAACTCAGAACAGCAGTCAGATGATGATGATGATGATGAACAGGCAGGCAGAGGAGTTCAAAATCGTGACCTGGTTTATGTTTAGTAGAGGGATAAAGATTAAAAACTAAAACTTATTTTACAGCTGCAATTTTTGATAAGTCTCTTCTCCTGAGAGATTTGAGAGAACATTGCAAGGGTAAATATGCACAGATGTTTTTTTTCCCAAACACTAAAATAATTGTGTCTTCTCTTTCCCTCTCTGTACATTTTGTTTCCCCGGAATACAAGGAGATCCTTCTCAAATATTAATTTATTCCAACATTGTTAATTGTTTAACTTAGAAGAGGTTTGATGTTAGGTGAAAAAAAAAACCCACTTGAACTTTATTATCTGTTTTCTGTACTCTAAGTACTCAAAATAGGAAATAGTGATTTTTTTTTTTTTTTAACTAAGATGATGCCTGGTATCTATTTGTACATATACTGAATATTTTAGAAAATGACTCTCCGCTTCACAATTTTTACTGACAGTTTTTCCTTGCATTGACCAAATATAAACCTACTTTACACTAATAAAGTTCTCTGATACATTTCTGAAAAGGAAAAAAGGCTGCTGTACCCTCACTTCTCCCTATGTTTAGCCTGATTATTTACAGTGTTGGAAAACATGAGCCATCTACCTGGTGAAATGTTTCCAGCTGCTGTGGTAGTGACATAGTTCTCAGCTTCGCAACAAGAAAGTGTCAGTCGTGGCTATAGTATGTTTGTAAAGTGAAAAAGCATTAGAACTAGTATTTTAGTAAATAGTAGTTAAATTTGACATTAGTAAAGCTGTAGATGTGACTGATACTCTCAAAGCAGAACTGCTCACTCTGAAACAATCTGATTGTCTCCTGCCATCAGTTCTCCTATAGTTATGAGAGGAAAAAAAGCTTTAGGGAAAAAGACTTTCTGAAATCTAGTTTAATTTTCTGACTACAGCTGAACTGCAGAGTGTGTACAGTTCTGCTGTAATTAGAATTTTTAGTTAGAAAAGTAAAATTTAGAATATTACACATTTGAGATAGTAATGGAAAAAGATTATGGCTTTTGAGACTGTTGTGGACACCAGTTTCACTTGGCTTTAATGGTTTTCCTTCTAGTTGCACAAACAGTGAGGAGAAATGCTGTGCACCAGTCCCCGTGAGCCGTCAGTACAGCTTCAGGGGTCCATCCTTCACAGCCCAGTCCAGCACAGAATTAGGAACTTGGGGCTGTGTCTGCTGCCCTCTGCATTGCTATTTTCATAGTTCACCACAGCAGATCCCCTGGTGTGAGGGTGCTGAGCCTGTTGAGGGGGAGGGAGGGGGCAACCCTCAAAGCAGCTTCCCTGAGACAAAATCAGGAGTTAGAGGTGAGAGGCGGAAAGAATTATGGGATTTACCAATCTTCCTCCTCCTTTCTCCTGAAGCTAACACAGTGGTAAAGAAAATGCACTATTTTTAGTAAACTTCATGTCTTTTAAAACATTTCCTCTTCCTTGGAGTTGAATTCCAATGGATAGTCTAATAATGTGCCTATGAGCATTATTGCTTTCTTAAATTATTATTTGTGCCATTGTGCTGCCGTTGTCGCTATCTAAACATCATGAAATTGGTGTTCACAGCTGTTCTTGCAGCAAACACCAGTTACTAGTTTACTTTTCTCACCAAACTGGCTTAAGAAATTCTTGTGTGCTTCTGGCCATTTGTTCCCTGTCTGTGCTCCACTCCAGTGTCTCTCTTTGTACTGGTCCAGCTCTCTGTAGCACTGTGCTAGGTACTGGATCAGTGAAAAAACAGCTTGGTGATTAGCATTTGGAGGTTTCTTTTCTTGTGTGTTCATTTGAGTAATCCAGTTTCCAGCGTGGTCTAAAGAATTATTTATATTGTCAGAACTGAGGAAGGAGTGAACTGCAAAGAGGGTTGGCAGAGGGGAAACTTCTTAAACAGACTTGGTCACGGGAGAAAACACCTGTGGAAGTTCACCCCTCTGCTGTGAAGTGCTTATGGTTGTAAGATGCTTGTGAAAAATTGGTTTGCTTTTTTTCTTCCTTAGTTACTTTCTGTAATGAAAATGGGTTTGTAGCTTCTTAAAACAGTTCATGTTCTGTCTGCCTGTTGCACAGCTGTTAGAATAGCTTTTAAGATCCATTTTGTTTAGCTTAAATATTATAAAGTGGTTGCAGTGTAGAACTACTCCATTTTATATTTATGTAAAAAAATATTGTTTTCCATGTAAATAAACTTTAAGATTATCCTCCTTCATAGTAAATATTCCAGTAAAACTGGTCTACTTGTCTTGGAGTAAAGTATAATATATTACTGGTTAAAGGTAATTTAATCAAGCCTGCCTCACCATTTGGGAAGTGTGCAGAGAAAATAATGACAATTCTTCATTAAATTGACTGTTCAAATTGCCTTTTTTTTTTGGTTATATTTCTCTTCTGCCTGCATTTTATCGTGGTATCTTCCTGTTTAGCACTGTAACTGGTCTTTACCCAATGAGTTAAAAAAATGGATAAAAAAGGGTTATCAAAAGGCATCATGGTTCTATACAAGCAAAGCCAATTGCTTTTAATTTAAGGAAATTATTGAGTCTTTTAAGGACACGTACAAATACTGAAATATATTGTTTTACAGTTTTTAGACAAATATAGGAAGAGCTCACATCTTTAGGCTTTGGTAGGTGCTTCTGGTATTTTTTGTTATGTTAGAAGCTGTAACATACCTTGTTTGATTTTTGCCACCTGTATGCTGCAGTATTATGTATTTCCTTGCAAAAATGCAGTGTCTTACAGTCCACGTTCTCTGAGAAAGTCAGTTACACATCAACAGCATAACTCTCCAACATGCTATGCCTTACCCGTGTTTTGAAACATCACGTTTCATACGTGGATTGAGTCTGTTGAGATTCTTCATAGCTGCTGCTTTTAAAACATGGGTGTTTCACGATGGGGATTGGTTTGCACAGGCAGTTGAGAAGAGAGGCTCCTGACCAGCAGCTGTGGAATTCTGCAGTATGTTTTAGTTCAGGTTACTTTCTCTTTGTAAAGCATGAAAATAAATTTCTCTTCTATGTGCCCTTGTATACATGTTAATTGTATTTATAAAGTGTTCTATAATCTTATAAACTGTACTGTAAATACTATTTGATATTCAGTGTCATTCTAACCTAGGGCAGGCCCTCTTGCTTTATCTTTTCTATCCTTGATTTGTAGTAGAATCTATAGAATAGATGGCTAGAAAGTCCCTTTGAGACTGACCTATCTTCTGCTATTGCAAAGCTGTGAGTGGGAATGATTTATTTAGACACCTTTTAATATTACTCAGCTGTTAGGGAGTGCAGTGGGTTCTTGGATGCTGCTGTCACCCAATATACTATTAGGCTTTGGTTTCAGATGTTTGGTGTTTCAGATCAGCCCTTTGATCTGTTTGCTGTAATTCAGACAAAGCAAAAAGATAATAAATCAGGTCAATGTCATAGTAAAATGTTTGAATGCCTTAAGATGCTCTTGATAAAGGCACTGTCCGAGTTTACCAATTTGTATGTATCTATATAGATTCATATATAGATATATTCCATGTGTGTATATGTATATATAATGTCTCTTTTGTATTATAAACATCCTTCTGACTGTCAGTTCTTTTGGATCCTCTAATTAAATACATAGACCACCGCACGATTCTGCTTAATCAAGTTGTTAATTTATTATGAGCCTCGTCAGGAAACGTAAAAACTCTTGCATTATCTCACAGCCACAGTAAGTTACTTGATGGCCTTTTGAATATCGGGCGTTTGTCGCGACATGAGCATACCCTTTCGCCAGCTTTCGAGTCCAGCTACACGTGTGATCTCTGAAGGATGTCTTTGGGTTACGCGGTGGTGGCGTGGACCATAATATATCGTGGGAAAAAAGAAGTTGAAGCCGCCTCCACGGGTTTTCAAACGGTCGCGGCGGGGCGGTACCGCCCCGCCGCGACCGTTTGAAAACCCGTGGAGGCGGATGCTCCACCGCGACCGTTTGAAAACTTGTGGAGGTGGATTCTCCACCCCCGCATCTCCCTCTCAAGTGAGGGAGGCGGGAGATGCTCCATGTGTCCGCATTGGTGGTTCAGTGGTAGAATTCTCGCCTGCCACGCGGGAGGCCCGGGTTCGATTCCCGGCCAATGCATCCTCTTTTTAACTCCCCAAATGTTATTATTAATTCATTTATCATATTTCCCTTAATTATTATTATTTTTTTTTTCCAAAAATGCAGCTTATCCCTCCCAGTGATAATACCAAAGCGGTATCGACCCACTTGAGAGGACATTGATCCCCACGCCTCGCCCTGCTGGAAGTGACGCAGCCGGATTTGCCTTCAAACCGCCGGCGGCGGCGGGAGGAGGAGGAGGAGGAGGAGGAGGAGGTGGCCGGGCTGGGGGTGGGGTCAGCGCCGCTGGAGGAGGAAGAAAGCGAGCGGAGAGGTCGTGGCTGCTGCTTGGAGCTGCTGTGGTGGGGGCCGAGCTCTGGAGAGGAGTGAGTGAGGGCGACCCGCGGAGCGTTCCCAGCTGCGGGCGGCCGGGATGCGTGTGTACCCCGCCCCCTTCTCGCTCCCGGTGCTTCCTCCCCCCCGCAATAACCCGCAGCCCCCGCGCGGCACGAGGCGAGGGGCGACGCCCGCTCCACGCTCGGGAGGGAGGGATGGATGGATGGTCCAGCTCCGCGGGGCTTCGGCTCTGAAGACACTGGGACCTGTGGGGTGGGGGTGCGGCTGCTCGGAGCTGCCCCCGGGAGCGGGGATGGAGGCTGCCCCGGGGGTGAGTGAGGGGGAGTGGGTACAGATGCTCAGAGCTGCCCTGGGACCGAGGGTAAAGGTGCTCGGAGCTGCCCCGAGGTGCGGGGATGGAGGGGCAGGGGACAGGGGGTAAAGATGCTCGGAGCTGCCCCCGGGAGCGGGGATGGAGCGGGGATGAGGGCTACCCCGGGGGTGAGTGAGGGGGAGTGGGTACAGATGCTCAGAGCTGCCCTGGGACCGAGGGTAAAGGTGCTCGGAGCTGCCCCGAGGTGCGGGGATGGAGGGGCAGGGGACAGGGGGTAAAGGTGCTCGGAGCTGCCCCGAGGTGCGGGGATGGAGGGGCAGGGGACAGGGGGTAAAGGTGCTCGGAGCTGCCCCGAGGTGCGGGGATGGAGGGGCAGGGGACAGGGAGTAAAGGTGCTCGGAGCTGCCCCCGGGAGCGGGGATGGAGCGGGGATGAGGGCTGCCCCGGGGGTGAGTGAGGGGGAGTGGGTACAGATGCTCAGAGCTGCCCTGGGACCGGGGGTAAAGATGCTCGGAGCTGCCCCGAGGTGCGGGGATGGAGGGGCAGAGGACAGGGGGTAAAGATGCTCGGAGCTGCCCCGGGGAGCGGGGATGGAGGGGCAGAGGACAGGGGGTAAAGGTGCTCGGAGCTGCCCCCGGGAGCGGGGATGGAGCGGGGATGAGGGCTACCCCGGGGGTGCGTGAGGGGGAGTGGGTACAGATGCTCAGAGCTGCCCTGGGACCGGGGGTAAAGGTGCTCGGAGCTGCCCCGGGGAGCCGGGATGGAGCGGGGGTGAGTGAGGGGGAGTGGGTACAGATGCTCAGAGCTGCCCTGGGACCGGGGGTAAAGGTGCTCGGAGCTGCCCCGGGGAGCGGGGATGGAGGGGAGGAGGGTGCAGCTGCTGTGCACCTGCCCCGGCGCAGAGCGAACGGAGCCGGGCTGCGCGGGGTTGCGGCTGCTCGGTGCTGCCCCGGGACGCGGCTGTGCCACGGCACTGCTTCAGACACCGCACTCGTGTTCCTGCTCCCCCCTAACGCTCCAGCCACCCGGCTGTTCTTTGCCAGCAAAGCGAGCTCTCCGCTGTTATCCCGGTTTTCTTTCCAGAGGGAAGCAGCAGGGCATCCGTTCTAGACAGACCCTTCCGTTCAGACCAGTTCTAGCGGACCCTTCTGAGGAACCGGCTGATTTAACATTGGCCGCCTACAGAACCCCAGCCCCCCGTGGGATGGGGACTAATGCGATTATTCTCTTTTAAGTCTTTGGAAGGGCTTAGCCTCGCGAATATAAGATCATCTGCCAGCCGTGCATCTCTAGCCCATTATATTTTTTTTAATTCTATTTTGGTTTTGCCCAAACATCTACACGTGCCTGTGCTGGTGGGTGCTGGTGGGTGCTCTTTCACTACCATTAGTTGAATATGATAAGTGGACAAGAACCAGTTTGTTTGGTATCCAATAAGTCCGGCAACTCTGCCCTTTCCCAAGTAATTAACACCATCACTTGTTGATGCCCAGTGTTGCTAGGAGTGGGTGTTATGGTATTAAAGCTGGAAAGGAGCTCAGAGATGATCCAGCCCAATCACAGACCATCGTGTCATCTGTAAAAATTGATTCCTGAAACCTGTTACTTCTCTGGGTTTTTTTTCCTCTCTTTTGGCCTGCAGAGAGAACTTTCTGAATTTTACGTGGTCACTTTGATGTCAGAGCCTGCCTAACAGGCTGAAATAATGGAAACATGCACACTTTGCCAAAATTCAGGCACTGGTGTAGTCCAAACATTAAGGTTGGACTGCAGAACTCTGTGGAGGTGTTTCCTTCTATGGCTTTTGCTGTTCTCTGAGTCAGCAGAGTAGCTGATGGGTCAGCCATAGTAACTGATAGACCCTAACTTAATATCTGTATAGCAATCTGTGCTTTTATTTTTTTTTTTAAGTTATAGAAGATTTCTCTGTGGAACAGGATTGATATTGTGTTTACTTTTGGCTTCCCAAATTCTAATGTATGAATGCAAGCAGAAATTGCTTATAGTCATTCCTTATGATAATTTCTTATATTTTCTTTACCTCCATTGTTTTCTTCATGATAGTCAGGCTGTTCTCTTTAAAATATAAAAATAAGTTGCAAAACCGCATTCTCCGAAGTTGTTGGTATCTTGAGCCTTTGTTAGATTTCATCCCAAGATGCTCTTGGCTGTTCCAAACTCTAGAAGTATTTGAGGTGCTTTTAGCAAATGATAAAATGTGATCCATTATTAAAAATGCGTTAATTTGGTGGGTTTCTATTATGTTAATTTCAAGGAACAATAAATACAATTAGTGTAGAAAGTGTGTATTCTTCTTGTGAAGTGTGTGTTTTTACACTCAGTGTAGAATTAAACTTGCAAGTGTTTGGGTAATTTTTCTTGTATCCTGTTTGTTGTAAACTTTATGGGCTCAATAGTATTTCAGTTGCTGTTGGAACAGAGATAACTCCACTGGGCATGATTCATGGAAAGGTCATGGGTGATAAGTGCAGCCTTGCTGCTTTGACATCCTGTTACGTGATAATATGAAGTATTTGTAAATATTCTAAAAATTATTTGGTGCTACAGGATTAGTTTTGGGGTTTTTTTGGTTTTTTTTTTTATTCAAGTCTAGTTTAGCTCTGGGTTTGCTCATACTCACAGCTCTCCCACATCTTACACCCTACTCTGAGCTGCCACAGCCTGCTGTGACTTTCTGCTGCAAACCTTAATCTGGTTTCAGATTAGTCCTCTAACTCCTTTTCCATCTCCCCACCCCCCACCCCATCTCAGAGCTGCTTTAGCATCTTCAGTTTCAGGTGCAGTAAGCCCATAGGCTCACAGGAGTGGATCAGCTCTGATGCTGCCCTGTATTCCAGGGGCAGCAGCAATGTCCAGACAAAAGCAGAGCCAGCAGCTTTTTCTGCCCCACTTTATGTACAAGAGCCTTGTATTTGGAAGCCACTTCAAGCTCTTCTGCTCTTATGACTCAACATGAGGCAAAAAAATGAATAAATTCTCTATTTAAAACTGAATTTACTTGCATTTTCAGTACCACTGATGAAACAGATGGATTCTAGTTTTTTGTTGGAATTGCTGCTTCTGATTATGTTGGAAGTATTATTTAATAAATTTAAGTGACCACCTTTTCTTTTTTTCTTTACTGCCATATGAGATGTTGGCTCATTCTTCTTCTGTGTCTTTTTCTCCTTTCTGTTCTTCGTTTTTCTGTCTTCTCTTACCTGAAAGTCACATTTACTCTTTTGTTATGTGCAATACTGTCATTTTGATCCCAAGCTTTCACATCTTTCTGACTTACCCTCTTTAGGTTTTTTTTTTTTTAATTCTTGCTATTTTCACATTTCCAAACTGAAAACACCTCTTAAAAGTGTTTGGGTTTGGTTTTTTTCTGGATATCTAAACAGATTTGCTGTTCTGCTTGGATTACTCTACAGCATTTTATGTAAAAAAGTTATCTATGACTTCTCTCTGTGTTTGAAAGTCTAGTTTGGCTTTAGTAACCTGCTGTTACTTGATTTTTAAAATGTTTATTAGCATCTTGCTCAACTTGTGATTTCAGTAGTGTTAGTCACCAGCTTGAATTCTCAGGACAGGCGAACAGGTGTATCTGGTAGGATGAGCAGGAGTGGAAAAGCTTGCTCCTAAATATAGCAGGGAAATCTTTGGTAGTATGTGATGATCCATACAGCAGTTGACAAACACCTTCAGGCTCTTTCTCCTGAGGTTAAACCCAACAAAACTCCCAAGTCAAACTGTGTCTCCAAAGCCTAATTAGCGTGGGATCCGGGAGTCTGTTGTAGTTGCTGGTCACGTTAACTCTATCAGCTTGTGGCCGTGGTTGTGGCCAGCTCCACCAGTCTCTGGCCAGAGAGAGATTACAAGCAGCTGCTTGTGATAGCAGGTTTCCAGGCTCAGCCCCACGGATCCCTTTCACGTGGAGGGGTGTGTGCTGTCAGAGGTCTGTCTGCAGCTCCTCCGCTGCCAGTGCTTTGCTGGTTGGGCTGAAGCTTCTCTGCTCCAGGGGAGAATGTGGAGAGCGAGGAGGCAAAAAGGAGAGGATTTTGGCTCAGGAGTGGATCAGCTGTGTGTCTGTGCATAAAGCTACTTGGAGGGGGGACAAAGTCTTAAAATGATTTGTACTTCTCAGCCCCTCTTTAAAACGAGGAGCTAATATTTTAGCAATAGATTGCCTGGTGTGTGCAAAATGTGGCTTCTGAAACCTCTGATGACGCGTTTGGATTTGACCATGACCTGGTATTGAAGTGTGTTTGGTCTTAAGTCTGGTTATTGCGCATGTGAGTTTAGTACCTCTTGCATTCTTTAAATAGTTGATCTGTATCAAGTGTGCTTCATCCCAGGGCTTAGCTGTAACTGCTTGTCTGCAGTTGCTCCTTACTGGTACTGGGTGCAGGTACTGAAATGAGAGCCAGGCGATGCTCTTGCAGGCATGTTTATTTGCTAGTTTTAATGTTTATTTGCTAGTTTTAATGTTTATTTGCTAGTTTTAATGTTTATTTGCTAGTTTTAATGTTTTCTGTGCTTGATTCTAGGAAATTAGGAGAGTGGGGAAATGCTTGGTGTGCAAGAGACAGGGAAGGTGGATGCAGTGCAGTTATCTTAGAGAGGAATGGGATGTGTAAGTAACATACGAACGTAGGAGAACGGCTGCGCACTAATGTGTAATTGTGGCTTTTTTCCTTACCTTTCAATGATAACAGCAGCCTCAGTGTTTTTTTTTTCAAGAGTTTCTTCTTTTTAATTGCAAAAATGAAGGTGATAGGAAGCTGGGTATGGAGGGTGGATGTTAATTTCAAAGAAACATTAAGTAAAGCTGAAGAATTGTAAAACCAAACAACTGGAAAAATAGTGTTCTTTGCAAGGCGAAATGAGACTGTTAAACTATGTGCATGGAGTGGTGAGGCAAAAATATTGACATAACTTCATGCAGGCCATTATAGTAAGGATGATGTGCTAATAGTAAAATACCAATTTTTCTTAGAATAAAGAGGAAAGGAGAGTTTGCAATTGTGGCTTCCAGTGGCACATTGAAATCTGCATATCTTGTATGTGCTTTTCAAAAGAATCTTCATTGCATGAAACAATTCTATGAAGAGTTTCATTTCTATTAATAAACTATTTTTTTTATATGGATGATGTTCATTCTAGGACCTTTTTCTAACCAGTGTATTTCCAGTTTCTATATTTTGATATGACAAGTAATGAAATAGTTTCAAAAATTTGCTTTAGTTCTGGGATTTTTTTTCCTGAATATTTCCTGTTCTTTTCAGCTTCATGTTGAACATGAGCCTTGTTATGATCAGTGAGAATGTAAAGCTGGCCCGTGAATATGCCTTACTGGGAAATTACGACTCTGCAATGGTCTACTACCAGGGAGTTCTTGACCAAATGAACAAGTACCTCTACTCTGTCAGAGATACATATCTGCAACAGAAATGGCAACAGGTAAATAATAGTTTTCTGGGACATTTTGAGGGAAAAGCATTAAAGTAGCAAAAGCTGCCTACCTTAGCGCAAATGAAAGTATTAAAATACATTGTTCTCTGATAGTGCTGTTCTATATAGGCTTTTTTTGTTATGATATAGACTTATTTAAGCCTTCTTTATGACTTCTTGCTCTGACAATGACAAAACAGGCAATGGGGAGCCAGTGCCATGTCAGCTCCTTGCTGACGAATGCTCCCATTATGCTGAAGTTTTTTAGGCTGATGTCATTTTGGATAGTCTTATTTCCCTCTCAGTGTTTTAGTGGTGTGACTTAGATCCTTAATAGAAACTGATTTGTGACTACTGTGTTAATTTATCCTTAATACAAGCCACCATTTTTTTTTCACTGGCCTATTAGGTTGTCTTCTTTTACATCGTACTTGTTTAATATACAGAATTTGTCAAAAGTTTCTTTAGGGTTAAATCCAAAATCTATTTGTTTATTCTTTAACTGTGCTGAAGAAGGCAGAAAAACCTTCTTAATATCTGATGTGCATTATTCTTGTCTGTCGAAGTAGAATTGGGTAACTTGTGAAACCTTGTGGAATCCATCCAGGCATCACATGGGCTTGAACAGAGAGCTGTTACAAATTCATTTGCAATGTCCTTAATCTACTTTTTTTTTTATCAGGTTTGGCAAGAGATAAGTGTGGAAGCTAAGCATGTGAAAGATATAATGAAAACACTAGAGAGTTTTAAACTAGACAGTACTCCTTTGAAAGCATCACAACAAGAATTACCAGCTCATGATGCAGAAGTCTGGTCTTTGCCAGTACCTGCTGAACGTAGGTAAGAGAAAACCTGAAGACCTAAATTAACATTTATCAGAGCAAAATATGCTTTGACTTCAGCCTGTTCCTGGTTAAATTTTGTTCTAGAAGTTAGATGTGTAACACCAGCAGCTTGCTACTCTTTGTGGTGAAGGAGATGCCATTTTGAGGCAGCCAGCTTCTGACTTAAGATAAATTTATCATTCTGTGGATGCTCAGCTCTATTCCTGAATTAATGGTCTCATCAGCTTTAAAATAATTCTGCACGTGGCTGATATGAAAAGGATGAAGATGTGTTATCAGTGTAGCACCAAAATCTAGAAGTGTCCCTTTGTGTAGCAAGGTGGTTCCCTGATCTGCTTCATGAACTGGTCAGTTAGGGCAGGATAAGCTCCAGGGGAGGGTGGGAACAAGCAGCTGCAGGCAAGCCTGCTCATTTCACAAGTGGTTTTGAATTATACTGGGGTAGTGTCAGTGAAACCAAGGCCTTGCAGTGTGGTTTGATGATGTAGCTGCTGCTGGAAGGATAGTGCTACCCTCCACAGTTGTGTGAGTTTTTTCCACTTTTCTCTTTGTTGGTGTTGATCAGCTGGTTCAGGATGCTAAAAGGGCAAAATAAGATGCAATTTTGTGGGGCTGGTGGGGTTTTTTTGCTTAGCTTTTAGTTTTTTAGCTGTTGGTGGATTCTTCCCCTGAGATAAGTTTTCTAAGCTGGTAAATTTGAGGTTCTAACACGTGCCAGTGGTAGCTTGGGGAAAGGAAACCAGGTGTGCACACAAAGCAGACATGGAGCTATGCATTTGGATGGAAAGACAATCAAATCAGCTTAGTATGATCAAACTGTTCTTTAAGACTTTGAACTTACAAACTGTTTTTCACAAGCAGGAAACTTCAGTATTTAAGGTACATTTTTTAGATGTTTTTAAATTATTTTATATTAAACATGCTTTCTGAAAGAAATGAGTCTTATGTGATCACACTGTTTCTGTTTATCTCATGTAACAACTTTAGAACGCCGCTAGACAATTTCACTCAAAGCTTCTGGAATAATAGTGCCTGGGAGGTAGAATTTTCTTCATGTTTTTGAAGCTTTCTAGAGAAGAGATGCACAGACTTATGGTTCTCATAAGGGAAAGGCTTGAGATAACTCTTTCTGTTCTATTTATCTTGCCGGGTGGTAAAGTATTGAGTTGAAAAAGCTGCAGTGAATTTGGGCCATGTTGTGTTGAAATAACCACAGTCAATTCCTATACTGAGACAGCAGAGCTTGCCAGTTTAAGTGGAAATTAGATGTGTCATCACACTATTCTTTTATTTTAAGCTTTGGGTTGGAATTCAGAGGTGGATGTGTGTTCATAAATAAAAGTATAGGTTGGTAGATACTCTATTGGGAGAGTGAAAAGACTTTAACACTTATGATCTTATCATTAGCATATTTATGTTGCCTAATATGCATTTCACCCTGAAGACACATTAAGTGTCTGACAGACTTGCCACTGTGAACCCATTAAAGGAAAATTTTATGAAGGTACTGGATTCTGATATATCTTAAATGATATGTCAGAACACATCATCTGGTTCAAGTAAACGCTCTCCAAATCAGAGTCTTGCATTTCCTCTTCTCTAGAAACATCCTAGAACTTAAACCTGACTGATAGCTTATTAATGATGTAATTTTAGGACAGGCCATGGAAAAAGTCTGTCTGTGAGAGCAGCAGATTTGTGTGGGGAAGAAGCTGATTTTTAAAGTTATTTATAATAGCAGTCATGATAGTGGTTTATTCGTATGTGCTTCTGAAAGTAGTCAGGTTTCAAACAACTGTAGGCCTCACATACCCGTTTTCTTTCCCAAGAAGTGAAAATAAAACTATAATTCCCAAGAAACCTTTTCATTGCTTTGCATAGGAGAGTGAGGACCACTGTGATAATGAGAAAATATATGAGGGTGGGGTTTTTTATTTTCCCCAAGCTCTGTAGTACTAGGATTACTTTTATTTATGAAATATGCAAAGCAAGAAGCTTCTTTTAAGCAAATGAACCCTGAGGTTGTGGCGAAGGAAAAATGATTTTTAGTGACTGAAAATGTCTGTCTTGTTTCTGATGTACATTCTGATTTTCTTTATCATAAGCAAAGTGACTTTTCAGTTTGTAACCACTTGATTTGGTGATGTAGTGCTCGCCAGTGACTTTACTGAGGTGTTTTGCATATGTTACAACTAATTAGACCTTCGCCAGGACCCAGAAAACGTCAGTCTGCTCAGTGCAGTGATTGCAGAGGCCACAATAATCGTTTAAGTGCAGCTGTCAGAGGCCCTCACCGTCCATCCTCTCGAAATCCCAATGATAAGGGGAAGGCAGTCCGCGGCCGGGAAAAAAAGGATCAGCAAAATAAAGGAAAAGAGGAAAAGGTAAGCTTGCAGGTAGCTTCATGAAGTTGAGAAATTCAGTCTTGGTTTCTTAATATTGAATGTATTATAAAAGTAGGTGCCTGTAAAATGTTTCTTCTGATCAAGTCGTTGTGCTGATTTGAGTCTCACCTTGTAAGGAGTCTTTGCTTTATGGTTAGGGATTACTTGGGGGGGGGGGGGGGGGAACCAAACAAACAACACCAGGTCTTTATCTGGTAAATATGGGCTTGTTTACTGCAACCTGGAGATTGTTGTTAGAAATTATACCACTGAATTACTGAAACCAAGCCTAATGGAGCTCACTCAATTGAGATGTACTTGGGGTTCTTTAATTGCTTTCATATATGTTAGACTGAGATGGACTCACCTCTTCCAAAGCACTGCAAGATTTATTTAATCTTAAATGGAGATCTTTATTTTTGTTTCCAGCTAATACCAGAATCTGGTATTACCTCCAGACTCTTTTCAGTTTAGAAGAAACAAAAACCCAGCACACTTCATTAGAGAGAATGATCTATTCTTTGCAGTCGGAGTGCTTTAATTTTTGCTTGTGCTCTGGTCTCTGTAAATTTAGCTGATGACCAGAGTAGGAGATCATGCTGAAGACGCTAGATTCATAGTTTCCCAGAGTCTGAATAAAGCAAATATTCATGTAATAGTTTGTTAACTTCAGCTGCTTTCTGTTGTGGCGAAGTGTCATGGCCTGTGTAAATAATGTAAACTACAAGGGTGGAATTGTTTAGCTATGTAAGATACTACTTTTATTAGGAGCTAAATTACATTGTCTTTGAGTGATAATCCTTTCTCACTAAGGATATGCACACACACAGACAGGATAGGTCTT
The DNA here is from genome assembly GCA_033556795.1 of Tapera naevia. NCBI lineage: Eukaryota > Metazoa > Chordata > Aves > Cuculiformes > Neomorphidae > Tapera > Tapera naevia. The sequence continues at coordinate 2,649,265 of JAUMJJ010000054.1, read as the reverse complement.
TTTTCTTTTTTACAGTGGTTCTATCATCACCAGTGCTTGCTGTTAAGTGTATTAAAAAAACAGGGTATGTGTAGTGCATTTTCTTTCCTTTCAGTTGCATGATCTCTGCTGTTTGAGCCCTTTCAACTGTGTAGCTTCTTTGCTTCTGCTCTACTGCAGAGCTGCTTCTCTGCTGTTCTTCTCCATGCTTCTGTATCAGTTAATTAGCTATCTTTTTACATCTGTGATCATCATGAAGATCACCTTTGCTTATCCTTACACGTGGAAGTCCTGCTTAATTTTTTTGTGTGCCCCATATGTATGGCATATTTGGGACAGTTACAGGATTTGAGTTACTCTGGTGTGATGCTCTCTTCTGCAGTCTCACACATGGTTCCCCCCTACCCAGCTGCTGGCTCAGATGCTTTTTGATTTCTCAGGGAGAAGAGACGACCACTGTTATATTGGATTAGGTATATGCAGTTCTGATTACCTACTAAAACAAAGGCTTAGAATAGAATAGAATCATAGAATCATCTGGTTGGAAAAGACCTCTGAGATCATCCAGTCCAGCTGTACCTGTCCCCTTACTAAACCATGTCCCTGAGAAACTCCTGGCTTTGGGGAGGAGGAAATGGGACCAGGGCAGTGGGGTAATCTTGGTGAACCACGTAGATCCTACAGCACAGCAGAATCATGGATGCTTCATAATTTTCATGCTGGTTTATGTTGCTGTCTTCTAGAAATGCAATGCTATTGTGGACTTGTAAAAATCCATTCTTAACATAACCATGTTATGTAATTTTGTTGCTGTATCCTTTACATGTAGAACAAATCTACATCTGAGATTTCAGAGTCTGAACCAAAGAAATTTGATAGTACTGGATATGATAAAGATTTAGTAGAAGCTTTGGAAAGAGATATAATTTCTCAGAATCCCAACATTCGATGGTAAGTGTGAATTCTTACTGAAGTCAGTCTTTTCTGAGTTGTTTCTTTTACCTATTATACATTTTGGCAAGAATTATTTTAGCATATGCTTACAAATAAAAAGTAGCTACAGATTGTTTTTATTCCTTAAATAGGCAACTAAATTCTTGTGTGGTTGAATATTTTTAGAACTTTTATTTCCACCAATAAATGAATAGAATAGTTAGAGTTGGGAGGGACCTTTGAATATCAACTACTCCAACACCTGGCCATGGGCAGGACGTCTTTCCCAAGGTCAAATTTCTTGAAGCCACATCCAACTTGACCATACAAACCTTAAACTTTTCTGGGAGTCCTGAAGTCAATTTGTGAGATACTATTTTCAGTGTATAAGCTTGTAGTGTCTGCCAGTGTCTTTTAATTTTAAAATGTCCACTCAGGGGCATATCAAGTTAGAAAACCAATGAATAAAGAAGTTATGTCAATATAGGAACCCTTTGAAATCTTGCTGGACGTGACTGCCAGTATAAAATATAACCATGTGCCAGTACCTTTACATAAATGTGTTAAATATTAAACCTTATATAAAGGTTGTTTTGTGTTCCAAGTGTTTCCAAGCTTAGGTGGTTTTGTGAGGATTAAATGAGCAAAAATCTTCTGGCAAATAAAGTAGGCTTTAAAAAAAGCCCTGAACAATCCTACAAACAACTTTGTGTGCATGCAAATGTCATGTATTTCAGTTTAATATGTAAATATATGTTTCAATTTTTAGATTGAATTTTAATTTACAACTTCAGGTTGAAACTCTTCATAAAGACATGTTTTGAAACCAAAATACTACTTGAGCATAAGCTGATAAGTGGAATACCCTGAGAGTTATCCTCAAGAAAAACAGACCAGCTTATATTTAGGAATTAGTACATTTGTAACACTGAAAAAGAATTCTAAAAATCATTTTAAATTCAGCTCCACCTGCTACTCTTCAGTAAATTGTTCTAGTATTGATGAAAGATGGTATTCAAGTTCCAGGGACAGCCAGCCTCTCCACAAAAGAAGAAAGCATCATCTGTAACTACCTTAAGTTTAACCAACTTGCTTTATCCTGCTTATTTTTCCTGTGAGGTGGAACAATGATGCTCCAGTGAAATAGTTAATGTGTCTCTACTTCTGCATGCAGCTGCAGTCTGCTAGCAGGGTGTCAGCTGTAGTTGTTGTAGGCTTTTGTCAGAAGACCATAAATAAATCCAACTCCTTTTCCTGAACTATGGAAGAGCCCTTACATCACAATAAGTTTAATTGCATGTTGTTTCGAGCTGTGGGCTGAACCTTTTGCAACCTCCCTAAATCTGTCAAACACCTTTGTCTTTCTTGTCAGGGATGACATTGCTGATTTAGTAGAAGCCAAAAAGCTGCTTAAGGAAGCTGTGGTTTTGCCAATGTGGATGCCGGAGTTTTTTAAGGGAATTAGAAGACCGTGGAAGGTATGAAAAAATCTGATCCTGTGTTCATAAGTAGCATTCTGAGATTGGGTCTTGGCAGAACAAGAAGTTTCAGGTGGTGTTGTACAGTTTATATAAATGATTTCCACTTCTTAGTAACAAAATTTATAGTAAATAGTACTAACAAAATGAAGAAGTCAGCCAGCCAAATACACTGTCCTCAGCTATATTGTTGCAAGTAAGCAATAGTAATGAATAACTTCTGAAGGGAAAGTTTGCATCTGATATTTTAATATTACACTATTAAACAAAGAGTGAAATTGTCTGTGTTTTGATTCTTGTCCTACAAGTGGTTCTTTTCCATTTTAATAGGGTGTGCTGATGGTTGGTCCTCCTGGTACTGGAAAGACCCTCCTGGCCAAAGCTGTAGCTACTGAATGCAAGACTACTTTTTTCAATGTTTCTTCTTCCACGCTCACCTCAAAATACAGAGGAGAATCTGAGAAACTTGTTCGTCTGCTGTTTGAAATGGTGATTGAAGTTTCTGAACATAAATAGTGAGGTGACAAAGTAGAATTACTTCTGGAGTAGTGAAACCTTGCCAAGTTTTAGAACTCGTAGCGTACATAAAGAGGTCTCCAAGCTTCACTTTAGGACCTTCTGATTTGCCTGTGTCTATTCAAGATCTGGTTATTCCTAAATATCTTCATAAAACCTCAAAAATTAGGTAGTCTTTATTTTCAGATTTAGCTTGTTACATTAGAGTTAGCTCACTTTAAGCTGATGAGTATTGAGTGTAAAACTGGAGATTGAATCTTTGGTTTCCAAGTGAGAATCCTACTTAGATTTTCTTTGTGGCAGTGATGTGTTTGAGTGGGGTTTTTATGTTTGTGCTTAAAATGAGTGGACTGTCAAACTGTAGTTGCCTTCAGAGCAGATAATACTTGAAACTGGCTCGGAATATTCAGTCTTTCTCTTGTGTGCAGTGTTTGCTGGGGTGCCCAGGTCTGAAGAGGGCAGCAGAGCTGTGATTACAGTAGTCAGAAAACTCAGGGGATAACTACACAATGTAGCTGATCTTATTAAATGAGTTGATACCATGCCTATCAATCAAAAATCCATATACACAATGGACAGAATTTCATCTGCTGTAGGACAACAGCTTTTATTATTGCAGATCCTTGTCTTTGACCTCTCTTGTTTTCAGAAGGGTCAGAGTTATTTTGTGGTTGACTGGTCTCTTGGACAGGTTCCATATCGTGGTGCTGTAGCTTAATGTTCATCCTAGCTTTAACTGAGTTCTTATTCAAGGGTTCTGTGATGACTTTCACAGTTACAAATATTATCCCTAATGTCTAAAAATGCCTTTAGCTTATTAAACATTTGTCTGTAGCCCTAACAATTACAGGACTTTGCCAAAACCCATTCTGCTCAAATGTTATCAGTGAATGAACGGTTGCTCTGTAGTTGTGTGCAATGGTCAAAGAGAGGGAGGGTTTGGTGTTGTTTGGTGCTTATGAGCTGATTCATTGGGGTAAAGTGTCATTACTCAGCTCTGAAAATGCTGCTTGTTCTTAAATGTGAGTAGACCATTTCATTTTTTGCTTTCTTTAGGCTCGATTCTATGCCCCGACAACCATATTTATTGATGAAATAGACTCTATCTGCAGTCGCAGGGGAACTTCAGAGGAGCACGAAGCCAGCCGGCGTGTGAAGGCAGAACTGCTGGTGCAAATGGATGGTAAATAACCCAGTCCTGGGAAGTGCTGGACTGGAAGAGAACTTGAGGGAGAAAACAAAAATTGCTGCTTCATTTTCCAGAAGCAGTTTGTTTGACAGCCTTACATAAAATTGGGGTAAAGAGAATACAAATGCATTATTCCAGCAGTCAGTGTGGAAGGAAAAAAGCAATTATTTAACAATGTTTTAACATCTGAGCAATGACCTTATGTTACTGACCCAGAATAATGAAGATTCAGTGGAGAATATAAGATTTCAAAACTGCAGAAAAAAGTGTTAATTGCTCCTCTCAGTCTTTACCCAGCATATCATTTACTTCTCCAAAACCAAGCAAAAAGTTCAAAAGAACTGTCTCCTGTTCCAATTTAAATTTCAAAAGCTGTCATTACACTTAACTTCTTTGGGACTTCTTTTTGTATTTTCTCCTAAAGATACAAATAAAAAATGAAGGCATTTTTTAATAGAAGCAATTGGGAGAGCTTTCTTTTTAAAACAGAGTTCTTTACAGCTATTTGATTTAAATTTTACAGATCAACAAAGTTGAAACATGGGTAACACTGAAAAGTTGTTATAGAGGTATCCTTTTTATACTCTTTGTAAGCAAGGAGAAGGAAAGGAGCAACTGAAAAGTGCTGATCTGCAGAGCAATTTGTGATAGAGTTCCATGAGTCAGAAGATTTGTATATTTATTTCTGGTTCTCTGATGTTGATACCCTTTTATGTTTGACTTTAAGTAGTAGTAGAGCTGTAATGCTCTGTTTTCATAACTCAAGTATGTACATAAGCTAATTTATTAGTAGCAACTACTTGAAGTCCTTTTACTTGAGCATTCATAATGTGTGTTTTATATGCAAATTTTGAGGCAAAACAGGTACAATAGCTATTCCACAGCCCAATCCTATCATTATAAGCAAAACCAGTAAATGCAGAGGGTAACAAGTTTAGTGAAGTGAACTTCATAGAGCAGCAGTTTCACAGTACTTTAGAGACTGGTGTTCCCTCTGCTTCTGAGAAGCTGTGATTCAGTCCACCAAATCTAAACATTCATTTCAGCAGTTTATAAGAATCTGCCTGCGTAAGTGAAACTTTTGCCCTGAATTCAGAAGTGAAGGAGCTTTGTAGAGAAGTGATGCTGCTTTTGCCTGGCAGTGAATACTGTTGGGGGGAGGAGTGTCTGGTTCTTAGTGTGGTGGTGGTTTGGGGGGCCATTTTGGTTTTTCCTCACCAGGACTTTGATGTGAAAATTCAAATACTGTAGAAGGGCAGAAATACAAACAACTCTGCTGCAATAACTTTTGATCCATGGTGGAGAAAAACTCCTGATCTGAGCAGTTAAAGTAGTTTAAAACTCAGTTAAACTAATTAATCTCAGTCTGCTTTTTCACTTGCAGGTGGTCATATGGATGAAAAACTGAACTCTTGCATGTAGTGGTTCTGTTGCACTCGCAGTCACTACAGTGCCTTAGAGTCACTGCTCTGATATTAGAGTTGTGGATGCTGTTCTCTCTGTACATTTAATTTCACAAAGTAGATGTACATTTCATTTCCTCTTTTCTCCAATGCAGGTGTTGGAGGGGCTGCTGAAAATGATGATCCTTCCAAGATGGTCATGGTACTGGCTGCTACTAATTTTCCTTGGGATATTGATGAAGCCCTGAGGCGGAGACTAGAAAAGAGAATTTACATTCCTTTACCATCAGGTGTGAAGAATTGGGGAGAGGAGTGGTTGAAAAGACTAAAATCTACTCTTTATCAATATTCCTTTAGTTCTGATAACCTGATTTAAGTCTAATTGATACAAACATGGAGATTCATTTATGAATTCAGGACCAGGTTAAATCTAAACATTGAATGTTTACTTTTAGCTATTACAGTGCCCGTTTTCCCATTCTTCACTCTTATCCTTCTATTTGTTGTTTATCTTCAAAAAGCAAGTTGTGTAAACACAATTTTCTATTCTTTGATTAGCAAAAGGTAGAGAGGAGCTCCTAAGAATAAATCTGCGAGAGCTGGAACTGGCTGATGATGTTGACCTTGCCAATATAGCTGAGAAAATGGAGGGTTACTCAGGTGCAGACATTACCAACGTATGCAGGTATGTTAAAATTGCATCATTTGCATCACTGCTGCTACAAACTCTGAGAACAAACTGTTTGTAAAGTAACTTAATGTACGTGATTTAAGTGTTTGGATCAGAACAGACTGGAACTTGTCTTTTATGTGTGGCTAAAAGGTGAAATACTGCATTGATTTCCATTTGATATTTCCATGTAATGAAGAGCAGTTGCAACATAATAATCTAAAGTTATAATTTAGGTGAAATTCCATGTTCTTTCAACTACACCAAATTCCTTGTGTGAGGAATATCCACAGGATGGTAGGCTTCAGCTTACACAGATGCAGTCATTCCAGTGAGGTTATACTGCATCAGCAGAGCATCCATGTGGAAGAGGCAATAGTGGCAGAGGCCAGAATAACTACAGTTAGAGATGCAAATCCTTCTACCTTTGTGACACAGGAAATGTGGCAGCACCAGAGCTGTGTACTCAGCACATTGGCTTTAGTGATGAGGCTGACTTAAGTTTTCTTCTACCTCCTCTATCTCCCCTTTTCAGCACTGTTTGCATACAGTGAGCCTATTCTATAACCTAGATTCCTGAAATAATCAACTAAAAATACTTTCTAACCCTTCCCCCAATCTTTTATTTCTTTCAAAAACCTAAAAATGAAGGATTGCTCTTTCAAGAGACAAATACCAGTCATCTGGTTTGTGTCTAAAGATTATCACTGGCACAGCTGCAGTGGTGGCAAATTAGAGAATCAGCAGCAAAGGGATGAAGGACTGCAACTTCTTAAGATGCTGTTGTCATCTAATAAGCACCTGTGTAACTGCTTTCAGGCTGGAGTGTGGCAGTGCAAGGCTTGAGCACCGAGTTGTGCCAACACAGCTGTTGTGGGGCTGTACTTTGAAGAGAGTGAGGGAGCTGTTCTGTGTTAAAAACGTCTCCTCACTGCTTTCCTCAGCCTCAGACCCATTACTTGCCTTGACTCACAGTATCACAGTATCACAAGGTTGGAAAGGACCTCTGAGATCATCAAGTCCAACCTATAACCCTACACTAACACCAACACTAACACCAACCCATCATCTAAACCATGGCACTCAGTGCCTCATCCAGTCTCCCCTTAAACCCCTCCAGGGTCGGCGACTCCACCCCCTCCCTGGGCAGCCCATTCCAATGACCAATCACCCTTTCAATGAAGAACTTTTTCCTCACATCAAGTCTAAACTTTCCCTGACGAAGCTTAAGTCCATGCCCTCTGGTTCTGTCACTGGTCACCTGAGAGAAGAGACCAACCCCTGCCCGACTACAACCTCCTTTTAGGGAGTTGTAGAGAGCAATGAGGTCTCCCCTGAGCCTCCTCTTCTTCAGACTAAACAGCCCCCACTCCCTCAGTCGCTCCTCGTAGGGCTTGTGCTCCAGCCCCTTCACCATCTTTGTTGCCCTCCTCTGGACACACTCCAGCATCCTGACATCTTTCCCAAACTGGGGGGCCCAGAACTGGACACAATATTCAAGGTGAGGCCTGACCAGTGCCGAGTACAGGGGGACGATAACTTCTCTGGTCCTGCTCACTACACTATTCCTGATGCAGGCCAGGATGCCATTGGCCTTCTTGGCCACCTGGGCACACTGCTGGCCTATGTTGAGCTTCCTGTCCACCAGCACTCCCAGGTCCCTTTCTGCCTGACTCCTCTCCAGCCACTCTGTCCCCAGTCTGTAGCTCTGCATGGGATTGTTGTGTCCAAAATGAAGTACCCGACATTTGGACTTATTAAACATCATCCCATTAGAATCAGCCCAGCTCTCCAGTCTGTCCAGGTCCCTCTGCAGGGCCATCCTACCCTCTAACAGATCAACCCTTCCTCCCAGCTTGGTATCATCTGCAAACTTGCTGATGATGGACTCAATCCCCTCATCCAGATCATCAATAAAGATATTAAACAGGACTGGACCCAACACCGATCCCTGGGGACACCACTGGTGACCAACTGGATGAGACACCATTCACCACCACTCTGGGCTCGGCCATCCAGCCAATTCCTAACCCAGCACAGAGTGCTCCCATCTAGGCCATGGGCTGCCAGCTTCCCTAGGAGTCTACTGTGGGGGACAGTGTCAAAGGCCTCTGCAAAGAGCTGTCCACACGCCGAGAGGAGGCCGTGCGGTGATGGGCACGGGTGGCCTCGTGTCAGCAGGGTCACTTCAGGCTGCACTGGGAGTGTGGAGGCTCAGTGCTACTTCCTAAACAAACCAGGGTTTGGGAAAAGAAGGGCGTGTCTGTGGATCTCTCCACATCAGCGTTGTGCAGAGCTGTTTCATTTTAGGTTTGCAAGATGAAATTTGTGGTGTTCTTTTGCTCAGTCTTGGTGTTGGCTGTGCTTTGAAAGGAGTTTGTTCTGATAGGTTCATGTTACTTGAAATAATTTACTTGGCCTGCTGCTCTGTGCATTTGACTTGCAGTTTGTCTCCTCTGGTCTGTTCAGTGTTTGTTATTTCTAATTAATTTTATGCTGGACACCAGTACATTTATTTAAAAGTCAGTATATGTGTAATATTTTTCAATTAATTCCATATATATATACACACAGACACATATATTGTTGCTTTTTAATTTTAATCAAGTTTATTGATACAAAAAAAAAACCAAAGCAAAAGCAATCAAAATTGGTACAAATACTATGGAAAAAAAAAAGACAAACAAAGGAAAAATACAAAGAAACACTCCAGTCCTTCATTTGTGGTGGTGTCCTTAGAGGTGTGTGAGGTCACAGCAACCAGAAATCCAGGCAGATTGGGGTTTGGATGTGCATGATTTGCAGTTAGTGAGGAAGTACTCATACTGTGTATTTACACTTTGTTGATGGTGTTGGGAAAAACCCATCTTAAACATGAGTGTTTCATTTACGGTGAGATAAAAAGACACGTGGCTGATATGAGAGTGCATTTGTATGGTTCAGACATCCAGTGCAGAAACACAGTGAAGTTCAACCCTGTAAACTGTAACAGTCCTTACTAGTGGCATAAGCAAAACTTTAAGGAAAAAAAATGAGCCAAAAAACTCTGGTTTGCTCGAATTTTTCTCTTGCCTTAAAGAATTTGAGGTGAAATGCCAAGTTTGCTGAGCTGGAGTGAAAACCATTCAGAGATAACAATACAGTTCCTAGCAGGCAGCATAAAACCATGGAAAATGAAATTTAATTAAAAAAGACATTCAGGAAATGTAAAATGCATCCAAATTGCACATTCGGTGTGAGTATGGCTTTGAATTCTTGTTTTGAGTGGACTATGAAGGTTGAAGAAAGGCCTTTGGAAGGGGAGTGATTCCTGCTGGGTGTTCCAGTGGGCTAATTTTTGACTGTAGCTTTGGTGCTTCTCCAGGCACTGGGGGTGCATTTGGGAAGCACTGAGGGTTGATGTTGGAATGACCTTCAGTAAAATCAATTTACAGAAGAAAGTGGTGGTAGCTGCATTTTAACTTTGTGGGTGTTGGGGTATGGTTGGTGGGTTTTGTTTGGTTTGGTGGGTTGTTTTTATTGTTTGGGTTTGTTGTTTGGTTTTCTTTAATCTGCTGCCTGGAGGCATATTAGATGCATGGGATGCTTCCCCCATCCCTGCTCCTCCCTGCTTATGCAACACTGGTTTTTAGCTCACAGATGATGATACAACAACAAGGCAAGTTGAGATTTGACTAAGATGGGCTTCAATAAGGCAACTTTTTTGGTTGTTCTGAAATTTAACTTGTTTTATTATGCGTTCTAATTGCTGTCAGTTTTTTAGTAAATTCATGAAGTCTGTCAGTTAAGTTTCTTTTTAGGGGAGGGGGTGGAACTCAAACAGAATATACTGAAACCATAAATTTTTCTCTTTGGGTTCTCACCTACTGCTACAATGATACTGCTGTGGTGTCTCCAGGATTACCATTCCATCTTTTTCACTGCTAGACAAAATAAGTGGCATTTTCTTCTTATTATAAACTATGTAACGATGAATTAGAAGGAACTTAAGTCTTTATTGCTTATTCATTACCTCAGCAGATCATCACCTCCTCCTACTGATCCCACAGTTGGAAATCCAAATGCAGTCAAACAATGCAGCAAGAAAGACACACTTGTAAAGCCACATAATGCCTATTGAGGCCAGAAGTTTGAGGAGCCACAGACTGGAGAGATTTTGTAGTTTAACATTTAGCTGTGAATATATAGGTTGGATGTGGATACTGTTGACCCCTTTGTCTTTGTAGTGTGATTCCTATTTGGACCAGGAGTTATTCAAAACATTCCAACCACTTGTCCTCTATGTAGGAGGAGTGAAACCATTACTTTGCCTTGTTCCTCTTTAAAAATACTATAAACAGCAGCTACATCATAGGTGTGCAGTGGCATTAGATAAATCAGTGAGTCTTTCCCTCTTTTCCTCACCTGTGCATAGTAGGTACTCAAGAATCCAGTGAGGATAAACCCATGTTTTGAAAAATATGGATAGCATGGTATTGGAGGTTGTACCAGCACTTGGAGATCTTCCCAGCTTAACTTTGAGCCTTTCAAAAGAGGGAACTCACCTTTCTGTGTTGAGTAACTGTATTTCTTTTGTGTCCTTAATAGGGATGCGTCGTTGATGGCAATGAGAAGGCGTATTGAAGGCTTGACACCAGAAGAAATAAGAAATCTCTCCCGAGATGAAATGCACATGCCAACGACTATGGAAGACTTTGAAATAGCCTTGAAGAAGGTTTCTAAATCTGTATCTGCTGCAGACATTGAGAAATATGAGAAATGGATAGCTGAGTTCGGATCATGCTGAGTTGTCTTGAAGAAGCCACCTTATGTCTTAAAACAGCTTTAGAAGTAATGAGTAGTGTGCCAGTGCACTGCGTGCTCTTTTTAACTTTTGTAATTTAAGAGCAACAGATGTTTAAATAAATTTTTTTTAAAATGCAGATTCTGCTGAGCTCTCTCTGAACTTGCTCAAAAGTTGCCCATTTTCTTAAATGCAAACGATATGATGGGATCTGCTTTGATCTTCGAGATTTTAAAATTACTTAATACTGGAACTCTTGCATTTAGAGGGTTTACCCTTGAAAAAATAGCTATTACACCCCAAATAACCCCTGCTAAATGAGTAAGGGATGCTGAGAACTAGAAATGGGATGAACAAGGTGCTGTTGTATAGATGGTTTTGCTAGCTGATCTTTTCTGCCCTTCTAAGGTATTAATAAAGAACCTGTACAAAGGCTGAGTTTTAGATCTTGTGCTACTGCCAGTCAGTAGATTCAACAGAAGTTCAAGCAAGGGGTAGGATCATCACAGGTTTGGGGTATCTATTAAGTAATATCAAATACATCCAGCCAGTGTAAGCTAATTCTGTGCAGTGAGGCAGAGTCACGTGTGCAGTCTCCTTGTAAATCTGAGAAAACAAAAGCTTTCTGGCATAACTTCTGAAATAGGTTTTCCTTCTTTGTTATGTTTCTGTAAGCTTCAGAACTCAAAGCCTGGGTCCTGGTTTATGCTACACATTTGTTCTGGTAAGGCAGCGTGCGTTATGTGTGCGCTCAGCTGATTTTTGTTCATAACCCTGACTCTGCAATTGATGTGAAATCTAAATTCTCTTTTTTGCATTGTTTGCCAAGTGGAATAGAGAAGCAGTTTGCTGAGAATGCTTCTACACTGACCATTTAGGTCATCGTTTTAGAGTTTGCTCAACAGTGGTCGTTGTAACTAAAACATCTGTAATTTCTGTCCATGTGTTATTTTGGAAACACTTCCTCCTCAGAGAAGCCAGCTGTGGCTCTGTTACAGCTAAACTTCATGCTTTTTCAGGAATCAGTTGTGTATAGACTTGTTTTAGCTGGTAGATACCTGCTCTGGAATTCCTGCTCATGTGTCTCTCTGCTGCAAGGCAGATCGGAAGGGCTGATAATAATGAAAAGGAGAACTTGCAGTCTGAGTCCTGAGTACACAGTTGTGTAAATGCCATTATCACCATCTCGTTTAGGTACTTAAAATTCACCACTGTGGTGTGAGTGACAGCTGGACACACTCAAAAAGGGACTTGGAGCAGTATCAGTGATGAAACACTCCGGTAAAACATTGAGATGTAGATATTGTTGAGAGCTCCTGGATCCTCCCTGGGAGGACCTGCCATGAGGAACTTGGAAATGAAGGGAAGAAGTTCAATTGAGGGTAGGAGTATAGATTAGATTAGATATAGTACAGTAAGGAGAAGAGAGTTGTAGGCTTTAATCTCCAAACTGGAAAACAGATGCCTCTTTTCTTTCAGAAGGAAAGCCAAGATGTGGTATTTTGAAGTGGGTTCTCCTAATGGTTATTTTTGTGTTTGCACGTGAGGATGAGTGGAGAGCTGTCAGCTGTGGGTTGTGGGAAGAGATTTCTTCTCATAAATCAATTCATAGCAAGCAAACCAAAGTCTTCAATCTGTCACCAGAGTATGAAGGGGAAGTACACAAGTTCTGGTCCTTGGAAGCCATCCAGCGAGGGGCCACTTAAACTGAAAGTGGGATACATTTTTGAGAACTTCTAAAGTAAACTTCATTTTAAAAGCAGTAGTTCCAGTTCCACAGCTCAGCCAGCCTTGTTCACTCTAAACAAACAAAATGAACACCTGTGTCATATGGTAGGGGGGGAAGTGGTATATGCTGAGTTAGCAGCTCAGAGGTTTGGTTTGAAGTACAGATGGTACCAACTCCCTCCAGTTGAGTCCCTGTACAAGGGAAGGGCCACTGCTGCTTGACTCTGAAAGGTGAGACATTCTGAGAGTGACAGGGCAAGAAGGGCTGCAGGTCATGAGGAGATAAAGAGAGGTTGCCTTTCCTGAAAATCTACTGCATCCCGTAGAGTGGGGTGTTTTGGGCTGGTATTCAGTGTTTGATTTTTTCCAGTGTAGTCCCTTCTTTCCCCCCTGAGCTGGCACTTCATAGAATCATAGCATTACCTGAGCTGGAAGGGACCCAAAAGGATCATCCAGTCCAACTCCTGTCCCTTCACAGGTTGTCCCTCATTCACACCGTGTATCCTTGTCAGCTCATGTCCTGGCAAAATGAGGCCTACCTACCACAAGTTGCCCTTTCCCAGCTGTGTTCACTGTGGGAAGAAGTTTTTTAAACCAGTTTACAAAATGGTTCAGAGTGGTGCCAGGTCAAAGTAGCTCTCCTCTGGAAGGCAGGAGCCATCTGTGCCTCAGGAAACCCACCCACGTGCTGAAGCAGAGCACAAGTGCTGAGAGACCTGGTATCTCCAGCTCCGTGGAGCAGAGCAACGTTGCCCCACAATCACTGTTCACAATTTGCACTACTTTGGGGTTGGTTTGTTTGGGGCTTTTTTAATTTGATTTCATTAACCTGATGGTAGTGTTTCTTTCCTTGTGCTTCGGAACTTTCCAGAACACAATACAGAAGAGGATTAGTTAACTCATGGAAATCAGCCAAGTTTGAAGCAGTACCAGTGCTTTTCTTCAAGCTTAAGCACTCATTTAGGCAGCAGCTGTTTAGAGTTGAGTTGAAGCTCCTTGTTGCTGTGCAGGTGCCTGGTTTACAGTTTCATAAACAGGGATGCAAAGAGCACATGCTGACAGCTGCCAACTTTCCATCTGCAGTGCAACTCATGCTGTGCTTGTACAGCAAGGAAGAACTGTCCATCCTGCTCCTTGGTGGGGTGTTCTGCTTTTTCAAAGAAGCTAAACCTCAGCCTCATACATCACTTCTATTTGGACTGTGTGAACAGAAGGGCCAGGTCTATGTTCATAAATTGTAAAGAATATTAAATTCCATGTACATAGGAGTTGGTTTACAACTGTTTAAAGACTCTGCTCTTGTCTGTGCAGTCACTACTGTTACCTTACAGTCTCAACAGTTTCTCATTTAACAGAGGGGGTGTTGTCAGGCACAGCTAAGTGTTTTCTTTCACTAAATTGCATTCTTAATTCAGATGCCTCTGTAGCTCTAGCACCACCCATGTCATACATGGCTACATGAACATTATGATACTCGTGTGGTAGCAACCTGGAAAGTGCTGCTTGGGACTTGTCAGTCACTGCCACTCATTCCAGCTCAGCAGAGCAGCTGCCCTGCTCCAATGTTTTATGGCTCCACACCTGCCTGAAGCTTCCAGCCAGCTCTGACACATCCCCTGCTTCTCTCATCCTTTCTTAGCTGGCTGTCTGGAAAATGTCTGGGATCCTGTGCTCTGCTGACACTGAGCTTGAAGTAAACGCAACGGACAAACCCCCAGGGTGCTAGAGCAAAAAATAAAGTTTCAAAAAGAAAGGAAGTTTGGACCACGTGCCTGTTCTCCTGGGCTGATGCTCACCACACTGGCAGTGGGTCTGCAAGGCACTCCAGAGTTAGAAAACCTTCTTCTACCACCACAGTGCTGTCAGTTCAGTGAGACAACACCAGGGGCAGCTGCAAGGGCAAGAATGTGAATAACACCCAGAGCTCATAGTGAGGAGAGGGGAGAGCCTGGCTTTCTCTCTCACTATAACAACTGAAGCTAAACAGTGATAATCTGGATCACTCAAATGAACTGTGCTCATTCTTAACACCAGGTAAAGTTGTTTTTTCTTCCTAGTCGATCTTCTGATAGACAATTTTGCTCTTCTTTACTAATGAACAGCTAAAAAACAAGCAGTACCCTGGATCTAAACACAGCTGGCAAACTGCTGCTTGCTGTAACTAAACAGAGATGCACCCAGAAACTCAAGTCTAATAAACAACTGAAATGTTTATTGAAAAATGGGAACAGTACAAATGGGCACGGGCAGACTGTGCCTGCTCAGCAACAGTAAGCCAGTACTTGTAGCATTATCTTTTTCTTTGGAGACTTCACATAGTACTGCTGTCATGGATAAAAACAACATGTTGCTTACAAGTGCTAACGATTTTTATAAGTGGAAGGGGCCATAAAAGTGTAAAGTGCTTGAAACATAAATCTTGCCTTTTTCATTTTTGCTTTGCATATATAAAATGTCAAATTACTCGAGTTACACAAGTGTTTGGTAGTGATATCTTCCTTGCAAGGCACACTCAACCCTAAGAGACCTGAAACCAGGTTGGGCACCTTTGTTTAGGCTTGCAGGCACAGCTGATGTTTGTCATTCTCCTTCGTCCTTTCCT
Organism: Tapera naevia; assembly: GCA_033556795.1. Classification (NCBI taxonomy): domain Eukaryota; kingdom Metazoa; phylum Chordata; class Aves; order Cuculiformes; family Neomorphidae; genus Tapera; species Tapera naevia. The sequence continues at coordinate 2,633,984 of JAUMJJ010000054.1, read as the reverse complement.
GAAGAATGCCATCTGGAGACTTCAGGACACCCTGGATTTCATCACCTCGCCGTTCAGGACAGCTGACCTGGTTTATCTATGGGCGTGAAGGCAGCCAGCATCCTGTGCACAGGGTGGAAAAGTGACTTCACAGAAGTTAAAACCAATGGTAGCCCTCAGGGTGGAAAGCTGCTTTATTCTGAAGCTTCTGAAAGGCTGCATGTTTACAGAGAGGCACAGGGAAGTCAGCTCTGGGCCTCAGCCCGCGTGTCCCTTTACCAATTAATCAACTGACTTGGTTTTCTTAGTAGGAAACAAGGTATTAAGATCAAGTGCCAAATTTCAGGTCAACTAAAAATTTGTTTTTAAAAACCAGTAACTCCAAAGTAAACAGAGCATTAAGTACATTCCTTCTCATCTAAATTATTTTTCCTGTCTGGAAGATCCGAAGGCAAGCTGAGGGTAATCACAGGTACAAAGCTGATTTGATCCAGGAGAAGGATGCCTCTGAAAGGTAAGATTACCTGGCATTAGGAAACAATGCACAAACCAATTCTGTGTTCTAAAAACTGGATTTATTCTGAATCTCCCCAAACGAATCAAGCAAGTATCACCCTCATAATACCCCTTTTAAAAGGCTAGAATGAGAACTTGATGGAAAACCGGTTCCAAAGTGTACTGACTGTGGTGTCAGAGGAGTCCTTTCACTCAGTTTCTACATCTGAAATATCAGTAGTGCAGGCTCTATGTGCTCAATTTTACAGTAGCCTAAAACTGCCACCAGGAGCTTGTCAGGCTCTTACACCCAATTCTCCAAGAGAAGCTAAAGCCTCTACTTTTACTGCAGAATGGCATTAAAGACTTGGGATGAGGTCCTGGCTCACACATGCAACTGTGTCATTCTTGCTGGTTTAGAATTAACCCTTGACCACTTTGCACAAGGTAGCAAGGAAATGACTGCGTGGTTTTTGGGGTTGGCTTTTTGAGTTTGGTTTTGTTGTTTTGTTATTGTTTGGTTTATTTTAAAGGAAGGGTAAAACCATCCTTGCAGTGCTAGAATTTTTCAAAACGCTCTGACAAGCCATGCAGAAGCCCCATATTCTCCCACTGGAAGAGCAGTTACTGGTTCTTCTGCTGTGTACTGAGCTCTGCCATCAGACACTTTGCTGAATAGTTTATGGGGATTAGAATATTTTTCCTAGTTCTACTTAGCTCAAAGTTCCACACGTGGCAGAGTTAAGCTGCTTACTGCTCTGGGTACAAAGTGTTTCTTTGCTTTCTCCACTCTAACCAGTTAGTCACAAGGAGTGCTCCAATCTGCACGCCCCGTGAGGCACCAGGGGGAAGCGTGCTCTGTTCCATCACTGCAATTTCCAGCCCTCCTGATCTTCCAATCTCTCTTTCCCGAGCTGTATCTGAAGCACTAAGGCCACTCGTATCCCTGGGGGGGATATATGAATTAACTGCACTCATTCAGAAGCACAGCTGGTCAGTTGCATTTGAAGGCATCAGCTGAGCTTGTTATGAGTGTTGAAGTCCTGAAAGGTTAGGCCCTCCAGGACTGACTTGGCTTGCTTTAAAACGTGCATGCTTGCCCAATTCCAGCACTAAATCTACACTGATTTCTTAGCTGCAGTTACTAATTCATCTTTCCACCCCTTGTTCTAAGAGCTTGCTTCTGTGAAGAATATTAGTGTTGCTGGTAACACACCAACTGAGGGAATAAAGCCATCTGCAGTCGAGCAATTAACTTTCTTGATGACCTTTTGCCACCAACTCTAGCACCAATTGCTGTGGCTCGTAAGCTGCCTACAGAGGTAGCTCCTCCTTGGAGAACTCCCACACAAGTCTGCAAATCCAAATCTGAGGCCTTCCATAACCACTATAACAACTCCAACACAGAAGGAGTATGAAAAGATTTAGAGTTGTTGGAATTGTTTAGCTCTAGCTTCCACCCTCCTTTCTTGGAGCTATGTTAATGGCGTCACACAATGTAGTCCTTGGAAGACTTGACAAAAACTGGCAGCACAACTGCAAAGCTAAAACCATTCCCAATGGAAGATTTTTCCCACTTTTCCTCTGAAATGTTTGTGTGTCAAAAGGTCACTTGGAATGGAAAGTTACCAGCAGCCTTTTTCACCAAATTGTTGCCATCACCTTCCTACAGAACGGGGCTGCTTCTTGAAAGTTTTTTTTAGTCCATGTTTTGCCTTCATCAGAAAAAAAAATATATAGCAAAAATTACTCACTTATTTTCACAGGATGGGAAAATCACCTTTAGGACTTTAAGAATAAGAGCTGCTCCAGTAACTCCAACAACAATCACTTCCATCAAACTGAAGAAGATGGGCAAAGATCGAAACCAGAATCTGCACAACCCTTTTCTCAAGTCTTCCACCCACTGGCACATCACCTACAACCAAACAGGTAAAAACAAAAAGACAGGTTGCCAAACACAACCAGTGCAGGTTTTGTAGCTCCTGGTCAATCACATGACATAGCAACAGTTTCAGTTAAAGTTATGTGTGCTTAAACATACATAAAAGCAAGACAGAATTAACTGGTGACTCAGACCTCTCTTTTTTACAAAGTTTGGAATAGGTGAAGGTTTAGTTCACTGCTCATCCTGGCAGAGTTCCCTGAAAGGAATGGCCACTCTGGAAAGTAAAGGACACTTGAATAGAGCAGGTGAAGGGTCAACTATTTGGCCAAGGCATGGAGCAGCTACGACACGATGGCAGTGGGAAAGCAGGGAAAAGGTTCCTCTGCCCAGAAGAGGGGGAGCACCTTCTCTAGCCTGCATGTAACTTTCAGCCTACTGTTTTGGCCCTCCTGTCTCAGCAATAGGTTATAAAGCCTCTCTTCCAAGACAGAGGAGGTCGTTGCCCATCCATACCTGATGCAGAACTGACACTGCCCAAGCTGTTACCGTGTTTCTTACATCAGGTGAGACCAAGGGCCCATCTCCCAGAGGGGAAACCACTTAAGCAGAGTTAGGAAAAACTGATGTAATTCAAAGCTAAACAATTTTTGAAATTGTTGTAAATGCTTAGCCTGGTATAATGTAAATATCACAACTCACTGTTATGAACTTATCTGTGGGACCAGAACATTGCAGGATTTAGAAACCTGTTTGATTCCTACTGGAGTATAAAATACCCAACAATTCCTTCACTGCTAAGGGGTAATTTAGGCAGGGTTTTTTTGAAGTTTCCTAGAGTGTGTCAAAGTCAGTTCTTCTAGTGGTCAGCTGGGGGGATTTCTTAGACTTCTGTGGAAGCGAGCTACTATCAGATACCTCACACAAGAGAAAATCTTGATCTTTAACAAACACATAGCAGCAAAGCAGCAGTCAGAGCAAACAACACCAGGTTAAGTAGGAATAGCAATTCTTAAGTTATTATGCACTGGGTTGCTTTTTTTCAAAGCAAAGGACCAGAGACAAAGGCCTAGGAACATTGTACACCTTCTTACCATCTTGGTACACATCACGAATGTTCTGTTTGGTCTTTACACCAGGAAAACCCACTATCTGAATCCTAAAAATGCTGGGTTGGTTTGTTTTGTTCTGTAAACATCCACTGAGGAGGAAAACATAATATTTGTGTGTGTTTCTGTAGATAATACTTAAAATGGGGAAGGAAGTTTATTCCCTCAAATTGCAATATTGACCAACATTGAGCTCTAACTGCAGCACGTTACTGCAACTCTTTCTCCTAGAAAAGTCCCCAGGCTGTGCACATTTAATGTGTGGGGAAAAAATCAGAGGGAAGGAAAAAACCCCACATTTTCCTTTTTAGACCAGTCTTTAAAGATATATATTGATAATTAAAACAAACAAAAATACCAAACAAAGCTACCTTGTAAGAAGATGGAGGTTCTATCCTAAGAGGGGTCTCTGGTAACTTGCCAGGCAATGTCTCTTCATCTACTGTAGTTTCTACTTGCCGGATGAGGTACTGACTGGTAGTTTGCAGTGGATCTTGAATATCTAAAGCAGAAAAGCTAGATTTAGCAGGCAGCTTGCTTTTTATTTGACTCACTATTAAGGAAAACAAAGACATGCTGTATTTTCTATATATTAATAATATATATTTTTTCTTTTCTCACACATTTACAGCAAGAATACAGAAGGCTGACTTTTTTTTTTTTGATTGGAGTAGTGAACTTGATAAGAAGAGAAGCAGTGTTACAGTGCAGCTTTTAGCTGTGCCCTTAGCTGTAAACTTCAGCTGTTACCAGATTAAAAGGTGATGAACTAGATCAAAATATGCATCTCCTGTGAAATCCCTGAGAGTTTTGGATTAAACAAAACTGAAATAAGATTAAGGCATCAAGTAACTTCTCTTGCTTTTAAGTTATTCAAGTTTAACAACATAAAACTATTCTCTGGCTTGGAAGTGACCCAGACAGGTATTTCCTCTCCAGTCTTCTCTTTCATGCACAGGGAAAAAGGGGCAGGCTTTAGGGAAACTTCCATCATAGCTCTGAGAGAGAAAATTGTTCCTGTGAGATGTCTGAGTTGCAGACTGCAAGTGCCAAGCGCTTCAAAGGAGAACAAATTTGAAAACAAACAAACAAAATACCTGGAATGCAGAAGAGCTGAATTTAGGTGTTTAAAAGCAAAACAAAACAAACAAATAAACACAAAAGAAAACAGACCCCCCAAAAAAAACCCAAACCATGTAAAAGAAAATATTTCTCTGTTAATAAAGAAAATGTTTTACTATGTAAAATACAGGAATAATGACATTCTTTTGCCGTAAAGCAAAACATCAACTATGGATAAAAATATTAGGTAACAGATAAGAGAGATACCTTTCCCTGAGAGGTTGGGAAGTGTAAATAACACATCATTGCCCCTTGGGATGGAAAACAGCATGCTCTCTTTCAAAGGGACCGTGTAGTTTGAATGTCTAAGCACTGTCATGTCCTTTACCAAAATATCTATTTCTGTCACTTCTTCCTGCTGAACCTACAAGAGATGCAAACATGTTGATATTACTGAGTTTAAAGCAAGAGCAAAGTAGACTGGCAGAGAAAAACCAATACATCACAGAAAACCCCAAGCCATTAAGATTTAGCCATGAGGATGTTTAAACGTGAATTATTATTCTTTGGTTTCACCCACCATACTTCTCTAGACTACACCACATTAGAAAATCTGCTGAGCAGAGTGAGTCTCCCTCCCAAAAGCACGTGGCAGTCATTCCATGGGCTTTCAACCAAGTCTTACACAGATCATTACGATCCTCTTTCAGGGATTTTAGGGCATGAACAGTCACGTAGGTAGAGAAAGAGCATTTGCAAACATTGAAAGTGTTGCTGAGGCAAGACTGACAGTTCTGCCTTTGCAATAATGTTGCTTTTTTTTTCCAACAACCCAAAGAACAGTTTTCTTCCTCCTCCAGTGATGCACTGGACCAATTCCATTTAAGAATTGCTGCAGGCGTGGCTTATATAGAACACATTCAGCATAACTCCTACTAACAACAACCGCATTGTGAGGCCAAGAACTGACAGGAATACAGAGTGTTTGTGGCCATAATTATAAATGCTACATAGAAATATAACTAACAAAAGAGAAATGCAGCATGTGATACAGTTTCACTCCTGCTTTCAGATCCACAGGCAAACTAACCTTCTCTTTTTGCTTTGAACGCACACAGAACAATGCAATGAAACAGATGATAGGTACTGTCAGCTGATAACTAATAAGAAAGACTGAAAGCTTTTGACTTAAAGAAAACAATTAAGAAAACAGCTTTGGCTTTCTGGAATGTATTTTGATGTCTAATTCAAGATCTGAAATACACCACCACTACTGTGTAACAACTGAATCAAACCAGGATATATTATCCTCCTAACAGTGGGATAAACACCTCATTAGAAAAAGCTTCATAACTCCCAGTAAGATTTTTCATTAGCAGTGTAAAATTTGACAGGATGCAGATCCCTGTGAAAAATCCTACCTGCTGAGCATGTAATTAATTAATTAAGGATCAATAGGTTTTTTTTAAAGGAGAAAGATGATAAAACAGCAGAATGGGAATCATAGAATGAACACAAGCCAGCTTCAAAAGAGCCTGGCCACAAGTAAGATGCAGACATGTACAGAAACAAAAATGTGACACTTTTGCTGGCTTCAGCAGCTGCATCTTCTCTCCAAAACCTCACTGATTAGAAAAATAACTTACAGGTGATTTTGAGAACTCAGTTCTGCACATTTCAATCTCAGCTAGAATTGCAGCCTCTCACATTCACTGGTATTTGTTCAACTATGACTAGGATTTGAGGTGGGTCGGGGGTTTATGTTCATCTCAAAATCCATATTTGTAATAATCAAGATTTTTATTGAAATTAATTCATCTTACATGCAAAACATCCCAAGTCTAAGCTCTTGGGTGTTGTGGGGCTTCCCAACGAGCCCACCTGCCCTAAGAGTTTGCTGCTGCAAGCTGTTCCCCATGCTACATGCTGGCAATGCTTTGCTAGCTTAGAATAAACAAAGGGGAAGACCCCAGGACTCAGAATCAGCCCATGCCAGTCTTGTGTATTACTTTGTAAATGAAGTGTTGCCTGCAAGGCTGACTTTGCTTGCACAAATGCACGTTTTGAAAGAAGATGTGACAGAGTAAATCATATTCTAACAAATTTAAGGGAAAGTCATCCAATATTTAATTGTGAAAATACAAATAGAAGCAATAAAACTTGAAATCTACTCAAGAAACACCCCGCTACTCTACAGACAGCTTAGGTTGCTATTATCTCCTCAGCACTGTGCCAGCTAGCATTAGATCATACACTTTGTGCTCTAACCACCAGCTAGATACATGTAAAACAGGGGTGTCAAACTCCAGGCCCACGGGCCAAATCCAGCCCTCCACCTTGTTTTATCCAGCCCAGCACCTTGTTTCTCCCTGGCAGCAGCACCGAGCTCCTTGTCCCTGTGCTCCTGCCAGCGCTGGGCACTGTGCAGCGAGTGACGCGCGTTACGCTGCGGGAGCAGGAGAGCGGTGGGAGCCGTGAGTTTGACAGCCCTGATGTAAACCTTTTAATCCTTGGTAACTTGCTTGCCTCTCCTAAATTCAAAACAAGTAGTTGGGATGCTTTTTACCTGTCTTCCGTCGATTTCTGTCACTTCTTCCTGAATGACAACCAGCTGCAAATCAGAACTGGATGCCAAAGGCCACTCGTGAACCATGATGCGAACGCTGACGGTTCCCAGGCGCTGCTGATCGGGTAAGTCACCCAGGTTCCCATTCTCCACTGTTAACACACAATGGCACAGTTTTCAAAGAGAAAGCACCCCAACCAGAATGCAGTATACAATCCTGGGGCAAACAGTTGCAACTCTGACACGAATGCTTTTGTACAGGTAGCATCCGAATGCAAAAGTCATTACAACTAGAGAGGAACACTGGCATCAGAGCAGAGATGCCTACACAGTCTGTACTGTGCTGATGTCCTTAACACTCATAACAGCTGTTATGAGGAGCAGTGATCTGGACAACAGGCAGAACAGATGCCATGATTTTTTACCAGTATGTCACCAAATCAAACTTGGAGCTGGTCTCATGATATAACAGTTTCACAGTAACATAAGGTTGGAAAGGACCTCTGAGATCATCGAGTCCAACCTGTAACCCAACACTAACACCAACACTAACACCAACCATCATCTAAACCATGGCACTCAGTGCCTCATCCAGTCTCCCCTTAAACACCTCCAGGGTCGGTGACTCCACCCCCTCCCTGGGCAGCCCATTCCAATGGCCAATCACCCTTTCAGTGAAGAACTTTTTCCTCACATCAAGCCTAAACTTTCTCTGATGAAGCAGACAAGAGCAGCACTGTCTGATGAGGGGAGACCTCATCACTGTCTACAACTGCCTGAAACGAGGTTGTGGTGATGAGTGTTGGTCTCTTATCGCAAGTGACAGGTCAAGAGGAAATGGCCTCAAGTTGTGCCAGGGGAGGTTTAGAATGGATATTAGGAAAAATTTCTTCACTGAAAGGGTGGTCAGGCACTGGCAAAGCTGCCCAGGGAGGTGGTTGAGTCGCCATCCCTGGAGGTGTTTAAGAGGTGGGTAGATGAGTTTCTTAGGAACATGGTTTACTAAGGGGACAGGTACAGTTGGACTCGATGATCTCAGAGCTCTTTTCCAACCAGATTATTCTATGATCCCAAGACTGAGGGAGCTGCCAAACAATGTCGCATCGCTGCCTTTGAGGTTTGCATTTAGGTGCTCTTAGCAGCACTCTTTGGCTTCACTATTGCTGCAGTTGTCCAAAGGAGTTCATAGGAGTAATGCCACAGCCCAGCCACCTGTGTAAACAGCTTGATTTGCACAACCCTCTCCTTCCTCTCAATACAGAAACAAACATGCTCTTTTCCACCCGTGCTGCACATGTGGCTCAAGATGAGTATCAGTTCCCTCCCACAGGTTTTTTTCTGCAGCCCCCTCTGTTTTCATATGTGACCAGTTACACCTCAAACTCTCTTCCTGCCCAAAGGCTTTTGGCTATTTCAACCACCACAAGTACACAGAGAACTGCCTTGCTGTTTCTGCACAGCTTTAGTATCCTTCTCCCAGCTACTGTGCCTCTACCAGAGGTGAGGCAGCACTAGGACTTCAGTGCTGCACAAGTGCAAGAGTGGAGGTGGCAAATCTCTCGTGCCTGCAGACAGCAAGAGCTAAAGCTGAACTGGCCCCTGTTTCTAAGCCAGTAGTGCTGTGTGCCACTTGCAGTGCTGAGCCTGACAGGCAACCTGGGGAAATGTCAGACTGCCTTCTTTCAGTCACACAGTAACAACTCGGTGTGTTAATTACTCTTAGGCTACTGACCCCTTTCCTCATAAAGCTGGTTTACTTATTTTAAATATAGAAAAATACTTTTTAGCATTATTTAGCACTATCTTCCATTGCAAAAATAAGGGTCAGAAGGAGGGAAAGAGGTTAGAGAGAAAGAGAAACGCTCCCTATAGGAGCGAGCCAGCGCACTAACCTGGTTGCTGAATGTTTTCTGACTTAGAGCAGCAAGCAAACATTTGAAGGACCAAAGCCTCTAAGACACCAAGTAGCTGAAGCTCCCTGCTGTCCCAGCCTTCCACGTGTCAGGCTGTTCAGCCCCCACTATGTTCAAAAGGAGTGAACAATACACTTCCAAACCTGACATTTCTGGAACTTCAAGTGAGGATATAGGTCACAATCCAACAACAGTGTCAACGACAATACCGCTCGGGAGACTTGGTCTCTGCTCTAATGTTCAAAAGCATGAATATTCAAGCTCAAGTTTGATATCTACACAGTTTCAGGTGTATTTTCCCCCTCTACTAACAGATAAAAAGTATCTCAATATTCCTTTAGCATTTTACAAATATTATCTACTGTTGAGGAATAAGTAAGTATATATTATAAACATTATTCTACAGATAGCAGAGCGCGATACCGTACTGAGGAGCCAAACCCAAACACAGAGACAGAGTTCAAGGTTTCTAGCTCCCAGGTCAAATCAGTATTTTCTCACTGTTTCAAATTCACATTCCTAAGTGTAGCCACTACAAACTATACATCTATGATCTGGGAAATTAACAGGAACTACAGTAGAGTGCTCAGTATCTCTCAGAATTAGTCAATAAAAATCACACCCATTTTTCTGGGGTCAGTTATCTTGCAGGTAAATGGCTTTTTGCCATGTTTCTTCCACCCTAGGATAAAAAAAAAATAGAAGCAAGAGGAACATAACTGTCCCAGGAAAAGAGAAATTAATTACTGTTTTCTCTCTCCCAAAAAGAAACAGTGTCAAATTAATAACTGATCATACTAGGAAAGGAAGGGTTCAAGAAACAAGGTCACGGATCAGAGAAGCAACTTAGAAAAAGCATTAGTACTCTCCAAGTAAATGTCTTATTGTAAGGAGAGGATGACTTCAGAAACCAAGGTAGATACTGACTGCACCTGATCCATCATTGGATCATTCTGAATACAAAAATCAAATGAGAGTAATGCCTCTTGTTTAATTAATTATACAGTATGTGTATCTCAAAAAAATGACTACCTTCTGGCCTTTCACAAAAGGTGTACTACATCAGGGGAAAAAAACCAGCAGCTTCAAGATAATTCAAAGTCCTTAACCAGTGCAGGACACTTGCAAAACTGCACTGTTGGTGTATAATATCCGATCCAGCAGAAACTTGTTTGTCCAAGAGACACAGAAATGAGACAATTAAATTTATACTTTTGTTATTGAATCTCCTTCTGGATCTACGCCAACCAGCTTAGGGACACAGCCATTAGCAGGGTGGAGCTGCATCCTTCTGTTTACATTGTCTAGCTTGTAGTGCAAAACATTCTTTTGAAAAGATAGAGAGAGGCTGGATTTCAGATTAGACCATTTACACGTAAGCATGCGAACGTGACTGGAGAACAAGGCAGTAAGATTTTTTTCACCACTCATTTTAGTAACAAAATAATCCTACCTTGGGAAATTATTTGCTTTGACAATGCTCAGGTTTGCAGAGTATAAGAACATGTAGTCATTATAAGTTTTGGTAACTAGGTGGCAGGGAAGCCAAATACTCCAGGGAGGGGAAAAAAATGCAAGAGAGAATACTCACATATTACAGTCTGACATGTGATGTGGGCAACTCCACTTTTCATAGGAAAATCATTTAGATACACCTGTCCATTAACATAGGTGATATTAAAAACAACCTGAAAGAAAGTCAGAAAAGAATGAGTGCACAGTTTCTGGACCTATGCTACAATTCTGTTCTCAGAGGAACACACTTGATCCTGACTGATGTCAGACAAAACAAGATATTTGCACCCCCGCGTATTTTGTTTCACTTCATATTAATTCATTGAATAAATAGAAAAAAAAAAAGAACAAACCTGTCCTTTGTGAAATTCTCCATCGGTTTTCAACATCATAACATTGACTCTGATTGTTTCCTGGAAAACAACAGCAAGAAGAGAAGTAAGTTTCTGAAGAAACACATAAGCCACTGCAGGCCACAGGCAACTTTCACACACTGTCCTGACAGGATGACAACATGCAATTCCCAAAGCACACTCCCAGGTTTTCTGTCCAGCAGAGACAAGAAAAAGGAATATTCTTACTTGTTTCATATAAGGGTTGGGTTTTTTTTTTCCCTCCCTTTTTTAATAAGGAGGATTGATGAGAAAGAATGACAGTTGCATTCCCTTATATATAATGGGGTTTTAAAAAATAAAGGTAAAGGAATAACGATCAAGCTAAATTCTTAGGAGAACCTGTTTTACATGGATATAATGGAAAAGAAGCCTCTCATATTAGCTGAAAATTAATAGACATTACAAGGTTAAAACTACATTCTCTGTAAGTGGTTTTTAAGTGCTCTACTTAGTCTTTAAGATGAAGTATAATTTAATACATGTTCATGTATACTATGTAACACAGTTTTTTCCAGTGTCAGCAATAATGGTGTTTCTTTTCTTCAGTTACCATTCCCAAATTATGCCACATGGGACGCCTCCAAACTCACAGCTAATGGGGAATTGCTTCCTGCTTTCAAACAGTTAATTGTTGTAATTTGTCAACCCACTCATTCTATCCTCTCATTTCACCCTTGGAATTGCAGGTGGGACCTTGAATCTCCCAGGCCTGTCCCAGACAAAACCTACATACAAAAGCCAAACACCTCTTGGACATTGCCAAAAGCAATGACTGCAACACTGTTTTCCCTCTTCAAAAATAACGTTAAGCTGCTTACTTTCCTTTCGGGAGCCTTAAATTATTCTAATCATTTTTCACTTTGCTTTGGAAAACTTCTCCATTCCTTCAGCATCTCCTTGAGCTCTGTGTTTGAGTCACAGTTTCACAACTAACAGCTAAAAAAGTCATGTCTCAACAGAAAGTTTACCTTGCTCACAAGTTAAAATAATTTTTAAAAAAATTAAGTGCATACAAAGGCTTTTTGTTTGGCATTTTTATAAAACACTAAATTTTCAGGCAGGAAATATTTGAAATATACAGTACTTAGCATAATATAGTCACAATTCATGAACAAAGAATATCTGAAGTGTGACTACGATGCAAGAAATTCCTTAAAACAACAGGAGTTAATGGGTATATGAAGGTAGCCAGGATTACCAAAACCTGAAAAACATCACCCAAATCTGATTCAGCAGAAATCTGGCATCATGAGAGGTATGGCTGGCAATGACTTGTCACTGATGCTTCAGAAGCATTTGTCAAAACAGTAGGAAAACTCTCTGGCCATGGAGACTGAAGACAAATCTCTTTCTCCATGCCCTTTCTAGAAAGCAGGTGTTTACACTGACTTTTCTTCAAACTAAAATCCCAGCTATTCAAAGTAATGTCATCCATTCTGTCATCCTTTAACTTCCTCAAACCACTTATTTCCTTCTCAAGAATTCTGTATATTACAAAAAAAGCCCACAACCCTGCTGAAGTTTTAGTTCTTTTTCGAGCACTCAGAGCTGTACTTTTTTACATCCTCAAACTGCTTAACAGATTACGAAAACATTTTGTCATGACTTCCCAGGATTTTCTGTTTTCAGGGAATTCAAAGGACCCAAAAGATTTTTTTCCAGGCATTCTTAAACCTCAGACGGAATTTGAGTTCCTTTACACAGAAAGTATTTTGCAATCTTTTTTCAACATCTACAAAGTGACTCACTGAGATTACAAGAAAAAGGAAATGACTGATAGCCTATAACTGCTGAAAAGAAGGAAAATCCTCCCCTAGATTTTTTTTTAAATTAAATGCTTTATTTGAAAATGAAGGGCATGAGGCAAGAGAGATGTGCTCTACAATTGAGCATTAAATGTACAAAGTGAGCTGTATATGCAATGATTAATTTTCTTCACAGCAGCTGCCAATTCTTTTGATGCAATATCCACAAGCACAGTCATTAATTCCAGTAGATAATTACAACACACACTTGAAGAGTATATCATATGTTTAAGAAATAAAAGTATTTCAGTGGATCACTTCTGTGCTGTCAAAGTTACAAGAACTAGATCATAGCCTGGAGACAAATAAGGCAGCTTAGCAGCTTGCTAAGCAGTGGCAGTGTAGATCTCTCCTCTCCTGCACATCATCTTTCCTTTTCATTTATGCCAAGCCAGGGGAGCCAATTTAGCTCATTAAATTGTCAGGAAAACTTTCCTTTTTTTTTTTGCAGACTGTTTTTCTGTCAGTTTGACATGCAAGGAAGAGCCACAAAAGCAGGAGATGCAAGGGTGCAGCTGAGAGGAGGGAGCTGGGCTGCTTGCTGTGACAGCCGCAGGCTGTTGGATTTGCTCTGCTGAACAGCCTTTCTATCCTTGCAGCGTTTCCCTCTGATCAGAGGCAAGGTGACAAGGGCATCCTCTGAATGGCACAGGTTCATAAAGCTGCTCAATAACTTAGAGCAATGATTAATACTCCACTACAGCAGCTACACCATGATCCTTGCAATTTTGTGCTCACAAGCAACAGAGCGCTCCTATTTCTGCCATTCCCACGACCAGTCAGCTCACACCCAGATACAACAAATTCTTTCACTGATGACTTCCCATGCTCTATATATCCATTGTCCTGAGTTATCATATGTCAAAAAAAATTACTGTATAGTGTCTTATGGCTATGACACAGTGAGAATCAAAGGACAGCCCCAAGAAGCAATTTAGGTCCCTGGGAATGAGGTTGTGCTTTCAGCTTACCATTGACACTCATCCCATCATTCACTGCACCTTCGCCCTTCCTATGCTGGTGAATGCCCTCACACTAAACTCTCCAATTTACACTAAAAACAGCCCCATCATTAATGCTATTATAAGATTTAGATATCTCTCCTGACCTTTTCTACGATTTCTCATCACTGTTTTAGCGCTCCAGCAGCGATATTTACAATGATAATGGCCACAGTATCTGGAAAGAGGACATCACTTCTACCATAAATGCATGTCATTGTGCTCTGTGACAGCCAGGCAATGGCAGTAACAGTGTGGCAGCAGACACCACAAAGAACTAGTGAATTTTTGTGAACTTGGACCAATAGAGATAAGCAGTTAGGGATCATTTTCTAATCCTTTCTCTTTTGCCATGTGCTGCAACAGAACTCAGGAGTCTTAACTGGGGCAGTATAATCACAGTAGGAGCACGAGAGCAAGATTGGGAAAAGATGGCAGCAAAGAACACAAAGTATCTGACATAAATTAAAAGGGAATACTCATTAATTCTTAAAGACTCCCCATACCAATGCCACACAAATCTACAGTGAACACTTCGCCTAACCCTAACCTTTTGTGAGAAATCCTGCACAAGATAAAGTGGTTGGGTCTAATCATGTAGGGACTTGAAATAGATTGATTGCAGAATCACAGAAAAACTTCTTCTATGTGCAGAGGGTACCTGACAGGGTGCACCGTACAGTTCCTCCCAGTACAGGGTAAAGGTTAATAAGTCCTACACAACTGCATTAGTCACATAAAGTCCATTTGAATTCAGCTGCTAGCAGCCAGCCCACTTAAAGCACAGCTGTTGTCCACTGAGGGTCTCCAAACAAGGCCCTGTCTGCACTGAAAGGCCTGTGGGAAGCAGAGTGGGCAGAACAGATGGCACAGTGTCTTGCAAGACAGCCAGCTGTACCAAGACTTGGAAGGCAGACAATCCCCTCGCAGCGATCACGCAGGCACTACTGGCATATCCTGTTTGCGACAGGAAAACAGACTGTCCAATGAAGGTTGCCAAACAGATAAAAAACAGACAGAACTAATAAATTTCTTCTATATTTGAAAAGATTATAGAAAAAAAGTGTTTGAACAGACAAACAAAACTACCATCCAAACTCACACCGTTTGAGTCCTGTATTTTGCAATAATCCAGGGCTCTGAGATCTGTGCTTCTGCTATTTTTTTCACCAGACTCAACAGAGCTTTGTTGTAGGATGAGCCTGAACTGCAACCAGGCATAACGGAGTTAAGAAATAATCATGGTGCAAGTCTGACATGACAAGTTTGCAGGATGACAGTGAGTCCCTCATATTTTATGAATTTTAGTACAAAATCTGACATTATTAAACTGCATGACAATACTCAGGGCAAGATAAGGAAATCCAGTATTCCCTTAAGTAACTAAAGCTGAGCTATCTCTGTTAATACAAAAATCTAACACGATGCTTCTGCTTTTCTTTTCTGAACAAGCACACTTACATCCCTTCCTTGCTTTGCAATGATTCTTAGTATAAGAATCCCTTTGCTTTGCCCTACATATGTTGCTAGACTTAATCACCTTTGCTTTCTCCCTATTAAGTCAACTCATATTATGAATATTTTATCAGGAATTTTAAAAATGAATACTTTAGTTTCACATCATGAGGACACAGCTGCACCATACTGCTTCATTTTAATCAAATATACATGAAAGATGATGTCAGATCTTGTAAGCAAAAAGTTCAGTGCCAGGCTGTTAATAGAGAAACTGGCATGAAGCAATGAAAAAAACATTCTATGTTTCTCCTTTGATTGAAATACATTACACTCACTGCACATGTACTCAAAAGGCTGTAGCGAATATTACCTTCTTCTGTTGTAAAATCATTCACACAGAGGCTTCTTAGAGCCAAGAAATCGTCTGAAAAAATGTTTTTCAGGCAACTACACATACAGAAAAGAAAAAAGTCTGGTGGGTAATTAAGCCATTTAGAAAGAACACTGCTAAACCCGAATTATCAAGAGGCAAACAGAGTAAGCAAACAATACAGCATTAGCATTCAGCCCACTGTGCTTTTAGCCAGTTCCTATCATCATATTACGAAATACTCTGAAACACAAAACCTCATTCTCAACCTTGCATCAGAAAAACATGTCACTTTAATGCAAAGGTCAGTTTTCTCGGTGCATCATTCCCTGACTTTTTTTTTTTAATTTTGCCTACTACCAATCAATCTGTAATCCAGTTTTGCTCATCCAAATTTGAGAGGGAGAAAGAAAAATAAAACCACACATGCTAATGGTTAAAAAAAAAAGCCCAGATTTCAAAACAGGTTATTTAAGAAATTACAAGTATTACCCAACAATAGAGGCAGTCACATTCCAGAGCCAAACCAAAGCGTTTCAGCCTTATAAGACATTATTCCAATGTTTCAAGGTTTCTCCTCAATCCTTCCCATATGGTTTCTGTAGCTGTTGTGGCTATCAGCTTGGAGGTAAATTTTAATGCCTCCTGCAAGAATTACAAAACATGAAGCTACCAGTATGCTGCCAGTGGGCTCACAGAATTGCAGAGGGCACAGTCATGGTATCCAGTCAAAGAAATGTTGAACAATGTTGATGCTGACTGCTCCCAATCAGTCTGCAGTCCCAAGCCATTCCGAGGAAAGCCCGTGACTATTCTGACCCCATCACCTACTACCATTATAGCCATGGCTTCTGAAGCCAACCTGACAGCATGGCACTCCTGCTCTGCCTATTCCCACTACCTAGGCACTTTCATTCCTATCAGGCTACCATAAACCAGCTCATCCTCAAAAAACCAGCAATTCTTCTGCTCAAGACTTTCTCAAAAAATGTTATTCCTTCTACATCAAAAATGATCCCCTGTAAACAAAAAGAAATAATGCAGGAGGAAATGCAACTTCTTATATTTCTGAGATTTAAAAATAAAAAAATACTAAAGGAAAAATGTATACATTCCCTTATTGACTCTTAAAAGAGCTTTTCTGCATATACTTTTGCCACCACACCAGTATAAAGCTAAAAAAGTGCAGATTACTTCCACGTAGCAAAAACTCAGTTGACAGCTCATCTAAGCAGTATGGTGCAAATGGACAAACTCAACCCCACAAACTATGCCCATAAGGCATTATGCTCCAGTTACTAAGTCCAGTCTTACTGGCATTCTAAAACACACCTATTCCGTTTCTGACCCAAAGCTGGCTTCCACAGAAACTGCTTCCGCACCCTGCACTGTGCTCACTCAGTTTCAGACCCAAAGATAGCACGTGCAGATGTGCCTCCACACCTTGGGCAATTGCCAGCTGTGATAAACAACTTCAGTGCTAGTAAGCTGAGGGTTTGGCAGGAAAGTGTGATAGTTTCTAGGGAGAAGGTAAGCAAGAGGATAAGTCTATATTCCATCGTCACTTCATCTGTCTTCTGGCACTCCCTTTCTTAGAGGAGTAAGCAAAGTACCTGAGGAATGAGCTCTCTGCTCCCCTTAGAGCAACTGACTTCAAGCACTGATGCACTTTTATAGGTATCTGAAGATCAAGATCCCCATTTTCAAAGCAGAGCTAAGCAGAACGTCCTTCAAATGTTAATATAGAGATGCAGAAACCAGGCAGTAAGCAAAGGAATCCTGCCTTGCAGCACAGGATGTGTCAGTGCAGGGCCTCTGTTAGGCTGTCTTGGGAAAGTCTTACTTAGATGAGGAAAAAAAAAAACAAACAACCAAACTGTGGAGGAAAAAAAGTCATACTAAATTTACTCCCATGACAACAACTTCACATTGGCTAGACAAGTGACAACACTGCTCTTCCCTCTGTGCGATCCCACACTTTGGGGATAACGATTATAACAATTAGAGGATGTATTTAGTCATAATTCAAGCATGGACAGAAGTGCCCAGTTCCCTTCTGTAATTCTAGAGGTCTAAGCTCGTGCCATGGCACCTCTTCTTATTCACACTGAGATCTCCTAAATAGTAACCACAAAATTCCTTCCACCCTTTAAAAAGTCACAAAATATAATTTCAAACCAATCTTGCCAACATACAGCACATGTATGATGATATACACGCATGATACACAACGGATCATTAAAGGGAGGCAAGAAACATTATATGCACAGTAAACCAAGTTAGTGGCAGATGCTTAATTTTGTCCTTTTGTACATTTTAGACTGAAATGCACTTGTGCAGCAGGCCAAGCACTGCAAGCAAGGGCTAGTAGACCTGAGGCTGCCATGCACTACAGCCAGAATCCCCCTCGCACCCGACACACCACCACTCTTCACTGCCAGCAGTGCCTCTGCTTTCTGGGGAACCAGAGATAGCTGGAGCTGTCTCATGAGGTTCAGCAAGGCCAGGTGCAAGGTCCTACACCTGGGTAGGGGCAATCCCTGGTTTCAATACAGGCTGGGGGATTGAGAGCAGCCCTGGGGAGAAGGACTTGGGGTGCCGATTGATGAGAAGATTGACATAAGCCAGCAATATGTGCTCGCAGCACAGAAGGCCAACCACGACCTGGGTGGCATCAAAAGCAGCGTGGCCAGCAGGGTGAGGGAGGGGATTCTCCCACTCTGCTCTGCTCTCGTGAGACCCCACCTGGAGTCCTGTGTCCAGTTCTGGAGTCTCCAAAATAAGAAAGATATGGAACTGTTGGAACAGGTCCAGAGGAGGCCATGAAGATGATCAGAGGGCTGGAGCACCTCTGCTATGAGGACAGACTGAGAGAGTTGGGGTTGCTCATCCTGGAGAAGGCTCTTGGGAGACCTTAGAGCAGCCTCCCAGTACCTGAAGGGGCTGCAGGAAAGCTGGGGAGGGACTTTTTACAAGAGTAAGTAGGGGCAGGATGAGGGGGATGGTTTTAAATTGGAAGGGGGGAGATTTAGATTAGACACCAGGAAGAAATTCTTCACACTAAGGGTGATGAGGCACTGGCACAGGTTGCCCAGGGAAGCTGTGGATGCCCCATCCCTGGAGGTGTTCAAGGCCAGGCTGGATGGGTCCTGAGCAACCTGGGCTGCTGGGAGGTGTCCCTGCCCACGGCACGGGTGTTGGAACGGGATGGGCTTTAATGTCCCTTCCAACCCAACCCATCCCGCGTCTGTCCCTCCCGGCCCCGGGGATACCTGTCCATCCCGCATCCGTCCCGCCCGGCCCCGGGGGTACCTGTCCATCCCCGCATCCGTCCCGCCCGGCCCCGGGGGTACCTGTCCATCCCCGCATCCGTCCCGCCCGGCCCCGGGGGTACCTGTCCATCCCCGCGTCTGTCCCGCCCGGCCCCGGGGGTACCTGTCCATCCCGTGTCTGTCCCGCCCGGCCCCGGGGGTACCTGTCCATCCCCGCGTCTGTCCCGCCCGGCCCCGGGGGTACCTGTCCCAGCGGCAGCGGGTCCAGCAGCGCGGCGGGCAGAGGCAGCGACAGCAGCAGCAGCAGCAGCAGCATCCGCGCTCGGTCTCGCCGTCCCGGCGCTGCCTCCATCTTGTGACCCGGGAATTAAAACAAAGTGAAACATCAACAAGCGGCGGGGGCGGGGCGGGGGCGGGGCGGGGGCGGGGGCGGGGGCGGGGCGGGGCCGGGGCGGGGCGGGGCCGGGGCGGGGCCGGGGCGGGGCCGGGGGCGGGGCCGGGGCCGGGGCGGGGCCGGGGGCGGGGCGGGGCCGGGGCGGGTCAGAGGGCGGGGCGGGGGGCGGGGCGTGGGCGGAGGGCGGGGCCGGGGGCGGGGGCGGGGCGGAGGAGGCAGCAAGAGCGCGCCCGGCCGCCTCCTCCTCCTCCTCCCATCTCTCCTTCCCTCCCATCTCTCCTTCCCTCCCATCTCTCCTTCCCTCCTTCTCTCCTCCCCTCCCCTCCCCGCCCGCAGCAAAGCACATTCCTCGCTAGGGCTGCGCCGCCTTGCCAGCTCCCCACAGAAACTCAGTGTTTTATCCTAGAATCACAGAATGGTTTGGGATGGAAGGGTTAAAGCCCACCCAGTTCCACACACACCCCCCCCCCTGCCCTGGGACACCTCCCACCAGCCCAGGCTGCTCAGGACCCATCCAGCCTGGCCTTGGACACCTCCAGGGACATCCACAGCATCCCTGGGCAACCTGTGCCAGTGTCTCATCATCCTCATCGTGAAGAATTCTTCCTAATGTCCAATCTAAATCTCCCCCCCTTTCAATTTAAAGCTGGTCCCCCTCATCCTATCACTACTTGCCCTCCCCAGCTCTCCTGTAGCCCCTTCAGGTACTGGGAAGCTGCTATAAGGCCTTCCCTGGGCTGAACAAGCCCAACTCTCTCCAGCCCTCCGATCATCTTTGTGGGCTCCTCTGGACTGCATCCAACAGTTCCATGTCCTTCTTATGTTGGGGATTCCAGAACTGGACACAGGACTCCAGGTGGGGGGGGTCTCAAGAGAGCAGAGCAGAAGGAATCACCTCCCTCAAACCTCTGGCCACGTTTCTTTTGAGGCAGCCCAGGATATGATAGTTTCCATTCATGAGACATTGGTATAAACAGCACAATATATAAGACACTGGAAAATGAGGCCTAAGAGAGCCATACATGGTGAAGTGTGTTTCATACATATTACATGAAAACCTCAAATATTGCATCACTAAATACATTTTTTATCAGTAGTTAGTACTACTACCTGAGAGGAGGTTGTAGTGAGGTGGATGCTGATCTCTTCTCCCAAGTAACAAGTGATAGGATGAGAGGAAATGGCCTCAGATTTTACCAGGGCAGGTTTAGACTGGATATGAAAAAAAAAACTCTTCACCAAAAGAGTGGTCAAGCATTGGAACAGGCTGTCTGGGGAAGTGGTGGAATCTCCTTCCCTGGAGGGGTTCAAAAAGCATAAAAACAGGTAGATGTGGCACTTCATGACATAGTTTGGTAGACATGATGGTGTTGGGCTGATGGTTTTACTGGATGATCTCGGAGTTCTTTTCCAACCTTAATGATTCTTTGATTCTATAAAGATGTAAAAAGCTGGAAGTCTTCAGCCTAGAGAACAGAAAATGGAAGGGAAACTTAATAGCAGCAATCAAAACCACAGAAGACTCTGGCAAAGAGAAAGGAACCAACCTGGATCTCCAAGTCTTCAGTGGACATGAAGATAAAAGTGCTTTATTTGCAGCAAGAAAGACTGCTATTATCTGTTAGCAAAGATCTTTCTAACAGTACGGGGGGCAAACATCTTAACCACCTGTAGAGGGAGGTTTTAACACAACGAGGGCAGGGCAATAAATTAGCTGTCCTGTTGGAGTATTCTGTGGTCTGATTTTATATTGTTCCATGTGTCCCACTTGGCTGATGGTGAATATAAATCATAAAGCCCACATAAACTCAGTATTTTGTATGTGGTTTGCATTCATGAGGCCATGGTATAAACATCTGGCACAAGATACAAGGCATTGGAAAATGAGTCCTAAGAGAGTCATATGTCGTGAAATATATTTCATCCATATTACGTGAAAACCTCAAATATTGCATCACTAAATACATTTATTATTTAGTATTTGGTACTGTTTTAGAGATTAGACAAAAATAAAGCTGTTAACTGCCTTCTTTGTAATTGCACAGGTCAGTAACAGAAGAAGGGAAAAACCTCTGACATCTTAATTTCCACCACCTCACTTTACAATCACCCAGCTTACTCAGTTTCTCTTAGACGTGTCCTTAAGATTTTTTTTCTCCTTTATGTTTGGTAAATGGAAATAAATAGGAGTCCCACCAGGCAGAGAACTACGTGGTAAGTCAGCTCCCCAAGAAGACATTTTGCTAAATCTCTTAAGGGACTCATAAGAGTCTTTGGGGATAAGATGGCAGCTACAGGAATGCAGCTCTTGTTGGTACTTGCAGTCATTTACATGCACGGATGGGAGGAAGTTTAAATTACCTAAATTTCTATCTATGAGTTGCACTCTGGGTGTAAATGAAAGTGGGAGTTACCTCCCAACAGGAATGGTGAATCCCAGATAAGCAAAAGCAAGCGTTCTGTGTATTAGATTAATAATTAAAATGTTTACAAAATGTACCAGAGCCATAATAATTAATGGTATTGGAGTGTATAAAAATACAGGGAAGCCAGGATTGCTGACCTGCAGGATTTATAGATTCAGCAAAATTCAGGGGGAATTCTCAGCTGATTTCAAGCAATGTAGTGTCTGACTGAAGTGGAATAGGAGATTAATGCCTGTCGCTTTTTGACTGTCTCCTTTTCCAAGTTTCCTGGTAAACCACCTATCAACTAATGCTTTTATTCCATTTTTGCTTACTTTATTCTTTCCTTTTTCTCCCAATCTTTTGCACCCCCTTTTCTTCAATCCTCTTTCTTCCTTCCTTTTTATTCTCCTGGAACTTATTTGAAACTGCAAAAATTAGGCCCCAAAAATGCTTTCAACATACTTCTGTCTTCCCCCAAATTACAAAGCTTTTATTAGTCTCACAGTCATAACTGTTATAACATAAATTGTAAAATTCCTTGCAGTAAATAACTAACTAGTGGTCTAGTTTCACAAGTGATCTCTCCTTGGGTGATTCAGAAACTACTCAGTGCTGGGGCAGGGCTTTCCCCTTTTGACTCAGACACATGCCTCCTAGGCTCCTCTAGTCTAAGGCTGAACGTGTCCTGACATTTTTAACTATTAAAACGTGTAACATTTTGAAGTACTTTGTACTGAGATTGGCTACTGCTCAAGATGCTGAGTGTGCCAGAAGGGCTCTATTTCAGTGGGTTTATGTTTACGTTGGAAGGGATGTTTCTGGCTCTTTAAACTGATCATGAAAAGCCATTTTTTTCTTCGAACCTTCATTATAGCCATGAGTTATTAAAAAGCAAAAGCCAGTATAAAGAATAAGGAAATTATTCTTTAATTTCTGTTATGACTAAAAACAGTGATGCAAATTTAGACTAAGTAAGTGGGATACTGAAGTGCAAAGTATGAGTTCTCGAAGTAGGAAGTAAATAGTTAAACTTCAGACAGCACAGGCTTGCATAAAACAGATGTACTATCTACATCCCTCTTAAAGCTTCAGAGTAATAAATGTAATGTGTGTTATAGTGCTTTGCTCTATCAAGAACTGCCTTACAGGATGGCTTAAAACCAGCCTTGAATCAATTCAGGATTGATGTACAGACTGGAAATAAACTCAGAAACCCAATACAAAGCTGCAAAATGCTTGATGATAGCACAAACAGCTTTGAAGACTTAGCATGGTATGGAGGCAGAATACAGCTTCCTGCAGTGCAGATCTTGGTCCCAGCATCCAGGACCATCACACAACGGGATAGTGATGAACAGAAAAGTGGGTAAATTCCCAGCTTGGTTATTTATAAAAGTGTTGTTATATAACACAGTGATCTGATATTACTTTTGCTGCTTTTAAAGGAGGAGATCCTGCTGTTACCAACCTACGGGCACCTACTGCCAGCTGTGATCTGCCAGCTGTGCGTTCCTGCTGCCCCCTATCCGCTTCACTGGCTTCCTGTTACTGTACGGCGAGTCAATTCATGTCACTAATCTGGCAGAAAGCAAATTCAGCAATAAAATTTATGTTGTTTTCCAACAGATTAGTGACTTGAATCGACTCGTGCGGGGAGTACCCGAGCATGGCCCAGAGAAAGCTGAAGACAGCTTGAAGTGTGGGGGCTCAGCCATGCCCTGTCTTACTGTAGCCATGGGCTGGCAAGAACAGGGCAGAGGGATGTCCTTGTCACTTTATGCAACTCACACCTCTCCTAGGGATGGGAGAACCCAGCATGGGGGGAACCAGCCCTGAACTGGGGAGTTGCTTACAGCAAGGAACTCTCCTGGGTTTCTGTACTGCCCACTCTACCCACAGCTGCCAGGGCGATACAAGAAGTAGTTACTATTACATAAAATGGAATATTTTGATTTAAGCTAAAGCAAAGTTAAGTTTCTACTAAGTAGCTGTATTTTTTGAAAGTTAAACAGAATGTCCCTCTGATAACATGGTTTCTTGATAGCATGTTGTTTTCAAATAGTGTTTTTCCAGGCACTGTTCAGAGAGAAACGATGTCTAGTGTTAAGTATAGTATGTGCTGAATGGATGTGTCTTCTTCTATAATCACTTTTGTCTGCAGTCTTTCCCTATCTAAAATACAAGGTCAGACAGACAGCTGGCTCCAAAGTTCCAATTAACAAGAGATTTGGCTGTTGTGAAGTGCACAATAATATTAAAATTAGTCCTTGGAAAGTAACAGAATATGCATAAGATTTCTGGGAAAATTTACACATATGCATGTATGTGGGAAATGTATTCATAAAAACATAGACTTGCTTGGCTGGAAAAGACCTTTGAGATCATCAAGTCCAACCGTACTTGCCCACTACTAAACCATATCCCTGAGCACTTCATCTACTCATCTTTTAAACACCTCCAGAGACTGTGACTCAACCACCTCCCTGGAGAGCTGTGCCAGTGCATGACCACCCTTTTGGTGAAGAAATTTTTCCTGACATCTAATTTGAACCTCCCTTGGTACAACCTGACGTTATTTCCTCTCATCCTATCACCTGACACTTGGGATAAGAGACCAGCACCCACCTTGCCACAACCTCCTTTCAGGCAGTTGTAGACAGTGATAAGATCTCCCCTCAGCCTCCTCTTCTCTAGGCTAAACCCCAGTTCCCTCAGCTGCTCCTCACAAGACTTGTTCTCCAGCCCTTTCACCAGTCTTGTTGCTCTTCTCTGGACAAGCTCCAGCCCCTCAATGTCCTTCTTGTAGTGAGGGGCCCAAAACTGAACACCAAAACTCGAGGTGTGGCCTCACCAGTGCCATATATTGGGGCGCAATCACCTCCCTGGTCGTGGTCCCTTTCGTGCCCAGCTCTGGACTCGTTACACGATTGATGGAAATCATTCCCTCATGTGTCCAGCCCTGAAATAAAATCATAGAATAATAGAATGACCCGAACTGGAAAGGGTCCCACAAGGATGGTGGAGTCCAACCCCTGTCCCTACACAGGACAGCCCCAACATTCGCACCGTGTGTCTGAGGGCAGTGTCCAAATCCTTCTGGAATATCGCCAGGCTTGGCGCCGTGGCTGCTTCCCTGGGGAGCCCTTCCTGCGCTCCACCACCCTCTGGGTGAAGAGCCTTTCCCTAATTCCCACCCTACCCCCTCCCCTGGCTTTCCAGAACTCGGCATCGACTCTCCGAGCGCTGTCAGCGCCGGGGCGGCGCCAGCTCGCCCTCCCGCCGCCAGAGGGCGCCAGCGGCGGCGGCCGGCGGCCATGGCGGTGCTGCTGGAGACCACGCTGGGCGACCTGGTCATCGACCTCTACACGGAGGAGCGGCCCCGCGGTACGGGCCGGGGGGCCGGGGGGGCCGGGGGGGCCGGGAACCGGGGGGCGGGGGGCCGGGGAGCCGGGGGGCCGGGAGGGCGAGCGCGGGCAGGCCCGGGACTTTTCCTCCCCTCTCCCTTCCCGGAGACTCCCCCCCCCCCCATTCCTTTTCCCGTCGGCTCCTCCCTCCCCTTTTCTTCCCGGCTTCCCCCTTCTTCCCGGAGGCTTCTTTCCTCCTTTCCCGGGCTCTCCCCTCTTCCCGACACCTCTTCCTTCCCCCCCCCCTTCCCCGCGGCTTTTCCTCCCCGAGGCACCGCCTCCCGCTCCGTGTTTCTGTAGAATCACAGGATGGTTTGGGTCACCAAGCCCACGGGTAGGGACACCTCCCACCGGGTCAGGTTGCTCCAAGCCCCATCCAGCCTGGCCTTGAAGACCTCCAGAGACGAGGCTTCTACGATTTCTCCGGGCAACCTGTTCCAGTGCCTCGCCACCCTCACAGTTAAAAATACCTAATCTAAATCTCCCCTCTTCCAGCTTAAAACCTTTAACCTTTGTCCTATCATTTCCCCCCCTGATAAAGAGTCCCTCCCCAGCTTTCCTGTAGCCCCTTGAGATATGGGAGACTGCTCTAAGGTCTCCCTGAAGCCTTCTCCACGCCGAACAAGCCCAACTCTCTCAGCCTGTCCTCATAGCAGAGGAGCTCCAGCCCTCTGATCATCTTGTGGCCTCTGGACTTGCTCTAAGAAATGCAGCCTGATCCAGTGGAAGGTATCCCTCAGATCCCTTCTGAGTCAAACCTTTCTGTGATTCTGTTATTTCTGTACAAGTAGCTGTACATAGGGTACCCTGTAACCCTAGAAGTTGACTTTAGGAACAGAGGAAATGTTACACTCTCCTTAGAGTATTTCTCGGTGTTTATGGTTTGTGCACTGATCAGTCTTAACACAGTCTGCTCCAGAAATGCTTTTCTGCATGTTGAATTGTGTGTCTCTTATACGTATTATATCTTTTATATTACTATACTGGAGGTTTTTTTAGTAAATGTTGGTATAATTTCTTACAGCTTGCCTGAATTTTCTGAAGCTCTGCAAAGTCAAGTATTACAACTATTGTCTTATTCATAATGTCCAGGTGAGTATTCTCATCTCCTGTTTTTTTTTTTTTGTTGGTTTAAATTTACAAATATGAAAGCAATATCTTATATGTTTTGCTTTGTGATAGAGGGATTTTATTATACAAACTGGTGACCCCATGGGAACTGGCCGTGGAGGGGAATCCATATTTTGGTAAGTAAAGCTTTTGTTTTATTTAATTGACAGAGAAGTTGTGCAGGGATATAGCGGTTCAAGACAGATTGTCTTAAGCTCTCTTGGGGCAGAATTACTGATTGGAAGTGAAAATCTTGATGCATAAGCTTCTTTGGTTGTCATAACTAAATATATTTTTAATTCCTATGCTGTCTTTGGCCATTAAATTGTGAAGTTACAATCAACAAGTTGTAGGTAAATGTCTGCTTATTTAAAAGTTAGCAAATGACTATAGGATGGGTTTTTGTAAGAAAAGTATCATAACTGCTCGTTAGAAGGCAAACTCATTAGCAGTTTGTTACTACTTTTGTTTTGTAACAATGTATTTAATTGAGGGGATATAGAGGTTATACTCAATTTTCTCTGTGAGTGAGAGACAAGTCCTGTTGCTCTAAAAGTTTCCTTGAGTTTGTGCATATGTTCTGTATGATTCCTTTGAAGTTTTTATTAGAAGTGCAGTTGAAATTGCAGAGCAGAACTAAATCTGCAGTGCTGGGGAACAAAATATACAGAGATAAATAACACACATATTTAGAGGCTTTCTATTTATCTTGGAAGATAAATTCGTGACATTATTACATTTTTAGAGTATGGATTAATTTATTTTTGCGGAACCTACTTACCAAAACGTGTATTTGCTTCATGCCTTAGAAAAATGTTATATGCTGTATTTAAAAACATACAAATACACCTTCCCACCCCCAAAAAAGCCTCTGTGAAATGCCTCAGAGAAGAATCTCTTGTTCCCTGTAATATGAAGTGAATGATGTAAGTGTGTAGTTCCATAAAAATTGGCACGGATGCAATGTGAATTCTGGTTTTAGTTGAATGCCAATGTAAAAATTATTAAGATATTTTGTTTACTGTTTTACAGGTTTTCTTCTATGTCGCTTTTTAAAATTCCTTTTCTTTGTAACATATTTATTTTATATATTTTCAGTCAACTGTATGGTGATCAAGCTAGATTTTTTGAGGCAGAAAAAGTGCCGAGAATTAAGCACAAGAAAAAGGGAACTGTGTCAATGGTGAACAACGGCAACGATCAGCATGGATCACAGGTCAGAAGAGTGTTGTAAGGCCTTGGTAACTAAAGTGAGAACTCCTTGGATTTATAAAAGAGCTATAACAATGACAGTGTCATCTCAATAGCATCATCTTGGAATATGGTCAAAAGACATGCAAAAAACCCACCATAGATAAGTGTTTTGCATAGTGTTCCAGGTGCCAGTTGGTATTTGATTACGGGCAAGAAAGAGAGAAAATGCTCAGATTAGTTTTATAAATTAGTTAGTTTTATAAATTTTGTTTGTTAGAATTCAGTACTCTATTTTTTTCCTTTGTTTATTAATTTCTGTTAATACTTGGATATGATTTTGCTAATGTATTCAAATGGACAGGAAAAAATCCTATAGTTAAATTGAATTGAAAAGTAAGGAAACTGGGTTTTAAAATAGTTTTAAAACTTTCTGGTTGTAACTTAATGTGAGTTTGGAACCTGAAATCATTTTCCTCTGTGCAGCTATATGAGAGTGTGTGTGATAATATAATGTAAGTTTACAGTTTTACCCCAATGCTGTTATAAGATTTTTTAAAAGCAGTGTTATTCCCTGTGCTGTTCCCTGTTGACATGCACAAAGCTTTTGCTCTAGCTATCTTTAAAGATCTAATCTCGTAGAATTATATTATTTCTGATTTAATATTTGAGACAGATTGGGACTTTTATATATTAAAATGCCTCACTTGTAATATCCATATCTTTTAATTTAAAAAAGAGGTTGGTTGTAATAATCAAAAACAATTTTAAAAACCTACAGTTTTATTCTGGCTAGAGCTTGTAATGCATGGAATTAGTTTTGCTGCTTCTCTGCATGGTATGTATAAAATTATTTGAGCAGGGTGTCTAGGAAAAAGAGATGGCATTTGTATTTACATTTAAGAATGCAGCCTGCTAACATATACACAGGCATATGGGAATGAATGCAGTTTCCAGGGACATGCTTGCAGCTTCTTCCTTGGGAAAGAAGAATTCCAGTAAGGAATTACGTGGAGTTGACTTAAAAATATAATGTAGCCAAGAGTAACCTATATCAAATACTAACCAGTCTTCACTGCTGCCTTGCTCTTTCTGTCCTCTCCCTTTCTTCAGCTGTGATGCCTGTCACATTCTGTGGTGATCTTTCTCAACAAACCTGCCTGGCAGATGATTCTCTGCCCTTCCTCTGCCAGTCTGGTTTTCTGTCAGATTAGTGAGTCAAATCATTTCACAGAAAGGTCCAATGACGAGAGCTGTGAGCTTGTGTGGAGGGAGGCTTGTGTGAGAGAGCCTCTCTTCCTCAGGCAGTGGCTGTGAGCTGCAGCTTGGCTCACTGTGCTCTCAGAGCTGATGGAAGAAGACTCATCTTCTCCTGCAGAAGTGAGAAAGAGTGTTTTTTCCCCTGCTGATTTCAATGAGAGCTGTACCTCTTCTAAAGTAAAACTCAGGCCCTGAATTTTTCTGTTTACGGTTACTGATTTTGTGTCTCCTGTTTGTAGTTCCTTATTACGACGGGGGAAAACCTGGATTACCTTGATGGTGTGCATACAGTATTTGGAGAGGTGACAGAAGGCATGGATGTATTGAAGACTATCAATGAAACCTTTGTAGATAAGGATTTTATCCCGTATCAAGATATCAGGTGTGAATGCTTTTAGCTTCTATTTTTTGAGAAATACGTTATAATTAAACAAATTAATCTTTTTTGGAAAGTAGGTTAATATAGCAATGTCAGGTGACCTGTACATAGTATCTTTTAATAGTCTTTTATTCCAGTATTATTGTTAAAATAAGCAAGTACTAAAATAAACAATTATATAAGAAAACGTGCAGTTATGTTGCCATTACAAAAGCATCGATACTGGTATTTACAAGCATACTCTATGTTTGCTGCTTTGGGATATGACTGAGAATGTAACAGCTATAACCAGTGTGGCTGTTTTCCTGTTACCTAGCTAAACAGAGCCTTATTTACATGTGACTGATGCTGGTCTTGATTTTGTTCTCTCACAAGGATAAATCATACAGTAATTTTAGATGATCCATTTGAAGATCCACCTGGCTTGTCTGTTCCTGATCGCTCACCAGAACCTACTAAGGAACAGCTAGATGTGAGTGTTAAAACTCTTGGGGAAGAGTTTTAAGAAATAATTAAATAAACGTTTCCTTTATTAGTGAGCAGCACAGACTTGGTCAAAATCAGAATTCTGTCTTTAAGACTTTGTGAAATCTGTATGCTAAAAGACCTGCACGTTTTTAGCACAGGAGGGTAAGAAATGCTTTTCTACTACACCAGCTTGAGATATGTTATGTGAAGTGCTTGTCTGTTATTTGGGGCTATTGCTGTGTTTAATAAAATACAGCTGCTTAATCTTTCAAGAAAAGGAAAAAAGGGTGACTTGGGTGCTGAATTAAGTTGGAAGGCCGTATTTTAGATTTCTAATTACCGTGCAGTTAAGCAAACAATTCAGAATATTCAACTTTGGCTGTACTGTTTTTTTGTATGCTCTGGTAGAAGACAAAATCTAACTAACATTTATTAATATTAAAGTGCTTACTGCTGTTTTCCTTTAAAATATGAATTAGTGTGTGTTTTAGTGATCATTCTTTGAGTTATGTCTGCAAGCATGCATACTGTTGTATATTTATTCAAGCAGAGGGAACTTGCTAAAAATGTAATTATTCACAACTTATAGCATGCAGTTATGAAAGCTGCTATCTGAGATTATTTTGTTGTATGGAAACAGTTGTTTCAATCAGTGAATAAATTTACTTGAGATAATATTATTTTTAAGCTTAATAGATGTAATTACAGGATTGGAATTAGACATCCATACTATGTCTGCACTGTGGTTAATATCTCTTGTACCTTTAGGTATAAGGAGTTTAATCTCTACTGCCAACTGCGTAGAGATTTGAAAGCTTATACTTTTTCTTCCTCATAGCCTATCTGAAGATACACCCTTGGGTCTAGAAATGTCTGTAAGAAGGGCAGCATTGTAGAGATGCTGATGAGGAGAAAAAATAAAACCTCCAATCCTGCCCAGATATAGATACGTAAAAATAAAATTCTTGTTGTGATATACTACATTTAATGTTTGCTCTTATTAGGCAGCACAGATATTTGCAGTGGTCCTTATCTTAATTTCTGGTAGGAGCTTTCTACATTAGGAACGAGTTGATGCTTGTCATGTTGATAGTTGATGAGATGTTGAGTATGAAGTGGGATTATTGAAGAATTTAGAATATCTGACTGAATATGTTTCAAATTTGGCCATAGTTCATGCTTGAGATGCATGGGAATAACATATTTGTTCTTTTTTAATTAATCTAAGTGGGAAGAACAGAACGAAAGCTCAGTTCTGTAGCAATACAGTGATTAAAAATTTTTTATGTCTTGTAGGGGGAGGGGTGAGGTCATCCAAGTAATATTTGGAAAGTGAGAAAGAATTTTTGGCCATGGCTTGATAATAAGTACCTTTTTCCTTCATTCTTCAGAGTGGCAGAATAGGAGCAGATGAAGAAATCGATGATTTGAAAGGACGGTCTGCAGATGAAATAGAAGAATTTCAGGCAGAAAAAGAAGCAAAAACTCGTGCCATTCTCTTGGAAATGGTGAACCTCTTTCTATATTTACCTTTAAGATGTTATTCCTCTTCGTGTGCACGTGTTTTATTAAGTCTAGGAGGATGCGTACTACTTCTCTTGCAGTTGCTTATCTGATGATGATGCAGTCTCTCAGAATCTGTACTATTAAATGTTTGTGGTACAAGGAGAGGGGTTGAGCATGAGCACTGGAGGTGGTTTGCTGATAAACCCCGTGATATGTCATTTTCAAAACAAGGATTAAAAGTGGAGGCTTTATAAAAACTTGCCAGAAATGCATCTAATTAAAAAAACATAACACACATAATATGCTGCTGAATGTCTTTGATCCTGGGAAAGTTTTAGCATGTGTGGGAGAGAGCTGAGCTAGTTTAAGATAGTATCTTCCCAGTGCATAGAGTGGCATTGAGATTGCATTGTTCATGTATGTAATACCTGTCTTCCTTCTGTAGGATTAGTTGAATTTAACATCAGTTAACTTTATGGTCTTCCTGCTGAGATGTAATGTTTGCTAACTGCTGGCGGTTATAAACTCCATATAGTAACAAAAATTGTGAATAGGCTTTGAAGCCTTTTTTTAAAAATAAGGAAAAAAGAAAAAAAAAAAGCACCTGTTCAAGAATGGATGAATCCATTGCACTTGTTGACAGCTACCAAATTCAAAACTATGACAAAATTTGCAGCAGAAACTAATACTAAGGTGAACCCAGAGGTGGCTGCAGTGTTGCAGGTCTGCAGATGCTTGCTGCTGTTTTGGGGCTAATGATCTGCCTTCCAGATAAAACTCAGAAGGCCAAGTGGGCTGTGTGAGCCAATGCGGTAATTTTCAGTGAGTATTGGTGGATACTGTGCAATAGGGAGCTCTGTTAGTTTATCATCCCTTCAATTTATATAACTGTGCTGCTAATTTCACTGCTTTGGAAAACCCCAACTGTTAGTTCCACTGTTGTCTTCTTGAAACAGAAAACTTCTGAGTGTGTCATGTGGTTAAACTCCCTTTGTGTTCTCTTTTGTGGAATCTACTTCCTACTTGTGTTATTTTGCTTCTTTCTGCTATCAAACTAATGTGCATTACCTTTATGTTAGCATATTAATTAAAAGATAGAGATAAATTGTGTAAATATCAGTAAGTCTTTTGTTCAGGTTTTAAAAAGAAGTGCTACAGTTCAACAGAAGGTGGTGTGTGTAATTGCATTTTCCTCTGTAACTTAATTTCCTATGAAGCTGTCTTAAATTTAAGCTTGTCTTGACTGTTGCCAGATTTCAAGGAAAGATGAGTTTAGCTTAGGTACAGATAGAGACTAAGGAATGGATCAAGTCCATTTTTATTTTTATAGCAGAGTATTTTTATTTTTATAACTTTTATAATTTTATTTTTATAACTTTCACTTCCTAAACTGTGTATTTAGTATAATACGAACAGGGATAGCAAGGTGGAAAATATTTGTGACTTCCATGAAGTCCCAGTGGTGGAATTGCAAACTAATAATAATTTCCAAGTGCTATGAAGAATGCTTTTTGTTGTGACACTGAGTAGGAAAACTATTTTATTGATTTTTAATTTTGTGATGGGAATGTGTCTGAGAACATCCTGAAGATGTGTTACCAGAGTGTTTGTGGCAATAAAATGTAGAGAGCTTTAGGCAGAAGTGATGAGTGTGTTTTTCTGCGTGCCACAGGTGGGAGACTTACCAGATGCAGATATTAAACCACCAGAAAATGTGCTGTTTGTTTGTAAACTGAATCCTGTGACCACAGATGAAGACCTAGAGATAATATTTTCACGATTTGGTCCCATTAAAAGGTAATTATTGTGAAACAAAAAAGCCTTCTTTGTTGGAACCGAACTTGATTCTCCACAGTCTGTTTAGGTTTGGATATTAAGTAGTTGTCTGCTGTGTCTGCATGTGTTTGGGTAGAGACCACAACAGCAGTGGTACCAGGTCAGATCTAGCTGGGTGAGTGTCCTGTCCCAGCAGTGGTTTTAAGTGAAAGCCTAGGAAAGTGTAAGAGCAGGGAAAGCGCGTGGTGATACCCTCCCCACCCCCTGTCCTCTCTCTCCTTTCAGCATTTTTCGTCTCAGATGAGCTAAGTGGAGTCTCTGGGTTTTCCTTTTCCATGGAAATATGTATGGTTTGGGATAAAGTGACAAACTGCAGTTTTTTCAGATTTTGTTTTTACCACCTTTAACAGTTTAATATCATCAACAAACTCCACTGGTGACTTCTTTCCTTTCTCAGTGAGAAATGATTATTTACTCTTACTGGTCTTTTATATGTTTATCGATGGAAAGATGTTTCTTACACCATTGCTGCTTAGCTTCTCCAAAGCCTTTGGTGCAGCAGTTTATTGGAATTACCGGAGGAATTTCAAAAGACTGCATTACATAGATCATAATCACACATAAGTGTGTGGACTCTTCACTTAGGTTTACTCAAACATCCTCTTCATTCGGATTCACGTTAACTCTGTTCTGCATTCAGTTTCTACCATCTTGTGCAGTACTGACATCCAGGCCTGCAGGCTCCTGGATCCTTCACTGGACTGTGTGTGTCTGCGTGAGTGAAACTGGCCATGTGTTTGCCACACTTACAACTCCAGCGTGATTTATGAATATCCTATGGGTTTCTTATACCTTTTTTTTCCCCTCTCTATGAGTTTGTCCAGTACTTCTGCAGTTCTGCTGTTTTCTCTGAATAATCCGTGAAGGAGCGTTCTAGAAGACTGTTCTACCTTCTTCCTTACTGATGGCTGCTGCAAAGAATTCATATGACTTGTCTGAATAGCCTTGTCTTTCATAGAATTGTAGAATTGTAGAATCATCTGGTTGGAAAAGGCCTTTGAGATCATCAAGACCAACCACCTGTCCACTACTAAACCATGTCCCAGAAACCCATCAACCTGTCTTTTAAACACCTCCAGGGATGGTGACTCAACCACCCCCCTGGGCAGCTGTTCCAGTGCCTGACCACCCTTTCAGAGAAGAAAGTTTTCCTAATATTCAGTTGAAACCTGCCCTGGTGCAACTTATGGCCAATTCCTCTTGTCCTATCACCTGTCACTTGTGAGAAGAGACCAGCACCCACCTCAATGCAACCTCCTTTTGAGGCAGTTGTAGACAGTGATAAGGTCTCCCCTCAGCCTCCTCTTCTCCAGGCTAAACAACCCCAGTTCCCTCAGGTGCTCCTTGTAACACTTGTTCTCCAGCCCCTTCACCAGCCCTTCCCCCCTTCCTCCATTTTTTTTGTATCATCTTCTAGATTGTATATCCTCAGGCTTTTTATTTTTGCACAGTGAACTGCCTGATAAGATGGTTGCTAATGAAGCACTTGCTAAAAAGAGAAAGTTTGTCACGTGATATCTGTTTAAATTTCCTTAAAATGACTGAGAAAAGAGAGTGTGAAATTTCTTGTCTTGTGTTAGTGAAATGCAAATAATTACAAACAAGCAGTTGTGCTGGAGAACAGATCTTGTTTCATTAATCAGAAATTCATCCCTAGTTCTTCACTTCATGTTAACCACTTGTGAGTTAAATGCAATAATTACTCCCAAGTATTGCCATGTGCATTTTTTTCTGCACAGACACCCCCACATCAGTAGGGGTCTCAGTTAAGTGTTCTGATACCCTCTAAGTTGTTTTGTTTTGTTTTTTTTTTTAAGCCCAACTGCTATTTTTACCTTTTAAGCAGTGCTTGCCTATCCTTTGTTTCTTGCTCCGACACCACTGACATTTTAATTTCATATCCATTTTTCAGCTGTGAAGTGATTCGAGACTGGAAGACTGGTGAATCTCTTTGTTATGCTTTCATTGAGTTTGAAAAGGTATGTTATTTAGATATACTGTAAGTGGATTCTGCTTATAAAAAGTTCACTTTCAGCTAACTTCCATTAAGGAAAAACACTGAAATGTTCAAGGGTGGAGTAGCTAATATTTTCTTTTTTACTGACTTAGTTATTGAAGTTGTAGGTCCTAAACTAGACAAGCCTTTAAGTGGTTCTTCTATTCAACCAAGCAATACAAACATGTTCTTAGGTTTTCTTGAAACCAGTGGGAGATGAGCGAGTCTTTTTTCCCAGTACACATTAAGACTTTGAAGAGTTAAAGAAGGGAAGGCTTGGAGAAAAATGAGGCAAGCTGCATGAAGAGAGAAGGGTGTGTGAGAAGAGGGAGATCTGTATACACGTTAGTGTCCTGTACTGGGCTTGTAGATGATGCTCTCTTTATAAACACCATGCTCTTACTGTGAGATTGATAGTAAAAGTTCTCTTGATGGTGTGGTTTTTTTGTTTGTATCTGCTAAGATCTGATCTGTGAGGGAAACTAGAAAACCCTGGAAAAGTGTTCTCACTTCTCTTTAGCCTACACATGTACTTATAATTGATCTTTTATTATATAATTTGTTGTCCTTTTTTAGCTTGTTTTTTTCTGAATGTATTATGTGTGCCAAACGTGTCTGGATTGGTATGTGTTTAAAATAGAGAAATGAACCAAAGAAAAGCGATCTGAAATCTTTACATTTGGACAAAGCATAACTTTTCTTTTGAAATGGCACAATGCAAGGACAGCTGTGCTTTAGGTAGCTGTAGAAAAAATGCAGGCCATTAAGCAGTTGAATTTGTGTTTGAGCTCTCCTCCTAAGTAATCATGACTCAATATTCTGGGAACATTATTATCAGGAGGAAGATTGTGAGAAAGCCTACTTCAAAATGGACAACGTGCTGATAGATGACAGACGGATACATGTGGATTTTAGCCAGTCTGTTGCAAAGATTAAGTGGAAGGGAAAAGGTAGGTTCACTTGTGATTCTTTGACTCTAATGAGCCATGGCTTCTAAACTGTGTTATATAAAGAGAAGGAGTTGTTATGAGCTTAAATAATCTCATCTTCAGGGATATAATTTTTCCTGGTACTGTAGTAAGTAGAGCATCACATCTCTAGCTCTTGTTCCATGTGAAAGAATAGAAGGGTTTACTACTGTTACATTAACCTTGCATTGCTTTGGGTTGTCTTTTTACCAGAGGTGGTTTTGCAGGTAAACTGTTTATTCTTCTGAAGTGTTAAAAGTGATAGGTTTTGATGCTGCTTATTAGCAAAATAATACAGCATGACATTGTTACTTTCTAGTTTCTTTAGTCAAGGTATGACAGTTAGGTGTATACAAGAAAAAGAATTCAGACCAGGGATTTCCCTCCTTCACCTTCTGTAAGTCACGCATATTGCATACCAGGATGTAGGTTATAAAACCTAATTTCAGCAGTTTGGGGGTGTTTTGGGAGATGAAATGAAGGTGCAGGAGGTGGAAACAGTGGTTATTTGGTTGTTGAGGGCATGAAGAGAACACTGGACTTGGAGACATGGCTGTGCATTGCAGTGGTGATATTCTTGTGTGTCTTTGCCTGAAAATGCAGTCAGCCTTCAGTTGTTAGCATGCAGTTTCTCTAGGCTGGGGACTAGTGATGGACACCGAGGTGCAAGAACTTGTCCTGCACAGGGGTGACTTTGTAATCTATGTCGTGCTGTGCAGTGCATCCAGCACTAACTGACTGCACAAAAAGTTTTACTTTATCTGGATAAATCAGGTCTAAATTGTCTTAAATATTGGGAAGCTAATTATTTTGTCATCTTATTGTGCTTATATGGTACCCGAAAAGTGACCTACAGGAAATTATTGTCCTTCCACCTTCAGTAGCCGTTCCTGACCTAGCCAGTTGATGTGGCAGTTTTAAGGATGACCATGGGATGGCAGCACGTGCCTGTAGAATAGTTTATTGATCTGTAAGCAGGTACTTTTCAAGTGAATGCATGGAAAATGTAATCTGTCTTGCCCCTCTATAAAAGAAGACATGACAGTTTTTATTTATAGTTTTCTATTTGAATTCCTAAGCTGTAGCTGTCTCAGAAGTTTCTCTTTGTGCAGACTAGAGCAAAATGTCATTTAATAATGAGAATAGGCTGCAGGCTTTCATGGTAATAGAATTTTAAGTAGTGTGCTATAGGTCCTGTAATCAGAGAGAGACTACTTGCTAAATCCTGCTTTGTGATCTTGTTCATGCATTGTCTCTGCTACACAAGAGTAAGAAGAAAGCCATATGGTGTTTGATGGGATCTGCAAGCAAGAGAGGGCCAGAAAATCACTTGTCCTACTCTCTCCTGCTTTGTTGCCCATATGTCAGTGTTGCTTCTGGAACTGTATCCTGCTATGAATCTCCTGTATGGTTACGAAGAGCCTTTAAATTCATAAGCAAAACTTAGTGATAGATGTGGATCTTGTTTTTGTTGGAGTGACTTGTGTGTATTTTTCTGTGGACAGGTGGGCAGTATTCAAAGGATGATTTCAAAGAGTATGAAAAGGAACGGGACAAACCTTCAAAATTTGCTCTGAAGGAGAAGGTAAAAACAAAACAAGAGTATCCTTTTCTGGTGAAAGTTATTTCTCGCAGTAAGTACAGTTTGTGAAAACAGCCTGGAAAAGACTTCTTATTCTTAAAGCTTGCCAAATGGGTGTTTTGCTGCTGCTTCATATAAACATTTCGTGTTTCAGATGGAATGAAGTGTTTTACATTTTTCATTTGATGGTTTTGATGAATTTAGTCAAATCAGAATGTGCCATTTCACTTCCATGTTTTGTGCAGATATTCCCAGTCCAGAGCCCTGGAATGATGTGTGGCGTAACAGAGTTTTAAGTTGTTGGTTTTTTTAAGTTGTTGGTTTTTTTAAGTTGTTGGTTTTTTAGTTTTAAGGGACCTGCTGCATCCAAAATGAGACTGTAGTAGTAACTGAATCATGCTCTGTGATTCCATGTCAGTTGTGGTGAGCATGACAGAAGGAGATCATAGGTTGTTCAGATATCCAAAGGTAGAAAAGAAAGGAGATTGAGACCTGGCTATAGTCTTTGACAGGACAGAGTTCACTCATTTTAGCACAGCTGATTTTTGCAACGTGTACATTCCTGTTCTGACTGAAATACAAAAGTCTTGGTAGATCCTGCTCTGGTAAACAGGGGTTTGTTTGCTTTTGTGAGGCTTTATGTTCTGCTCTTTATTGATATTAAGTAATAGATCTGTCCTTAACCAACACCATCAGTGTCAAGTATGACCTTGTGCTGGATGATGATATAGAAGAGTCTCAAACAAGTCAGTCACACTTGGCTAAAAAACAAAAAAAGAAGAAGCATCACCACTCTGAAGATGAAGAAGATGACAAGAGGACCAAAAAATCTAAGGTATTATCATCCTTGTGCATTGACTTTATACCCGTTTATTGTTCTTCCAATAAGAGAAGCTAGGAAAATGAAAGTCTGATATTGAACTGAGGACATGGTGTGCAAAGTCCTGTAAAATACAGCAGCTGTAAATGTGCAGAAGGCTGATGTTAGCATCTGATTATGAAAGAGGCTTTCCAAATCTTCCTGGACTTTTGAAGCTTGGCATGTCTGAATGGCTTTTTGCTAAAACATCCTGAAGAGGCAGTGTAGCCTCTCATGAAGTAGGAAATCTTCAGCACTTTGAACCTGTCGTTCACATATTCCCTATCATAAACTAGTAGTAAATCATATTTCATGAATGCAAACTATTTCTCCTTTTCTTGCTGGACCAGCATGTGTTGGCCTTTTCCCACATGGAGTCAGAAACACAGTCTCTTTGTAAGGTCGTTTTTTTTTTTATTATTTTAATTTTTCTTTAACTGTTTTGGAAGTGTTTTTGTAAAATCTGTATGCAGGTTTGCTTGGGTCAGTATTGTGCAAGCATACAGTGCTCTAAGACTCACCCTGTGGAGGGAAATCATCAGAAGACAGTAGTTCTGTCATCCATTAGTTCCACTGTAGCCTGTCAGGTCAGCAGTCTCATGTTTATGTGAACTTGGGATGGCCAAGATGTTGATGTTTCATGGAAACAACATCTGCAATGGTAAAGTGGAGGGTTAATCACCACTGAAGCGTGAGCACTGGGGAGAATTGGGCTAAGCTGAAAAAAACCCAAGACAAACCCCAGTATTTTAACGCTGCAACATTTATGAGAGACAACAAAGCTGTCTTCTATCAATTCTGCAGAAAGTGATAAGGTTCCAGCCATAGTAAATAAAGCCATTGCCCTGGCATGTGTTTTGAATGATGCTCTTAAGTTCTGTGTTACAGAAAGCAGACATGATTCGCTTGTTCTGTTGCATCACTTTTTGCTGTGATGCTAAAAATAACTTTTCTCATGAACATTAGCAATTAGAATTTTTCAGTGCCCCAGTAAACCCTGTTGCTCATTTGTGGTACAAGTCATTTTGTCACTGTTTGTTTACTAATTCAGTTGGGATCCTTTGGGTGGAGGGGATGGACCTTCTCAGATAATTAAAGTCTCGATCAAAGCATATGTGTACAAGAAGTCTGAACTTAAATTGATTTAGACTTCCTCATATCTTTTTGGCTGATTGACATTGTCGCTTTATCATTCTTGATACAGGTATTTCTGGAAGTAGTCTTTGTTCAGAAATTACACATGTGGAACTGGCTGGTCATAAGTTATTAGCAGAGAACAGTTTAAAGTCATTCAGGTGTCTTCCCCCCCTGCAGGTGGTGCAGGTCCTGGCAGCAATAGGCCATTAGCCTCTGAACATCATGGCTGTTATAAGGGAGACACATTAGCAGTGGATTTCATAGCTGAGGGATTCCTGGTGCTAATTCCAGGTTCTGGAAAGTAGTATTTTCTAATGCTTGGCTTTGTGATCTCTGCTGTGTCCCTGTATACCTTTCTGTGATTTAGTCACCTGCTCCTATTGTGAGTTTTCCCTGTAGTCTGCTGTTCTGGTATGTTCTTTCCCACTGCTTTCCTCTCTGTTGCTCACCTGTGCCTGTTTCAGTGTAAATAACTTATCTTTCTTATGATACCCAAAATCACAGCTGGAGACTTACTTCTATTCTCTGATGGCAAGCAACATAGTTCCCTCTTGGAGCTGTGAAAATGAATTGATGGGAAGAATCTCTGTGTCTCTACTTGATTATTCTTGTTAGTGTCCCTGAATAGTGTGTACATACTGAGCAGTGCATGCTCGGTCTGATTTAGAGATGCAGTAAGTGTCTTGGCCATGACCCTTTCCAGATGAAATCTGCAGGCAGCTTAGCTGACAAATCCTGTTCACAACATAAGTAATAATTATATTTTTATGTTTATAATCTGAGCATAATCTGGGGAACAAGAACAGGGGAAGGAGGCATATTCTTGGGCCAGAGTATGCTCAGTGGCATACTGAGACCAGCATAAAGCGTAACAGGGTGGAAACTTTTTTGATGAATGGTAGCATTTTTAATATAGACAAACAAAACTTTTTCCCTTAACCCTATTTTGGAAATATTAGAATATATTTGAGGTAAGAACTTTGAAACAAGACAACAGACCTTCCACAGCTAATTGGCCAGACCACAGTATAGCCATGCTTCATGCATAAATTTCTACCCTGAGCATGCCTAGTGTAGGAGAGATTTAAATTCTGCAGAGAACAGGGTCTTACAATGGGAAGTTCTGGCAAGTGAAACTGCAGTTCATGCTACCAGCTCCAGCTATGACTGAAGGGATTTTATTTTCCAAATAGTTTCCATTATACTGAGTTGTTTTTAAGTTCTCTTGCTAGTTCTTTTTTTCTTTAGTGTATTTTGACTAATCCTTTTCTTGGTCTGACACCCATTTCCTTCAGCCTCTGTGTTGATGTTTTAAGAATATATTTTTGATTCTTGTGCTGTTTGACTTGATTCCAGAGGGCAGAAGAGGTAGAGTTTGTGGCTTGCTTTTAGTAGGCAACAGGATGTGGGTCTGTAGCAGGAGACTGCACTACCATGTGGGTTTGTGAGTAGGATTTGGTAGAGGTTTTTTGAATGCAGGTCGTGCTTCTTGAGATAGGTGTAATGATTGTGTTCACTGTCCAGTTTACTCTTGTCTTTTTTGTTCTTTGGATTTTTTAATATATTTTTTTAAGATAGTTGGTTCAGTGGAGGAGTATAGCCTGTCCAGTGGGGTTTTGTGAGACATAGGGGCTTCCTGACTTCCATGTTTCTCTAATGCCTGTTTTTGGCAAAGATACTGATTTTTTTTTTTTCTGGTTTCAGTTTCCTGCTATTAAAGCTTATTGAGCACTGTTCTCTATATTCAGGGTCAGGTTTGATCAAAGTCTGCCTTCTGGAAAGGCTGTCTTTGTTTGCTTCTTTTAACCTTTAGTGTGCTTAATGCACATAGAGGTGGCGTATCTTGTTCTGCTTTTGTGGTCATGGTATTTCTTGCTGATTTACCTGCAGGTGTGGTTTGGCAAGTTACTGCTTTAGGCAAAGTCAGCCATGAGCTTCCAGAGAAGTATCTTTCCCTCCTTTGGTATTTCCTTCCTCATGTGTGTTCACCAGCACAGTGCTGGTTTAAGAACTTGGGTGTTCATCACTTACTCATGTACTGATAAGAGGCTGTGATCATGGATTGAGAAATCTGGACTTCAGCAGTAAGACAGAGCCTGTTTTTAAGTAGAAATCCTTTTCCTTCTCTTCCAATGGGAAACCAGCATGTTTCTGACCTGAATAAGGCATACCAAATTTGATTGCAAAATACTCTTATTTTTAGTAACTTGAGAGTGTCTTTTCTGTTCCAAAAGACTTCAAAAAGGTAAAATCTTACATAAGGGGAAACCAGTTTTGGGGGGAACTAAGATGCAATTAATTCTGCTAATTCAAATTACTACCTGTTTTTCTTTACACTGTGATCACATGAACTACTGTGACAGCTTTTTTGTGGCACTTTCAGACTTTCCCTGCACACCTGTACCCTAAATGCTTCTGTGAAGGTCATTGTGCTTAGGTGGCTCCATGCTCATATGACTGTTTTTTCAATCCTTTCAGCAAGTTTGCTCTTTTCATGACATTCAATGCAGGATATTTTTCTTCATTTCAAAATCTTTGCTAACCTTTTCCTTGGCCTGACTTGGCCAGAACCCTTTTATCTCCAGTGCTTTTCTTGTTCTGCTTTTCTCCTGTTTCTGCTTGTGCTGAGAGGAAACTTTAGGAACAAACCAGCTGGAAGGCAGCAGTGCACCAAGCCCACTATCTGTTTTTCTGGCAAATATTTTTGTCCTCTTCCTCTCTACTCCACCACCAGGCTGTCCATCTTCTGAAGTTTACTCAGGCCCTGCCACACAGGGGCTTGAAACCTGGTGTCTTGTTCAAACACAGATGGAGGGAGACTGAGGCTTTTGGGCACAAGACTCTTACGGCTGTGCATCATTCTAAAGATGAAGGGACAAACCTTGTATAAATAGCTGGAATCACCACTCCATTTTGATAGATTCAGATTTAAAAATCTGTGCTGAGTTTGACAGCAAAGATGTGCAATAAGCCTTTGGCCACCAGCAAGATTACTGTATGCGTCAGTAGCAGAAAGTTTTTGTTATCTAGATAAAAATCAAATCTGTGATTATTGATGTGTGTGTTGGTCCTGGGGTTTTGTGTTGCTTATTTTAACTCTAGTATTTCAGCATTATTCTACATAATTCTAGAGGTGGTGTTTGCTCTGGGAGTTTGGGGAACCATCCTGATCACTGCCTTTCTGGATAAAAGCTCTGCTTCGAGCAGATGTTTTTTCACTGTTGTTTTAAATAAATGAAGTTTGCTTGTTTGTACGTGCAGTATAGGTTTTAGCCACACAGCTGTGAATGCTACTGTCATGAGTACATATTTAGAAAAATGAAAATTGTAATGGAAATTAAAAAATACTGTGTAATTTAATGCAAACGTTTTTCAGAGTTCGTAATGATCTGTGTTTAATAGTAGAGTTATTAAAATCCCATAAAATGGTGTCTGTGTAACAGAGGATAGAGCGATGCTAAACTTTCAAGTGATCGTACCTTCAAACCAGAAGGGCCAACCACCTAATTAAAAGCCAGCTTGGATGTATCTTTCTGCAGGATTTTTTTTGTCTGTAACTGCAGATCTGTGCAATTCCTTTAACAGGATTCTGATCGAAAACACGAAGGAGAACGCTGTAGAGAGAAGATAAAGAGTGAGAAGAAAGACAGACATCGAAGTCGCAGCCGATCTCAAGAGAGAGACTACACTTCCAGCAAGCAAAGAGACAAATACAAAGATGACTTCCGAATGAGAGACTGGGATAAAAAAGGAGACAGAAGCAGAAGTCCTAAGAAATCAAAAGACAAAGAGAGGTCTAAGTACAGATGAAGGACAAGGAAAAGAGGGAGGGATATTAAGATGTGTTTTCTTCCAGCATTTCCAGCTTTCTCTCAAATGGATATGCAGTTACTGGGTGAAAGCAGTTGCCTTCTGTTGGCAGCTTGGCCTCACAATTCTGTGAATGCCCAGTGTGTGTCACTCAGAGTAGGCCTTGATTCCAGAAAGGTTGCTTCAATAAAGTATTTCTTTATTTATATATTGGTTTGAGCCTCCAATAAGGACTGTTGTCTAAAGTTTATTTGAAACATAAGGGTGCACTAACAAGTGAACTGCCCTTCTTCACTTCACTGTGAAGAGGTTTGCAGGATGTACCTCCTTTCTCCAAAGAGATTGTATTTATCTTTCAGCACTTTCAGATGCTGCAGTAGTGAGTGTGATAGGAGACCTGGGGAGAGGGAAGTGTGCTCTGCAAACTCCTTCCAGACAGTGAGCAGATACCGTTCATATACAAATACTCAAAACTCTATTTCCTTCCTTTAAAATTAAGTGCTTCTGGTTGGCTTAAGTCCTTCCACCACTGTTTGCTGGCAGCAATGGTTAAAGGCACTGAAGTACATCTGTGCTGCTTGCAAAGGTGATGGAGGTTCTGCACAGTACTAAATCAATAGCACTTACTTGCTCACTTATTCACACAGGTAAGCTGGCACGTGGCATTGCTGGAGGATGCAATTCCCTTGAGCCCGTCTCGCCTTTGCAGGGTGAGGGAGATCCAGTGCAGTGCTATCAGGCACATTATGTCGGGTGGGTTAAAAAGAAGAAACTAGTCATGAGCAGAATAAACAGAAAAACAGGGTTTGTAACTTGCATTGTATTTGCCAAAGCCTAGATGGGATTAATTTTCAGGTTTTGTGGCAGAAGTAGGTCAGTTAATAATTCCA
Source organism: Tapera naevia (assembly GCA_033556795.1). Classification (NCBI taxonomy): domain Eukaryota; kingdom Metazoa; phylum Chordata; class Aves; order Cuculiformes; family Neomorphidae; genus Tapera; species Tapera naevia. The sequence goes on along the minus strand of JAUMJJ010000054.1, from coordinate 2,589,961 downwards.
TCTACAGAGGAACGCAGGTGATGTCAGAGTCTGGGTCCCAGTGGAAGCTGGCAGGCTCAGAAATGTCTGGCTTGCTCTGATCAACAAGATCTTGCCACGTAACCAGTGTTAGCCAGCATGCATGCATTTTGGGAACGTGTATGTCCTCTTTTCTCCAGAGGAGGAGAGCTCTCTCATTGTTATGAGGGGAGAGGAAACATGGAGCACAGTATTTTTCTTTTCTTCCCTTCCACAGAATGTGTGGTGGCTCGGACGCAGCCTCCTTTGGTGAATAAATTTAACATTTTTTTTTTGTTCTTGTAGTTTTTCTGTCATATTTGCTCTAGTGCCTGGCTGTAAGATGCAATAAGATTTTATAGGTTGATCCCTCTCACTGGAATGCGATCTGCAGGACAAAGACTAAAATTCAAGGCAGCCAAGAAGAGTCACTGCAAATTACTGTGCCCTGGAGGGCGAGTAACCGTGCCTGGCTAAGTGTGTTTGAGTGAGCTGTGTGCAGAAAGTGAACTTCTGATTAAGATGCTTCTGTGGGAAGGTTGGTTCTAACAAAAGCAGCTGTTTACCCCATGGCAGACAATTCTGTCTTAAGTGGGCCAGGCCAGATGCTGGGAATATCCAGACTCAAGCTGAGCACGGATGGTGAGGGTGTTGTGTACAGGAATGCACTTTCCGGCGGCTTCTACCGTGTCTTTGGTTTGTTAAAGTGTGGTTGGCCAAGAAGCTGCTGAATCTCTCCTTTCCAATTTTCTTCTTCAAAGCATAGAACTAGAAATTCAGTGTTTCAATAACTGTCATCTGACAAAAATGTTTCTAAGCCACTGGGGGCTCACAACGTCCTTGCAGAGTCTGAACAAGAGTGTAGGTCCCGCTGCCCAAGAGGAGAAATAAAGAGGAAGCCTGCTCTTGGGAGTCTGTCTGGGGGCTTAGGGCTGAGGGCTGCTCACTGTTCCCATCAAGAAAGTTTCTACCTTTGGAATTCTTCTTACACCCAGACTTAAAAGCTGTACTTGATCAGGATATCATGCATGTGGGGTAGTGCTGCTGAGGCAGTAGGGTGTTCTCGAGCTCTTCCTGCTTGTAGCCTGCTTTGTTAAAGAAGCAAGGTTTGTGCTGTCATACTGTCCTCAGTTCTTCTTTTCCATGGCACGTTTTTAACGTGCAAAAGAAATTTGACCAAATATGAAAAGTGCTTTAGCATCTCTTGCTTCTTTTAGGAAATGACACTCACAGAAGGAGGAAAAACCTCCATTCTGAGAAACAGCTGAGTTCCTGCTGAGCAACAGAGGTCCACTTATACAAGAGATGCTAAAGTGGTTCAACAGCATGAAGAGTTCCAGCAGAGATTCCCAGGCTTCAGCTAGTCCCCAGTCACCTGTGGGACCTACAGAACTTGATGTTTAAAACCAAACACCCTCTTTCAGGTGAATGTTCCCGCTTCTAAGCAGCAGAAATGGCTTTTTTTTTTTTTCTCAGACCAGGTAAATGCTGAAGAGCTGAACGTTTGTATGAGTTGTGTATGGAAGTAAATAGTCCATTTTCATAGGTGGCCAAAGAACTCAGAATAAAGGGTTGAAAAATAATTCATCCAAAAGGTTTCAAGTCTCTGATTTTCAATATACTTCAAGAAATGTATACAATATCTTCAGATGGCTGAAATGACCTGTTTATATTTTAAAGCTCAAGTTTTCAAATGTGGTTGTTCAAAAATTAGGTGTCAGCATAACAGCTTCTTATATATATAGGTAAATACTTGATTTCAGGTACTGCTAAATAACACAACCTCTGGGCTGCTTTGCTAACAGTGTGGAGGGATTGCAGTTTGTCTGCTGAGCGCTCTGAGTTAGGTTACTGCTGTGGTCATGGGAAGTTGTGGTTGTGTACATGTTGTTCTCCTGGAAATGACACGAATGAGCTGCGTGGTCAGCTTAAACCACAAACATTTCCAGCTGTTCCTGTCCTGCCAGAGGTGTTGGAGCAGACAGGATGTTTTATTATCTGGGAGCTGAAGAGTTGGCTTGTTTTATTCTAACAAGAGTTCACGCTTCCCTATCCTCATTTCCTTTTCGTCAATACTATCTCCAACCTCAGTTTCAGTATTGACCTTTAATGCTTGTGGTAGTTAAATAAACCAAAACAGAACAAAAAAACCCTGCCTTTCTCTGTAATGTTGAGAATAACATTGAGAGTGTCATAGCAGAACCATCAGCGTCTTCACTTCGACTTGGCCAAGGCTTGTTTGAAGGGGAAGTGCTTTAGGTTCTCTATTCAGAGTCTGAAGGTTTGAAAATCAGCTCCTTATAGTTTTCTGTTGGATTCCCTTCTCTGTAACAATTGAAGAATCGAATCTAGACCCTGTGTGCTGTTGTAGACCATGAACAAGAGGAAGTTAGAGACTCATTTTTGTCATCATGTGTTGCAGTAGTTCTTTGTAGTTCTCTGTAGGCTTGATGTGGACTTGACCAAAGCCATGTTAGGAAGAGGATCTAATCTTAAAACACTAAAGGCAAGTGAGAGAGGATAGGGTTTTGAAACAGAGCTCTCTCTGCAATCCCCTGGACAGCACACAACTCAGAAGAAGCAGCATAAGGATTGTGCACAAGTGGTTGGTGTTCCAGCAGGGGTGACGTGGTAAGTGGTTACCCAAAAACACTCACGATAACCCTGTGCTCATCCTGGTGTGTGCTCTGCCTGATGGCTGACGTCCTTCTTGCTGATGGCTTCCTGTTTTTCTTCTCTTTAAAACCATTCGTGTGTTTATGAAACTCTCTGAGCATAAACCTGGGTTGTGCTCAGGGGTGGGTTAGGGAACTGCAAGGCATAAGCATTCTTCATCAGAATCCCGTTTTGGCACAGTGCATTGGTGTCTTTGCTCTTCCTTTGGGATGTGTGCTGGAAGAGTTGTTCTGCACAGTCCCATGCATGGATGGAAGAGTGTGTCAGGTCTCCCTGCTTCTGGGCTGCCAAGTATCTTTCATCTCTGTAGGTAGAGCTGTACCTGCTTTCTTTCACTTGTCAAAAAAAACCCAGAACCCAAACAAACAAATGAAAAAAACAGAGAACACCCCACTAGTTACTTGGATGAGCATTTTAAATTACACATTTAAGAAGCTACATTCAATGTTTTCAAGATGTTCAGCAGCATTTCTGAATCTATTGCTGCTCCTATCTTTGTTCATCTTGCCTCTTATAGCCTGCTTTTTTATATAAATCTTGTATGTTATTGACAACAGGATTACAGGTTTTGCTTTTAAGCTTCCTTGAGCATGGGTAATGTCAGTCCTATTCTATCAATCACCTGGGGTGTGTGTAAGGATAGTGTAAGCAATTTGGAAAATGTTAAATCACACTATTTTTGTATTTGGTATTTCTGTGTAAAAGTCTTGGTCTGATTACTGATAGAATGTGCTTCTTCTCCAGGAGCAAGCCAGTAGCATCTTGGTTAAACGTGGTAGCTGTGTTAAAAGGCAGCAGGAAGCTGTTAAGATTCAGGTGTTCCAACCATACGGTGAATCGTTGAAGCTGAAAGACAGTTCCAAGAGCTGTCTGCAATCTTAAGCTGAACTTTTGAACTTGAAACTTGTTTGGGACTTTCTGAGTGTAAAAGGTACCTTTTATTGTAAGCCCAGTGGAAAAACATGAGTAATAGCAGTATGTTTTTATATAAAGAGCAGAAGAAAAGTAGATATTTTAGGCAAAAACAAGCTGAGAACCTGCTACACCACGTCTGAAGAAGTGAAAATTACCACTGACTGGACTATTGAGATCAGTTCTTCTCTCCCCCCTGTTCTGTGGCTGGATGGAGTGCTTGCTACCATGGCATGGTTTTGGAGAAGGAGGAAAGGTGATCATTTTGGCAAGCACATAGAAATACATCTTCAAAAGATACTGGCCCTTTACCAGCCTGAGTACAGCATTGCCCATCAGTGACTGATCCAGCACTCTAGCAGAACCTGTTCAGTAAGTCACATAAATTTTGGGGGTGAACACCTGTCTCCGAGTCAAAATTTCCAGGGGCTCCAGCAGGGAGAGAATTTCACTGGGAGAAAACACCTAGACTTTGCCTAATAGTGTGTAAAAATCATATTTAAAAGTGGCAGTGTATCTTGTACCGGGTAAAGGTGACTTACTGGTCACAGGGAACCAGCAGAGTGAACTGAGAGAGTAAAGGCTCGAGGCTCTGGCCCAAGCCTGGTAGAAGGCAGTTGGGAGATATTCTTGCTCAAGGTGGAATGGGGAATTTATTTGTTCCAGGAAGTATTTAAAATATTTCTGGCAACAGACCTGTGTTTGATAAGCACTTGCTTTTTTCCAACTGCTTTCTGCTGGTTGGGGCTGCAGAATTTTCACTGTGATACTATGGCCACCTACACTGGTTTGATTTTTCTCAGCAGGTGAACTTTTTCAGATGAGGGACACAGTAATAACCCTTTTCTCTGGGGCTGATGCAATAAATGTTTCCTTTAGCCAAGCAAAAGCTCACTGGGGTGTGTAGACCAAAACACCTGCAGCATTCCATATTACCACTTACAATGTTTTTTTTCCATATGAGATCTTAACACCATCAGGAAAATGGCTTTGGACAGGAGGCCTCCTTGACAGTCCTGCTTGGTTCTCTCTGTGGTCTCCAGGAATTGCCACAAGAAGGCTGCCTTGCTTTGAGGTTGGGAATGATTCTTTCTGGTGAAGGTCTAGTTGCTTAGAAAACCAGTAAATCCTCAGTCTTCATCTGGTTGTAGAAATAATCCACTAATGGGAGGAACTTCCTCTCTGAAAATTTCTCCTGCTGCAGCTCTTTCCCTCTTGAACATAACAATAGCCTTAGGCAGCCATAAAATCTTTACACTGGGAAAAATCAGCGGGCTTGTCAGTGCAAGGGAGCACAGCAGAGAAAGGAAACCTCTATGAAACCACAGCCTTGGGTGCTCAAATGTTTATCTGTGCTGGTGAGTGAAAGGGTTTGAGACCATCTGAAAGAGCAAATGCAATCCTTTATTTCACGTGATCTTCTGTCTCTCAACTAGCAATCACCTAAGCAAAGGCTCTTAGCAGATTTCAGGAGTTGAGTAAGGGTCTTCTGGGCTGACTACGATTTGGATGATGTTGAGGTCTTTTGCTCGTGCCTTCTTATAACAGCTGGTTCAGTCATTTCATTACAAAGAAAACATGAGTACAAAATTCTCTTATCTGATTTCCTTCTCGTTTCTTTTTATAAGCTCTGATTTGTTCTTATTCATGTAGTAAAATAAGTTTTCCTAAGAAGTAAGAGTTAAATTGGTGCTATGCAATGTCGTATAGAATCATAGAATCATCTGGGTTGGAAGAGACCTCCAAGATCATCAAGTCCAACCCTTTGTCCAACGTCCTCATGATTACCAGATCATGGCACCAAGTGCCACATCCAGTCTGATTTTACAAACCTCTAGGGATGGTGACTCCACCCCCTCTCTGGCCAGGCCATCCCAAGGCCTGATTACTCGCTCTGTGAAGAGCTTTTTTCTGATGTCCAGCCTAAACCTTCCCTGGCAGAGTCTAAGCTCGTGCCCTCTTGTTCTGTTGCTGTTGTCTGGGAGAAGAGTCCGACCCCCACCTGTCTACAACCTCCTTTCAGATAGTTGTAGAGTGATGAGGTCTCCCCTGAGCCTCCTCTTCTCCAGGCTAAACAACCCCAGCTCCCTCAGCCTCTCTTCACAGGACTTGTGCTCAAGTCCCTTCACCAGTTTCGTCGCTCTGGTGTATGCTTTGCTCTGTTGCCTTTTTGGGTTATAAATAACACAACAACTTTCTCTTTCCTTTCCAATAGCAGCTGCTCCTTGGTGGTCTTGTGGTGATGCACGTGGCATTCTGCAAATTGAAATGGGGCAAAGAAGATCCTTCTTCTCTGTGGATGTGGAGTCAAAGGCTCTGGGTCTTCTGCTCTTCCAGCCATTCCAGGCAGCAGGAAAGGAACTGCTCTCTTCAGTTGTGACCTTAGGAACACCTTATTTCTGTAGGTACTAACCTGCCCAGCCAGCCCTCTGTGGATCAGAGGAGCTTTTGTGCCAGAGGCAGGATAGATGAGCTGTTGTGCTGCCCTTTCATGTTCTGACTGCCCAGGCATTGCTTTGCCTGGGTCCCAAAGGCAAAGCCATTGACTGGAATCAACTGGGAAGAAGTGGTGAGGATCGCTTACCAGCAACCAGTCTTTGGATTAACCAGGAAGCCACTACAAAGGGTTTGGTCGCCCTGCTTCCTCCCACAGAGTAGGCAAGTAGGCGGGAATTTCTGGCCGGGAAAGGGCAGCCCTGCTCTGGTGTGTCACCTTGTGACAGTGGCAGAGGTGCTCTCCTCCTCCCTTAGCGAGGTACCCCCACCCTCTCTGTGGGCAGAGGGCACCACACCTGCAGTGCTGTCTGCAGCATCCAAAGGGTTCCAGATGTTAACCTCTCCTTGAGTCTTTCGGGCATATTTTTTTGCAGCAAGGTAAGGAACAAGCAGGGGAAAACCTCAGGTTTGTATAGGGAAGTGCTTGTTAGTCTTTGCTGTGGACAGGCTCTGTGCCTCTGAAGTCTGAATCTCTTCCATCAAGGCACTAGTAGGTTAGGGAGTTTTGTCTGTGTTTTGACTGAGGGGGGAACCTCAGAGCCATCTACTCTTTCCTCACAAGGGAAGGAGGAGGAGCAGGCACTGATCTCTTCTCTCTGGTGACCAATGATGGGAATGGTCAACAATAGGAATGGCAGGAAGGTGTGCCAGGGGAGGTTTAGGTTGGATATTAGGAAGAGGCTCTTCACCCAGAGGGTGGTGAAGCACTGGAACAGCTCCCCAGGGAAGCAGTCAAAGTGCCAAGCCTGACAGTATTCAAGAAGGGCTTGGACAATGACCTCAGACACACGGTGTGAATGTTGGGGTCGTCCTGTGCAGGGACAGGAGTTGGACTTGATGATCCTCGTGGGTCCTTTACAACTCAGGTCATTCTATGATTGTGTGATATTTTACCCATCTCCCTCAGGTTCCCTCAGATGTGGATGTGTTTGAATGAGCTTTTGCAATATCAGGTACTAAGCAAAATGCTGATATTTTTAAACATTTTTTTCCATGTGTCCCTGAAAGTCAGAAATTTGCCAGATGCAGGGGGGAATGAGGCTGAAATAACTTGGTAAAGCATCCCTTGTGGAAACCCTTTCACTTGCCTCAGAATTCATATGCCATTTTCTTACTGCCTGGTACTGTGGATCCCTGCCCGAGTGGGTTTGGCTGATCTTTGCCTGTGACTCAGAACTGAGATGTGTTGGGAACCTCCTTTTTTTTTTTTTCCTTTTGAAAAATGAAGTGAAAGTTTATCAACCTGTACAGTTAAATGAGAGCTCAGCCAGCCAAATGAGGAAGTAAAACCTTCCTATGGAACGAGCTCTAACCTGCTCACTGCACTTGTTTGCTCTCAGTTGACATCAGCCTTGCCATAAAGCTTCTAAATATGGGCTGATGACTTCCTTGTGAGCCCAGTACTGCTCTGAATCCAGCTTCTGGCTCACGAATGGTGGGACAATATTGCTGAGACACGGGAAGGGCAGCTGTAAGGTAAGGTACAGAGCAAGCAGGGGATACCTGTGAGTACAGCTGGCTGGGCTGGCTGGTTTTATTCATTTTGGCAAATGCAGCAGGGAAGGTGGGAAAGAAAAAGATCAAAGTTTTCTTAGTCATCACGACAACAAATTGTTGGTCTTAAGGTTATTAAGAAATTATGAGCATCTCTTATTTGTTAAAGTTAAAAATTCTGATTTTTGTGAAAGCACAGCAGCCCATCTTTCAGAGAAACAGCTCGTGGAAGGGCTCGAATGGGCTGGCAGGCTCAGGTGGTTTGGAGCGTGATTCTTGGGGTCAGAGGAGAAAGAAGAGGTGGCTCAAGCCTAAAGGTGTGAGGGGGAACACTGTTGTGGCAAGGAGCTGTTCCTGCCCTCCTGGTGTTGTTCAGCATGCATGTTTAGTTCAGAGAAGACTCAAACCTGCTCTGCCTTGACCAGCACTGGGTCTGGCTGGGACCATGTCCCCTCTGCCTCTGCTCGGGCAGAACGGGGCTTTGGTGGGGGCTTTGAGGAGCCCCAGCTCCCTCTGAGTCAAGCTGGTCCTTACGGTGGTTCTGTGGCCTGAGGCTGCAGGAGGGGCTGCTTAAACACACACCTGAGGGCACCTGGTCCTTTTCTGACTCTTTGCAAGTGGAGCAAACACTTGGTGGAAGGTCTAGGCAAAAATTATTCTTTAAAGTCATTCAAGATGAGGAATTAGAATAAAATCACAAATTTTGGGGGAAGCTTTTACAAAAAAAAAAAACAAATTATTGTTTTCTAATCTTCCAAATCTGTTGAAATAAAAAAAAATTAGAAGACCTTGACAGGTTTCACTATTTGGGTCAAGATTAGGGTTTTTTTTAATAGCTAAACTGGTAAGATTAGCATAGCATTTTGGAAATGTGAATAAAGCAATTTCCTCTGTATTTGCTTGTGTGTGCATATGCAAGAGGGAGCACAACACCACAGATAGAGAGGGATGCTTTTTAAGCTAGAATATAAGATAGGCATATGATTATCTTTGGATAAATTTAGCCAGGAGATGAGAAGTCTTTGGCTCTCAGTGGAGGGAAAGCAAGAGCAGCTTCTGAGCACGGTCTGCTGAGGTGAGGAGGGGAAAGTGACAGGAGGAAATCTAAGTAGTTTGAAAAAGAAGGTCATAAAGTTTGCAAATGGGATTTTGCAACCTGTTTGCCTCTGATGGCATGAGTTGGACTCTGCAAGGCACAATTTCTCCTCTTGACATACGTTTTGTGCTGCTTTTGAGCAACCAACTGACCTTGGACGCACTACTCACTGTTTTCTAATGTGTGAGCTAGTGATTTTAATGTTCCTTACTTTACTCTTTAGAAGGGTGGCCTTCAGTGGGTACCTTTGCAGAACTAGCACGTTGCTAGTGATGGCTGATACTGCATTGAATCAATTCCAGGGAGCCATCCAGAGCCCAGCACGTCCCATCCATTGCTCCAGCTCACCAAACTGAAGGGTTCCACTGCTTGTATAGAAGGGCCAAACCCTGCAAAATGCTGTGTGTCAAGAAGCAAAGGGTGCTGATGTGGACCATGGGCTTGGGGCTTCCTGGGATGGGGCTGGAAAAGTGATGCAGTGAGCCTTCATCCAGTATGTGCTCGTGTGTGTTCCTGCTGCTGGGGGCTATTTAGGCACATGCTGTGAGACAGGTGTGGCCTCTGCAGCTGGAAAGCTGTCTGCTAAAATTCTGAAGGATTGGGTTGAACCTCCTCTCTGATGAAATTCATGACAAATCTACACACAACAAGATGTGATGCTAACGTGGGAAATTGCTATTAAAAAAAATAAAGGAAGAACAGAGAAAGCATCAGAATAGATAGACGTATAGGTTATAAAAAATAGTGATGGCTGATAAAATATGTATTAAATATTTTCTTTACTACCTGAGGAGGGACAGAAACTACAGTTTTTCATTTACAGTAATTTAACAAAATAATCTAGACATAAAAAAAATCAATAGTATGTGAGTATTTGGATCCACTGATCACACACTTGTAAGAAAGCTTTGCTACAGCACAAACCCAGCTGTGACAGCTTCAGCTGTATTTGGGTACAGAGGTGTATTAATGTATTTCAGCTCAGAGAGGATCTATTTCAAAGCTGAGAAACCATTTCAATAAGTAAAGACAAATACCTTTTCATCTTCAATTCATGAATGAAAACTGAGGATTAGATGTAAAAATGGTGACACTTGTGGACTGCCCTGTAAGGAAAAACAGTCAAGCCCACTGGCTAAAATCAGCAATGCTTTGGTTTAGGTGGAAAAGTGCACATGGTAACTGCTTTCCCCTTATGTATATGACACATCTAAGGAATTTTTTTATTTTACTGATGCTATTTGTCAGAGTGCCAGATTTCTTCGACAGAAGAACACCTGAAAGTTATAAGGCTAAGTAGAAAAGTGAAGGTCAAAGTTGTATGAGGTGGCATTATAACTAATTTTTGGGATTTCCTGCTGAACTAATCAATTTTAAATCAACTGAACCCAATGTGGATTTCTTTTCCACAGCCTGGAGGGGCTCTTAATCCCTTGGGGAGGAGCTGCAGTAAGGGTTCTCTCCATCTCCCTGTCTCCAGTGCCTCTGTGCCTTCCTCCTTCAGCTTCTGAGCTCCTGGGGTGTCCCACTGCTGGGTAGGGAGGGGTGGCTGGGGAGGAGAGTCAGTGGGTGCAATGTGGTTATTTTATTACTCTGGGCTTGTCGTGGAGGTAGTTGTTTGGTCAGTTAATCCTGCATCGTTTGCTGACCACAATTAGTGAAGGGAAGAGGACCACCCTTACATCCTACATGTGGGTAGAGGAACCAGGCACAGCTTTTATCCAGGTAGCACAAAAAATTACAGAGATGAGGCAAGAGAAGGCTTGGTGCAAGCACGCCAACAGTGACCAAAGATGTTTGGCTTGATAACTGAGAGTTATCAGTGGATCCTGAGTCATTCTGTTGTCACACTTGTTGGGCTGAAGGAGTGCTGGGTATCCCTTTGTGTGCTGCCCATCACCTGTATTTGCTGGCTAGACCAGAAACATAAACAGTGCAGTTCTGGAGAAGCCTGAAGTGGCTTTCTGCTACTTCTGCCCACTCATTTCTGAATTAGCAATTTCTCCTTGGCAATAAAGACAAGTGAAATTGAAACCGCTTTTCGGATTGCCTGCTTCCAGCCACTGCCCCAACAGCTTTCAAAAACCAAGCTGCTTCTCTGAATTGAAAAGTCCTCACTGAAATAGTGAATAACAGGAAAAGAGTAACTCGGGCATCATTGGAACAGATGACTGACAGAATTTCAGAAGGTTTGTCTGTGCATGCACAGACAGACAAACACTAGGAAAGACAAAACTATAAAAAAGGAGCTTGGAGCTCCCAGCTGCTTTGCAAACAACACCTTCCCTTAAATCACTTGTTGAAATTTGCTATAGTTGTTAAGTTGCTATGGCATCTGAGCTCATCCAACAACATTCGACAGATTCTTATCTGTGGCCCACAAACCACACTGAGCAAACTGAAAATCCCCATTTCCACCATCCTTTGTATCATTTCCTGTGAGATAAGTCTGCAGAACAAACTTACGCAGACGGCGTGTCTGCACGGCCAGGCCTGCATGGCTCATGAAGCAGGATGACACCTGTGTGACATAATGCCTGGAGAGTGACAAACACTGCATGGGACACTCGAGGGCTTTTATAAATAAGAGCCTACCAGAATAATGCCTTGATGCTGAGAGAAGACTGGGCGGCCTCTTCAGAGAGCAGACAGTCTCTTTGCTGTGCACTATGCAAATAACTAAGAGTGCACATTCTTCCTTAAAGCTTGCATTCTGTTGTTTCTAGTCTTTCCCTCCCTAGAGCTGTTGCCTGTTGGAGACAAGGCTGGGAAGACAGGAGCACTTGGTTGAAAGGAACTTAAATGCCTGCTAAGATGGCACTGGATAGCTCACTTTCTAGCAAGCCAGTGCCACCACGCTCCAGAGAAGTTCCTGTGGCAGGGGTTGAAGTGCACCAGAGCAAGCTGGATTTTTTCTGCAAGCTGGGCTATGGTAAGCAGGACATCTGCAAAGTGCTGGAGAACCTGGGCCAAGAGGCCCTGGAGGATGATGTGCTGAAAGAGCTAATTCGGATGGGGAGTAAACCTCAAGCTCTTGAGAGCCAGGCTCAGCCTTCTTCGTTAAAGCTTGTTGCCCGTGGATCATGTAGCACTACAGCAGCATCCAAGTGGCTTGGAGAAGATGAAAGTGATTCTTCCAGTTACTTGAGACCCATTGTGATCGACGGCAGCAATGTTGCAATGAGGTAAGCTCTGTTTCCTAAAAGGGATCTCTCTCTCTTCCTCTGAAGCTATTGAATGTTAAAGCTAATGGCTTGAAGTATGTTATTTTCTTCAGGTGAGATATGTATTGATGTATTTGGTGTTTAATGAACCATCTCTTATTCCTGTTCTCTGGCTGAGGTCTAGGGACCTACTGTCTCTGTGCCCGTAAAAACACCAAGGAAATCACTGGCCCACGCTGCATATTTTGACCTTTCATAAGTTAAAGTCCTGCTAACAACTACAGTTTATGACAGTGTAATTCAGCAGCTCTCTCTCACTTCTAGTTCATCATTAATGTTTCCCTGCCCTGTCAAATGGGTACCTAGGATTTCTAAACCTATATGCTGAGGTGTTCCAAGGAAAAACTGATCAACAGATAGACAAAATAGCCCAAATAACTTCAGAAGGAGAGGGAAAATAAAGGTAGATAACTGTGCTTCCTAAAAACATCACAGTTGTACTGGTTTGACTTGCAAGTAAACCCCAGCAATGTTCATTTATTGTTCATTTAGGCTTGGCTTCATTTTTTTATGGAAAAATCAGGGAATTGATAGTTGAAATGTACTGAATAGTTTCATTTTCTCCTTAAATAATTCTGTTACTAGGAAATGTTGTAGCAACCCATCCAGGCCAATGAGTTTCTTTAAGCAGTGTCCTGCACTGTGAAAGCACTCTCGCTGATGGGAAGCCTGGTACATCTGTGTGGATGGGAAGCTCAAAGACAACGCTGGGCTGTCCTCTTTACCTGAGCAATACAAAGAGCCAGAGGCCCTGGCAGTCGACAGTCCAAGAAGGGCTGCCTGTCCATTTGTTTCCCCTGTTAACTTCCCTGTCCACCCAACAGGGCCAAGCCTTTCCCTGCAGGTTGGGACAGGGAAGAGGAGGGTTTCCTCCTTCTGGTAGCTTTGGTGTGAGGTAAGATGAGACCACAACCCCTCTGGTTAGAGGGCAAAGTGGACAAGTACATCCAGAGCAACTACAGCCTAGGTGAATAATGCCATCTTCTGGATGAAGGGAGAAATCCCAGCCAAAACCAAGGTGTTCCCTTGTCCAGGCAGCTCACGAGGAGTGAGAAAAGCACAACAGAGCAAAATTGCTTAGTCTGTGCTGGCCCATGAGCCTGGTAGTCAGGTGCTGGGGTCTCCTGTCTCCATTTGCATTTTCACCATAGCATCATAGAATCACCTGAGCTGGAAGGGACCCGAAAGGATCATAGAGTCCAACTCCTGTCCCTGCACAGGACACTCCCAACACTCACCCCCTGTGACTGAGGGCATTGGCCAAATGCTTCTGGAATGCTGGCAGAGTGGGTGCTGTGACCGCTGCCCTGGGGAGCTGTTCCAGTGCTCCACCACCCGCTGGGGGAAGAACCTCTTCCTAATATCCAGTAGAGCCTTCCCCTGGCACATCTTCCTGCCATTCCCTCCAGTCCTTTCATAGGTTGCAAGAGAGAAGATCTCAGCCCCTGTTTCCCCTCCCTCCCTTGGGAGAAGGCAGTGAACATCTCTGAGATCCCCTTTCAGTCTCCTCTTCTCCAGGCTGAACAGACCAAGGGACTTCAGTTGCTCCTCACATGACTCCTCCTCCAGACCCTTCCCCAGCCTTGTGGCCTCCTCTGGACACTCTCCAGTACTTTGATGCCCTTTTTATCCTGTGGCACCCAAACTGCCCCCCGTACTCGAGATGGGGTCTCCCCAGTGCAGAGCAGAGCCGGACCATCCCCTCCCTCTCCCAGCTGGTGATGCCCTGCTGGATTCACCCCAGGACACAGCTGGCCCTCTTGGCTGCCAAGGCACACTCTTGGCTTGTGTTCAAACACTATTGGCTCATGATCAACACCGTAGGCTCTCATTAGGGTGTTCTTCCTGCCACTCTGCAAGAGAAATGAGCGCGCATTCAGGCAGAGTGGCTGAGCTAAGCATCTACCCTGTCAGTGGCCATGTGCTCCATTCTCCTACCACAGCTTTGTCCTCATCAATTACCAGGGCTTTTTCAGAGCAGGCAGAGCTGGACAAGGTAGAGAACAACATTGTTTACAAGGTGGCAGGATATGCACTGTTGCCATGGAGCAGGAGTCTCAGAGTAGGTTGGTGGCTAATGAGGTAATGAATGTTTTGAGCTTGGAGTACTCTAGAAAAACTCTGAGATCATCTCACTGCACCAGCCTGTGCACAGGGTTTTTATCTAGACAGGGGTTATGTGCAGCAGATGGCTTGAGCTAGCACATTGTAGCATCTAGGAAAGCATTTCCATGCCCACCTAAATGGGTTTTCGAGAAGCCACACGTGCTTCTGGCATGTAAAATCTAAGTCTCTTTGTAGAGTAATTTCAAAAATGTGAATCCGAGGGATGTTCTCATGCTAGATTGTTGAAGGGTGGTTTTCCACTGTGGATTTCTTATCTTTTACCTAAAAGGAATCAGAGGAATGTGAAGTACTGAGTTTCAGAAAGGCAAAGGTTTTAAAGCTCTTCTCAGACATCTTCAACCTCTGTCTTACAAAGTCTACTTGGATAATGGGGAGAGGCTAGAACTAGAAGGAGCTGCTTTCCTTTCCTGAATGCCTTTTAAAGTGGTGCTGAATGGCATTTACTTTGACAAATGGGACAGGCTTAGTGGGTGCTTTCAGTAGCCTCATCTTCATTTTTCTGATTTGCTGCTGTCAAATGGAGAAGGGCTGTTTGGAGAAGTGGGAAAAATGGATGTTAGGTTTTCTTACTGGGAAAATTAATCATCACCAGCACCAACAACCATAAAAGTGCAGAAGAAGTGGCAGCTTGTGGATGAAACTGCTAAAAAAATTGAAGCTCAGAGAAGCAGTTGGCTGTGTGGGGAAAAATATCTCTAGTATTTGTATTTTGTCTTAGGGTTGGTGTTCCTGGAGCGTTTCAGAATTGGTGTTGAGGGTCCATTGTGTGATGTGAGGTTTTGAAGAGGATGTATATGCCCCAGAGTAACAAAGTGAGTTAGCTGGCAGCCTCCAATTATCAGTCAGCCTACAAAAATGAAACGTTTTAATATCAAAAAGGGAGCTGTCATAACCCTATTCACTTTGAAGATGCTATTTAGTGTAGTGCTTGCACTTACACCTAGTTTTTAAGCTATGATAGCTACAGAGACCTTTTCCTAGGCCAGCAGAGTCCTGTGTTAGGCTCTCTGCCTTCTGTCAAAACTGTGGCTGATGCTGTCAGGACCAGGTGAGTTGGGGCCATTGGCAGTTTTGAAAAGGAGTTGTTTTGACTAAACATCTTCTTAAGGGGATTGGAATTGCATGATTTAAAAAGGAATCATTGCATGCTAATTATGCACTAATTGCTGGAGATGAGGCCAAACTGCTGTTTCAGCTTCTGAGAGATGGATCCTGGTGATCTGTGACCCAAGTGCAATGTATCCTGTTGCAGGCAGGAGGGAGAGAGATGGGACTGAGTTATGACAGATCAGTTATGGTCCATGGACTATGGGGGTGACTGACAGGACCCTATCGGTTGTCAGACAACACAAATTGGCCACACAGGTAGAATGTAAAATTTGGAAGGCCCTGTTCCATTGCATGGCCAGCACTGGTGTCCAGTTGTGTCAACACTGCAGCACACCATGCTTGTACATTTGATTTCAGATACACAGTCCCCAGGTCTGGCTGTAGCAATGTAGCAGCAGCTGAGTTAAGTGATAAGGCTGAGAAACAATTCCAAGCACCTCTTCTTGCTTGTTCTGCTTGGCCTTTTGGCCAAATTTCTTGTGATTGAGGGCTTTACCTTCTTCTGCACTGGAGCACATCTTGAACAGCTTTTCTAAAGCTAATGGGTTATAGATATGAGTCATCAATGTTAAAGCAGGCTGTCACTGAACTTTGAGTCATGGCATTAAAGATACACCTAGACTTCCTTTTAAAGACAGTTGTTTGAAAAACGCACCTGAATTTCCAGTTTGCTTGTCCAGGTGACTTTATACCTATCCTGAGTAGATCCCACCCTTTAAAACCACACAAATTAGCTGTTTTAAAATGGACATCAGACGTGTCAAGGACTTCAGACTATTTCTTGTTGGTGAGGGTTTTTTTTAAGACTTCCCATTGCCTGGCTATCTATTAATAAACAACCAGGTTTCTTCCTCCAAGTTGTACTGGTTTATGTTCATGGTTGCCATTTCAGCACTAGAAACTTTAGTTAGGTGTGAAATGGAGCTTTGGTTATGAGGGTGATGTAGGCAGAAACTAGATGTGAATTCCTGGTAGATGGTAGGGGGAGAGGCATTTAAGGCTGTGACATTGTCCTTGACTGGACCATTGCTCTAGTAACAGACAGTTATTCACCAGCAGGTTTTACAGAGGTTGAAGCCTGTGGTGATGTTTATCCAGAAAGCTCAAAGTATAACGATGAGGTTTCTGTAACTAGTGAGGGCATTTATCCATTTTAGGACTTTGTGTAGACTTTATTTTTGGTTCCTTGTGCAGAGGTAGTTAACAAATGACCTTCCTTTACACGTGCACTGCACAGCAGTCAAATTTTAGATAAGAGAATGACAAGCAATTTAAACTTCCAATGGGGGAGAGAAACTGAGGAATGGTAGCACCCCAAATTGTTTTTCTTGAGGTTGTTTTCTGTGTCTTGCCCTGAATATTGATAGTTCTTCTGCCTTGCCTGCATCTTCTACAGTGTCTGTTCTAAGCCTTTCCTTCCTCTCTCTGCAACGAAGACAAAATACACCAACTAGGACAAGAAGTGCTTGTGGCCTTTTCCACTGAGGTCTTGTCCCTTCTCTTTTTTTTGTATCCTTGGTTAGGTTCTCCTTATTTCCCATCCTTCCTCATACAGTTTTTCTTCTTTTGTAATTTGACTCCTGTTTCCAAAAGAAGTCAACAGCTCAATGACCTGCAATCACTCTTGCAGCCACTTCAGACATTAAAATTCCTAACGTCACTGCTACCACAGAAGAAAATTCCCACATTTTTGTTTCTTATAGGAGAGCTTTGTGAATTTCTATTTGAGCTGGAAGAAACTCTCACTCCTCAAACCATTACCAGACAAGGCATGTGAAGGGTCTGACACAGCCTAAGAAGTTGCTGGTACATTAGGACCCAAGTCTTTCCAGATACAGATGGAAGCAACAGGCTTGGGTGGCAGGGAGGTCAGAGAAACGGGGGATAGGATACTTCTGGTTTCAAGTATCCAAACTGCTTCAGATAACAAGTTTCTGGTTCTGCTGGAGGAGGTGACCCCCTGCCAGATTGTGTTCTTGGAAACTGGTGAATGACACAAAAGCTGTTTATTTTGCCTTTTCATTACAATCTCAGTTAAAGAAAACCCTAAAATTCTTGAAAGCTTTGCCTCATCATCCTCCTTTTTTTTTTTTTTAAATAGTCATGGAAACAAAGAGGTTTTCTCCTGCTGGGGGATCCAGCTGGCAGTGGATTGGTTTCGAGAGAGGGGACACACGTACATCAAGGTTTTTGTCCCACTCTGGAGAAAGGAGCCCTCTCGACAAGACAGTCCCATTGCAGGTAGGTCACCATTCTGGGCACAATTTGGCCACCATTAGGTGTAGTTTGGAGATAGGGGCTGTGGAGAGTCCAGTACACTTTTTCCCTGTAAAGAGATGCATGGTTTAAGTTGTGTATCAAGTTCCCTCACTTAAATTAGCCCTTAGTTTGTTGCTGCCTGTGCCTGGCTAGCAGCTAAAACTGCTGGCAAGGCTTTGTTATGCTGCTTTGAACCTTCTGCTTTGCAAGCACAGGTTGTTGCCAGCTGAGTTAAAGGAGGAGTTTGTCAGCTTGCAATGAGTCTGCAGAGCTTTTAAGGCCAGCCAGGAGACAACGACACTGTTGTGCTCTTTATCCAAAGGCAGTGGTATCTGAAATGTTCACTGCTGCTGTGTGAGTATTATCTGTTAGCTTAGTCCCCTGATACAGGAGCTACACGGATTCCTCTTCCAGAAGGAGGAAAGGCATCAGCACAGAAGTCTCTGAAGGGTGGTGAGATTCATTTTGTATGGAAACATCTGCCAGATTTGTGCCAGCAGCTTGGTGTTGGCAGATGAGGCTGCTGGGGATCCACCTTTCTGCACAGAAGGAATTACAAGAAGTCAGTGTGTCCTCAACAGCACTGAAAGAAGTTGGTTTATTTATTTGATCAGGGACATTTTATCTCCAAGTAAAAATTGTGTTAGGGCTGGTTTGAGCCTTCTACGATCTATTGTGGTGAAAAGGGAACTGCAGGGGTTCAGTATGCCTCTGGTGTAGAGTTCAAGCTATCCTTCTACAGATAAGACTTCAAAATCAAAAAAGAGTGACTCAATTTTACAAGTAAATGGTTTTTAGACCTAATTTTCAAGTTGCCAAATGAAACCCACAAGACATCAGTGCATCTGAAAATCAAACCGCTGCCAGTGGCCCGAAGTGCTGAAGTAACTTTAGATTCCTGTAGAGAATTGAGACCTGGTCATTTTTAATAAATCAGTTTATCCTTTAATTTTCTTTTCCCTTCTATTTCTTCCAACCCTCCCCCCTTCCACCACCAGATCAGCACATTCTTGAAGAACTTGAAAAGCAATCAATCCTTGTGTACACCCCGTCCCGGAAGGTGAAAGGCAAGAGGGTGGTTTGCTACGATGATCGCTACATAGTGAAAGTTGCTTATGAGAAAGATGGAGTCATTGTTTCCAATGATCATTACCGGGATCTCCAGAATGAAAACCCTGAGTGGAAATGGTTTATTGAGCAGCGACTGCTCATGTACTCTTTTGTCAGTAACAGGTAACAATCTTGAATTTGAACACTCCGCGCTGTCAGCTCCAACATCAATGCACTTCCCACCAGTAGAGGAATATGTGAGCCTTTTTCTGGAAGGAATTCACTGCAGCTTTTCTTATCTCTTTTATTTAGTTCCTGATCCCTCAGTTTTGGGTTTAAACCCCCTGTGTCACTCTTCAGTGAACTTCTCTAGTTGAATGGCAGCATTAGTGACCAGCTTTGCTTCTTTCCAATCTAAACTGGGACGTTAAACCAAGGCTTGGCATATTTTACTTTCTATTTCATAGAATGATAGAACCATAGAATGGTTTCGGTTGGAAGGGACATTAAAGCCCATCCCATTCCAACCCCCTCTGCCACAGGCAGGGACACCTCCCACCAGCCCAGGCTGCTCAAGGCTCCATCCAACCTGGCCTTGAACACCTCCAGGGAGGGGACATCCACAGCTTCCCTGGGCAACCTGTACCAGTGCCTCAACACCCTCAGCGTGAAGAATTTCTTCCTCAAGTCCAATCTAAATCCTCCTCCTTCCAATTTAAAGCTATCTCCCTTCATCCTATCCATACTTCCCCTTTTAAAATTGTCCCTGTCTGTGGGAGGAGGCTGGCGATCTGGCAGTATTTTTAATTTCCCTACAAGCCAGAACAGCACTTTCCCCTGTGTTTTTGTAATCATAAATTTTTAAAAGGAGAGAGGTGGGAAGATGGACTCTCTGACCCTTAACCACCCCTGCTGGGGAAGGTTTTCATTAAGGCCCTTGTACTGTGCCTGCCAGGCTGAGCTCCTGTCTGTACCTACTAATCTTGTCCGTGTTTCCTAGCAGTGTAGGTGTTTGTCAGCCACCAGTTTGGCTGGGCAAATGCACTTGAAGGCATCCAGTGTGTATGGACAAGTGCAAGCAGAGAAGCTGTCTTACACAGCAGCGCTCTTCGTGGGTCAGGGTGGAGACTTGTATCTCCCACCAGTAAAACTGGATGAGGGTGCCTGGGACTGGGTTTCAGTTTCCGTGTAACGTTGTTCACAGAAATGGGGTTGCTGAACAGCAGCATTTCTCAAAGCTGCAGTCTGTTTTCTCCAGCCATCACCAGGATTCTTCCCTGGTTACTAATGGGTTACAAATATTTATATATTTTCCATCTCACTTTGAAGGGATTGCCAGATCTTCCAGAACCCTCCCCTCAGAAAGTCTAGCTGTTACCACAAAGCCTGTTTGAATAGTTTCAGCAAGACCTTCTTGTACACCTTTGGGAAATTGTACACCTTTGGGAAACTCTCTAAAACCACAGCCTGATGTTAGAGATTTCAATCCTATCAATCATGTGGATAACCAAATTCCCTGAGTCCTTCCCTTCCCCTCTGTGCATTACTCCCATCATCCAGTAGAGTTATTCCATGGGTGGGTGTGGGGCAGATTCATTTACAAACAAGCCCAGAGGTGCTGATTAGTTTTCTTCTTGAAGCATCACATTCAGGTACTGGCTCAGAAGAAGAAACAGTTTATCTGAGTGTTTTGCAGGCCTTGTAGAAGGCAGCCTTTACTGAATCCTTGAAAAGGGCTGGGCTTGTTTATCATACCACATGCATAAGTAGCTGTAGCTCTGAATTACCTGCTGCCTTTTTAATCCTCATTCTCCTTCAAATATTTAATAAGAGAAAAGTGAGTTTGCTTGTGCAAGGGAGCTGATGGCAAGGATTTCAGCACAGAGGTTTTGCTGCTGCTTCAGAGAAAAAGGAGCCCTGATGGCTGGGGCTCCTGGCTGGCCAAAGCTACGCCGAGACACTCTGCCTTTCCAGTTGTTTTAACCTGTTAGGTAAAAGCAGCAGCTACACGAAGCTGAAGCACTGTGGGTTTGGCAGGCAGGAGGGCACTGTGTCTAATAATGCAGCCTGACTGCTGAAGGCCAGGCCATGAAAGGATCATGAGGATGCTCTGCTCTAAGCTTGTGCCACAAGCCGTGATGGCCCTTTACCTCCAAAAGCTCGAGGTATTTTTGTTACCCCTCTGACGTTTTCCTTTTTCAGGTTTATGCCTCCTGATGATCCATTAGGCCGGCACGGACCCACTCTTAATAACTTCCTCAGCAAAAAGCCAGTGCTTCCTGAACCCAAATGGCAGCCTTGCCCCTATGGTGGGTTTCTCTCCGTGCTGCAAACTGCCACTCCTCTTTCTCCTGCCCTTTGCTTCCCAGCGGTGCTTTCCTTCAGCTGAGCACAGGTGCCATCCTGTGCTGTCCTGCTTTGTGTGGCAGTGACTTTGGGCTGGGCTGCTCAAATGTGTGATGCTTTTTTCCTCTCCAGCTTAAGTGGCTTCAGCTTCAGCTGTTTCTGGCCCCTCCATCCTCCCTGCCTGCTCCCAAACCAGACCCCATGGCCATGCTGACCCTCCAGCCTGCATGCACTTTTTAACTTTGCAGAGAGGCCTTGCATTGTAGCACTTGGGAAAGACCATATAAACACTTCCCTGCTTTCCTCTCCCAAAAGCTTTCCAGCAAAGTGGAGGTTTCTCAGAGGTAAATCCCTATTCTATTTTTTAAAGTAACCCTTTGTAGCAGCAGGTCTCCCTGCACACTGAGTGCAGCAATTGAACATAAATGAAGTTCAGACACTTCCAAAATAGCAGAGACTTCCTTTCAGTGCTGCTTCACCCTGTTATTTAGGTCAGCAATATTTAAATGTACTGAATTGGAAAGCAGCACTTCCCCTCTTTGCTGTTTATGCTCACATGCCCCTGCAAATGCTCAGTGCTGGGGAGAAGTGATCAGTTTGTTCATCAAGGTGGGTGCTAGCAACAACCTCCTGTTTGATTTTTTTTACTCTTTCAGGTAAAAAATGTACCTATGGCAATAAATGCAAATTCTACCACCCAGAGAGACCACATCAAGCTCAGCTCTCAGTTGCTGATGAGCTCAGGGCCAAAATAAAGGTCCCTTTAAACCTGGAGAAAGAAGAGAAGCATAATTGCTTGCTGTACAGGACTGGAGAAGAGCCCGTGCTGGCTGATGCCTGCACAGAAATGCTGCAAGAAGCCAGCAGCTGCACAGGGTCTTCCTGCTACCCAGGGTGGTCCCAGGGGAGCTGTCGTGAGCAGCCACCTGGTGCCTGGGCCAGTGGCCCCAGCTCTGTCCTGAGACTGGACCAGCGGTTGCTACAGCCAGAGCTGCTGCAAGACCACTCACTCCTGGAGAAGATGTCAGGGCTATCCATTGGTGATGACACCTGTGACTACAACTGGTCCATACACGCTTCTCAGGACAGAGAGGTGATGGACAACCCTCATCATTGTGGAGACCTCAGGCACAACCTCTACTCACTTCGTTATCCCCATAGATTGGACCACACCTGCTCACCAGGATGTCCTTTCCAGCCAACAGTGCTGCTGCCTACACAGGGTGGGGTGTGCCCAGACCACAGCTGGCCTCAGGAGTGCTGCAGCATGCACAGGAGGGGGCAGAGGAGCCACCGCATCATCCCTGATGGTGCTCAGTGCAAACAAGCCCTGGAGACTCAGAAACAGGTCTTGCCTCAGCCCACAGCTCTTGCCCCTGTCCCACTTCCCCTGCACAGCCAGCGTCAGCTGCAGCAGCAGCACTGTTTCCCCAGCCAGCCCCCACAGCAGCCCTTGCTGTTAGACTCCAGCAAGGGGTTGAGCTTCTTCCCAAAAGCTCATGCTTACCCCAGCACCTCTTACAGTGACTACTGGCCCAGGGCAGCTGCAAGGCAAGGAAATACACAGAGGGAGCTGTGCTCCCTTTTCCCTTACAGTGAGGTGAACCATGTGATGGGTTTGTACCCTGATATCAAGGATATCGCTAGCTTGAGTTTAATTCAAAGACACAGAAACTTGTGAAGCCTCTGAATCAAACATTTCCCAACAAGCACAAGTCCTGATGCAAAATGGTGCTACTCTGAGGCTTAACTTGGCGTTGCCAAGGGCTTCATGGCAAGGGCTATAGGTGTTCCAGGAGCACAGGTCTAAACATCAATCAACTGTGTCCCAGGGGGCTCCACGAGAAGGCAAAGTCTGCTGTTCACTGCAGAGGGATCTCATTCACCTCCCATGGAAGTGAACAGGAGGACTCAGGGTAACTGGGCTGTCAGCATTTGAACCTCACTGGTGACTGGGTTCAGGGTGGCATCGACCTCCAATAATGCCTCGATACACTAGACATGTTTTTAGAAGTCCTCACCTATTGCACAACCACGGTAAAATAACTGTGCTCCATGGTCTCCAGTAAAGTCTCTCCCCCATCACTACTTGCTCAGCCAGCATAAAGCATAATTTGGCCTATTTTTTCCCAGCATGCAGCTGTGCTCTCTGCTAGAAGGCATTTTTAGGTTCACGTTATTGTTGGATACAGGCCCAGTCCTCTGTCCATGAGCTTTCAAAGACACATTTCCCATTTATAAACCAATGCTGTGAACATACAGAGGCACTAGCAGAGGTGGTGGAGGTGCCAGCACTTCAAGGGAGCTGCAGATATATTTCTCAGGGGGTCACACACAATGGTTGTCAAATCAGAGAAGTCATTTTCAATGTAAACCCTGATGTGGGCTGAAGGCTTGGGGTTGTTAATTCAAAAAAAGAAGAAATCCAGATGATGCTAAGGCAAAAAAAAACCCTACAAAACCCTTTAAAGTATCTCTTGTATCAAACAAGAAAATAGGTTTTGACTTACCACTTAAATACCAAATATGGTCCCATAATGTAATTATACAGCTGATTATGGTTACCAACATTTAAACTGTGTTCTCTTGGGCCATGTTTGATTTCTCAGTAAGCTGTAAAGCTACGAATCTGTGCATTAGTCCACTGAATTCTTCAGATTATAATCCAGATATTAAAGTTGATCCTGAAGGTTTTTGGCATTATACCGAAGTACGTCAGTATGACATGTTTTAAAAATGGTTTAACACATTATAAAATGGTTATCTAGAACACTTGGTTCTGAATAATGTTGTCATTATTTCTTTTTTTTAAAAAGATTTTTGTATTTGTTTTTTTCCATTCCTCTTCGCACTGATGCTTCATCAAGTCCAGCATCTGGGTGGGATTGGCAAATCCTCTGACTCTGCAGGATCACTGTTAGGTTATTCCGAGGTGCAAGGGGTGAGGTTTGGCCCAGGCAGGATCTAAACAGGGCCCTCACTGACAGCTCTGAATTCTCTTCCTTTCAAAAAGGTGACTAAGCAATAGTAATTCATGACATTATCACATGATGCATTTTTTGAAAGTGGTGATAGTTTGAATTGTTTCCCAGCTGATTTTGTTTTGGTGGTGTTGTTTAAAGAATCTCCAGGAAATATGTATACTATATCAGTTCAATCTCTTATGAGATTGGTGGCTGGTGTCTCCAAGAAATTCTAGTTTGGAGATATGAATTGTCTTCACAGAACATGATGATTTTTTTCCATGTATGATGAATTTTCAATAAGTCATGGATTTTGCACTAATTATAGTCATAATTTATATAACTGGATCACCAGCACGTCTTATAAATTCACCCACTGCATATTACATAAGGATTAAAAATGACATTAAACCAAAACTGTGGAATCAATGCCCTGTGAAATTCTTTGAAAAGCCATTATTAGTCAGGCTGAACTACATTTTACACCCTGAAGGGACCCAAGAGGTTTCATAAATGAAATGCCAACGTCGTGTCTGTGCAAGGCCGGGCTCTCTGGCTTGCTTACCAACCTGTACCTGAGCTTTCCCAACTACTGCTGCACACACCTATGCACTTGCAGAGAAAGAGAATGGAAAAATACCTTCCACGTGCTCCACAGAGCAAGTCCCAAACGGCAGCAACCAGAAAACTTCCACAGAGCAGTGGAGCAGGGCAGAGCTGTACATATCAACCTTTATTTTTATGCCTGGAATGTATGCAAAGTACTCAAAATCTATAGGGAAATGGGCACGCTGTCTTTATTCAGTGCCCTCAGCCTGCTGGAGAGATGGGCATAAGCTCTTCTCCTTTAAGGATGCTCAGGAATTTGGTGGTGGTTCAAAACCCTCTCTTGATGTTTAATAACTTGTTTTTCTTTCATTTCTGCCTTATTTACTGGGGAATCTTTTAGTAAAGTACATAGAACGTGCATTCTGCTGAGAAAGTGCCTGAGAAAATAAATCAGACTTTGGCGCTAAACAGAACTTGACTTCTCTTGGCTCTTCTGCTCACCAGAGGGTTTTTTCTCATGGAGCTTTGGTCAGAAGGGCAGCTCAGCAGCAGTGCTGTGTCACTGTCTGCTTGAGAGGAAATCTGCTGCTGGCCAGGAGCCCATGGAAAGCACAGACTCTTCTGTTATTTCAACACAGCACAAGTATCTGGGACTGAGAATTCTCTGCTGCAGAGCCTTTTACGCTTTCCAAGAGAGGAGTATTTCTTCTTGGCTTTGTCAGCTCCTGAGGTAAGGGCAGGGGCTGCTAACAGAAAGGAGGAGGCAGCTTTTGCACAGGCAGCAGGGTAGGAGGCTGTTGCTATTTGGTATCTCTGCCGAGATGCTTTTGAGTCCAGCTCGCTGCCAAGTTGAAAATGAATCCACAAATCCCAACAGGCTCAGAAAGCCCTTTATGATCTTTGCTTTTTGGTTGTCAAGACTCTTTTAGAAGAAGCTGGAAGTAGTGGGAGCAGTCCTGCAGGAGACAGGCTGCTTTCCTAAGGGAGATTTACGGAGTTGCCAAGTTCATTTTAAGATTAAGAAAAAAAAGGTAAAAGGTCACAAAAGAGAATCCTCTTCCCTTCCCTTCTCTCACCCTTCCCATAATGTTAGGAAGCCATAGACACTCTCCTTTGTGAGGAGCTAGGGAAACCAGACACACATTCTTCACTGAAAATCATGGGCGGAAGTCACCCCTGCAACAGCTCCTTGGCATAAGAAAGAGGAAAGAGGACTGTCCCCTGCACCCTGTGCAGTCCTGGGCAGCTCACACTACCTCCTGTCACACTTCTTCAATACAGAGATTTCTCCCTCACACACTGCTCAGATTTGAGCAGTGGCCCAGGTGGTAAAGGTCAGAAATGGTGTGGCCAGCAGGACCAGGGCAGGGATTGTGCCCCTGTACTTGGCATTGGTGAGGCCACTCCTTGAGTACTGGGTTCAGTTTTGGGCCCCTCAGAACAAGGACATTGAGGTGTTGGAGCGCGTCCAGAGAAGGGCAACGAGGCTGGGGAAGGGGCTGGAGAATAAGTCCTGTGAGGAACAGCTGAGGGAACTGGGGTTCAACCTGGAGGAGGGCGAGGTGAGACCTTATCTCCCTCTACAGCTGCCTGAAAGGACGTTGTAGTGAGGTGGGGGCTGTTCTCTTCTCCCAAGTAACTGGGATGAGAGAAAACAGCCTCAAGTTGCATCACGGGAGGTTTGGATTGGGTATTAGGAAAAATTTCTTTACTGAAAGAGTGGTGAAGCATTGGAACAGCTCCCCAAGGAAGAGGTGGAGTCTCCATCCTTGGAGGGGATCAAAAAACATGTAGATGTGGCACTTCAGGACATGGTTTAGAAGGCATGGTAGTGGTGGGCTGGATGATCTTAGAGGTCTTCTCTAACCTTAATGATGCTATGGTTCTACCAGCCGACTATTCTGAGAAGTTTTGCTAATATCTTAACTCACTTCCCATAAGAACTGGCCCAATGTATAAGCAATCATTTGAACTGCTCACAAACAACTAAATAGAACAAGACAGGTTTCACTGCTTCTCTCCTCTAAAAATGTTGGATTGCTAGGAAAGAACAAGAAAGCCCTGTACTTCACCAAGTGTGCCAGACCACCTCTGCAAGTCAAAAAAACCTCAGTGTCTGGTGAAAGCCTCAAACAGACAGGATTCCTACATCTGTCACAGGCCTTTATGTACACATCTCTTAAGATAACAATTCAGATATTATCTTTCACCTTTTGTATGGACTTTCCCCATGCCAGGAGTCTCAATATCTCAGTTTTACTCCATAACTCATGCACTCTGTCACCGTAAGCCCTTTGCTTTTCTGCCTCAGGGTAGTCTGCTCTGCATTCACTCTCATACATACATGACCACTGTATTATTTAGCTCCTATGTGCTGGTGGGACTGTGCTGCTTTGAACTCCTGACAGGAACAGTTTAATATTGCAGCACCACTCGTTATTAACAAAGTGCTGTGACTCGCAATCGATAGTGAAGGGATCTTTATAGCATTTTAGCCATGTCCTTTCTCCACCCTGAGCTGGGCTCGCTGCTTTGAAGTCCTGCAGCAGGCTCAGAGGAGATCTTTAAAAAGTTGCACTGATGTGCTGACTTGAAAAATGCAATCAAAATAGACACAGAAACGGAGCGAAGCTGTGAACCCAGTGATCTGTGGGGACAGCACATGCAAGGCAGAAAGTTAGGACTGTGCATGCAGGGCTTTTAACACAGTAAGGAAACTAGACAGTGTGCTTCTGCTGATGAATGGTGGCTCCACTGTAACTGCACTGCCAGCTCCTCCTCTTCAGTTTTCCCCTGTGTCACACCATTTCCTCAGCTTCCCTAATTTTTATGCATTTTTTTTTTTCTCCTGTTCTCCCTGGACTCAGGATTTCCATCGTGCTCTTCGTGGAGTGGGTCACAAGCTACTGAACTCTCACCTGTCCTAAAACCTTTCCTCCTACCTCCACAAAACCACACAGTCCCACACACTGCCGCCCCAAACTCTTGTTTCCTGCTCTATTGGCTTCCCTGCTCTTTTCCCAGGCACTCACCTCCTCCCTTGCTGTGCCAGATATTCCTCCTGCTGAACCCCAGACAGCATCCAATCCCTCTCTTCACCGCTGCTCACCAGCTGAAGAGGTTTAGAGGGGCTTCTTTAAAAATGATTTTATTATTATTATTAATTCTTTTTTTCTATATATTGTTCTGTTTTGTTTTTTGCTGCTGTTGTCAGAACCATGACACGTTTACCTTTACTCTGGCAGAGATCTGATATGCTCAGGCTGTTTTCCCATCGTGCCTTCAAGTGGTCTTTCCTAGCAAAAGCTGCTTGGGGAAGGAAACAGAGGTAACTTTACATTCACAGGTCCTTGGGCTGACTTCATACAGGTTTCTCTTCTTGAAGAATCAAACTGGATAGTAACAGAAACTCAGACATCATACACTCTCAACTACCTTAATCCCTACTTCAAAGGCAACATTCACCCTTCACCTACCACCACCAAGACTGTACCTTTGAGGGAGTTATTAATGTTACTGCTTTCACACAGAAGGCAAATGGGCATTAGGATACGGAATGGCAGAACAAAAACATAAACTAGAAACAGGTAGCAAAGCATGGATGGCATAAAAATGAATCAAACTGGACAAATGGAAATGGATTTTCTCATAGAAGACCAAAAAGGTATTTAGTAAAATTAAAGAAATGTACACTTGCAACACTGAGCAAAGCAGCAATCCTGTAGCTGTCAGCTTGCCAAATTTAAACCCATAATTCAATACCTGCAGAGACTTCAAAGAACAGAAAACCACTAAATAAGCAGCAGTATCAACTATAGTCACTGAATGAATGACAAGGTTGAACACAAAGATAAAACAAAGATACCATCTCAGCCCTGCAAGCTGGTTTCCAGAACAGACCCAGTTTTACTTCAGGAGTAAAGTTCTCCTTGCTTTGTCAGCAAAAGAGCTGCAGAGACACAAGAATGGCCTCACAGGACTAAAGAGCAACCAACACCTGCTAAGGAGAGGAGCAGGAGAAGTACAGAGGAACAGGATGACTTTTACCACTTCCAATGGTGAATGGCGAAGTGTACTTCATAAATAAAATAAAACCCACATTCTGCAGCTCCAGGGAAACTGAAAGCAAAAATGCTGCAATAGCCTGGCAAAGGCTGCAGCCCATACGGTCACTGCTACAATAAAGGAGTTTTTAGCAGGGAAGCCAACTTGACTATGATTTTTTTATTGCCAAAAAAATACACAGCTATTGGCAAACAATTATAAACGTTACTCAAAACTATCATCAGAATGAGAAACACCAAGTTCTCCCCACAGGAGGTCCTGTTAGGAAGAGACTGAAGGGAATACAGAAGCTTGTAAAAATGTTATTTCCAGCAGGGAAACATTCTTGGAGAAGAACTTCAGCATCTGAATATCTTTTTGTTCATAACATAATATATGACATGTGGTGGATTTGGAGCCCTTGTTTCACTTAAAGAAGCAGATGGAAGCTCTTTAAACCTTTAGAACATCTTTCTTAGGTTACATAGGTAAATATTTAAGCCTTGCAGAAGAAAAAGTGAGTATCTGCTTAAGCTGAAGTCAACGTAACAATAGTGTGGAATTAAAAAAAGGGGCCAAGAATCCAAGTTCTAGGGGAATAGAGAAGTAGGAAAAATACTCTCCAGTGGTTATTTCTGTTCATCTTTTATGATAACTGGGGATAGGAGATGCTGGTTTAGGTCAGCTTCTGCATCGCTCTTTGTTGTTCTAGTGTTTGTATTTGTCCAAGAGAGCTTAAGTAGAGTTGTTGAAAGAGAAAGTATAAACAGCCCAGTGGAATGCCTCTAGGAAAGTCTAGCAATTGACACCTGCAAGACATACACCAAGAATATATTGTTTAAAACATGAAGTCCACCACCAGGTGTCAATGTGGGAGCACTAGAAATAGGTTTTGCAGCTCCAGGGCTGACCTTCACAGGCCGGTCCCAAGCACTCCCTTAAATCCCACGGGCCGTGTGTGGAACAGAACCAACATCTGCTGAACAGAACCAACACGAGGCAGCAGATACGAGTTGGAGGGCTGCAAGGCAGAGGTCCAGCTTTGTCCAACACACAGACAGCTCCTCCTGGGCCTCCCGGCCAAGGCTGAAAGAAACTCGCGTTCCTGATGGAGAGGCTCGAGCACGGTGGTTGAACCGATTCTGCCACCTTCTGCTGCTTCCTACAGAGCTGAAATACACTGCATTGTTAAGAATTTATGCTGCATCTTAACTTTAGTGAGTGTTTAAAGTTTAAGCAGCCCTAAAGCCCATGGCAGCTCACACGGTCTTAGGAGCTGCTGCATCGCATCAGAGCACGGAGCAAGGAGAGCCAAACATGGGGTCACTTGAACAATGGGTTTCCCGAAGGGCACCTTATACAATACCCACCTTTTATTCTGTCTTTTTATTCTTGCTTCACCTGTGGTTCAGGCTAGGCTGCCCTGACATCCACAGCTCAGCATTTATCTTGGCTGGGGCCCAGGCACTGCTGCCAGGCTTCCCTTTCAGGGCAGCGGGCCTGGGAAAGTCACTCGGGGTTAAGTTTAGAGTTCCAGGTTGGCACGTTCTTAACACAAGCCAAAAATAAGTGTGAATGAGGATCAATTTTATGAATTTGCTGAGCTGCCAATTATATTTTAAAGCTGAAATCTGAGACTAGGTTTGCCAATTGGATAAGTATCACAGCCAACCCTTAGATAGAAATTAATTGGAGAAACATTTTCTCTTCAAGTCCAGAGAGCACTGCCTTCCAAACGTTATCTCTAAAGTAGTTCCAGGTGTATATTGGACATAGGGAATTTTAAATAATTAAGTTTATTATCTTGCATGTGTCAATCAAATTTTAGGCAGATAAACAACCAGTATTCCAGACATGCATCTGTATGGCAGCATTAAGTGGTGGGGGAAAAAGCTTCTTCCGAAGCAATTCAAAATGCCACAATTCCTATTGCATTCCTTTGACACCTTCTTGATTGCATTTTTGGGGAGCAGGGTCTCCACAGCTGTTCAGTTGCCCAGTGCCAGGTATCTGGGTTGTGCACTCACATCTCAGTAAATAAAGTCCTCCACTAGCCAGGCAGAGGCTGGGTGCGCAACGCTGCACGCACAGGCTTGAGCTCACAGCTACCTGAAACCTGCTCACAGCCTTGTTTCTAAGCTGGTTGCCAGAGGCATAAATAACCCCCTCCATTCCAGCCATCACATCACTGGTGCAGCAGCAATGTTGGCTTGAAAGCAGTATTTCCTGAGCCTCCTGATGGAGCCCTTATTTGCCCACAGACCAGCAGATGATTCCCAGTGCTGTGCCATCCTCACTTTCATTTGCTTAGGTCTGTTTTAGATATTCCATCCGTGGTGCTCAGCTCTTGGCTTCAGGCTCAAAATGAAGTGTTTTTTTTCTGTTCTGGAGAATGCAGTTTTCCCATTTCAAGACAGAACTGCACCACAGCCATTAGTAATAATAGTATAAAAGTTACACGTGCTTTCTAGACTCTATTGGATGTACAAGAATCTGTAAAAACAAAGGACATCCCTCTCCTTCTTGCACACCTTCCAAAGCCAATCTTGTGAAGGACAGACAATGTTATGATGTGTGTATGTTACACTGCACCAGAGGTGGGACCTGACAGGACCCACAACCCCAGCTGCACGCAGGGATTTGCTGAAACATAGCCATGGCAAAGCACACAACACACAGCGCCTGAAGTGCAGGGCAGCCTACGCTGAAAGCTGCACAGTGCTAAAGGTAAAGGTTCTCACAGGACAGCCTTGACACCATTCTGAAGGAAACAAGAAACATCAGCTCCCCTCCTGCTTGCCCAGGGACCAGACAGCTCTATGAGGTTAAGAGTACAACACAACTTTACCAGCTGAGGGCTGACTCAGCAGCTCACATGCACATCAACCCCTGCTAGAAGGGAATTAAAGAGAGAATGAGAAAATACACTGTTTGGGAGCTCCACGTGTCCACACTGTGGCAAAACCCCTCACAACACTGCAACAGGTTTACCTGCTTTAGACTAGAAAGGGCTAAAAAGGCAGGGAAGGTAAACTCCACCAACCTAGATACTGGAGGCTGATGAAAGAACATCTGGAAAAGGTCAGTGAATGTGCTGACTCGCGTTCCTGCTTGAGGACATGCAGGGAGAGCTGCCTGGTCCTGTGTCCTGATGGCTGGCAGGCACCCCCTCAAACCACCAAAAACCCCACAGAAGCAGCCAACAGAAACGGCAGGTCCGGAGCTGCTCTCATCACTAAATACAACACAGCAGGGTTTCTGGGTGGAGAAGACTACAGAGAGCAAGCTCTTTCAAACATGAGTGACGGCTGTTGCTATGGAGGATCACACAGGAGTTGCTAACAGATGACTAACAACAGAAAAAAGCCTCTGAGCAATCCAGTTTATGCTCCCTTCGTCAGGCCCTCAACCACAACTTCACTGGCGTGTTTTAATCATTGGCTTTTTAAAAGTTTGGAGCTAAATGCTTTTACTCTTAAAAAAAGTGAAAACAATTAAGCTATGGCAGTACCAGCAGAGTTCAATTGTGCTGTGAAATAAGCTGTGGTGGCTTTCTGAGACCTGGCTAGAGTCACACAATCAAAATTCATAAAAAAAAAAATGAATCATTTAATCAACACTTGATAAAATCTTCCTTTTGGCCTCAGGAATAGAAGCCCTTCCACACTGGTCAGAAAGTGGTAGCTGTGATGAAACGATGGGTAATGCTGAGATCAGCCATTCACTGTCCCCCCTAGGGAGAGTGTGCCACTGATGGCAGAACACAGCATTCATAGCTCATTAAGAGCTCCACAGAGAATGGGAGCATCACAGACCACAACCCTATAAACTAGTAAGGAGGACATTTCCAGCTGGAGGGGTGATGCAATCCCTGCTCTGAAGCACTACTAATGTGTTTTCTCTTAAAATCTCATGGGATGAATTGCACATGTGAAATTAAACAATAGTGATTTGAAATCACCACACAGCAGTCTACCAGCTTCTGGGGCAGTAGCAGAACTAACACAAGTGTTTTAAAAATCAAGAGAAAAGCACCATTGCCACAGGGTGACAGATCAACGCTCGAGTGAAATCTAGATGCTGATCCAAGTCTTGAACTATAAATACCGTGTGCAATCAAAAAATCACAACTGGTTTGATGCTGATGTCAGGACACAGGCATTGGTCCAGGAACAGAACAGGATGAAAAGATTGGGGAGTATCAAATAAGTGAAATAAAATGAAAACCAAAATGAAGAAACAGATCAGCTGAGGCATTGAAACAGGTCATCCAGAGAAGTCACAAATGCCCCATCCCTGGAGATGTTCAAGGCCAGGATGGATGAGGTTTTGAGTAACCTGATCCAGTGAAAGATGTCCCTGCCCGTGGCAGGGGAGTTGAAACTGGGTGATATTCGAGGTCACTTCCAACCCAAAACCATTCTGTGATTCTATGATGTGATCAGGGGATGAAGAACAGCTCTCAACAAGACTACGCAAGACATAACCTTTGCATGTTACTTAACCTATACCCACCTTGAACGCAGCTGGGCTCGCGAAGCGGGAAGGAAGTTTCCAAGCACAGCATCACATGGCACAGCTATGCCTGAGAGCTGTTTGGGGTCCAACTGTAAATCACGAGAATAGTAAATATTTCTCTCCATCACCCACCTATACTGTTGCTGGAAGCATTAAAAACTGGAATGCATCACAGCTGCCTTGAAAAATGGTAAAGTCTGTTTTTCAGAGCAAAATTACTGATAAGTTTGAAGGATGGAGCTTGACAACCAGGGCTGTTGGGCTGGCAGAAGACCACTCCCTGGTGAGATCCACTGGGGCAGTTTTAGGGTCCATCAACACAATGAAATTCCTTGTTAGCAGTTCCATTTCATGCAGCCCAGAGTCCCCAGGCCAGAAGTGAAGCTCACAGGGGTGGAATACTGGCCAGGCAGCGCAACACTTGGTTTCCTTAGGGCTTCAGAAAGCCTAAGTAATTTAAAAGCATCAAGCTCAGCAGGAAAATAACACATCACTAATCATTATTCAAGAAGGAAAGCTTTTGTCATGTTCTTCAGCTCAAAAACCACTAACAGGACATTATTTTCTGATGTACGGGGCAGTTGTGCCAAGGATTATGAAGGGTTTCTATAGCCAAGAGTAATGCTGCCTTGCCCATTTTTTTAGAGTTAAGTACAGCAGCAGCTTAGTTGCACTGGCATAGAATGAACCTCTAGTGTACGCCCCACCTTTTGGAAACTTCAACATTCAGGAACACGGATAGAAGACATGAAAAGCCTCCAAATGCTTCCAGTTGCCAGGGAATTGCAAAGGAAACACTGCAAAAGAGAAAGGTCATACTCCCAGTGTGGAACAGATAGACAAGGACTTGGGCAACTTTCTCCAAACCACCAAGTCTGTGACACAGCTTCAAACCACATCGAGGCTTCAAGCCGGATGCCCAATGACAGATTCCAACATCCTATAACAGCAATTTTAATCTGTAGGCTCTGGGTATCAAAAAGGTAATTCTTGCATACAGAAAAAGACACATTAAGACAACCTCTTCACGATTGTGTCAGGTATCTGCTGGAAGACAGTACTTTCTTCCCTCAGGTCATACTGAAATTTGATTCCTGGCCCCAAAACGCAGAGGGAAGGAAAAGGCTCATGAAAGAAAACAAGACTCATCCCAGTTTTAATCTAAATTTTCACATCAGCAAGCAGATAGCCGCAACAAAATGCAGGAAATCTGGCTTGAGTCATTGCTAATTAGAGGAAAAGGAAAGCTGAAAAGAAAGACAGAGGTAGAGAAAAGGGACAGAGACAAACGAAAGCAAAGGGAACAGCAGAATCTTGGGTTCACATTGCGCACGCTGCGTGGAGCAGAGCAGCCCTGTCACCAGAGCAAAGCATCTTTTAGAAAGTGAGCCAGTAATACCGCCGAGACAAATGACCGCTGCGGTGGTACTGGCACCTGTGGCAGCTTTACAGTTTTTATTTAGTATCTTCTGTGATCCTTTGACTATTTTCCTGCTCTGCTCCACCCCCATCAGCAGCAAAAGCCACTATTGCAACACAAAGGCTGTGAGAAAACATCCGTTACCTTTCAGGATGTTTTTTAGAGGTTATACCCAAGAGGAAGCATAGAAACCCTAAATCTTCCAGCAGGAAGAAGCACTGGACCTGCTGTTGCTTCAATTGCTGCACAAGAAGGTGATTCTTACAACTTTCCCTATTTGCCTTTGGTGTCCTAACAGGCCCCTTCAGACAAACTTAGTTTTTGCCAAATACCTCGTGATTTCATGCCTTCTCACCATTATCCACAGGCTCCCAGTCAGCTCCAGCCCAAATGTAACCAGAGGAGTAGGAACGGGTGTAATGCATCCGAGTTATCTTCTGCATCTTCCAAACAGCAGCTCCCCAGAGCAGGTGACAGTAATTCTCCATTACAACACTGCAAGGCACTAAGCAAGTCATCCTGGAAATCAGACTAACAGGAAACAAAACCAAAGGACAAAAATAAAACTGGCAAAAGGTTTTGTAAAATACAAACCCATCCATCCATCCATCCAATTAATGTTCCACCCAGGAACAGGAAGCCAAATAATATCATTAAAGACAACTACAACCAAAAAAGGGGCTCTCCACCTTACAATTTGCAACTAACTATGAAGTACAGAGTTGCTACAATGAGTAAAGTAGTATTTGTAAATAAGTATTTTTAATGGCAGATTTTAAGAGACATTTTGTACTTAGAAACATTGCTTTGCTTATAATCTTAGATCAACATAAAGTTACTATAGAACTAAATATTTAAAGGTTTGGGGCTGCTAACGTTTGTAATCAAGTTTTCACTCCAAACAAAATCCATCGTCTCATCTGAAGCAAACATCTCCTCTCACATCAGAAGGGCCATCAATATTCATTAACCTGTTCTGAACTCGCTTCTGGATTTACTACCTTAATTAGAAAATACCACTCTGAAGAGTTTAATGTTGTAATACGATGATAAAAAGCTAATCCAGAATTACTGATGCATCGTGAGCAGATACAGAGCGGTGACACCCGCATCTCTCTCTCGTAACAGGAAATGAGTTGTGTTGAAGTGGTTTTGGGTCCCTCCTCCACAGGCTGCACCTCCTCTAAAGCAGGTTTGCCAAACCAGCCATTTTGCTGCCAAACCAGGCATTTTCCTGCCAAAAAGCATGCGAACTGAACACTCTTGATGCTGCTGCTCCCTGACCTTACTGTTCTTCTGCTGACCTTAGCACTGTATTGTACAAGTCTGCAAAGAAATCGTGGGGTAAGAACACATTTGGTCACTGTGCCCAGGAACACAACACATCAATAAACTCAGTTAACCACCACAAAAGCCACAAGGAATCTCCCTTAATGACTGGCTACGTGATAAACGAGAAATGCATTTGCTTGTAGACTTCCAAGGTAGCACAGAGCAAACCCACGACCAGGCACGCCACGGATGCTACGCTCCAAGCTCCAGACTCAAACATTTACAGCCTTTCCAGCTTTGAGACCTTGTGTTTAAATGTCACAGCAGGGTGCAAGAAAAGCACTATCACTTGCTTCTGCATATGAAGAACAAAGGGTGCAGCATTTCTTAATACATTTTCTATCTCCATCACCATATTTCTTAGCCCTGGATTTCAACCACTTGAATTTAGGCAGAGCTTACCGGTCACAGGCTGCAAGTGGTCTGCTAATATCTACTAAGACAAAACCAGATTAAAAATGTTTAATATACATTTCCACCATTCAATACCAAATCAACTACATCAAAATTCTACTGGTACTGTACTCCTATGGTGTTGAAAAAGTCAAGGTATTTGAAGCCACAACACGATGCACATCCACAAAAAAATGGAATCATGTTTACACAAGCATCCCAAATTGCTCATTTTAGTACACAAAATATGCACTCAGATGCAATACGATAGTGTTTTATCATTTTAAATAAATTTGTAAATAATAGGCAGTTTAAACCCATATGGACAAATCAACCCTTTTGGCTCAAAGTCCCCTATAACTACACATAGATATCTGCAACTTGAACAAATGAAAAGAATGGGACATTGCAAAAAATAATCACTTAAGACTGCTGAGAATTAAAATATCTAAAGTCTGACTTGAGCAAGCACCTCTGTGAGTTCTACCAGTGCTGCCTCTGAAGGTGGCACTATTTGAAAAGCTCTCCTGTAGAAGGAAGCATATTACTGCTATAGACCTGCTCAAAGAAAACCAAATAAAAGCTATTGATAACTGTATCAAAAGAAAAGAAGTCAAAACTTAGCCCGATTGCATCATTCTCAATGTTCATCATCCTTCCCAAGGGCTCCTACAGCACTTAAGCTCATTGTGTAGCCTGAAGCCCTCAAACATTTCATACTAACTCTTCCTTTTCTCTCTCTTCAGTAATTTTGAAGTAGTTTACCTAAAATATGAGCTGCATGCTACATAAGATCAAAGACTGTTAGCAATAAAAGAGCTATTCAAGCAGTCAGGTTTGAAAAAGAAATGCGTTGGTACTCAGTATCAAGGAAAGGAATAAAGTTAAAAGCTAATTCATATTTTCTGTTCAAATTATAAGAACTTTTTTTTAACAAAGAGCTAAATAAAATACGTCAAAACACTTCCTTGGTATTTAAAGTTCAAAGTAAATGTTAGCAAGATTTGCCATAGATTCTCCATAGATGCTGTTAATTAACTGTATTGAAAAGCCTGCCAGTATTCTATAGCAACACTCCCATTCTGGAATGTTAAAGTAGTAGTACTGGAAAGGTCAAATACTCAGCAGTTTCCAATACTCGGCTTTTAAATTTTTTATTTAATGCCCGTTTAATATCTTTAACCGAATCTTCCTTTAATTTGTGTCCAGGCTCCAATATACATTCAAGATAAGAGAAATTAGACTGAAGAAATACAGGGTAAGGATACCTTCCTTAAAATATGCTGAAGGTACATTCCAAGATCATAAAACTGACTAAGCTCACACAAACAGAACAAATACAAACAAACAGGCAGAAATACTGACCACAGTGTTTTAAAAGCGATCTGTCATTAGCTTGAGACTGAAATCATCGAATCTCACAATCTGAATTCCACGGGTATGAAATTGAAACATGTAAACACACTCCTGGGGAACAGAACACCTCTACTGACTGGAGAAGACTGCAGAACACATGTTTCTAATTTATCTAGAAAGCCAGCAATGTGAACTGAAGTCAGCTCCACAGAGTTAATGTGACACAGCAGCCTGGTTACCAGCTTTCTCTCAGTTTTTCTGCCTGCATTTCTGAAGGTATCCCAATTCCAAGTGATGGATATTTCACATATTCATGAAAAATGATCAGAAGCATCTCTAAAAGCCAAGAAGTGTACTTCTCCCTTCCTGCCAAAAAGTCTGAAATAATCTACTTGAATTGAATATTTTTTTACAATTAGAGATACCTGACAAAGAGCACAGAAATATAAAGTCATAAATCAGCAACAAACTACTGATGTTCGCAATATCGTTTAACATTTCTGCAAATATTTCATTTTTTATTTAACTTCTATGAGAAAAATAATACCAGCAATGAAACCTAGTTCTGTTTCATGCCTCAAAACTTAAACCTTGAAACCCCTACCCTTTAAAAAAACACGTGACAGCAACTTGCTGATATATGAGCATCAACTTGAAGGAAGAGTTAATTAGAAACCTGATCTGAAATACAGGAAGGACATAAAACCCCCAAAGGTAAAAGTCTCTACAACAGACAACACTGGAGATGTCATTTTCTCATCCTGCTATTCCAGGACAGTTGTTGATAACACTGTCCAATACACTCTCACACCTGTGCGCTGATGGCTCTGCACATCTTGCTGGAGCAAGGTGTAAATATTCTCTTCTCTTTTTTGCCTTCAGAAAATACTCAAATAAATGCAGGGAAAAGGTCAATTACACATTTGACAAGACGAGCAGAATTCCATGTTACGTATTTTCCAACCCATAGCTGATTTGTCATTTGCTTTTTAAATACAGATGCCCTCCTCATGCAAACATTATTGCTCATAAGGCAGATTAGGGCACATCAGTTGATCAATCTGTGTTGAGCAATGCTTTTTGCTGGCTCTGTAGTTAATCTGTGATGCCTCTCGACAGCCTTTCACATGGTACTACCACGTTGCAGGGAAGTGCAACTCCACCATACCACATGTCTGTCCAGACAGGGTCCAGGTGGGAGAGACACATGCAGGGACACTGCACACCTCATGTCACTATAATATACATAGCACCAAAATACAGTTTAACCATATTAATCCTTAAGCTGTCCTTATATTAACAGTACACAAAGTATGCCATTATTACTTTGAACAAAGTGTTGCCCATTTTGAATTAGGAAAATATTTTTAAAATCATAAACTCTAAAGGTAAAAAGGCCCTGTGTGTAGCTTATTACTTTATGGATAAGTCAATGGCTCTTTGGTCAGGACACAACGTTGTCAGTGCAACTTTATGGAATATATTCCTTACACTAAC
Organism: Tapera naevia; assembly: GCA_033556795.1. NCBI lineage: Eukaryota > Metazoa > Chordata > Aves > Cuculiformes > Neomorphidae > Tapera > Tapera naevia. The sequence continues at coordinate 2,551,102 of JAUMJJ010000054.1, read as the reverse complement.
TGAATTAGTTTTAAACAGAATAATGCATGTAAGGGAAGACATGAGATTCAACAAAACAAAGGCTTAAATAAAATCTCCGGTCATAAGAAACCAGCCAAGTTTTAATATCGTTAATCTTATTGTTCTGATGAGTATTCTGTTGCTCCACAGCATGGAAAAAGCAAACAAATCACAAACCCAAACATTAGAATATAATTTTTTTTTAATTTTTATAAATAACTTATCTGTTACAAAGACAGTTTACCCAGCTAAATCACAAAACCATCAACTCAAGATATCCAAATTAGGTTTTATTAATAAACAGGTAAAAACTGATTTGTCAATCTTCACATAGAACTGCAGATGAAGCTGAAAAACAAGGCCTCATTTTATAAACAAAACGCATTGAATGCAAGTGCTTTGGGTCTACCACCTAATTACCTGGGATTGGCATTTTCTTCCCACATAAAAAAAATGCAAAGCCTTCAAAACAAAGGCCTCTGTGCATTCACATAGATCACTTGTAAAACTCCTAATAAAAATGTCCACTGGCAAACGTTTACAGTGGGTGACAGTCTACTTTGTCTCTTGCTACATTGTTAGCACTCCCTCCAGCCTCACGCTAAGTGCTGCTACATAATTCCTGGTGTGCCATCTTTCATGCATACTGTACTGGAATTCCATTTTCTTGATCTGTTACGTACATCCCCGATCACGTGAATATTTTCGTTAAAAAAAATAGATCATCAAAAGAAAGAGATGCTTGAGGTTGCTTCAGTGTTCAAGTCTGTTTGATTTCTCTTTTCCAGCCTTTATTACAGTTGTCCTAAATATTGCTATCCTTGTTTTCTATAAATATGAGACTTCACCACAAAGTCAGGTTTAGAAACTGGCTGCCAAAACAGGAAAGCATTTAAAGTCCTTGAACAAAGCCGTACGATGCTGCTGCTGTTGATTTTGGCACTGTAGGTACTTCCCCCACGAATCTCTCTTCAGGAGTCTGCAAGATACCCAGCAGATGAAGCAAGCTTAAATCGGATGCTGATCTGTTGGTGGGTTGAGAGTTTCTCAGTATAAAGTTTCCTCATGCCAGACAAAATGCTACCTCGTGTCACCCACCGTAAAACTCAGTGTACAGAGTGAACTATATGCATAACTCTTCCAACTTTTCCGCATTTTTACCACGCTGCATCTGCAGGTCTTCACAGATCATCAGCATTTACAAGAGCAATGTACAGAATGAGCAGAGGAAAGCTATTTTGTGCATAGTTTCTTATTAATGCTCTTATTTTAAGGCATTGCTTCTCTCAGATAAAAGCTTAAAAAAGGGACATGATCGTGCTTAATCACTTAAAGGGAAAAAAAGAAAGTTAACAAAAAAAGACTATTACACTATACATACAGAAGTACAAGAAAATAATAAAGGTGAAGAAAAGAAATCACTTAAAGCAGGCTCTAGAGCTATGTACAGTAGGAAAAGCTTTGGGGTATTTCTCTGTGTGTATTGTACAGACAACGCATGCAGTTTTTCCTTTTCATCCTTAGATGTGATTGTACTGATTTCTGGCTTCACAGAGAGGTTTTCAGGGAAGACAAGGCAAAGAGTACCACTGATTTGTGAAGTTCTTCCCTTTATTGAAGGCACTATGCGGCAGCAAACAGTTTTAAATAGTTAAACCTTGTTCCTTTTAGATCTTCTCTGTGCATGTAGTGTTTCACTGAAAGCTCTGAAAACAAAAATGTTAGCATTCTATTCTTTTCCCCTGTCAAAATTCAGCAGTGACATTGGGGCAGAGAAGAGGATGGGCAACACCCAAGCACTGAACATGGTGTATGTTACTGGGATACTGGTAATACTGTACATGGTTAAGGCAGCTGGCAACTGAGTCTTTCAGCAGATTACCTTTCAGCCGATGAAATTCAACTGCCTGTGACACAACACTGAGGTATTACTAGCTCTGTGGGCTGACATTTAACATTAGCAAAATACCATCTCGTCACACCTTCAGTTTTACAAAATCTTATGCATAAATGCTTTTCTCGTCCCCCCGTGACTGGACAGTTCCTTGTACGTCTGCTATGGTGTTACAAAAGGTAACAGGCCTGTTGGCTCAGAAATGCCTGGGCATTTCACACTGTTCACAGCGATTTAAGGCTGGATGGTTTAAAAAAGTACAGGCAGTACAACTCCACTGAGCTCCCTCATCTTCATCTGTGTCTGGAACAGTCTTTGGTGTTTTCACAATGGACCTCTGATCTGTGACATGAAAGAGATAAGATAAGCAGTTACTAATCAAGAACAGCATGGAAAGAATTTTGATTTCTTCTTCCTTCAGTAACTGAGAGCTATCTTGTTCCTCTGAGAGCTGCACAGTATTGCAAGCGACAGAAGCAGCTTTTTACCACCCCCTTGACTACACAGCTTGATTGTAAATCAGCCAAATGGCACAAGGTGAAACTATAAAAAGCAAGTTTCCCATCCCTTCAACCTTAGACCCTTTTGGTCTAAGTTCTAGGCTGTTGCGTGAAAAGGAGATAAAATTCAGAGATTAATCAGCACAGGAAACATGCACAAGATTTAGAAGTCTGAGGCCTATGTAGCACTCTAAAATTCATTGACAAGAAATCAGTACTCTGTAACCTTTAGATATGTTTAACATTTTGACCCTAGAGTGAGTACCAGAAATTCCTCCACAAACGAGATAAGCAGTCAGATACACTAAAGTCAGTGCCTAGCATTGTCATGCTACATAATAATCCTCCCAAGCATACAAGTCCATCTCCTAAAATCAGTGCTGAAGTCTAACCTGGACTTCTTTGTGTTCCTGAGGGTGTTGGAGCAGAAGGAGGGGAAAAAAAAAAAACAAACCCACCCCAAACTTTGAGAAACTAAATCTAGTGGAAGGTATCCCTGTCCATGGCAGGTGGGTTAGAACTAGATGATCTTTAAGGTTTCCTCCAACCCAAACCATTCTATGGTGTGTCACACAAAAACATTCAACTATTTCAAAAGCACACAGAGATGAAAAACATGAAAAGAGTGACTCTGAAGTTAAGGGTTCTCAGTTTGGACATCAGCAGCAAAGTCTTTTATCCAGTTATTTCAATTGGAGAACATCTCATAAGCAAGTAGTCAATTGCAACTGCTGCAAAATGGCAGCGACAGCTTCAGGAAGAACAATGCTACTGACAACTACAAAAAGAATTGGTTTTCATTCATTTGTGAAAAGTGGTTGTTCCGGCTTAAGTCACAGCCTACATCTTTGTTATTTAAAGTGATCTGAAAATTAGTGAAGGACTAACTTGTTAACAAGCAGAACATTCAAGGCCTTCTAATAAATTCAACAATATCAATTGCCCTATTGAGCAGCATTCCTCTCATCTTCAATCACCTACAACTATATTTCAGAGCAGCCTGAAGTGGCTTTTATGTAAATTGTTAATACAAATTCTACAGCGGCCAGGAAGTCCAGTCAAGGTAACCAAACTGAGTTATTGTAACACATAAATAAATCCATTCTTCACTGAGGACAATGGTGAAGCCATCTTAAGGAAGTTTCACTCATCCCTAAGCAATGTATCTCACACTCATTTTTTTAAAAAAAATGATGAATGCTTCAATTTACTTAAATAATCTCCCAACACATTATCCATCTTTAAATACACCACATTTAATATACATCACTTTCCTGAACATGTGAATAGAGCAAACAAGAGCAAACAGAAGCATATTAACTGCTGATACAAATAAAATGTAAGATTTGTATGCTTTCGAAGCAATAATTTCATAATTAACATTTAAACTAGATTCACAGACTCAAACTTGATATTAGATGCAAAAACAGATATTAGTATTAAATCCAAATTTTACCAGTACAGTACCTTTGGGTTTGGGTGGCACCGGACCAAGAAATCCAATATTATCATAAAAATTATGAATAGCGCTGGGATTAAAATGTGGTCCTAAAAATAAAAAGTGCAGCAGTTTTAAAAATAAACTTGGGAAGGAAAATGTATCAGTTTTTTTTCCAGTAATTCTGAAACAGTACTACTATTCTCTTCTCACCTTTTATATCAAGGTGTAAACATAGACCCGAGTGAGATATTAGTGATGTCAACAACACACTTTAAGAAACTTAACACCCAAATATGCAATAAAGCCAGAAACAGAATGCAGCACAAACTTCTTAAATATATTTTTTGCGCCACTCAAATATTTAAGAGATAATTTTATTAGTACATTCTGCCTGAGGTTTTCCAAATTGTAACTGTACTGAAAGTGATGTGCTAATATACAGTATGTTATATATGCTTAGATCTAACACTTAGAAGAACTCCTAAATCTAATTTACTGTAAAAAATAGATACAAAATGACACACAACCTGACCTCAGTAGTTAAGGTAAATTTTTTAGTGCAGCATTACTTTCAGTACACCTGTTTACTTTCTCCTTATCTGCAGGCACATTGAAGAAGTTTCATGGCTCATGACTGAACTGATCTAACAGCTTTCTGCTGCTACAAGTGGAAAGCATTAGTCCCTTCCCTCTCACTATCTCAGTTCTCCCTTCCTGTGCCTCTCCCTCACACCAGCTGCAGAACAAGCTTTTCCAGCAGTGCAACATCTTTCTCCTGGCTAGTGAGCTGAATCAGCTCTGCGAAGGGTCTAGGAAGCTAATACAGAGCCTGGCAAGACAGGAAAGGAGAGAGACACCTCTTGTTGGCAGCTCTTGAATTGGTTCAGTTGTCTCATAATTTCACCCTCATGACCAAAAGCTGTGTCTCTGAAGACAAGGAAAGTGGAAGAAGAGTGCACTGGAAGTTACAGCTGTACTGCACATTTGCTACCTTGAGAGACTGCATACAAGACAGAAGTGGAAGACATGAGAGAGAGAGGGACACATACGTATGGTTGTATTATTTAGAAAACCTCTTATTTCTCTTCCTTGATACTCAAATAACCACATTTTTCCCCACAGCATTTATTAAATAAATGGCATCCCAAGTTTCTCTCTTCTGCGCCAAGCATGAGATAGGAATGACAGTGGGATTAAGGAAATCGCAAAGCCAACAAAAACAGGCTTGGAAGACAATTATTTCCATGTTTTCACACAAACTAGCATGATGATTCTGACAATAGTGTGCATATCCATCATTTATAACAGACAGACAAGAGCAAGAAAAACAAAAGGGAAAAAAAATAAATCAGCCTTTACAGTTGCTCATGTACTATGCCATACTGTACCTCTTGCTTGAAAAAGATCAATCTCTTTGGTTAGGCAATCTATGTCTATCTGCAGCTGTCTGTTACAACTTCTTAACTGTTGCATTTCTTCCAGCTGAAAAAATAAATCTGCCTGTTAGACTAAATTTTCCCATTTTACTATTAATTATCATTCATGCACAGGTAGACAGCATTTAGTTATTTCAGAAGTGAAGAGAGTAAGAATCTTCCCTTATAATACCATTTCTTTAATCCAAGCATCATCTTACAAAGACCCTTCAGACCCACTGAATTATTCTCTCTCACCAGATTCCAGAGCTGACAGAACTTGTGGTCAGGACATAGCCAATGGTCCACCAGATCAATGGCTGATCTTCTGGCACTGAAAACTGGTGCATTAATTGGTTTCTTTGAGACTGGTATATGCATGAAGACCAACAAATATTTTGTATGGAAAGCAGTATGAGTTATTATTTTGTAGTCTGAAACACTAGGTCATCAGGTCTTTCTTAAAGGACATCTGGAAGCACTACCAGGTCAAACCTTTTGCAACTGCATTTAAAAAGCATCGCTTCACAAAGCAATTAATGAACTGAAAGTTGTGATTAAACAATAGATATTTAGTCTTTACTCTAAACTGTTTACCAGTTTAATTCTAGCTATATTGCTTGTCACTAGTATACTGTCAATATACGAACAACTGTTCCTTTAATTTATGGTGACAGACCACACTTGTGGTTTAGGTTTATACCCTAGAGACGTTTCAACTTACTGATGGAATTTGGGAAACAGAATTCGATCTTTTCAGGCGCCTTCGCGTTAGATTATTCTCCATTTCATTGACCTCTGATTTTAGTTTATCCAACTTTTTCTTTTGAATCTCAAGTTCTCGTTGAAGCCGCTCCATCCTGGCCTTCTGGTGTACCAGTAAAGCTGCAATACATAAAGTCCCATTTTATCTACTTTATTATCCTTTATACAGCAACATCAGATAAAGATGAAAGCTAGCATTTTCCTGGGAAAATACAGCCAAAAACATTGCTACAGATTGCTTTTCCATTCTCCTCACAAGGAAGTATCTGTCATAAGACAGTATCATATTTTTGAAAACAGCACAAATCAATTACAGACAAGAAAATACAATGAAAAAGTCATACAGGGTAACATATGATCATGCAAAATATACCCATAATCTGTAAATATCTTTTTCAAAAAGCCAACCAATCTACAAGAACAACTACCAGAACCCAAACCCAAACTTCTCCTTCCATTGTATTCAGCCCAACCACTGTAAAACAGGTAGTATGAAGAATATTTCACGGAGACAGCTGCAATACAGAGCACTATATGTGCTAGATAAGCATTAAGATTTCGGTTTTTATTGCTATTTGGCTTGGAACACAATCCAGTGTTCTTGGCAAAGCAGGAGACACCAAATGAAACTAAACTAGAAAGCACTTCAAGTAATACCACTGGCAAACATCAGTCATATTTATCACGGGGGTTGGATTGTATGCCACTTTATCCCTAAACTACAGTGCAGAACCATTAGCTCAGCTTCTAATTTCTAACACTGCTTACTATTTGTAAAGAAAATTACACGAGACGCCCTAATTTAGAAATGATGAAGTTAGCATTTAAACCACAGCTTTTTAAAGCTATGAAGAACATAAGTAGCTGAAGATGCAATCAAATTAATACAATTTAAGGAGCTTCTTTCATTAAAGGTAGATACACTACTTATATCACCACATGAGCAGATAACACTACTCAAAGCAGTAATCACCCTCTAGAAAAAACAAAAACTATTTCATTAAATAAACCCAACAATAATTTCAACTTCTGCACAGCCATTCATTCAACCATTAAATACTGATTCATATAAACCAGGATTGGTTTCACAGATTATGGATACCTTCAGAGCACTGTGGAAATTAAGAAAAGGGTAGCAATAACAAGTATTTTAAAAAGATTGAATTTGTTTCGCAGAGTGTTTAAGCAAACCCTTGGCTTGGATTGTGATGTTTAAGTTGCTACAATTTATTCAGGTACCAAAACTTAGAGGCATTCAAATTTGGATGGTTAGGTTTCCCGAGTAGCAGCAGAGATAAAAATAGCACATCAAAAAGATGCAACTTTCCATATCTTTGGCAAGCAAAACTGCCCTCTGCTACAACTCCTGCCTGTTCATTCATTCACACATCATATTTTGTCTTCCAAACGTTGTTCAAAAGGAGGAACCATGCCAAACTGCTTTTGTACAGTGCATGAGAACAGCAAGGCCTTACTGAGATTCAGCCGAAGCTTTTGAGTCAAAAGATACTGAAATGACAACATCAGTGCTTCTGCTTGGTTTTGTTCAAGTTGGAGATGTTTGCTACCCCTTATTTGGTGTAGCCACTAGTCATACTACAATTAAAGTTGTAGCTATGCTGACATGCAATGAAAAACATAGTAACCAAAAATCCCAAGATTTTTGTTGAAGACTTGGAATCATCAGGTGAGTAGTCTCTCAAGACAGCTTCTCCTCTTGAAGTGTTAGACACAGCTGAAGGAATATCTTCCCCAGGAGTTACAAATGCAGCTGCAACTATGAAAAAAGGAGATAGACGACTACTTTGCCCCTACACTTACAGGGAGAGTACAAGCCCTTTCACCCTTCTACACTTTATTTCCACTTTTAGATAGCCCCTTCTATTTTCACTGTGTTGGTATTACTCCTTGAAGCCCCAGTTAATGGTCCTTGACCTGCAGCAACACAGCTGTTCTCTGCTGACCAGAGTCAGAACTCTTCAGGGCTGTCAAACTACAGCTGCAGGCTGCTGGTGAGCAGCCAGTACACTAGAGGAAGTAAGCGAGGAAGACTGCTACCAGAGGATCTCCAGGAGGCATGGCATGGACTCATGAGAGAGATAAGTAAGACTGCATCTATGGAGAACTCTGCCCTGTCATCCCCTTCCCTCCCTCCCTCCATCACACCTTTAAGCTACTCTGTGTGGGTTTTTTTCTCCCCCTTTACAATTCCTTTCAATGTTCTCCCACTTCTGTGGTTTAGAAATTAAGCTGTCATTACAGGACTGAAGACACTGATGGATGCCCACAGCACTATTACATGCTTTTCATTTTCACAGCACTTTCCAGACAGAATACAATTTATTCTCCAGCTGGCTTTATGACTATTTCACCACTTTAAAATTTCAAATCAACAGATTTTAAACACACTCATGAAAAAATTACCATTATAATTAAAGATGATTAATTACTTGATACTGCTATGCTAAACTTCTACTACTAAGAAGTCAGAAAGGGAGCGGCAAGACATTGTTTTAAGTGTTGGTTTTGACATAGAATTTGGTAATTGTGCTTAAAGAGCAATTTGGAAGCTGGAGGGAAAAAAAATGAGGTGGGGAAGACAAAATCTCCCCCTATTCCACTTCAGAATTATTAATGGAAAACAGCAATTTAAGTATTCAGCTCCCTCTAGTGTTAATCAGAGCAACTAAAAAGGTTAAGAAAATACTGCAGTGCGTCTCAATCTAACGCCATTCATCCACTGGACCCAGTTTACACTGTCCACAAGGAGACACTGAATGGTCTTTTCAATAATCCTGTCCTTCTTGCCCAAAGGGGATTCCACCTCTGCAGCCAGCACAGGCACACCCAAGTTTACCCTGCACAGACTAACCTGGACTACAAGCCAGAATGCCTTGGGTTTGTACTTCTTTGTTCAGACATCCTTAAAAAGAAGCTATTTCCTGTACTCATCCGAGCAAAAAATGTACAAAGATTGCCCCCTTGACTTGTCATTACTTTACCATGACCAGAACCAATCTCATGTCCAACTTTTTAATTATGTGCCAACAGGGTACTGTGCACATTCAATTTTTTCAGCTTCTGCATATTCACATTGAGCAGATTGGCAAGAACAGTACCCTTCAATGCTCTGGCAGGTGCCACTGTTTCCTTTGACATTCAAAGCACACACTTCCCACAAAAAGGCTGTAAATCATTATAATTACAAGAAGCCTGAAAGTCTGGAGGACAGAAGTTCACTTTTCCTTTCCTAGAGACCTACACAAGCACGTACTGAATATACTTACAAGTTTGAAAACATATGCACAATTGTTTTCTCAAAGCCTCTGTGAATCTGAATTTTAAAGTTACTGTTTTAGAGTGTTTTTTGTTATTATGTTTCTAAGAAAACAGCTAATCTAGGAACCCAATGACTTCACTCTATTCTATGAACTTCTGAAACTTCTTAGTTTGCCAAATAGAAAAGAAAAATTCTGGCAATGCAATTAACTTTGTGGCAGTTGGTTCATGAAATTCCCAGGACACATTTGTGTTTGTGCGCTTTTTCAAAACGTATATTTGAAGCTGCACACAAGTCCGGAATTTAATATGGAATTTCAACAGTTCAAAAGTTTGGGGTTTTTTTGTTCTCCCTTTCTAATACTCTTCAGTTATTTAAGAGCATCACTCAAGAACAGGGCCTTATATAAACAGTAAAATATAAGGCTGCATTTTTTTCTTAAATCACATGATATAATGGCCTTAAGGCCCCTTGCAGCTGTATCTCACTCAAGCCCTTTTTAAACATCTACAAGGACTGGTTAGGATTTTAACAAATTTGTTGCTTACCATATCCAGCTTTTTTTCTTTTTGAAAATTTTAAAAAGCTCCAATAAGCAAAAACAGGAACTGTGCAAAATGTCAAGTTGAACTAGTTTAACGATTAATTTACATTAAAACCATGGGAATATGGGAAAACGTGGGAGGCATTACTAAGTAAGCGTATATTCACATACATACCCAAAGCTGGTATTGATGATTAACTATGCACATCACCCCCTCCCCAAGTTAAAAGAAAAAACTATGAAAAAGTCAGAAAGTTGAAATTCAAATAGTATTGAACTAAGGGACTTAATCTCCCCAGTCTGAAAATATCAACCTACAGATTCTATTACAAAACCATGTATTTTCTTGGTAGAATGCTTGACCATTACACAGAAAAAAAAAGCTACACACAGAATGAGCATCTATTAAAAAATTGTTTAGCCTTGCTATTCAACATATGACTGCATGCACAGCGAGCATACTTCACAAAAAAACATTTCAGCCTATAGAATTTTCAGTTTCTAACAGGATTTCACTGTTTTTCAGCCATAACACATTTTATACTAAAGGGCACTACATATAGAAGTCTCAGGCAATTACTTCATATTAATAAAACAAGTTATATTATAAATTGAAGTCTCTGCTAAGTAATAGAAACTGATAACTGATACTCCTCACCACAGACAGAACCAATATTGGAAAGATCAGCATAAAAATTCATCCTCTTTTGGCTGTCCTTTTGAGTAGGCACCTAGCATTACTTTTCTCACAGCATTATTAATTCTTACTGACTTCAGCGATGAATGAGTGCTCTCATCATTTCCACAAGCAAGCCCACAGTATCTCAAACTGGAATCCCAGAAAATGAGAAACATCAATAAGCAACCACTTCTTAGCAGTCCGGTGACAGTTTCTCAGCATCACAAAGTCAGTGGTGGAGATATAACCTTGTATTCCAGGGTAACAGGAAATGTCTTAACAATTACATTGACTTTATCTGAGCAGTACCCTACTCCACATGGTACCATCTCCAGTTCCAGCAGCAAACAAGAGAGATCTGTGGTAGCCTTCTACTACCCTCTGCAACTTACTGCAGTGAACAACAGAGGAAACCAAGGCAGGAAAACTAGAACTCTAATTGTGTAAAGAGACTGGGCTGCCTGCAGACACAATAACTGAAGCAAAAGCTTCTCAGATAGCAGGCAGTGGCACTTGCAGATAGGTCCAACACACCTTCTATTCTCCTGGGCTGATCATGCATATGAATATATTTCACTGGAACAAACTGAAGGAAATCTCCTCTGATATCAAAGCAACTCCACATTCCTTCTACCTCAAGCCAGTTTTAGTTCTCCCTGCCAGAACAAGGAGCATTCTGGGCAGAAATGGAAAAGCTGATGAAAGTAGATTTTTCTGTAATCATGGCCAGAGACACTACTCATCTGTTCTGGCTAAAATTAAGATGAGAGAAGCACCTAGCATGGAAGCTTTTTGCACAGTCTGGCTGAACTATAAGCAGCTAGAACGTGGCTTTACAATGCAAACTATCAAGTAACTCAAACCGCTTTTAGTACGTAACAGAAAAAAACCCACTTCTAAGTAAAAGATTAAAGCTTAAAAGCAATAAAATTAAGACTGCCCAATATCAACAGTGTACAAGTCAGTCTACCACAAAGTTCTCAAATTTCCAAAGAGTAAATAAAAAAAATTTAAAAACACTGCACTTATTGCAGCAGAAATGGAAAAACACATGCCAAAACCCCTAAACACTTCTGAAATTAAAGAACTTCAGAAGCATAAGTGCGCTTTATATGAAATAGTGAAGGACACAGAAAGCTGCACCAGCCCACATCATGCATTTATGTCTCAGCTTCAGGAACAACTGGGCTCTACAGCAGGTCTGAGCCAGCCAATGCTTTTGAACTGCATAGGAGAAATGGGAATACAAACTTGCCTCAGCTTGATGAGCTGGATGCTGTACCTGCAGCCTGCAGAGATTGTGCAGGAAGTCAGGCTACAGTAGCCATTGCTACTGGGGTAACAAGAGATGAAGAGCTAGATCTTGTAGAAGCCAGTTCCATCAGAAAGGCAGAAAAGGAAAGAGAGACATCCTTCCTCAACAAGTACCTAAAAAGCAGAACGCTTAGGAAGCAAGTTCATGATCTCAAAGAGCCTAAAGGTAAGATTTTGATCGCCTCATTTCTGGGTATCTAAAGACTTCTAGGACTAAAACAGCTAGTCAAGTCTTCCTTCAGAGTAAGGAAAAGGAACAGCACCACTTCTGGAGGGGAATTTGTTTTGCTTATCTACAGATAAACTTCAGAAAGATTCCACTCTTCATTGATTGCAAGAGACAGTCCAGGATGTTATTTTTTCACACTGACACCTAACCTTTAGACACTTGAGTTAGGATGGATTATTCTCTCAAACATATAATTATATCCAAAAGCAGTGCACAAGCTATAATTGTTTTTGATTTACTTCATTACTATAGTAGTCCAGGGGCAGACCAGGCTTCCAGTGTCCTGATCACTGTATGTATGCAAAACAAAATGGCTAAATTAATCTGAAGGACATTTACAGTGGTCATGTAAAAAGCTATTTTTAAATGCCGAATTGTTTGCCAAGTCCAAAGAGGACCCACAAAGTCAAAGAGAAATTATTTTTACAGCCTATCCCGAATGTTGCTTAAATATCCTAAGACTCATTTAACGCCTTTATACAAGAAGTCCACAGCAGGGTTATCAAGTTGGTAATGAAAGCATGCAAAAACATGGTAACAGAAGGTTGGGTTGCCGTATCGAAAACTTTAAGTTTTACCCTCCCATACCATCACTAATCCTTTAAAATGTCTTTCGTTGGTGCAGGGCTCCTTCACGCATTTTATAACCTAAGAGAATATCAAGACTTTAAGCATATTATTGTCAGCACACACTACGAAACATTGAGGACAGCACTCTGTCCCACTAATTGCTTTTGAAGTTTGCTGTTCTTGCTTCTTAAATAACACTCACAGAAAGAAAAAAAGGGGAGGAACTTTATCCAATGGAAAGAATATCTCAACTGAATAAAAAAATCTGCCAGTAGACTTGTAACTTTAAACTGTCAGGACAAATTTGAACAAGTGTAGACATTTCTTTGAGAACACAAAAATGACACTATGATTCCACTTCATTAAACAGATAACATAGCTACTTAAGATAAACAGAATAATTATTTCCAAGTATCCAGTTACATGCCTTCACCAAAAAAAAAGAAATCTAAGATTTGCTTATAAAGCTTTTTATTTATTTAGGAAGCGCTCATGAATGCTAAAGTTGAAGATACTGTATTAACATCACAAAGGCTTATCAACTGTTTTCTGTTCTGTAATCTACATACTGAATTGACAACCCAGTTGAAATCTCTACTATTTATATTAAGAGTATTACCTTGCGTGTAGGCAGCATCATCAGATCCCATACTCAATTTCCGTGCATCACTGATCCTATCCACATGTGCTAAAACAGGGTCAGCAAGATGCTGGATACCCTCTGGTTCAACATAGTGATCAGGAAGGTTTAGAAGGTTTGTAGGTTCAAAGGTTGGGGATACTACCCCTGGGGAAACTGCAGGGGGCTTATTTGGAGAAACTGTAATTTTAAAAGTATATTTTGTGTTAGGCTGCGTAACAACCACTCGAGGAGAGGTTGCAGTGGTGCTGTTGCCCACTGCTCGACTCTTGGGTGGATGGTGATGAATAAATGCAGGACCCATGCTTACTTGACCAGACATATTCCTAGAAGTGGCAGATACTCCAGGATTTGTCGATATGAAAAGCGTGGGCTGGTTCCGCACAAGTTGATCATCTCCTGTTGTGGCATTTGCTGAAATGTAGACCTTGGGTTGACCGCGTGTGACCACCTCGTCAGTATTTGGAGGACTGGCCGATATGTAAACAGTGGGTTGACTTCTACTTAATGTCTGGCTGTTGAGGGAAGAGGGATTAGTGGAGGTGCGAGGGCCAGTTGAACGCAACTTAGAAGAACTGTTTCTTTGTGGTGGTTCAAGTTTGATTTCAATTTGGTTTTTGCGAGGTCCTGTGGAAATATTCTGAATGTTGTATTGGCTATGAGCAGAGGACTGTGAGCTACCAGATGAATGAATTGTAGGCGCTTGCGGAGTAGTAGGAGAACTGATAGGCATGTAGACATGAGAAGTCTGGTGGCCTTGCTGATTTGGCTGCGTTGAGTGCTGCGATGAGGTATGTGGCGTAGTACTGGATGTAGGAAGAGTAGTCCAGGGACTTGGCTGCGAAGGCTGGTAGATTTGCTGAGGGTGCACGGGATTAAACTGAGATGCCCAGCCTGGCTGCTGCTGCGTCTGTCGAGCGGTACCGCTAGGAGCTGTGATATAAGGCCTAATATAGATAGAATTTCCCTGTGGACTGTTAAGTACAGGAGGAGGTACGCCATGTATGTGCAAAGACGTAGGGGTATTGCGACCAGGCTGAATATTTGGGGCTAAAGTTACCATAATGGGGTTGAATCTGGGTGTTTGTTGAGACAAGTTAGAGACTCCTTTGCTGCCTATGTGAAATCCAAGATGCTGCCCTGGATTAGAAGTACTAACTGTATTAGCCATCCCAAAGACATTAAATCCTTGTGGAACCTGCGCAGGTGCTGTCTGTGGTTCCTGCTGAAACAGTTCATTGTTGGACTGACTGGTTTGAAGGTGTCCATCACTAACGCTGTGAGATAGAGTCCTACTTCCATTCATTCTACTTCCTTCTCTTCCATGGTGATACACGTTCTGTGATTGCAAATCCAAATTAAGAGATGTCATGTGATTTCGTAGTCCAGGAATCCCAGAGTCATCCGAAAAACCTAGGTCTCCTTCACCGTAGAGATACTTTGTGCTCTCCTGAGAGAGAACTGCACAACAGGCATCCAAATTATTGTTATTCTATAAAAGACAGATGAAAGTTTGACATTACTTATAAAATATAATCACAGTTATATATGAATGCATCAAATCATCTCTGAAAAATTAACAGTGAAACAAACAAAGCTTTAGGAGGTTGGCTAGCACAGCTGCTGCACATGCACAAGGGGCTTGCATGTGAAGCTTCCTGTTTAGAGAACAGTGATAGTCACTGGCATCAAGGGTGGAAGTCTGCATTGCACTGCTGCTGAAGCAATGACAGGGAGCTCTTGGACCTTGACAAGCTAACACCACAGAGAATAATACACTTTGGATGAATACTTTTGCTCTTTCTTCTCAATATTAGAACAAATCTTCAGCAACGACTAAGTCTCTGACTTGAATGGGAAAAAGACAGAATAGATTCACAGTACCCGCATATTACTGGTTAATAACTTAAAAACAAAAATCAAAATACATGTTTGTTTTAAATGCTTTCCGAAATCCTTCAATATCAGATACGCATTACCCCCTGCTGCAAATGAAAAGTGAATCTTATGCAGAAGACATATGTCGACCCAAGGAGTTGTACATGACTTCAAAAGAAATGTAAAAATTCAGTTTGTACAAATACAGCAGGATTACTCTTTTGCAAGATGAAACTATTAATGGAAAATGCAGGGGACATCTGTATTTTCACTTTAAACCACCGCTTGCAAAGCTTTTAAATACTTACACTTGTACCGAGTGACTTTATAAAAGCTGTAATGGGATGACTCGCAACAAACAACACAAGCTAATTTATTTTTAAAGAACCTTTCAGAAGCAAACTGCTAATTTCTCTTTTTCCACAAATTTAGTAATATTGCACCCAGATCTTCCCAATTTAGTTTCCAACATAAGTATTTTTAGAAGAGTGAACATGCATCAGTGGTATTATTTCTTAATACTGTGCTCTGTTCGTATCAATTTTACAGAACTCTCCCCCTCTCCCAATAAATAAGCATTAATACTTTCAGCCAGAAGAGCACTTGTTGAAGCCAAGATGTTACTAAAACTAAATAGTTTTACAGGTGTCAAATTCATCCAGCACACAGAAACAGTTACTAGAAAGAATGCATATGATCAAGGAAAAAAAAGGCGTATGCCAAGTAGTAACATTATCAGTTAGTTAAAGAATAACACAAGTAAAATAAAGCGATCCGTGCTGCATGCTTTGTATCCAGTTACTTTTGTTAAACCAGCAGACAGCAGTTCTCATCCTTAAACCTGGATGAGCTCACAGAGAGTGTTGTGCAGACACAGCAAGACTCTACCTTTTTTTTTTACAAAAAAAAGAAAAAAGGACAGACAGAAAAGTAGTGGGAGAGGGATGACAAAGCTAAATTCTACCCACAAAACCATAACTATGCCTTCATACAGGCCAGATGCAGTTCTGAATTCTTAAACAACAAAAAAAATCCCATTAAAAAAAACAGCCAAAAAACCTTTTAAAATAACAGGATTCCCTATAGGCTAACTAGTCAGCTGTATATAAGGATTGTTGCAGAAAAGCCTTGAGATATGGAAATGGGTCAAACTGATGATATGCATATCGGGTCTAGTTTGGAATAAGCACCAGAGGACAAAGTAGTCAAATAAAGTTAGTAGCAAAGAAAGAAATCACACCTGGGCAGAACAGTGGGTAAGAAGAGATAAGAACAATAGCCTTGTATTTGTTGCAAAGGAGAAAAGGGAGCCAGAAAAGGAAAAAAGATAGGATGCCACAGAAAAACAAGCTAGAAAGATCTTAAAGGCAGATTTTGCATGAAGTGAATTAAAATTATTAACAGAAAGGCCAAAAAATACCAAACCAAAGAGGAACAGGCCAAGCTTGCAAGGCCCTTACATTCAGCTTGAATGCATTTCTTTGGATAATTTTTTTTCTTTTTTTTAAGACTGCATCCAATCAATTCCAAAATTTCAGTGACGTCAATGAGAAAATTGGAGAACTCAAAGGGAAACGGGGGCACATGGAACCCCTGGCATCTTCTGGCTGGCAGAGGCAGTTTCAACCGCTTCTAGCTCTTTATAGATCAGAGAACCGGTTGATGGCAGAACTGAGCATATTCCAGCAAAACAATACCCCTCATCTTAGCTCTGCCCATGTCCCAATTGAGTTTAAAATGCTGGCACCCTGAAAGAGAAAGAAAAAAAAAGAAAGAATAAGAATGTTGGAGGGAAATGAGGAAGCAAGGAGAGGATGTAGACTTGAGGAGCAGTTAGTCACAGAGTGCTCCAGACACAAAAAAACCCAGAAGGGAACAATATCCACAGACAGGGAATGCTGCAGCGACTCCTTTAAATAAGAAGGGGAGAGCTGAATGCAGAAGGCTTGTTGGGAAAAATGGAGGGATGCAAAACTTTTCAGGAACATTCAGTGCTGTGAGCTCAAGAAAGCAACAAAACCTTTTACTCCCTAGACCACAGAGTTTTAAATTTCACCCTATTATATTTTTGGTGGTCCTCTGTGTTTAGTATATTGTTCAGACATTTCAACAATGAACTATCAACCCCTCAAGACACTTGCATACTTTGTTTATCGTTAAGTTTTTCATTGTAAGCATATAATGCTATAAAGCCTCCTTTAAAAACAAGATGAAACTGTTTGGCTTAAAAAACTCAAGAGGACTGAAGTATCTGTATAGTCTTCCTCTCTAATTCACAGTGATCTGAAGAAACTTTTCTTTTTATAAAAGCCTCTTATCAATACCATTATAAACTGCATAACTGCTTAAACTCCTTCAGATTCTCTCGTGGGATATCTTATACCTCCCGGTTTAAAAACAACTTCACTGTGACACAATTCACCCCGGTACTGTGGGGTGTTGTGGTATTGTGGGGGAAGGCAAATGCACCACTTCTTATACCTGATAACATCTTTAAGTACTTATCTCTGACTTAAACCATAATTCCTGCATTTATTGGCAACTCCTTTCCCTATGCTCAACTACAAGAAGGCAGAACTTCGATTCAGGCAGTGTTCCAGCACTATTGCAAATACATTCAAAAGTACCCTCAATTTCTGCTTTCCAACCTTTACCATCAGTCCAAGTACAAAAGCTGCTTCTTTCTTTAGGAAAAAAAAAAACCAAACCAAATCACTCCCTCACTATTTCAGAGAAGGAGCATAGCTAGAAGCTAACAGATCCAGAGAAACCAGAGTTCGTGAAATTTCAAAGAACCACCGACATGATGGGATTTTGTCGGTGACTCAGAAGCTCTGTTAGCACCGAAACAAAGGTAGCTTTCTAGTGTAATGAATTAGTGTAGTAATATTGCACATATGGAACACTAGTTACCCTACAGAATTCTGGAAAAAAAAAAATGTTATGAAGGCTGACCTAAAACACTCCCTCAAACTCTAAACCCTTCTCTCATTTCTATCAAAGTATGGGATGTACAGTGTCTTTAGTTATAAGGCTCTTTTTCATATTAAAAAAATCAAATCCACTGTACTCAATGTTATAAAGACTGCTGAGTCTTCCAAGAGCCAAGCACTAGCTTTTAAATTCATCTGGAATTAAACTCAAAATGTGATTGCTGATGCATTCACTCTGTCAAGTCCATTGACCCTGTTAAACAAAGCAGTTCTCATGTTTTAAGAGCAAAACTGTACTTGTAGTACAAGAAGTAGATTAGTCCTACAGAGAACTAATATAAAAATGGCAGTGTACAGTCCTGAGAACAAATACAGTCAGTTTATAGTCTGGTTAAGTTTTATCAGCTAAACAGAGAGAATGCTTTGAGGAAAGCTTGAAAACTCATGACCCCTGAGCAGAATTTTGCCCTCTTGCAAATCAAAACAATTCTCCCAAAAAACTGCACTTTTTGCAGCTTCTTACTCAAGTATGAATGGAAAGTAATTTTAAAAGTCTTGAACACATGAACATTAAACTGGCACAGTCACCATTTACTCCCAACAGTACACACACTGTGTTTGGATGCACATGTGTGTGACTACATATATAAGTATACATATATATGTATTTTATAAATAAAAATACATATAAAAAGCAAGACAAACATTTATGATATCAAGAATGTCGAATCATAATCACAGATGTCCTAACCACAGTCCAGAGACAGCTAGCTTCTGGGAACTCACGACCCATCTTTTTTCTGATGATCAGTCTAAATATTGAGACAATCCTCTTATTCAGAGTACTCAAAGGCTGAATACCTTAGACAATGAAAAAAAAATCCAATCAGTATGAATGCTTTGGGATCACTGGAAAAGGCAAAGCAAACATGTTTAAGCAACATAGTTAAGTAAGTTTTTTGAGCATTTGTTAACGCCAGGCATTCAGGTGTTCCTCTGTCGGGCTTTGGATGAGCAAATTAATTTATCTGCTAAAGTAACTAATGTGATATTACACAGCAGAAGTAGACAGAAAATATGGGCATATATGTATTCTGATAGTGGCAGTAGGAAAACAGATAGCTGGAGGTAAAGTTGATGATATGGCAGTCCACAGTGTTAGCACTAACTGCAGTACCAGCCAAAAATGCTTATTACTTCCAAGCCCAATAGAAATCCACAGATTAGCAGCACGGACTCCAAAGCTATCACAAACCAAACAAAAGCTATCTGGCAGCCAAAGCCCTGGGAAGCACTGGACAGAAGCACATCACTCCACCACAGCCACCCAGGTCTAACACGGTGGATGCCAGGCTACCACCACCTAGCCCTGCCTGATCCAGAGAGCTTTACACGCCTAGGCTCCTTGCAAGGCCACCAGCACTGGCTCTGCAGGCCATTGGAGTTGGGAATGGAAAGCAGTGGGGCCATCCTGCCTGCAGGCAAGGGCTGCACTAATTACCTTGAAGCCTGGTGGAAACCAGGTAGCAAAATTGCTTCCGGACCTGCCCTGCCCCTCAAAGAAAAACCAAACAAGAAAAACCCCAAACCAAACAAAGAAACAGAAAAAAAGAGGAGAGGAAAAAACCCAAACAGAACAGCAAGCTTCACTTTTGCAGCACCACCTTAACTTGTCCCTGCTGGTCTCAAGTCAGCTTTGCATCCCTCCTTTTGGCACAGTTAGTTTTGGCTCTTGAGATGGCCAAAACGCATGAGCAGTAGTCCCTATGCATGCACTGGTTTACAGGCTGGTTTATCTTTGGTCACCCCAATTAGACACAGAAAAAGAGATGCCAATTTAACACGTAGATTGCTGTGCAACATAAAGAAATTGGCCGTGTATATATGCCTCACTCAAAAAGGAAAATAGAAAATAATGTGCTTTCAAAGGAGACATCCATATACAATGCTTAAAATAAGCAACACTGCTTACTTGTACAATCATTAACAGAACACTGACCTGTAACATGCATCTGGACACAACACCTTCAGGTACCTCAGGAAACTTCTGTCGCAGGTCATGTAAAACCTGAATATCAATTTGCTGGCTTCCTTGGGCCATTCGTATATTGCCTGGTCAGGATTGTTTTTCAACAGGCAGTTTCAGGCCTTAGTAAAGGGAGTACTCATCTCTTCTGTCCCAGCATTTTCTGGAAAAGGAAGAAAAGCCTTAAGACACTGAAAGCAAGCAATTCTGACTTCACCCCCCCCCCAACCCCAAAACATAACCCTCCCTCCCACCACCCCCCCAACCCCCCTTTCCAATTACAAAATACAAGTCTGTGTTTTACGCTAACATTTTCCCATGAGATCTCCAGCTAATTGTTCTTAACACACTCATAACCTTGAAACCTGCCCATTTATAGACACACCTCCTGAACAGTTTCCTTCCACCTTGGTTTTATGTTGTCTTTGTAAAACACATTAAGCATAAAAAAAGACAATTTATTAAAGGATTAAAATTCATGGTTCTACAAAAAGCATGTAAGTAAAAATGCAAGTAACCACAAAGAAGTCCACATTAAAAAAATGAAGACAGCATTCATTCAGCTTTTGAGTGTACCTACACTATTTACCATTACCATCACTGCTATTGTTTACTATTTAGCCACTATTCCTGTGGCTACAAGTTCAGTATTTCTAAGTTTCAGGATTTACTAGCAATAATCCACTTGTTTTTCACTAAACATACTTATGAAGTATCGTGAGATTACGTCTAGAAGGAAGTGATCCTAAACGAACTCAGGTTTCTAACTTCTCTTTTGAAAGAAATTATGAAGAGCTATTAATAAGATTATATCAAAATCACCCAATCAACACATTTACACAAATTATCTGTCCTGGCGTGGTGGTGCAACCTCCCCTTGGGCCACTTGCCAATCCAGGGTAAGTCAGGCATGTTAAGGGAAAGAATTCCCATTGTAAAAATGCAGTGAGTCAGAACCTTAAGGCACTCCCTTAAATTACCCCAAACTGCTGTGCCTGGGAAAGGACCCTTGCAAAAGGGACTGCTGATCAGTCACCTCCAGACAGCCTGGTATGCCTGCTACCTGGATCATAGCAGTGATACTAAAACTGTTTGATCTGGAAAATGCTGGATTTGTACAGTTGGTAGAAAGCACCACGGTTACCTAGCATGAGTCATGGCAACAAATACTGACTGAAGTCAATCATCTGCAATACTACAAAAAGTGACCTTTGAGTTCTGCGGGACCATAGCAAGCTTCACCCAGCATCTCCCTCTGAACTGGGATGCTGTCAGGGTCATCTGATGAGACAAGGACCAGGGTGAGGCTAGGCTTCTCAACTCAACCATCACCCACTGAGAAGGCCAACACACTGAAAGTGAGCACGTCACTCATCTTGGGAGGGAAATTTTGGCCAGGTTGACCTCTGTATTCGGATCCATGAACATTTGTGTGTGTACATATCTATCTGTGAGTATGTGATTTGACTTAACCTCGTAGGTGTAGTGCAAAAAGTCAACTCCAACATTCATGTATGTCTTAAATTAGCAAATCTTATTCAAACATCTCTATCAAATCATTAACTAGCTCCTCCCCTTCTCTATCTGCTTTTCTTTTCTTTGTCTCATATTCAACACACACTATTACCCCATGGGCTGACTCACAGCAACCTGCAGCAGAGAACTACCTCCAGTACCATGAAGCACCTGTATGTGCTGCTCCCCGGATCCTGTCAGCCTCAGTTCTTTCCCAATAATCCCACTGGCACACTCACTTTGCAAGCGAGCCTATGTGCTTGTGTTTGTGTTTCTGTACTTCTATACACTAAATGGGCCTTGCAACAAATTAATTGGGGAGCGTCCATCACAACTGTTTAGTGTGTTAACACCGCATGTGATACAATTGTAATGAAATGCTACAACTTCTCTAAAGACTGAAGAAATGGTGAAAAACCTGCAAAGAATGCATGGGAAAGCACAAAGCACATCATTTTCAGAAGGGTTCATAATACAGGCATAATAGCATTCCAGGACCACTGAACCACTCTATTACATACTAGTCCTGAGCCACTCTATTGCAAGGCTAACTCTTATATCTTGTCTAGTCTGAACTGACACCATTACCAGTCAGCTGGCAACTGGCCTGAACCAGAACGCCTCCAATAATAGCTGAAGATTATCTGAAAAAGCAACATACTAACCAGTTCAACTTTCTGCCAACAATTTAAGAATAGCTCTGAAGAAAGAAAAAAAAAATCAAGATGACCCAAAATACATGTTACTCTGGAGACTCCATCTACACGCACCACATCATGGGAAAAAACAAGCTGTTAACTGATAAAACAGAGAAGACAAAGTCCCAAGAATACTCCAGTAAACATCTGTTCATTATTTTAGTCCCATAAATCCCATCTTCTGATATAATCATAATACATAATTAAAAATACAAGCAAGAACATATTTTTTTCATTAGAATATTCAGAAGTGTTTAGATAAAACATTGATCACAATCCTATCTGCAGTTTTTAGCAGGCATAACACAACATTACACTATTGAAATTAGGACCATAACTTCAAAACACCTTAATGTATGACAAGTACCAGCCCAAACTGCAAGAACCAGAAAGTCAGGTTTTGGTATTCCTTCCCGGAATACATGTTCTGTTTATCTAACTATGCAAGCTCAGCCTCCCATCTCTCTGCGCACTTTATTAACACAGCCAGAGCAGCCCAAGTCTTTAGGAGCCAGAAAGCAAGATGACCTGTATAAAAGAAACACCAAACAATAAAACAAAACTGAAACAAACAAACCAAAACAAAAACATAAAAACCCACAAACAACCCAACAACTATCCCCAAAGAAGTGACCAGTATGCAGACCTGTGAAAATAGTAGGTAAGAGGATTTTGTGAGAGTCCTACCCAATTAAAAGTGGTGAGTAAACACTTAACACTAACAGCCACAGTATGATTACAGTTTAATTAGAGAGAGACCTGGAGCAATCATGCACAAAACTACTCTCTGTATACCAAGAGCACTATCTCGAAGATGTAGAGAAATATCAAAGACAACTGTTACAGAAGGCACCGTGCGACTCCTGGTACCAACACCCAAGATCACTAATTTAAAGGCAGCATGGATATGCCTAAACAAGCTGTGGTCATACTTTAGACCGAAGTTTAGACACACCTAAGTGGCCTCAAACTGCAACACTGGATAAGCAGAAGATCAAATATTTTGGTTTTAACAACTCAAGTTACAGATCTGAAAAAACACTGTGTTCAAAAACCCAACTGAAGCAGCAAATCTTGGCTTACACAAATTGAGAAAAATCACCATGGCTAGAGAGAAACAGAAGTAAACACCACATATCAAACAAAAAGTGGTATTTTTTTTCTACCAAAAAGAGCAACACGCTCTTGGTGTTATAGAGAAAAGCTATATGAAGTCATGAAACATCCGTTAAACACAAATTCAAATACTAGAGAGTCCCTTTCCTCTCCCATTTCACATGTACTGGCTAGCACAATGTTCAGTATGTATATACACTGTTAAAACCATGCTGAAGTCTATTTATGCTTATTCAGGTTTAAAGCTAGCAATTCAAAGGTTTGGGAACAAAGAACACTACCAGAGTCCCTGAAGCCTTGAGGCAAACGGCTGTTCGCTATGGCAGACCCCAAGGAAGAGCTGATGACCCAGGCAGAGCACAGGTGCTTGAGCCCGCGGCTGCACACACGGCACTGGATGCACCCTTAGCAGCTCCCTGCCCCTGGTTTGGATTACCAGGGACAGGAGACCCTGCTCCCAATAAAATACATGCTTTCAGCCAGAAAATGTGAACTGGGCTGACACTACTCTGAACTCTTACATTCTTGAACTCTGAAAAAGTCAACTCTGTGGCACAATTTAAAAAATGAATGAATCCATGCCTCACTAAAAACACACCCCTGTTATTTCTCAATGGTTTAGAATGTCAGACAAATCTGAGCAGTGACGACACACTACTGGATCTTACACTGTTTTCTGTAATAGTTGCTTCAAAGTCTGTTCAGGAGAGAAATTCCCCAACAAATTAAGCAATTAAATAATTCAGTTGTTTATCGATGATATCTGCACTGAAATCCTTCTCTAATTGAAATTCAAAGCTGGCAAGATAATAGTAAGTTCAGAAAAATACAGGATTCCATTACAAGGAAACTTGTTTACATTACTTCAGTATCATCACTCCTCTTATACTGAGTATCCCATTAAATTTACTGCTAAACAGTTAACTCTCCTCAATCCTCCTAATTTCTCTAACCTACATTGAAGTAACCCATGCTGTAATACAATATGTCATTATCAGAACAGTAAATTCTATACTCTCCCTCTCAAATTCCCTGTACAGTACTAAAATGTTTGTATTTACTATTCATATAAATTTCCATTTTCTGTCTAACATTTCAGATTGGCAAAATGACAACTTCACAGCTCTTACAGCAAGAACTGCAAGGAGATTCATGCAGACACTATTTTAATGAAAAACAGAGAACATACTAAAAAACATTTGAAACATTTGAAACCAGGAGAACGTTCCACATAGTCACCACAGTGTTTCACTTCAATAAACTACTTTGTATTTTAGCTCATTTTTCAGTGTCTAATCTTGACAAAACACACAATGACCACAATTTCCATTTGTTACTCTGAAACAGTACAGCATTATAACAACCTTAAAATTCAAAGAAGTGATACAGACAAGCTTTTCTGCATTGTCATGAGGCATAAAATGACTTACAGGGAACCATCCAACGTTTGCAAAACCCAATCATTTGTTGGTAGCATGTGATACTTGGGATACTGCTCATTTTTATTTTACTTGTGAATGTTTATAATTTGGTGGCTTAACACCAAGAAGATGCATGCAGTCAGTACAAGGAGAGCTAGAATTAACATTCACTGTATCATTTTACTAGAGAAATTTTTGTACACATGCATCAAATCTGTCAATACGGTACAACATGATCATATTTACTGCAGTATGGGAAAAGAACAGAATAGGCTCTGCTCTCACTATCTTAATTCAAAAAGAAATATAGTCAACGTCCTGTAAGAATTATATCCACCACTTTCAGAAAAAAGGTGGGTTTTTTACCTTCAGTTTCAATTACAATAGGTAAGTGATACGGTTTTGCTGACTATAACGCATATGAAAAAAGCACTTGGTATCACATGAATATTAAGGTGTCACTCCAACCACTGCTTAAAGGAAAACATGCTGCAGAGCTCAAAGATATTTAAAGATTATCAATAAATTCAAAGTAACCTTAAGGAAGTGGCAAGCCAGGAGGCCTCATGAGGTCTCTCTAGTACAGACAGATGAAAAAGTTTTTTCCCCAAATCTTGATGTGCCAAAGGAACTTTAAAAAGAACTCAGTCTCCTCCTTGTTAGAGGAAAGCTTGCACAAATGCAAGAGCAAACAGCCAAGACTACCAGTAAATAAACTACAGAAGAAAAGGGTATCAACAGGAGGTAAAGGAAACTGCTGGCAGTGACACTTTCGCTTCCTTCAGAGACTCAGGCAAAAAACCCCAAACATTACAGAAGTAAACTGCAAAATCTATTCAAGCAGTGAATTGTCAGCAGAAATGAAATCCAGCAATGGTGTCTGGGAGAAAGAACTCTTCCTAAAACCATTAAAAGCAGAGTTTATTTACAAAGGAAAACATTTAAATACTGGAGTGGAGTACAATATCAAGTTATTTTTGCAATGTCCATTTACTAATTCTTTTATGTTCTGCTTTTAGCTATTTCAAAAAACCCTTCAGTAAGACTTGATCCTGTCGAGCAGAGACATCCACAACAAAGATCCTAGTGCTCACTTATGCCAGAAATACTAAGTAACTGGAAGAACTGATTAGCTGTGTTCTTTTAAAGACCACTGGCAAGATCCCCAGATAACTTAAAAGGTCTGGCAATTGTAACACGATGGAGCTCCTGTTAAGGCTTTATTCTGTGAAAACCTTTGATACAAAAGTAAACAACGCATCATCTCCCAAAGGCCACTTAGAACCATGAGACAAAATAAACTACTTATCTTGTTTATTAGAACCTCAAATAAGACTTCATACGAAATATGATACAGGTGCCAAACTCTAGGCCTGGTATAACACTGGACCAGCTAGTTAAGAAATAAATGATTTTTAAAAATCTCCTATCTTCTGACAGAGCACACGTTCAGCAGATTAGAGACAATTCTTCAACACAAACTTCAAGCTTAATATCACACTGACTTTTCACAGAACACTTACAATGCAAGTATTCTTGCCAGTGAGTTCTCCCAAAGCTGATTTTATGCAGTAATTTTACCTAACAAAATCTAAACAAAGAAGCTGATAGTCTAGAATGTTACCTGGACTTCCTGTTCATTACTAACCTTTTCTTACTGCAACTTCACATACAGTCCATGCGATAAGAAATATCAAAGGTAATTTTGCAAATATTAGCATAGCTGCTGCATTGAACATTTTCACTTGAACTTACGATGCACTCAATGACTGAATTCCCATTTACAGTCAGCTATCACTCTGGAAACAGACTTTCCAAGTTCACAAGAATAGCTTTTGGAAATATGCAGAACACCACAACAGTAAACAGCATGCCCTCCACCTTCCCCAAAATCAAACCAAGGAAGCACGCATACCTCAGCTACAACTAATAAGTAAATTATTCATGCTCTTCTGTAATTATAACCTAATGGCATTTGATCTATGGTTTACTCACATGGCTAAAAATGCTATAAAAGTAATCCATCTAAAAGCTTATTATAGAAACTTGACTGTAAATATTTATTGAAAGGGTGCTATGAACACAGAAACAAGAGGACACTTCCTTGTAGCATTAATGGTGCAGATTACAGATGTTGTGTTGTCCTTTTATAAGGAGTGCTGTAACGACAAGCTAAATGCAATAAGTAGCAATGCAAGACCAGTAGAGGTTGCTAAAGTGCCTGTTGAGATAGCAACTGAGGGATTTCTGGCATTTCTTTTCATGGATCCAAGAGGTGCAGAAAGACAGCGGAAACTGTTAAGCAATTATAAAGACAACTGAAAACAAACAAACCAACCCCAGAAACCACTACCACCCAACCCCTCTACACTTACTCTTCAGCAGGACTAAGTAAAACCCCAAATCTCCCAACTATTCACTTATCCACTGGATAGCTCGAAAAAGGAAAACTGCTTACTCCTCTCCCTATTCCACGCTTTCTTGAGCACTACCTTTACCCACGTATTTAGCTACTTTTACTTCTGACCACCAGGTCAACACATACTAAAAAACTTCTATGGACCCTGTATTTTAGCCAGACCTCAATCTTGATGTGTCACACCAAGTTGCTAATTCAACTTCTGGCCAATGATAGGTCACTTTCCATCGAGGAGTTCCTTACACCCAACAGCTCGAACTATTGCCTATGGTAGCTACAGATATCACTAGTGTTTCTTTCAGCTTTGTTTCAGGAATATAACTGTGTCTCTGGTCTGCATGTTTGCAATCAAATTATAGGTTTATGAATCTTCGTTAACAAGACGTTCCTCCTAAGCGCAACCCGATTCATCTGGCAATAACAAGCATTGCAAGTCTATTGCCAGTCCATACTTAGTTGTTAAACGTCAACTCTCTCCCTCAGAATTAGGTTTGGGGTATATTTTTGTATCCTTACCAACTGGGGGGAGGGAGAAGTAGAGTCTGATTTTTACCTCTCCCAAGTGCCATATTCTTCTCTTGGAATCTGCCTCTCCAACCTCTCACAGACTAATTTCCACATTTATTAGTCCTTTCTTTCCTTCCTCACAGACACCTGTGTGTCCTTGTTAAATGTGAGACAAGAAACTCCCACTACAGAAGCCTACAAAACAGATGGGGGTGGAAATAAAGTTACCACTGCACGCAAAGCCAACTTTCCTTAAAGAAATAGGTTCCTAGCTCCAGGGAGGACTGCACAGTTTTAACTATAAAACTGACAACTTGCAGGCAGGAAAAAAGAAAAACTCAAGGAAAAAAAAAAACCCAACGAACTATGATTATCTGAGGAGCTACAAGACAAAATACATTTAGAAATTAATCAGGAAATAATGAGACAGTCTACACTCTTGCCCCTGTCCACCTAATCCTAATACACTTTCTCTAAATGTTTACATAGTCAATCATCAGGTGGCCTGAACACACTCTCTTTTCTTAAAGTTAAACTTCAGAGTAATTTTGTAAAGGAGAAAATACAGAAATAAGAACATTCTACCAGAGTCCCCCATTCTCTCTGCAAAAGAAATGAAGCAGCTCACATTAACATCAGTTAATGCTTTAATTACATATTTTTAAAGGAGTGTGAGAAAACTAGATGATGGAAACAGGGTTATTAAATATTTCTAGCAAAATCAATTTTTCTAATACATTACTGAGCTTTTCAATGGCTATTCTGACCCATTTTGAAAGTCCTTCAACAGTATCTCTATTTAAAACTAAACAATCTTCCATCAAAATCACAAGTTATCCTCCACTCACTACCCTCTGTCTCCTAAATAAATAAAAAGAAATTCAGCCCATCACAACTAGTTTCTGATCTCATCCTCCACCTACTAAGCAGCAATACCTCTGTTTAACTATTTGCCACATCTCTGCTCTGTGCTGAATCTAAACAATATAAAAGAGGATAGAAATCAGATTTCATCACACGACTATAAAAGTGAAAGAAATAACATTTACAAATAGGCACTAAGTTCTCCCCCCAAAAAAACTATTGGATTGGATTAGACTGAAAGACTACTATCAAGCAATTATTTATAAGCAAGATCAGAAGTTGATGGCAAATTCTGCAACAGTTCAAAGAAATAATCTGTTCCCTTGGAAAAATCTATTTTAGGTGACCACACCTGGAACTGATTCATACCTTGAAGCACAAGCTGGTATTTTTCCTTCCTCCAAATTTATTACAAATACTCTTTTCCAGAAATAAGCTCTCATTTAACACATCTCAATGTCTTTTTAACTCCTGGCTTGAATAACAATGTATCATAATGGGTCCCCCAGCAAAGGTGTGCATATATAAAACCTTTAAAGAGGTTTAATCTGTCAGGTATTTTCTTCTGAAACTATGCACACTTGTACAATTTCTTTTACAAGGTAAATGAGTTAGTTGGGGTTGTACTTTTTTCATGTTGTGAAAATAAAATGTTAGTTTTGGGTTTTTTTCCCCTGTAATTCTTGCTAGGACAGCCAGGCTAACATAAGCATTAAAGGATGCTCTTAATAAATTCCACATAACTTGAGTTTGTTGGTTTGTACTTGCCCCCCCTTGGAGAATTAATTAAAAGCAAGGGCCATCTTCCTTTACTGTGGGCCATTCTGTGGGTTCTACCAAAGCACAGCTGTCTTATTCATAGTTCAGCAACATGTTAGCAAACCTCATACAGGAGCACCTTGAAAATAAGGTTTCTCAGATCACTATAAATAATTCCTCAAGAGTATGGTTTCATTAGAGAAAAATCGATCACTACAGTTACCAAGCTTGCTTCAAGCATTTGTTACATTTGACAGCTTGAAATTTCACCTATATTCTCTGCACAACATAGTTAACAGAAATCTGGATCTAAAAGCTTTGACATTTGCGAAAAGGATTTCAATTCACTTTTACTGAAGATGAAGTAGAGGTGAGGAAAGAAAAGCACCTCTGAGATAGCTCAGAAGGCATTCTGAATTCTTTCTACACTTATTCTCAAGGGCACACCCAAACATTTAACAGCAATTCTACTCACATGCTCTCCTGTTCACACAATTCTTCCAAAACCACTAAGAGCTTTGCATCACAAATTAGCTGCCTCCTTCTGGTTAAGAGGAGAACACACTAGTCCCCTTCCTGAATCAAATTAATCTTACCAAGCTGAAATTAAAAGGTCACAAGGAAAAAAAAATTAAGCATGCTACTTTTCTTAATTTTTATTCCCTGTTAAATACAGAGAAAGCAGAATGAATTGCTATCAAATAAGCAACAACTTCTTAGGTATTCGCATGAATCTGAAAATAGGGGCTCTATTCATTTAGTTACAATGGGAGCATATGTGAAGGTAAAAATCAAGATAACTGAATGCCATGTGTATCTTAAATACAGTACTTGATGAAACTCAAACTTAAAGCTCCAAATTCTATACATTTATCTTGACAAAGCATTTTCTACACCAAAAAACAACCATACATCTTGCACGTGTTTTGCAGCAACTGTTTCATGGCAACTGTACAGCGTCAGATGGAAATGGAGTAGACAAAAGTAAAAAATGCATTACATAATGCAGTCAAGATATTTTTATTGATTACATTAAGGAACCCCACAAACCTCGAAATTCTTCCAATATTAAGATTCCAGACATCCACATCCTTCATGTCAATTTTACTCAGGTAATCAACTCTTCACCTTTTAGCAGATTTATTCCCTTTTCTATGCATCTACATATTTGCTTCCATTTGTCACTTTCTCAATGAATGAAAAATGCATAACCCCAACAGTGATTGCATCAAGTTTCTTCCACAGATTGACAATATAGGAAAGCTGTGAAGTATATTTTACATTCTTCTCTACCACACCCTGAAGTTTCAACTATGGCAGCAACATAAAACTTACAATGACATTTCTCTAAGAACTCCCTGGAGTCTACTGTCAAATGCAGCTGTTGATAATTTGAAGAGTATGTGTTACTTCTAGTGCAACCAGTCTAAGATTTGGAGGAAGAGAAAAAACTTTTACAAACACAAAAATGTTGTACATGCTGGTTATGACCACAGTTAACAAGTAGGGTAAAAAAAACCTGAAAGCTTTAGTTTATTTATATTCCTGCTTTCATGAATTTTAATCACTAGTTTAGATACAGAACAAATCTAAAAGAGTTGGCTCCAAAGCAGTTTGTAAAGTTTTAGTTTTTATATTTGACTTCAGTCCAAATGAGATCAAAGTCTTTCTTGAAGAAGTTGCCCCCAAAAAAGCTATGGATGTTCAGGGAACTTGCCAGTAACCTACTGCCAACAGCAGCAATAAAATAGACATGAATGACTAAGTTCATTCAATAGCTTCAGGAGCCTCCACAATAGTTGACAATAGGGTCAAAGGGGACTATCCTACAGATAAAGTACACAGAAACGCATCTCAAAACCTCTTGGCTGTGAACATCCCCTCAATAGCATGAAACCACACTCCAATTAGACCTGGGGCTGCAGAACATTCAGACTTCTGGCTCCATCCCTGAAAACCACAGGCCAGCACCACTGGATGCTTCAGAGCTGTCAATCTCAACTAGTCCCTTGGGAGTTTCACTGAATCCAGGTAAGATTCAGCCCATATTTCATTTAAAAATCTTGAGCTAAAAAAAATAGACATCAGATTAAACAAGAATCACGATTTCTAGGAAGTCATAACCCTACGTGCTTCTCAGTACTTCTTCATAGTGATTTCACATTTAGAAACAAGACAGCACACAAACTAGGTATCAAACCTTTCAGAACAGACTAATGCACGATTACTATCTGAAGCGCCACCATGAGACATCACCATACAAGAGGCTGCGTAAAGGAAGACCGTGATGCTTTTTGTTCTTAAAAAAAAATAAAATCACACAACCATGAATATCTTAGGCTTCCTCAATGTAAAGCTCACTTCATTATGCATAAACAATTTACTTTCAGAACACAAATATGACCTATCAGAGAAGTAAATTAAGACAGAAATGGTTTGAAATTGGATTTAAAATAGCACAAAGAGTATCAAATTCACATAGAAATACTTAGGTAAAGAACAATTGCTG
This sequence comes from Tapera naevia, assembly GCA_033556795.1. Classification (NCBI taxonomy): domain Eukaryota; kingdom Metazoa; phylum Chordata; class Aves; order Cuculiformes; family Neomorphidae; genus Tapera; species Tapera naevia. The sequence goes on along the minus strand of JAUMJJ010000054.1, from coordinate 2,519,186 downwards.
GGTTTCATGCTGAGGAGTCAACAGATTCTGTGAAACAATGTATTTATGACTTAAAATACAACCATTGTAGAGATCAGCCTTTATTACAGGATTCCTACAAAGTTTCATATAAATCAAAGTTATGCATAGCTTGCTGTTACTTCACATACCTTAGCTCTCATTCTAAACAGAGCAGCAAGAAAAGTCACCACTTCAGAACTAAGTATATGTACTGTTACAACAGTCCTCCCACTGAGAACTCTGTAATCAGAGAGGTACTTCAAACCTGACTGGTTTGAAAGTGAAATATGAAATAGCTGTCAGATTTATCCACGAAAAAAATGTTGTGGAAAAAATCTTCAACTTTATACCGGAAATTATATTACTGTTCTTCCTCTATTGACAATCCAAAGACAAGAGACAGCAACAGGCTGAAGAAGTGCTAAGTTACATGCATGATATATAATGTTTTTGCTCCCATTTATAATGATCTACAATAGTTTAATGTAAAATTATCCCATTGTCACATTTTCACAATAGTGGAAAGAGTGAATTTTGTGTCCTTTTAATACAGTATTACCACGTTTCAACAAAATGCATATGAGACCAAACATGACGTGTCCTGTTTTGCCACATTTTAGTTGACTGCCCAGTAGTTCCATTCCTAATACATATTTTGGGTTATTCAGTTATAGTAGGAAGCTCTGAAAAACCTCTGTACCCAGGCAACCACCTGAACCGTAGCAGGTTGATACAGAAGTCAGTAAGAACATTACAAACCTCGACGCTTCCATTACATAAGCTAAACTTACAGAAGCTTTGCCTTTGAGTAGACTAGTATGTGAAAAACTTCTGTGTTTCATACCAATACTGAAGTAAATACCCCTAACAATGCTAAGAACTTCCATTACCCTACAGCTGTAATACAGGAATGAAGCTAATCAGAGACCAAGGGACATGAGAGTATTTTAGGGGCAACATTCCAGAACCAAAGTATCTCAATATTTGCCCATACCTACAGACAAACAACTCTGAAGAAGCACTAATGGTTTTAAAGTAGAAGAGGGTACATTTAAAACAGACATAAGGAAGAAATTCTTTATAGTGAGGGTACTGGGAGACCGGACCAGGTTGCCCAGAGAAGTTGTGGATGTCTCTCACTGGAAGCGTACAGGTTGGATACAGCTTTGAGCAACCTGACCCTGTGAAAGATGTCCCTGCCGACAGCAGGGGGCTTAGAACTAGGTAGTCTTTTAAGGTACCTAAACCATTCTGTGAATCTGTACCAGTGCCATCCAAACCAAACATAACCACAATTCTTATAAACTGCATCAAAATCCAAAGCATTAAGAAATTTTTTCTTACAATGAGATGATTTTGTTGGAATCAGGTTCTATAGTAAGCTTTATGCATACAATTACACTGGAAAAGCTTATTCACAAACTCCTGGTAGTAACAAGGTATGTCAATTGTTTTCTTATTCATATTACATGCTGCGTATATTTTTCTAATCCATGCATTACAATTTTCCTCAAAGAAATTTCTTGCTTATAATGTTGGCCTAAAGTGTTGCCAGAGGACACTTAGAGTACCAACAATGAGATTTTTTTTAAACAAAAAAGCTCATTCCAAATATTTTTTAAAAATTAAGATGAAGCTTTATTGCTGCTTTGACTGAAAATATTAAGTTAAGGGAAAAGAAATCATAAGACATTCGCATTGTTTAGGCACACATAAAACCAGGCAATAGTCTGTACATTATGAAGAAGACATTCTAGTTATTTTTCCGATTTCATTAAGACAATCTCCATTCTTGCTTTTTAACTTAAATTTCTATTTCCTTAGTCATGTAACATCAGTCTACCTGGTGACTTAATTTGGCACAAGCTGGCCACTGCAACATGGCCCAGCAACAGAGTGATGAAACACAGATACAGGAAACAAAGATCTGAAAGTTGCACTCCAACAAAACCTAGTCTCCTCTTTAAGAATCTGACCTAGCCAGCATGAGGCTGGGGGAAGAAGGGAAAAAAGCCAAGCTACAATACATAAATCTTATTTTCACTGGCATCCCAAATACAGGCCATGATTTATCCTCTACTTCCATATCGCACTGGGTTTTTTCATTTTAAAAAAATTTGGTTTTGTTAAATCTCAAATGTTTTTACGACTATAGACAGAAACAAAGGTGAGCACGTGTTTCAAATTCAGGACTAGTTGCACTTTTGACACTTTCTCCAGTTCTTTAAAATTCAAACAAAAACTTACACGTTCTTATTCAGAAGATGCTCACCTTCAGCAAGTATGGTATTGTATTTTTTGTTTCCTCTGTTTCTTTTACATCTCTTGAATCTGATTAAACAGGTAAGTAGAAAATTTTAGGTGTGGTTTAGACAAGCAGATGAAACAAACTGAGGTGCTAGCCCCATATGAGTCACCAGTAAGAGCGACAAGAGGTTGTCTAAAGGCTGACAGTTCAATCCTCTTACACAAGATGAAATTTAAGGGGAAATACAAAGGTATAAGCGAATATAAAGGACATAAGGCTAACTCTGGAGAAACAAAACCACTAGGTCTGGAAAATAGATTTGGAGGGAACTACCACCTGAGCTCCAAAATTTACAAGAATATTGTTTTCCTTGTAATGTCCCCAGAATAGAGTCAGTCAGAGATCTCTCCACCCTTCATTTATTCTATTGTTCTAAGAGTTGTTACTACTGCAGCAAAGTAGTGATTTTGAATGCAGTTGTCAGATCACAGCACTGAAATCTCCTCAAGCAATACAATTAGGAGGGAAACTTCTACTCAGCCAATAAGATGCAACCACATTTCACAGGGTAAGTAACAGAGGTCTCCAACTTGAGGAATTCCCATTGCCGAATATAAAAAATGAGCTTCTGACAACAGGTATGTTATAATGATAACAATAAAAGTCTTTAAAATTCTCATTTCCTGCTACAGTAAGGCTACTATGAACAACAAGATTGACACGAAGAATAGTCCTGCTGTGTCTTTGCCCTCACAGTCATGTTACATACTCTTTGCCATATTCTACAAAACAAAAAGTGAGACCAATGCAGTAACTGAATAAAAAGCCCCCAAAAAGCATGAAAGCAAATCTAGTTGTGATGCCCTGCAATACTTCTAAAGTTACATTTGTATCCTAAACTCGTGTGCCGTGTTCAATAGTTAATACATCTTCTGCAGAGCACACTAGATTAATGGTGACTTAGTAATGACTTTATGTGGCTCTGTATTTGAAATAACTTTTGAGAATTAAAAAATCAAGCACTGGGAAGTTAAGAGTAAAAAATTAGTAACATCACAATTAAGCCGTATGACATGTATTTGCACACACACCACTCACATCCTGCCTAACATCATGCAATAACTCCACTGTAAAGCCAGGAATAGAACTTCACAGTCTGATTTTAAGACATTGGAACACAACCAAAGAGACAATTTCCCACTTCTAATCATACCACAGCTCGTTCATCATCTTTCTTTTGTATTTCTCTGGCAAAACAACACACTTCTGAACTATGATATCTTCCACACAGTCTTATCAACAATCTTTTTGCTGATCTCAAAAAGACATAGCAGCAATTCGAACTTGTGAAGCAAGAAGAATTTTCCCCGTCATAGATCAAAATCTCAGATTCCCCATATGCTAGGCAGGCACTTAAAGAATACTAACATTTTGCAAAAATTTATATCAAAGGTTCTTATATTCGTGGCAGTCACATAACCAGGAACTGTCAGCACTGGTATACAGTGTGCACAACCCACACTCCTCCTTCAGCTGGTGGAAGCCACATTCATATAGCATTTCAGTGATTCACAGACAACTTTGAGAATGTCTGGTTTATACAAAACACCACTCAAAAGAAAAGTGCTGGAAGTGAAAAATTCCTGAGCAGTTCTACTGGCTTTAAAGGTGTTATCTTCTTAAAGGAAAGAAAAGACACCAAAGATAGCTTAAGCAGTAGTATTTTAAACTCTAGAGTTTACAGATTTGCTTGAGAGCAAAATAAATTTATCACACATCATTTTCAGTGTTCTTTCCTATACAGTATTAACAGTTACCTGTTAGGTAAAAATGTGTGTTATACACTACATACAAGTGCAGACTTAAGCTCTGGTAGTGGAATTTGTGATCCCACTTACATGAAAGTTATTTCTCAAAGCATAAAAAATGGTTCATCACCAACCCATAGCTGTGTGTTTGGACTGTTACTGTACTGCAATAAGAGGAGAATGGGAACAACCTTTTTTTCCTTCTAGTTGTTATCTACAGTCCTCACCACAGAAGTTTTTTGCTTTTCAAGCCACTGAATTCACATCCACAGTTTAAGACTTCATCAACACAAACCAAATCCTTTCTCACATTTTGACAAATATGTAAATGAAATTTAAATTGATTGACTTGTATTTTTCATTCAGTATCATTAACTGGACATACTGCGGAACTATCACTCCTCGTACATCAAAGTTTCCTTATGAAACACTACTATCAAAATCATTCATATATGTAACTGAAGTAGATTTATGCCAGGCATGGTCAGGACAAGAGGCAGGCATTTAGGATGGTCAGATTCTTTCAAGGCTAAGATCCTGCTTTTCTCTCCATTAGTACCTGGACAGATACTTCCCCTTTCTCCCTTAAGTGAAAAAAAAAATGACAAAATTAGATTACTTATTCAGAATATATCTCAGTCTACTTAGCAATCCAATTTTCTTGGGCTAGCTTAATTCGAACCTAAGTCAGTTTCCCTGCCTTATTCATCACTCTATGAACGGACTGCTTGTGCCAACTGGAGCAAGAGGCTGGTGGAAGCCGCGCCAGCAAAAAAATCACCCTCAGAACTTATGATCTAAAGATAAAAAACTGTTTCACAGAATGCTAATGCTCGCCTTCTTCCCTGATGATCTTCCCTAGAGGTAAAACCTATTATTTAGTGCCAAAGAAATAAGCTTTTGGATTTTTTTTTTAAAAGTATGTCTAAGAAGACAGGTACTTTATTCTCATTTACAATACAAATGGAAGGAACACAAATTCAACACTTACAGATCTTTCAGCTAGTGTTTTCAACCTTACTCGCAGTATAAATTATGCACAGAAGACTTCCTAATAGTTTTCAAAACATACCATTTACACAGAAACTGGAAGCAGCTTTTGATTGTCAAAAAAAGCATCAAGCAAAAGAACACAAGTAGTTCAATTTCATCTATACCAGACTTGGGAAAGCATTCACCCAGTTGCTGAGCAGCAGCAGGCTATGGGCATCACATTAGATTTTAATGTGTCACTGATCATATGTTAGAGAAAGCTTTGCAAAATCATTTATCAAAATATTTTCTCAAAGTAACTGTTGAGCCAGATTTCAAACTATACTTTTGTTGAAAACTTATTGACCCAATACGACAACAACTGAAGTAAATACAGATGCTGTTAGTGTCACAAGTAACACGTACCTGTATTTCAGTAGTCTAGAGCAAAATAATAGAGAACCAAGAGAAAGCTTTTAGATTTTGGCCGTGAGATTTTCCCCTATGGACAGAACAGGCTGTCCCCACAAAACTAGTATTTACCAAACGTAGCTCAACGATCAAATTACAGTTTCTCTGGCATTCACCAAGCAGTGAATGCATGTGTCACAAAAAGCCACAAGGAATCCAAAAATTGTAAAAGTAACTCCAAGCATTCTCTTTACTTTCCACATATTCCTTCCTGAAACAGTGCTTCAAAAAGTGACTTATTTTCTACATTAATATTTCAAGAACAAATAATTTCAATCAGGTTAATTAAAATAATCTACAACCAAGCAACTTACATAATTGGTCCAGGATGGTAATGATACTGATCACAATGTGTCAAAAGCAAGGCCTTTCTTACAGTTCAGACTGCCAAACTAAGAGAATGATTTATAGTATAGATGTTATGCATGGAAAAAGAAAACAATTAGTTGTTAAAAAGAGAACTGGGCTCATTCAGAGTAAGAACTCCACAGGTAACATTCACCATACCCTTGCTGAAGATTTGTAACTTTCCTGTTCTTCATTAAACATTCATTTGAATGTACTAATGGAAAACAGTAGTCTCAAGTTCTATCAAAACAAACTATAAGCCCCTTCTTGTCATATTGCTCACCACCTAAGACTCCCACCCTACCTGTAACTCCCATTAAAACAACTTAAGACAATTTCAGGCCTCCCTTTCCCTGAGTTTCCTCAGCCTCTCCACATAGATCCCTAATCATCTTAGTTGCCCTTGGCTGAACCTGTTGCCCTTGGCTGAACCTGCTCCAGTTTGTCAGCATTTCTTGCAAAGCCAGGCTCATGACAGTCAGTCAGATGCACCCTCAAGTGTGCTGAATAGAAGGAATAATTGCAGTCTATGACAAGCTGGCTATGCTTTTTCTTACATTCAGTCTGAAAAGCCATTTTGCCTGTGCTTTGAGGAGATTGACACACTGGGAAGTACTTTGAAGCCCATTCAGATTCACAGCCGCTGTCTGAAATATGCTTTTTTAAAAGCAAGACTTGAATCTTTATAGTGCTTTTGCATCTGCAATTGTATTCTAAATGAAGTAAAAATAGATATCTAAAGAAATACAATAATTAGTATAGAAATACATTTTCTCTATTTTTTACATTTGTAATACTTACAGCATTTGAATGTACTTATTTTGAGAATATGCATACAACCTGCAGAACCTGGAGAAAAGCATTCAATTTGACAGCTGCCTAAGTAAGAAACTGAGGTGGGGAAAAACATGCAGAGAAAAATGAAAGTTATGGGGCTGAATATGCTATGAGGAAGAGCTATGGGAAAAATAAGTCTCAATGCATTTCATGACGCTGAACCCAAATTAAATTCAAACCTCTCTGCCAATTATTTATCTGCTACTGTTGGGCTCTATACAGATCCTTAATCACATAAGTGAGCCCTAACTCTCTTTTCCAGAGACCTTTAGACCTCTCTCCACTAACTCTGCATGATGTTTACATGTTTCCGTGGAGGTTAGTTCCATTTCAGTAAAGCTTTTTTTCTTTCTAGCCCAGACAAATGTCCTCTCTAGACACCACAGAGAACTCATTTAAACATTTGAAATTCAAATTTTAAAATGCCAGACTTCTTGATGCCAAAAATCAAAGCCACTCCTAACAATATTTTCATAGTAGGAAAGCTTTAGATGCCAGTATAGGCAGTGGAAAAGCTTTTCCAATATCATATACTAAAGTTTACAAAAAAATTGTCAAGTTCCCCATCTTCTCATGTTACAGCAGCTGCCAGATCTTGTCCTGCTTTTGTGAGTAAATGCAGGATGGCCATCTAAGAGAACAGTAAAGATATCAATAAGGGCTACTACAAGTTGTTACTGGCACCACTCATTATGAAACTAAGGAAAAAAAAAACAACAAACAAGTCCAAAAGGAAAGTGTTTCAGATGGACTTCTAAATTTCTCCCCCGCCCCCCACCTCGAAAAGCACCAAGCACCTTCTTTCCAATAAGGAATGGAAACTGCTACTTTTCCCAGGAAATAAGTTACCACCATGTTGCAAATGAATGGTTACGTATATTAAATGAGGTGTTATAGTTCATTCCTTACACGGAAAAAAACAGATTAAAAATACTTTGAAATGTTGTGGCTTCCTCTTACCCTAAGGATCTTCCAGAAAGCCTACTAATTAGTCTTAAACAGACATGCCATCACTTTTGGTCACTACATGAAGTCATCAGAACAAAAGCAAAGCTACTGGCAAATAAAATAATATTGAAAAACTACACCTCCTTTGAGCTTAAATGTCATTTTACCTTACCCTTAAAAGCTATGTTCAAGCTGAAAAGGATCTGTAATCTGCCACTGAAATGTCACATCCTCATTCTGACACTGTCAAGGTACTGTTATCCTCGTTTTAAAAAAGGATCAGTTCTAGTGATTGGGCCACTGAGACAACCAAACCGCATAAAATTCAAGGCACCCCTGGAGCCTGGCCTACTCCCACCCTCTATTATTATATAATAGTATTAATGACACTGACCAAGACATATTAACCATTTCATTGGGAGCCACAAAGGACAAAACCAGCAGCCTGGTTGATCACTGTGTAACAATAAGCAACTCCATCACATGTGAACAAATTTTCAAGACACTGCAACATTAATTTTGGCCATACTGTGCCCTTTTACATCAATGAGAGCTACACAAATTAGTAAAGTATTTTCAACCTAAGTCCCTGTAAGAGAGACTTGCATGCTCTCTGGTCACAGAGAATATGCAAGGAAATAAGTAAAATGCAAAGCAAGTCCTCCACAGAACCCACTGAATTTGTCATAATATAACATGGGATATCATGAACATTTTAAACATAATAAACCTACAGTCATTCCATTTCATGATGTTAAAACATAATCTGAAATAGTCACACTTGCTTCCTTATTTCAGGTACACTAAACTCAATGCCTTTTTACACCACTGAATCCTAACAGGACTGACTGCTCCAGTCAAATCAAAACCAAATGCCAACACCAATGCCATCAACCTGAGAGGCGAGCTTTGGACCCACATCTTTCAGGAACAAACCAAACCAACATACTCTACCATGAACACTGCCATCTCAGTTACAGGAATTCAGAGCTAAAAATGTTAATAGTAGATTAAAATACTATGAAACATAGTGGATAGAATGTAAAAACTAATAACAATAAATTACTTGAACTCTACAATGATGAAGGTAACTTGCCTTTTTTAAATAGCATGCCTATTATATTAGAATTATATAGGAGAAAAGGCAGTTATTTTCATAACTTAAAATTCTATAAAGAAAACACCCTTGCAAATAACACTGAAGTTAGAAATGGACTTATTACACATTCAAGAGCAAAGAAAATAGCCTATATTCCTTTTTCCAACTTTAGAAGAAGTCCTGCATGAGCTTTCTTTATAGCTTTTGAACTATTGCTAAAGTGACTGATATTTGAAAAAATTATGCAATTTCACTCTTGCACAGAAGCCTATCCACATATTAAAATTTCTCTTCAGTGCCTAGGAAAGTTAGAGAGAGAGTCAGCAAAAAAAACTATCTACAAAGAACAGATTTGTGTTTCCGTTCCAAGCCACGAAACACAGAAGTTTAGGAGCCCTCCATGCTCTCCTCCCTCCCCATTTTAATGAAACCTTAAACTCTGCATAACTAGAAAAAGCTCTTTGCAGTTGTTGCCATAGAGATGGTGAACTCTTAAAGGAATACGCAAGGCACAAGTTTCTACTGTAACACTACCTTATATTTCTCCATCGATTCGTAATTGGCTGGCATTAACATTACATGACAAGTAACATTTCATAAAAGCATTTACAATACTAGTTTGCTTCAAAACCTAAAAGTTCTCATTTCACGTTGCCCCTGTATTTCAAAGCCCAAGCCAGACTGATACTTGGAAGCAAGACATTTCAAACACTAATTACCAAATGAAATCAATGAAACTCTTCTATAGCCTTGTGAGCTTAGATATTTAACAGCTTAAGGAGGGTAAAAAAATGAAATCATATACAATTTTTTAAAATTCTATAAATACACTATTATTGAAATATGACTGAAGGAAGCCCATCTTAGCTGAATGCCACCTCAATACAAAGAAATGTAACAACAGTTCTAAATTCTGTTTCACTGCGTATCATATGTAGCAATATGCAGAATTACACATTTTAAAAGCAAAGTATAAAATATTCAAATTCTTTAACTATTCCAAGTAAGGGAGAGTCCCTACCTTCCTCCGCCATTTATAGCATGGAACTGAGAAATTAAGTAAACTTAACATCTAAAAGGACAGAACCACCAGATCAGAAAAAAAAAAAAGAAATAAAAGAATCCTGGGTGCAGGAAGTTTGACAAGTAATAGAAGAGCACAAGTTCATGGACAAATACTCAAAATATTTTGATGCTTTCTTTCCCAAGTGGACCCACAGCTACATAACCATCTTTCTAAGTATGTAGGGACAAAAAAGGAATTCTTAAAAAAAAAAACCCATCTCCTGAAATCTTAAATCTCTTCTTGACAGCTTTTAGTTTCTTATTGTAGCTGCTCAAGAATTATGATTTCCATTTCTTGCAAGACTTCCTGTTGCTCTCATCTTCAAAAATATTGTTATTGATCTGTCATCATCTCCAGGAATACTGATGTGGGTAAAGATGGAAGTAGCAATCTCAACATTACACATATTCCAAGTAGACAGCACAAATACACAGAGGATGCCTTGATTTTACAGTCCTTCCATTTTCCAATGATCAACAGTAGTTCAAATCCAGTTTTTATGTAAAGAATAATAATTTTCATACAGGATTAACTAGACATATGTAGTGTATTTTATATTTTGACAACATAGAAGTATTAGAGCAAACACCACAATTAGCCTTTTCTCCTTCCACAATCAAAATAAACTGTACTGATAAAATCTGCGTTTTTGCAAGGAATATTGTGGCAGCATAGTATAACTGCACCAGCAAAACATCTAGAATACACAGTCTAAGCCACAGGTTATAGTTTCACAACACTTTTTTCCACTGCAGTACCAGCTTAAGCAGTCCTCATCCCTCAGCTGTGCTGGCACAATTGTTTGTGCAGCTGAGCAGTGAGGCCAGTCAGGGAATTGATCCAGGTTAAAAATAATATTTTTCTGATGGTAAATTCCACAATCTGCTTTGCTGCATAGCCACCTGGAACACTAACTAGTTATACCAGTGCAACTGAGGGGCAAGGCAGGAATAAGCAGCTAAGGTCAGGGCAGCTCATCACAGCGCTGACATGGAAAGAAATGCTCATGAACAAAGACACCTTAGGTCTTTGAATCTTTTGGCATTCCCTGATTTAAGTGCATTGTCCAAATAGTGCAGAATAAAAACAGTTTTATTTAAGTTCATCTCCTATTCACTCACACCCTATGCATCTCAGAAAAAATAGTAAATTAAATTTATCTTTTAAAATATTAAAATTCAAAATATAACAAACTGCTCAGCCCAGCTTTTGTAGCTGCTTCCCATGAATTCGCTTCAAAGCATTCATGATGGACATTAATGCTGTCAACTCAGAGAACAAGGGAATAAATGTATTTTTTCACCCATGAACTTCAGATGTTTATACAGATTTATTCAAACTACAGTTTAGAAATCCAAAAGAGGAATACAGTAATTAAAGAATGAGTCCTACAAAAATTATCCTTTATCAATATCAATGCCAAGAATACACTGTATTTGTTCCATCTGTCACAGGGCAGAAGACACTTCCAAGAGATGGACCACGAGCAACAGATCTTGTTTAGTACTTTGATCTTTTATTAAATTTCCAGGAGATACTTCAATATAACAAAACAGTTACAATAAAACAATGAAAATCTCTTTACTCTAGACTTTTTTTTAAAAAAAAAACCTCAAGCAGGAATGAATTTAATGTCAAACACTCACACAAACTTAATTCAGGTTAAGACAGTTACAGGAATAAGTTCTGCAACTTATTTCACCATAGATCCCTATCCTCCCAGGAGTTAAGGGCATGCAATTCCAAATCCATGCAAATAGAAATATTAGATACTAGCCAGAAGCATACAATTCTTCAGCAATTAAGAGGCACAAAATAGCGATAAGCAACGTATTTGGCAGACCTAGATCTAATGATTTCAAACTACTGATCTCCCTGTAGCATAATTCTGCAGTAGTCTATATTGTAAAGAAACCACTACACTGATGTCCTAAGACAGCAGGCTGGCTTCTCACCCAGTCTGAAAGCACCTCTCTAGAGGTCAGGCTTCACTGCGCTACTCTGGTATGGTGCACATTCTGATAAACCCACAGTTAAACTACACTAGCTTGTGGGAGACCACAAACACACAACTTTATTTAGGTACTTGTTCTAGCACCTTATCACAGTTGTAGGAGAACAGGTAAGAGTCAGCACTTTTGATGTGACCAAGCATGTCACCCAACACAAGTTTATGCACAAAAAGTAAAATGCATTATTGAAAAAATGTATGTTGCCTCGTCCATAAGTCCTACCACGTCATTACAGTAACATAAAGCACCTAAATTAATCTACCTTCTCAGCAGATCACACAACAGGTAGTCGAGCAAACGACAGCTTGCTGTCACCAGGAGGCGTTCCTTTCAAATACAGAGCTTTGTGGTGAATGTCCTCAAGTGTTCTGCATCACAACTTTCCCAGACAGATTTCCAAGATAAATTCTTTAAATTCATATTGTTCATTAAAAGTTAGCAAGTTATCTTAAGTGAACTTTCTTCAACTGTTTATCATACACCTGCCTTCATTTTTCTGACACCTCACACCTCCAACTCAATCCAGTTGAAGGGTTGCTGCTGCCACCTACTGGAAGAGGTCTTACTCGCCTTTCTTCTCTGTCATAACTTTTCTCTGGTTCTCCTGCTCAGAAGGAGATTTCAGAGAGGCAATTTCACCGGCCAGTACAGCAGAAAGTTATTTTTTGGTGGGTGATAGGGAGCCCTGATGCAGTCTCTAGTAAACTGAGCTGCCCAGAGGAGGGATCTAAGAAGTGCCAACACAATTCCACATGCAGGGGAAGACTACAGACTGTGGATATATTTCCCTTGTTAACAGGACGGGACTGTTAGATTGGCTCTCTATTACTTCCACTTATAGAACAAACAGAATAACTGCTGAACGCTGGAGCTAGCAGTTAGTTATAAATAAAGCAACCACTGCTACTGCCACCATCAACACATACTTAACCATACAAATATTCCTTACAAAAACTGTAAAAAGTTGGTTTCTCAAGCCTACCACTTCTACGTACACATTTAAAGACACTTGAGCTTTTAAAAATAACCATTAGCTGACTTTAGGTATCCTCTATAATTCTTGGTCTTGCATAATTTTGTGAATTAAAAAACAGGATGAAGTACTGAATTAGTAAGAAATAAAGATCATAAGTATTTGATACTGAACTTTCAATGAGCCTCCAGAGAGTCAGAACAAACTACTCCTTTTTTAGAGACTGGGCCAGTACCCATCAGCCTGGCAAGAGAACAGAGAGTAATCTCCAAACACCAATTCATCTCTTCACTAATCTCCTATAACATGAACACATCCACTGAACATCAACATGAGAAGAATAAATCTCTTGTCCACATTATGAAGCAAGAAGAAAGCATATCATGGAAACTGAGCTGTACAGGTATCTGGTAATTCACAAAAATAACAGTTTCAAGCTTGGCACCAGAAGTGCAATGGTGACATTTTTGCTCAGATCAGTGTATCACCACTCAGTTGTGAATTCCCTGCATAATACCTAATTTTTGATTGGATATTTTTACAATCAAAACTTTCCAACAAATGTAATTTTACATTAATTATAGCCATCACCAGCATAAAGCTTACTACAATTGTTTGCAAATCCAGCTTTAAAAGTAAGGAACCATCAAAGAAGAGACTGCCACAACCACATAAAAATGCCGTCATATTCCTTGGAATTTGGAAAATTCTAAGGAATATGACAAAACACTAGGGTCCAAAAGTCTCTATCCGACAGTGTGGAAGGCAAGAGTAAAACCAGTCAAACACTAGGACTTGGAGCAGTTACAAACTCAGCACAGACTTTGTTTCACATGCGGCAGTAATGCTTTTCTACACATTCTGACAATCTTAGCTGACTAAGGAGCTGGAAGGGAAGGACTCTTGCAGCCTCATCCTCATTTCTCTCTCATTTTCCCATTTCTACACCACCTGGAGTTCATCCATTCCAAAGATTAAAAAAATGAAAATAGTAGAAGCAATCAAAATTAATCTCGAAAACCTTGGTTCTTCCAGGTTTTGGGTTGGAGTGGAGTTTTTCAGTTTTTGGGTTTTTTTTTTAAAAACAATTCTTCATGAAAAATTTTTATCTTGAATTTTATACAAGCAGACTATGTTCTGCAGCCTTGAAGGATAGAAGTTTGTGTTTTAAGAACATTCAAATTTTGCCTTCAGGGGCTGGGGCTCAAGGAACACTGGAGTTGGCAGCGTCCTGCTACTTGTTCCAGCCATCTCTTCATGCACATCCTACCAGTAAACAAAAAAATACGTTCAGAAATGACAGAACAAATATATTCAGAAGCCAAAACTTCAACTACCCTACGTATCTTTTTCTCCACTCTCCCATCTATTAAAGACCAACTACAACAAGAAATTTCAGTTTCCAGTCATAACAAACTCCACCTGTTAAAATGAGCAAGACAAAACCCAATGCGCTGCCCAGGGAGGTGGTGGAGTCACAGACCACTCTCCTTAAAGGGGAGACTGGATGAGGCACTGAGTGCCATGGTTTAGATGATGGGTTGGTGTTAGTGTTGGGTTATAGGTTGGACTTGATCTCAGAGGTCCAACCTTACGACACTGTGATACTGTGTGTGATACTGTGATACCGGATACAAATGTAGTCTGAAACAGATCCGTGACTATAGGTAAGAGGAAAAGGTTTAAAAAAAGTCTAGTAAGAGCACAGTAACACCTCCCTTATAGGATACTCACAAAAACAAAGAACAGGGGAGAAAGGTGCTGAGAAACAACCACTAATGAGAAAAAGAACTTACATAGCAGACATTCAGTCTAAGCTGCAGACTTTTGGAGGTGGACAGGTAATAATAATAATGATAGTGATGATGCCTACTAGAAACCATCTTTGATCATCCTCTGTAGTATTCCTTTGGCTTATGTGTTATTGATAGAGATCCTACCAAACACTATTTACAACTACAAGGTCACCAATATAGAAATCCATGTGGCTATAACTTGCTGATCTAGTTCTTGGAAACTGCCTCTGCTCTTGAAAGATAATTTTACTGGCACCTCTGATAAAACATTTTGAAGTAGATAAGAGTTTTAAGACTCAAAGATCAGTCTCTCCCACTGTAATTCCAGTAGTCTTCAACTTTTTAAATTTCATTCTCTCGGTCCAAGAAAAAGATGATTGAGCTGCAAAAATAAAATTGCCTCAGCAGTTATTATGCAAGGTAGGATGACAGATTCAAGCTGTAGGGACAGGAACAAGAGTCTTTTTTTTTCCTCACGAAAAGAAAAAAATAAACAAACATGATCCTAACTGAGAGGAGAGGAGTGAAAAGTCTCAGAATAGATTATCAGAGAAACTCCCCCCCCAGTTGTACAGACTGATGTCCTTTTCTCATTATTTGCTCAAATACTAATAAAAGCAAGTTCTGTTCTCCACGCATAAAGTTACTGGCAAAAATAAACACATATGGAATAACCAAGTAATTTAATTATGTTACCAAGACCTTTAAGCAATTATATTGCATATACCTGAAAATTATAATTATGGTCCCTTTACAGAGCAAAGATACTTACAACATCACTCTCCTTAACTGCTGAAGAAAGGAGGAAGAAACTAAAAACCCCTCTCCCTTAGAAACATCTATAATCACTAGGCTTATTTAAAAAGTAACCAAACTTGCCTAATCAAAAATTAGTTTGTTCAGAATATCCAGGCACAAAATTAGGATGTCCAGCTTTTCAAAGAAAGAAATCTCCACCTTTCTCTTTACACCTTTCACATAGAGCACATTTCTTTCTGCTCATTAAGAGCTTCAATTAAAATGTTTC
Organism: Tapera naevia; assembly: GCA_033556795.1. Taxonomy (NCBI): domain Eukaryota; kingdom Metazoa; phylum Chordata; class Aves; order Cuculiformes; family Neomorphidae; genus Tapera; species Tapera naevia. Next base: position 2,503,581 of record JAUMJJ010000054.1, on the reverse strand, counting down.
ATTACAGACCATACCACTTTGAAATACTATTTCAATCCAGAAAATAAACAGTGCCGGTACATTAAGAGGTTTAACACTTCAACTGAAGTATACCACAAAATTCTTACACATGTCGTAGCCTAAATCTGTATCAAATTGAAAAGCAGAGGCCAGACAAAATTATTTTTTTGAAATAAAGGCTTTGTAAGGTAGACAGTGACTGGCTAAAGCAATCAGTCATTTGTTTCTCTTATTTCAATGACGTAAAAGCAATGGGGGCAAACATTTTTGGCTATTATAAAGATTTGGGGAAAATTTCCATTCAAGAGTTTATTCAAAGAGGTCATCTTTTGAGAACATGAGGCTTAAAGACAGTGCAATACTCAATTGTACAATTAAAAGATAAGTCTGAAGATCAAATAGAGCACATCTTCAGTTTTGTGTATTGCTGCTCTTCATTTTACCCATACTTTCCTCAGAAAATGACTACAATTGCTAAAAAAATGCTTGAACTTTCCTTGCTAGGCTTATAATCAAAATTAAACTCTTATTTTTTTCATTTTGCCACAGTTAAAAGCTTTTCCAGTTACACTTGGAACTGGTATAGTAGTACAAGCCTCAATGCAGTATGAAACCCATGCCTCTCGCTATCCTCAGGCATTACCAACAGTACTCTATCGTGCAGCCTCAAAATGGGTAACTCCCATTCCACAGTTAACTCCACAGCCATTTGATCAGCTGAGAGATGGGTAGGTGGAAGTGGGCTAATGAGCAAACAAAAAAAACACCCACTAATTCAACGTACACTGACCATTTTTCAATACACACTGACCTTTTGCAATAGGCACAACAGTATTGCCTATCACTACTGATTAGCAAAAACAGTAAAGTGTGTGACCTCTACCAGGCACTTCGATATTGATGAGAAAGTCCCATGTCCTATTTCCCACAGAAATAGGTGCCAGCAGAATGAAAGGCCTCAAGCAACTGGACCAGCAGGCACGCAGCAAGCAGCTAAATACCATGAGCTCCAACTTCTCTCCTGTTCCATAATCATAAACCAAGCAACTACAGGGCAACTTCTACACTGTGTGACTCACCTTGAAAATCATCTCAGTTAATTTCATGAGCTTTTGAGATTTAATATTCTCTCCTGGCCAAAGAGCACAAAGGATTGTCACAGACATACACTCTTTTACTTCTAGGCTCATTGAATATTTTTTTTCCTATTCCTCCACTCTTTAAAAAAAAAAATAATTCTTCAACTGATAGAAGAGGTCACTGGTAAATTCAGCATTCGGGTAAGTATCTACGGAAAGCCAGACTGGCAAAAAACAAATTCCTTCCTCATCTTAGTCAGGGACTTGACTTGTTTACTAATGTATCGTTTACTCATAATGTTTCAATGACAGTAAGGCTGAGTATTCCAGCCACTCCTTAAAATGCAGATCCAAAACAATTCAATACTGCCACTGTCATTCCTCCTGCTCCCAGGCATGCATTCCCCCCCCCCCCCCCCCCATGTGATCTAAGCCAATGCTGTCACTCATCCAACCCTGCAGCAAGCCACTTCATGGAGCAAAACAGGGAGAGGGAGAAGAGGCTGTCTTTATTTTCTGCTACCTTAGCTTTGCGTCAGATGAATGCCAGTGCGAACACAGGGAAAGGAGCTGAGCCAACTCACACTGATTTACAAATCACACCCTTAAATTTTTCCTGAGGGTAATCTTGGAGGAGGGAAGAAAAAAACCAAGGTTGCACTCAACACTAAAAAAGACTTTTCTGATTTTGCATTACTGTAGAACCAGAATAAATATTTAGGAAGTTGCACATCTAGCCTAACCACACAAGGCTGCCTCTGGCAGCTGTTACAAGCAAACAAAAATGTGGGCCTGCAGGGTAAAAGAAAGGAAGAGACATAAAAGTTCTACAGAAGCAACACAAAAGAGTTAATAACAGCAAACCACTTCCCTCCAGTAGTTAGCAGCTAACTGGAAACAACTGTGACAGCACCTGAAGTGACAGCAGGTGGAGAAGTTTCATTAAGATTCATAGGACACCACCAAGAAGGAAGCTACCACAAAGAGGTAGGGAAGAAAGAAGTTCAGCTATTTAACATAGTACCATAAAGAAAATAATGGCCACAGAAGTCCCCTTTTCTGTGTATTGTCTTCTCTAAGAGGAGAATTGATACCCTTGGATAGGAAGGGTGCTCACATTAGGAAGAGGCCTACAGCTATGCTGCCATAGTTTCAGAGGAACAGAACTTGGCTTTGCCTCTAGGCAGTTATTTTCACCTGTGAAACTGCACAGGCAGAAGCTCCTATGGTAAAGGAGGACTTGTTTGACACAAGAGCTGCCAGGGAAAGTTGGGGGGGAAAAGAGAAAGGAGCATAGTCATGGAAACCTGTTTTCCTCTTTCTCCTCTGTTAGTTCCCAATGACAAGGTTATCCAGATAACAGACAAGGGGAAGGCTGTGGATATGGTGTACTTGGACTTTAGTAAAGCCTTTGACACCGTTTCTCACAGTATTCTGATTGAGAAACTGGCTGCTATCGGCCTGGACGGGCACATCCTCTGCTGCGTAAAAAAATGGCTGGATGGCTGGGCCTAGAGGGTGGTGGTAAATGGAGTTAGATCCAGCTGGAGACCAGTCACGAGTGGTGTTCCCCAGGGTTCAGTGCTGGGTCCAGTTCTGTTCAGTATCTTTATTAATGATCTGTACAAAGGGATCGAGTGCACCCTTAGCAAGTTTGCAGATGACATCAAGCTGGGTGGCAGTGTTGATCTGCTTGAAGGAAGGGAGGCTCTGCAAAGAGATCTGGACAGGCTGGATTGATGAACTGAAATCAACACGATGAGTTTTAACAAGACCAAATGCTGAGTCCTGCACTTGGGACACAACAACCCAATGCAGTTGTTACAGGCTTGAGGAAGACTGGCTGGAGAGCTGCCTGGAGGAGAAGGACCTGGGGGTGTTGTTCAACAACGGGCTGAATATGAGCCAGCAGTGACCCAGGTGGCTAAGAAGGCCAACGGCATCTTGGCCTGTATCAAAAAACAGTGTGGCCAGCAGGTCAAGGGAAGTGATTGTGCCCCTGCACTCAGCACTGGTGAGGCCACACCTCAAGTACTGTGTTCAGTTCTGGGCCCCTCAGTACAAGAAGGACATTGAGGGGCTGGAGCACGTCCAGAGAAGGGTGACAAGACTGGGGAAGGGGCCGGAGAACAAGTCCTACAAGGAACGGTTGAGGGAACTGGGGTTGTTTAGCTTGGAAAAGAGGAGGCTGAGGGGAGACCTCATTGCTGTCTAAGGCTGCCTGAAAGGAGGCTGTAGCAGAGGGAGTGTTGATCTCTTGTCTCAATTGACAGGGGACAGGACAAGAGGAAATGGCCGTGAGCTGCGCCAGGAGAGGTTCAGACTGGATATTGGGAAGAATTTCTTTACCAAAAGGGCTGTCAGGCCCTGGCACAGCTGCCCAGGGAGGTGGCTGAGTCACCATCCCTGGAGGTGTTTAAAAAACAGGCAGATGAATTTTTGAAGGACATGGTTTAGCAGAGGACGGGTACGGTTGGACTCAATGATCTCAAAGGTCTTTTCCATCCAGAAGATTCTATGATTCTAAGCTAGCATATGCAAAGACAAACCCAAGACTATCACTGCAACATTTCAGAGGGAGCCTCTAGTTCCCACTTATTTTCTGTCAACTTCATAGCAGTAGGGAAAAATAAACAAAAATACCTTAACCTGGAAGAAGACCTACACCAAGATGAGGTAACAGACATTGACAGGCAAGAGTCAAATAGAAATACTGATGGTGGTATCAATACAACTTATTTAACCTGTTGCTTTCCTTCAAGGAGCATATTTTATACAAAAGGAGGGAAAAGTAACAAACAATGTCTAAACAGCTGTCCCTCTAGCTCCCAATTATTTTTCCATATTTATCTTCTGGAATAAAACACAGATTTCCTACCTAGGAACTGATATTGTATCACTTTAAAATTCGCTATTTTCCCCTGAGTTTCCTATGTTTCATTATGGACTTTCTTCAAAGAGAGGAATGTTACTTGTTCTCCAGCCTTCTGTAAAGATGCCATCACCATGCCATGACCCTTTTTTCCTGTACTTTACTCCACCCAGAATTTAGGGAGAGGAGATTAACAAGTGAACAGGAGAGAAGCCTGAGAAGAGCAGTAAAGCCTCCAGTATTCAAGACTTCTCAATACATATTCTCTACTGCTTTTAAAACCTTTAAAAGCTGGTCACTAATCCTTTTATAAAGTAACCTATCTTATACCTTTTCTGCCTTAAACAATATCTCCTTATAAAGGTCCTGATACCAGATACAGACCAACAAGACAACTAGACTCAAAAGGAAAAATTTAAAAATAACCTGCTCCGAAAAACGCAGATGAGGAAAGTAATAAAGGGAAGTTGAGAAAGAACAGAAAAGATTCCTCACAGCACAAGGAGGGCAAAGAGTCTATGAAATCTAATAAGCCTTTTTAAATTATAAAACCACCAACACTTCAGACATTAACAGATGTCAAAAGTAAAAAAAAGTTTAAGTAATTACTAAAATGACAATATTTTTATTAACTTGCCAGTCATTCTAAAAATTTGATAATTTCCTGCTCCCTTTATTAAACAATCTTTCCACTCAGATTCTGACCTTCCCCTGTGCTTTCTGGGTATTCTATTATCTTACAACCCTTAACTAAGAAACTACCTGCGTTTAATTCTTTCTCTTTACAACTGGACTTTAACACTAAACATACAGAAAGCAAGAAGTAAGAATAATTGTTAACTCTCAGAGTTTAAGTGTCTTTTAATCACAGACATAGCTAAATATCAGGTCTTTTTCAGGAAACTAAAGAGAGAGATGAGACCTCATTTCATATTTTTTCTCCAAGGAGGAAACGTACCTGCCAGTCTGGACAGATCTTCACAAACTAGGCATACATTTCTTGCATTTGCAACAAAGAGGCCTGTTAATAGAAGTAGACCAACTTTTGAAAGATAAGATGAACAATGCCATGTAGGTAAAGTGGCAAATGATTCGTAACTATTCTACTTAGCTTCATACTTCAGAAGGATTCAATTTTCACCCATTCCAATTTTCTAATGCTTGTCTGCTAAAATACTAAGCCATGGGTTACAGGCAGGTATAATTAAAAAAGGCAGATGCGGACTTTTCACAAGAGCTGGCAAGAACAAAGTTATGAAAAAAACTCATGCTTAAATTTTGTGACAAAATGCACTTCTCCTCCCATAAATGAAGAGCAAAGTAAGTATTATTCCTTCCAGCTACATATGGTTTTTGTCTCACAATATATTCAGAAAGGAAGACAAAGAAGTGAAAAGAAATTCTTAAGTTCAGAAGGTAAACAAAGCTGCGCTGCTAGGTTTCTCCTAAATCAACTTAAAATCCTAGTCAATACACATGTACCAGAAAGAAGCTACAAGAGCCAGAGAAGCTATACTACAATAGTAAAATGTGAAATGAGAAAGTGCTTTTGCAGTCAGTGAATTTTGACAGCCTGAGTAGTCGCTGAAGGCATTCTGTAACATTCATTGACATGACAGCATAAGGTGATGACTTGCCCCTATCACAAACAGACAGCAGCTTGAAGTCACACGGACAAAGCTGAAATACTGTTTTGCTCCAACTCCTAAAAACTCCAAACCAGAAGACAGTGCTTTTTAATTAACAACATCCCATGCTACTGTAACACTGATAAAAATATTTTAACTAGAAAAATATCTAGTATAAACTATATTATGCTGAGTCCAGTTGCAGGTCTCAACATCTCATTTGCGTTGGCAAGAATGTCGCCACTCATTGACGAGGAGTGGAAAAAAACATTCCGGAGAGTTGCCATTGGCTCTGCACTGAAGAAACACAAGCTACAGTTTGGCTTCTTCTTGGGCCAGTTTCAACAGGAAGGAAGCCTGTAGCTCCATCAACTCTGCTAACACCATTAGGTGGTACTTTAAGATACTCTGCTGCAGGGAATTTACTTAGAACAAAAATCCACAAGAGAAAATAAAGCAAAAGCAATATAATAAACACAACCAAGAAAGAACAAAGAAGTAATGTCAAACTTCAGCACCTAAACAAGGCTTTAACACTTCTGTTTTGTACAGCATTTTGTACACAGATGGACAGTTTGGGAAAGATGTTACGATACTGGAATGTGTTCAGAGGAGGGCAACGAAGATGGTGAAAGGGCTGGAGCACAAGCCCTATGAGGAGAGACTGAGGGAGTTGGGGCTGTTTAGTCTAGAGAAGAGGAGGCTCGGGGGAGACCTCACCACTCTCTACTACTCCCTAAAAGGAGGTTGTAGTCAGGCAGGGATTGGTCTCTTCTCTCAGGTGACCAGGGACAGAACTAGAGGGCATGGACTCAAGCTCCGTCAGGGAAAGTTTAGGCTCGATGTGAGGAAAAAGTTCTTCACTGAAAGGGTGATTGGCCATTGGAATGGGCTGCCCAGGGAGGGGGGTGGAGTCGCCGATTCTGGAGGTGTTTAAGGGGAGACTGGATGAGGCACTGAGTGCCATGGTTTAGATGATGGTTGGTGCTAGTGTTAGTGTTGGGTTATAGGTTGGACTTGATGATCTCAGAGGTCCTTTCCAACCTTGTGATACTGTGATACATTCACATTAAGCTTCAGCTTGAAAAAGCTGTCAGTATCTCCCAGCATAAAATCAGTACATGCATACTAGATTGGTAACTACTACTGTTATATTTCAAAGTCTATCCAAAATCTAAAATTTAAAGAGAACACCTAGACACTAATTTGACTTTACTCATCTTTATATTCAGCTAATTTACTCAGCTTTATATTCAGTAATGTGGAAAATAACACTCCCCTGCAGTATACAGGTAAAACAGGAATGTCTTTACAAAACATGTTTTGCTATCGCATTTTAACCACATCTTTCCTCAAGTGTTGACAAGTACTGCACCTTTTTTCTTAAGTTGTCTCCATCTTTCTCTTTCCACAGTTTATATCTCACTGTAGTTATGCTTAGCTATTAGCCACACTTTCACCAGTTTCAATTGGACCTGAATCTCCCATTCTATTGCAAAACTGGACCACAACACTTAAAGACTAAACACCTCAGAAAACCTAGCTGTTCTTACTAACAAAGAGAAGACTGCAGGAATTCTTACAGGTATTGTCACTTACAGTTCATTAAATATGTCTCCTGAAACCATTCAGAATCCTTGATTATCTCCAGATAACAGGAGAAAGACATCTTTCACACAGCTAGGCCACTGGTGAAGATTTCACATGGTGGTAAAATCCACATTATGAGGGTTCTGTGGTGAAGTCAGTTCAACTAGCTCCTGTCCTACTTTCTGAAGGCTAACTTTTAATTTGCATCATTTTGGTGATTCAGTTGGTGACCCAGTAAACAGTTGCAGTGCCACAGTGGGCAGAGATGAATTCTTCAAATGGTCTTTCTGCTTGTCTATCACAGTATCACTCTTGGGTCTAGAGTTTCATGAGAGGCTTTTCTTCATTAACAATACCAGCTTAATAAATTCTTATCTCTTCTTCTACTTCTTTGCTTCGTTGTCATACCTCAGTTTTACAGAAAAACCTATCTGTGGGATCATACTACAAACTACATTAGTGAACTACGGGGAAAGGATGGCAAATCCACACGCCGCCACTGCTATAGTGCAAAACATCCCCCTCAGTGGCAAGTTATAGCAAACTACTGAACTGATCTAATAGCTCCTCAGCATCAAGGGGTTAGGCCCAATTCAAGAGGTTAGTCTCACTCCATGAGATCACCTAAAACATTGAAAAAGCTATCAACTTTTTCTTCTTAGTTTTCTAATGCCCAATACATACACTGACCTGGCAGACAGATGAGGTAAGTACCAGAGACCAGCTGCTTGTGTCAGCGAAAGAAATCTTCCCTGTTCAGTCACAGTGAACTATCAGACTGGTCCCTGATGCTCACAAATGCTTTCATTCTTCCATTATTTTTTTGCTTTAAACCTACTATCTCAAAGCCATTTTGCTATATTACTCCAAAAGCATTTTCATTTACATAGAAATACTGACAAAAGTTCAAGCATTCCTTTCACAAAAGCATATTTTGTATCAATAAACAAAAACTATTCACCCAAGTCAAGGCTGAAGCTCGTCCAGAAAAATAACACCATTGTGCATGTGCAACTACAGCTACCCTAGCAACCTCTGCATGCATACAGCTACCTATGGAAGCATTTCACACGTTCCTGCATTCAAAATGATGCAGCCGTGTTAGTATCATTTACAGCTTTGACAAGACCCGCATCACCACAAGACTGAAGGTAACTGTATCAATCCTATTGGGTTTTTTTTTCCTTCCACAGTACGTGTATGAAAGCACTACTGGGAGAAATGTATTTTCCTTTCAGTCTGGAAACCACAGGGGTTTTCAGCCTCACGCAGGGGAAAAAAGAAACAAATAACGGGCATTTTCTTTGAACCTTACTGCTAAACACTTTGGTTGCTAGAAATGAGAGGCTGGACAGAACAGAAATTTCCACAATCTGAAGGACAGCAGCTCTCTCCCACTGGTTACAATTTATTCTCCTTCACCAGATACCGTGGAAGAGGAATCCAACAAGTGTTGCACCTCAGGCCCGGGAAAGGAAGACCAAAATGTGCTTCTAGTAGAGGAGCAAGGAATTAATTCCTTTGCAACTCCTTTTACACATACATTCATGCTAAGTCCTAATTCAGACACATAAAGTTAAATCACTGAGAAATTTGCTACAGGTCATACTTCTCCTTGTATTCAACTCTTTTTTTAAAAAAAGTCCCCATTCTGACTGAAGTCCTACATGCAAGCATCACAGATGGGATCCATTGTCACAACCTTCCACAGAATGCCCAGCTTTTATACACCTGCCTCTACCCTAAGCAGCTACTAACGAATACAAGCTAGTAAGGGTCCAACTCAAGTAATTTTGTAATTCTTCTACTAATCGTTCAGACAAATCTTTAAAGTTACATGTCATGACAGCTAAATGAATTGCAGCTACTGAAGACAGTTTTAGTTTATTTTTCAAGACTGGCACTTTAAAATGACTGAAGAACTAACAGACTTAACAGATGAAAGATAAATACTTTGTTAAATGTCTTTGTCTAATCCCATACGTGCATCTTGGTAAGCAAACTTTATTATTTAAAGACTCTTCTGAGACTGACTTACTTAATAAATACTTACCCAGTGTGTCTTGCACAAAAGGGCCTGATCCAAGTCAAGCTTTCTAGCTAACACCAAAGCATAAAAAACATTATAATAATCTGGTATTGGCAATTATTCCAGTAAGACAGTCTAAAATACAGTTTGGGGGACACAGAAAAAAAACCACATATCACCATTTACCAAAGACAAAACCACTATTTCAACAAAAGGGAACAAGACACCAAAACTTTTAACTGAAGGAGCTTTACAAGCCAATGTGAAACATACTGCTTTGTACTTATCAGCCTAAAATGCCTTTTAATGCGTGCTTTAGCTGAGCCTCTGGAGATTCCCTGTTCCCAAGCTTAAACCTGTTAGATTAAAGAAGGTTCTCCAGGAAAGATAACCTGCCATTCCCATACAAAAAAAAGAAAAGTTTTTCCGACAAATGGAAAGTAGCAGTTAGAACCAGCTGAATGAATTGAAAGAAATCCAAGAACAGAACTCATGACACTTTCTTTTCCTCTCATTCTCCTCCCTTAAGAAAGAGAATGAGAAAGAAAAGTGCTGAACCAGTCTCTTAAGAAGGAGAAAAAGTTTCCAAGAAGAAAGGTTAGAACAAAAAAGAATGCCAGAGAAGTACAAACAAGAGGACACTGATGTTTGAATTGAAAAGTACAGATGATACGTTGCCTAGGCAAGGAAGGAAGAAAGAAGAAAGGATGTGAACGAACAGATCTCTTCTTTTCTAGCTCACCTACAAATATGCTAGAATATCAGTAAAAAGGTGGCTGGAGGAGATAAATTCCACATGGGACATTTTTAAAGAGTCAAGAAAAAATAAATAGAAAAATATGAGTGCTGTAAAAAGACAAGGGAGTACTGTAAAGAGAGATACATAGCACAGCATGGAAACAGGAGGTGGAGACTTCTAAGGGTTTAAATACAACATGAATTGACAAAGGCTAGAATTACATGCCACACTGTACAACTTCATTTTTTGAAGTGTGTGCTTTTTCTTTTTTTTTTCCACCTAAGTAGGTGAAAGAGTTCATAATTTTTTCCACCTGGGGAAACCAAGCTTAGGACTTACATAGGAAAAGATTTTTCTGCATTTCTAAACTTCAGTATAAAGTAGAAATTGACCCTCTCTCCCAACAGCTTCAGGAAAACAGATTTATCTCTATGTACGTTACTTGCAGCATCTGAGGCATCAGATCAGTAACAAGTCCTAATGTATCACAGTTAGATTCTGAAACTTAATATATTCTTATCAGTTGCTCTACACTGCTGAAAAAGACATTCTGAGAACATACTGATAAACAGATGGATCAACAACTGACTTTTACACACAATGTGATTTCCTTCAAAAAATGCATTCTAAAGCCCTAACTCTATGAACTCCCTAAGAATTACTATTTATGCTTAACCTTTCTACAAATTACCTATGAAAACACCTGATAACAGGAAAGCATCTTCTTGAACAATAAAGATATGCTGCAGCAAATAAAAAGTTTGCTGTTAAAAGTATTTCACGTGTCTGCAAATGAATTCTTATCCCCTTCTACTAGCATTATTTCAGGGAAAGTTTAGATTTGATGTTAGGAAAAAGTTCTTCACTGAAAGGGTGATTGGTCATTGGAATGCGTTGCCCAGGGAGGGGGTGGAGTCGCCGACCCTGGAGATGTTTAAGGGGAGACTGGATGAGGCACTTGAGTGCCATGGTTTAGATGATGGGTTGGTGTTGGGTTATAGGTTGGACTCGATGATCTCAGAGGTCCTTTCCAACCTTATGATACTGTGAAACTGTGAAATTATCTGTAAAACATAGGTACACCCAGATAAATACACCCAGTCAATGAACTCCATAAAATCTTTAGTCTGTAATAAATACCAAATAATTTCAGGCTTATTAAAACAACTAGATACTACCATGGCTCCTCTTCACATATAAATCCATTAGACCTGGGAGTACATTAAGTACATCATTGCACGCAACAGCCCACAGAGGCATGACTGAATTATACTATTAGCATGAGACAAACTTCTAAGTCACTTTGCCTAAAGGAACTGTAACTATAGACAATGTAACAACAAAATAATGCTTTTGAGAATGTATTTTGAGAGTAACATGTATTTCTTATGCAGCTTAAGTATCTCCTCCCTTACTCATGCACGTTCTTGCCCTGTGCTGCTACACACACTGTGTCAGACTAGGTGTTAGAGCAATCATGTGGAATCACTCATATGAACACATGTGCAGGCAGAGCAGAAGAGACCCTGTATGCGTGGATGCAATAATATCACCAAAAATCTAACAGCCATCTCACCCCAAGAGTTTCTATCATAGTAGTCAAAACGTGCACTGTTACAACACAATCCTAGCAGCCCAGCAGCCTTCTCAACTACCTTGCTCCTCTAACCCTTTTTTCATTTTATTCCCACGCAAAATGTTAATGGTAAAACCAAACAACACATATGGAATAACCAAGTCATTTAATTACATTACCAAGACCTTTAAGCAATTATATTGCATATACCTGAAAATTATAATTATGGTCCCTTTACAGACCAAAGATACTTAGAACATCACTATCCCTTAACTCCTGAAGAAAGGGGGAAGAAACTAAAAACCCCTCTCCCTTATAAACATCTGTAATCACCAGGCTTATTTAAAAAAAAACAAACTGGCCTTCTCCTCCCCTTCACCTTCTTACAAACCTATTGTGGCACGATTTCTGTTTGGTACATCAAAACTGGCAGCTGCTGCTAACCTTTGTCTTAAAGGTACTGCCCCATAAATAAGGAAAACTAATAAAGCCCCGTCTCCCATAGATTTGAACTCTGTCTCAGCCATGCCCCTGTATTCTAAGTAGTCACATTCCACCTCTACCCCAGATGCCTATTATCTTACCTCTCTCTACCAAGCACCAGCCACAGTATACTTAACGTCTCATATTCTCTAACTATTAATTGAAGAAAAGAGTGCTGCACTTCATATCTAGTTCTCACCCCACAGACAACTGCGTGCTGGCCAACTGGCAGGCTAAAGTCAGGTAACCACTACATTCACGCAAAACTTGCCCCTAAACTTACTCAAGGAACCCATCAATTTTAAAAAAGTTTGTTAAACATTATTATAACGTAAAATCTTTTGAGACCTTGACCCTTGGCTAATTTCTTTGCTGAAGTCTGCTGACGAACTCCACGTCTATTGAGATACAGGATTAAAGAAAACGATTGCTCGAGATTTGTGTCTTTAGAAAAGCAAATTAGATGGCTTATACGCTACACAAATACATAAAAATCAACAGCAACCTCTTTTTAAAAAAAAAAAACAACCCACAGAAAATAGGTTCACCTCAACATCCTATCCATGTGACACAGCTGACTCCCAAACTGCAAAAATTTCTTTCCTAGCATAAAGAAATTGCATTTATACATTCTATTCTTTAATTTAATATTTTCATCCTCCAACAATCTTCTACTGCATTTTAAAGGAGGTGTTAACAATCTCAAAGATAAAAAAAGTTTCTACAAATTTTGTGAAAACTGGGCACTTTACAGGAAAAAGAAAAATCATTCAATGAGGGAAAAAGCAGGTGGAACTTTGCCTTCTCCACTGGCAGCCTCAGCAGACCAACGAGCCAGAAAGCACATAGCACCAGATTTGATTAATTCTGGGACAAGCTCTAGATACTAAATATATGAGTGTTTAACTTAAGAAATAATCATCAGTGAGCATATATAATGGCTTTATCCTGTTTCTGGTAAATTCTAGAAAGCCTAACAATATCATGAATAATATAGATGCACAGTTTCGGTTGCTCAAAATAATAGAAAAGAGCGATACACTTTCCATATTGCTACAAAAATTGATTGTGTATAGCATTTTTCTAAGAATACAATGCATATTTTAAACAAAAGAATAATCTTTCTGTAAAAGTCTGTGGTCAAATACTAACTTAAACCAAGTTTACTTAGCATACTACTGTAAGTTATGCTTAACTTCTTGCCACCAAAAAAACCCCATATGCACTCTAAAAATATTAACTATTTAACTAGACTTATGGCAACAAGAACTTCCTCTGTGATGCCATTCACTCAACAACAGATATGTTAGAAAAATATCAGCGCACCATAAGCAAACAACACAGACCTTTCAACTTTAATTATGTGAAGCTATTTCAGTTGGTTTCACTAGAACCCAATTACCACTGATTCAAGGAACAGCAAAATTGAGAGGCCGCGCAACACAAAGATAGAAAGAACTCAGTAGAAAACTGTACACTGGAGTACTCTGTTGCGTGAGAGTTGAGCTTGCCAATCAGTTCAATAAAAATAAGTTTCTAATTCTACTATAATTAGGATAAAGGTCTACAAAACTTTTGTCAGGGAAAGCATTAATGTGCCAGTGATTTTTTGATAAGCTCAAGAAAGGTGAAACCAAAACAACTACTATACAGAAACTTCTGACTACAATTAAAACTTCATAAAAAAATATTGTCCAATTGTTAATCTGACAGCTCCTTGCTCTTAAAGTTGCATTTAAATCTGTAGAATCCAATCCAGATCAGTTTGTTAAGCAGGGTTGAAGATGTTTTAGAACATCCATTGGCATTTCTCCTGTTTGAAACAGAAATTGTATACTTTTCTAGTTGAGAAAAAACCCAACTTGAACCACTGCATACATTAGTGGGAAAAAAGTTAACTTTCACTTCAATCATTTAAATATTTGAGTTTTGAGTATAGCTTTAAAAAAAATCCAGTTCTGAATCACTGGAATTTTTGTTCTATTTCCTGTAAAAGCACCAACAGCAACACAGTTCAGCATTCCCCTTGCAGCAGTTCATAAAGATCCGCCTGATCCCTCAGTCCTAAATTTACAGTCATTTCATAAACCTGAGGTCACATCTCACCAACTTATTTCTTCCAGTGTTTCCAACCATGGAGTTCATGATAAGGAAGCGGCACTTGTAACAGGACGAAGAGCAATCTAGTTTTAAGTTTCAAAGTACACTCTCACAAAGAAACAGTCTGCCAACAGCTCTTTGGGCTCCCTAGCAAAGAAAAAAAAGTTTGCTGAGAATAATCTCTTCAACAGATGACTAGTTTATTTCTGCAAGGCTTGAAAAGCATTATCAGTTATCTGTAAAGGCAAAGACCACTACAATACAACACAGGACCTCAACCTTCAAAGCAATGCCATGGTGAGAAAAACCACATTTTTCTTCCATTCTGTCACTGCTGGAAAAGAGAAGTTTCTACCAGGACACTGTCATAGGAAGAACGCCCATTTTAAAGAACTCTATTTCTATATCAGCAAATTTAAAGGAAGAAAGAAAAATCCATTGACTTCTCTTGATGTCGAGAAGGAAAATGGTTTACATTTCATAAAGCCTTTGAAAGCTGGTGTAAACAAGGGTAGCATGGCATAGCAAGAACTCTGCGCTGCCCCCACATGCAGTGATAGTTATGACGCTTTTTCAAACATCTCTCAAACAGAATTTAGAGGACCCAAACTGAGTACCTCCACCAACAGCCTTCCTCTCCTCTTCCCCTCTAAAGGCTCTCAAGCAAAGTAAGATCAGAAAAACCACCCAGGTCTTCTCAGTTTTCAAAAGAAACTGAGAGTCAGCTCAGTATCCATTCTGCTGCAGCACAAGCCAAAGTACTACTACCTACAGATAAGCAGTGATAGGTTTAACATATGGTAACAGCCACAAGTGAATGAAACTTTCATTTAAATTGAAGGGCAGAACTTAATGAAGCTGATGATGTCTCTTAATGTCAGTGGAACTTCCCTCTTGCCAAAAGCAAATATCAGAATTTCAAGGTTTGACAAAATCCATTTGCAATAATACAGATAAAGAACAAGTAATTGCAATACGTATATGAAACACAAATGCCCAGTTATCGGGTAGATCATTAGCTAAACTCAAAATTACTACAGATTTCAGCAAGTTGTGGCCAATCATGAATACAGTTACAGAGTCTCTAGCCCTCCTTACTCTAGTGCATGTGCAGTACCATATTGGTGGCTGAAGGCACGACACCTTAAATACAGAGGCATTCTCTTAGACTGTTCAAATTATTAAATATCTACTTAAATCAGAGCGCTGGAAATTATATGCAACACCATTTTCAGCATTCTTCAGCTGAACTTCAAAAACAGCTTTATTCAGTTCATACCAAACACTCTAAACTTACGATGACTACAAAACCACACCTGAAATCTACTCCTTGTTAAGTATTCCTTTGGAATTCCTTTATAAAGTACGTACTTGCTATCATTAATACAGAAACACTTACAGGTCTCAGGCACAAATCAGGCTCTGCTGAGCTACCAGGTAAAGTAGAAAGAACACAAGGTCCCAGCCCTGAAGCCTTTGCTCCATCCAAGAGGAGCAAGCATTTAGACTTTTAACACAAGCCTTTCAATGAATGAGACTGAGTATGGCACACCTCCGAACAGCGTTCCCAGGTCTCTCAGAGGGACAAAACAGAAAAAGAGAAGAAAAAAAGGAAACCACAGGCATCTCCTCTGTTTGAAGTCTCTCTTATCAGAATAATTTCAAAAGTTTCTACCCAACAATGAAACTGACTTGAATGATGGAAACTAACGTCCCAAATACACTATATATGGAATCAAGCCCAGCCAGCCCGGCAAAGACCAAAACCCTGCACCTCTGACACTGCTACTCACGCTCAAATGGCAGGGGCTCGCCCAGCGCACTCACACCTGTCACCTGCCGGGCCAGCCCCCTTCCCTCCCTCCCTCCCTCCCTCCTCCCCCACAGCTCGGCGAGCCCGCTGGCGTGGCCGCTCCCGCCCCGCGCCCCCCGCATCCCTCCACGCCCGGGGGGCGCTTCAGCCGCTCGAGAAGGAAAAGAACTTTCCATCTCCAACTGGACGACCCGCTGCGCGCCGGCTTCCCGTCCCTCCCCTCCGGGCCGGGGGGCTGCTCCCCTCCCCACCGGCACGGGACGAGCCGGGGGGCTGTTCTTTCCGTGTCGGGATGACCTGGGGGGATGAGGGGCTGCTCCCTCCTCACCGCACCGGGAAGGACCGTGGGGATCGGGGGGCTGCTCCCTCCTCACCGCACCGGGAAGGACCGTGGGGATCGGGGGGCTGCTCCCTCCTCACCGCACCGGGAAGGACCGTGGGGATCGGGGGGCTGCTCCCTCCTCACCGCACCGGGAAGGACCGTGGGGATCGGGGGGCTGCTCCCTCCTCACCGCACCGGGAAGGACCGTGGGGATCGGGGGGCTGCTCCCTCCTCACCGCACCGGGAAGGACCGTGGGGATCGGGGGGCTGCTCCCTCCTCACCGCACCGGGAAGGACCGTGGGGATCGGGGGGCTGCTCCCTCCCAACCGCACCGGGATGAGCGGGAGGATTCTCCCCCCTCACGGTGCTGGGACGGGTCGGGGGCTGCTCCTTCTTCACTGCACCGGGGTGAGCGGGGGGTAGGGAGAATCCCCCCCCCCCCCCGCTCGGGCCTCTCCTGCCCCGGCAGCGCCCGGTGCTCGTCCCCGGGAGCGCTCGCGCCCCTCAGGCCCGCGGGCCGGGCAGGCCCCCCGCGCCTCTCCGTGCAGCCCCGGGGCCGGGAGTTGCCCCGCCGGGAAAAAGCCGCCCCGGGAGCTGCCAGCAGGCCCGCCTCGGCGGGGTCAGCCTTACCCTGCTGCTGCTGCTGCTGCTTCTCCTTCTCCTCCTCCTCCGTCTCCGCCTCCTCCGCCTCCCCCACCGCGGCCGCTACCGCCGCCGCCACCAGCGCCGCCGCCGCCTCCGCCCGGCAGGGGGGACCCCGCCGCCTCGGGCCGCTCCGCAGCCTCCCGCCGCCGCCGTTCCGCTCCGGGGGGAGGAGGAGGAGGAGGAGGCGGAGGAGGCGGAAGGGAAGGGGAGGGGGGGTCCGTGCTGCCGCCGCAGGCGGGAGAGGCGGGGAGGGCCGGGGCGGGGCGGGTGGGTGTCTCGGTGGGTGCCGCCGGCGGCGCCGCTCCCGTCTCTCTCGGCTGGAACCGCTCCCGGCTCACGCGTCGCTCCCGACCTCCTCCTCCTTCCCCCCCCCTCCTTCCTTCTCCCTCCTCCTCCTCCTCCTCCTCCCCCCCGCTCGCTACGGCTCCAAATCAAAATAGTGCCACAATATGGCGGCGGCGGCGGCGCAGCATCGCGAGACCGGGCCCCGGGGGCTAACGGGATGCGGCGCGCGCCAATCCGCGCCGGGAGGGGGGCGGAGCTTCTCGCCGCCAACCGCCCACGGTGCGGGGATGGGGGCCGGAGGGCGTCCCCCCCCCCCCCGCGTAACGGCGGGTCCCACCGAGCGCTCCCCTCCCGCCGCCCGCTGAGGACACCGAACCCCCGGGCCCGGCCCAGGGGAGGCCGGCGGGACACGGAGCGGGGTTGAAGAGAGCGCGGGGAGGAAGGGCTGCCCCCCTCAGAGGGAGCATCTGCGACGGGGGGAAGGAGCTGGGGAGAGCAGGGGTAAGGAAAATAACCGCCTCTGAATCCCAGAGAGCTCTCCTGAGGGGGGCTTGCCAGGCACGTTGAGCCAGAAATATAAAATAGTTCATATTTCATTCAGAAATACAAATTATGCTACAGTGAGAAAAATAAAATGTAAATAAATTTCCTCATGCTTTACACAGAGCGTGTGATTTCCACCCCCACCTGAGGTGTAGCTCAGCCTAATTCTCTTCCCAAGATGCCGACTGGCGAGCAGGGCCCTGTACGCTGCCAGGTGACACTGCCACCGACACCTGCAGAAGGGGTCCCTAACCTTGGAGGGGAGCCACCTGCAGAAGGGGTCCCTGACCTTGGAGGAGAGCCACCTGCAGAAGGGGTCCCTAACCTTGGAGGGGAGCCACCTGCAGAAGGGGTCCCTAACCTTGGAGGGGAGCCACCTGCAGAAGGGGTCCCTAACCTTGGAGGGGAGCCACCTGCAGAAGGGGTCCCTAACCTTGGAGGGGAGCCACCTGCAGAAGGGGTCCCTGACCTTGGAGGAGAGCCTTGCCACTCTCAGGGGCCAGAGGACCCATGGGTACTAATGTGCAGGCTTGAAAACAGAGACCGGATTCCTCCTAAAACAGAAAACCAGGCATCCTTGATTGTAGCAGGATGTTCAAGTAGTTCTTTGTATTCCCATAGTTCAGGAAGTGTCATCTTAAACAGAAAGACAACTTCTAGATGAGTGTGTAAAATCATCCAGTAAATCAACTGCGTTTTTGGAGTGTGATTCCTCACACCACTTACTCTTTCACTCTTCCTGTAATTTCCTTTCTTCCTGCTTCTCATGGCTCCTTCTTCCTTGCAGTGAGCAGTTGCTGTCCATGCTGTCTAACAAGTCCACCCATCCATTCTTGGGTAGTCCTACCCAGCAAAACACAGTCAGAAATCATTTTAATATTTGTCACCTGTAGCAAAAGGAAACTGTCTGACACCCTGCGACCTAGAATGGGGCCTGTTGGTGGAAAGGGATTTCCCCATATAGAAGTGGTATTCGGCAGAAATAAGTAGACAGAAAGGGTTTTTTTCCTCCTACCTTAAATCCCAGAGACGTCAGTGATTTCCAGCACACTCCAGTGTGTGAAAGGAACTACAAAACTCCCAGACCATAGTCGTCTCAAACCTCAGAAGCTGCACTATCCTTTGGAACGGTGGGATGAGAGAGGGTCATACTTTTTTTAAAAACATCAGCTGTCAGACTGACCAATTGACAATTGTGAGATAAAATGACATACACTAATAGAAAACTAATATGGATTAGGCAGGAGCTAAATTATTTGCGACAATTTAGGTGACATGTTCTGTTAAAAGAAATAAAGTTGACTTTGCCATTGCAACGATTGATGTTTTCAGAAATGATTGAAAATACATTTTCCAAATGAAAGTATTAATGAGTGAAAAAAAACCTCTCCGAATTGTGTTTGGTTAAAATTATCAGAGAATCCCAGAATAAGCAAGTGCAGAGACTGTCTTTACTTGGAGTAGGCAGGGAGAGGGAGAACATGACACCAATGAGTCTCAGTAGTGACCTGTTATGCTAAGAAAGAATGGAAAAAGGAAGACTGTTTTTATTCCTCACAAAATGTGGAAATATAGGTGTGTATAAACATTCCAGTAAGAATCTGTCGTTTTCATAACCTACAACAGAGAAGTCTGCAGTTCTTTTGTACGTTAGTAGTGTGGCACATGAAACACACGTTGAAAGTTTATTACTCAGACTGTCCTGAGTCAAGGTTATAAAGGGCTGAGAATATGCTGAGATTTGTTTGTAAAGAAAATAATATTTCCCCCTATCCAGCCAGAAATTAATACAGTGCCTTACAAAAATGGGTAATGGAGCATCAAGGAAGAAGACGTAGTGGAAGCATCAGATCATAGAGAGCTGTACCGGGATTGCTGCACTGTAGTTGTTCAGGTACATTAATCAAACTTTTTGTTCAGGTACATTAATCAAACCTTTCTCTTTTGCAGCCCATGCTCTAGAAAACTTGGGATCTGCCCCGTCATCCACTCAAGTGCACTGCTCTTGAACTCTTCCAGCACAACTGTTTCAAACTTTGCTGACTAACCTTTCAGACAGCTAGGATAGTATACTTCCATGAATATGTTTTGTGCACTAGAAACTGAGTTTATTTTGCTAAGTTTAATACCAAGTTAAATATTTGACCCCTTTGCCTACAGTTGCTAAAACAGGGATTTGTTAACAGGAAAGTGAAAGACCATCTCTCACTGCTCCATCGGTGGTATTTACTGCAACGCTTAAGCACTGGGATCATGTGAGTGAACTGCACGGCCCTTTCCCCCCTTTCTCAAACTCTCAGCACTCCATCTATGTCTCGTTACTACAGTTGCTCTCCTCTCTTCCATGGTGATTAATTTTAAATAAATTTTTAACACCTTTCCAAAGTCAAAGAACAATGTATTTGGGAAAATATTTCTGTGAACTGAGATTCAGAAAAGAACTCTTCTCCTGTGTATCTGTAATAAGAACTAGGAGGATCTATCTAAAAATCTGGGTGTAGCTCCTATCATGGTGCAGATCAAAACTTTAATCACCAGCGAGCATGGGCAGCTGCCTGCCCAGCAGTCTGGTTGATTCAGAGCCGTGCTTATTTCCATGCAGATTTTATATCTTACTCTTTTTTTTTTGGCCATACAAGGTATGAGTTCATGTTTTTAAAACCTTCATCGGACTGTTTATATTCTTCACTGCTAGAACGAGAAATTATAAATAGGATTGAGGAATTATTCTAAATATATTGTATAAGAAAGCCATTTCTGCGAAGTACAGTCAGTTTTGTCAGCTTAGTACTGACATTCCTGATCTTAAAGTTTCCTGAGAATGCTTTTTTAAAAAAAAGTAAGAAAACAAGTCCAGTTAAAACCAATCCACAACAACTGGCATAATTATTTCTGAAACTGAGTTTAAAATTAGCCTTTTTGTTTCCCATATAGAAGCAGTCCAGCTATTGATGTTTATTTGGAGGAGACTGACACTGTAGTGTCAATATGCTAGTTTACTATCATTTTCTTCTGTTTTAAATGTCACTGTAATTCTAAGTCTGGTTCAAAAAACACACCAAACTCAAAACACTCTTTAATCAGAAACATCAGCTCTAGGAGCTCAGAACTTATGGACAATTCTAAAATAACAAACAAGTGTAATCATTCAAGTAAATGTTTTGGTAAAAAAATGGGTTTCAGGTCAAGTTATTCAAAGACTAGTGAACTCAGGTTGCTTACATTGCACATGTGGGCAGTTACAAAGTGCGGCTGCACCCTGATGTTTTTCTTTTCAATCCACGGTGCACAAACAGCTCTGCTATCACTGCTGAGACTCCCCTGGTTTTCCAGGTTGCTCCTTTCCTTTCTTGAAGATAGCCCCAACATTTTTACTTCCTAGCAGCTCATCTATTTAGGAGTAGAGAGCAAACATGACATTTGAGATAAGGATATGATTAAGAGGTGCCTTAGTAGTTCATGAGTTCTAGCAGCTTCACAAGATTAGGATAAGGCCTTTCCATACAGGAAATCCACTGAAAGAGACAGCCTACCCTGGCATTTCAATTTGGAAAGCATAGAGCGTTACTGTAGGCAATATATTAATCTAACATACTGAAAGACTATGTTCTTGGAGTCTTGGTAAGACCTTTTTGTTTTAAAATATCTTAAAACACCATTCATTTATATTGATTTTGAGTGTCTTAGAAGAAAGTTTACAATTGAAGAAAAATATCTTAGCCTAGCCAAAGCAATTCTGAAGCTTTTTAAATAATTGTTTTTAAACTGGGAAAGACCACAATGTTAAATCAATCTTTTGACTAAGTTGGCAAAAGTTCATCATCAATAGCTTCTACAGTTTACAGATCTGTCAGTGCTCTGAATAAGAGAATTAAAAATGTATGAATAGAAGCCCATATACGTTCACTTGACATACAACTGAGTCAATACCTATTAGGGAGACAGATTTTGTATTATTTAGTGTTACCATATGCCTCTTTCATGAAAGTGTTTTTTGATATCTCAATGACATAAAATATAGAAAACCAAGACTATTTGAGACTCCAAGTTACTTCAGAAAACATACTGGTCATGTTTCTTTCAAAACCCACCGTTGCCTATGCTTTATGGGAAATTCAGTAGAAAATAGTGAAAAAAAAATTCTGCTTTTCTTCAGATGTATATAATACTGATATACAGTCACTGCATGTCTTTAGGGTCTTAATTCAGCAAAACACCTAGTCTCTTGCTGAAGTGCATCGTTATTCAGGATCCCTTTCAACCACTTGCTTAAACTTTATGCTGTGTTGAAACCTGAGGCAAAGAACGGGCTGAAGTGATTTTTCTGGACAGGTACAACTTGCTGATTTGAGACAGAAAATATACCTTGAATCCAAACAAATGGCTTCCCTGTTCGAGATTCAAATCAGGTATGAATGTTTTGACAGTAAAAACCCTTGCAGGACATCTTCCAACTCTTTTATTTTCCTGCTACTGATTTTAACCTCTTCTGTCTCACTGACTTCAGCCAAATATCTTTCCTTTACAGACTTTGTAAATTTGTAAGTGGGATTGTAAACTGCAATATACTTGATTTTATTATGTATGTTAACACTCAAGGTGCAATAGTAATATTTTGTTTAAATTCCCCCAAATGTGGAGTAGGTTATTGGTAGGTGGCTAATATATTTAAAAAAATATCCCAGAGTACTCTCTAAACCTAAATGGTTCATGGTATTAGCTTTCTCCACCATCTTCTGGCCTTCTGCCCCACTACTGTAATTACCTTAACTCCTCACCCAATAATAAAACTCTCTGAACAAATCCTGTGCCTGCTATTAAGTAAAATTAAAGCTTAGTACAGATTCTCTGCATTCTTTCTTCTCTTCAGCTGTGGTGCTTGACAGCTTGCATGGTACAAGTGAGACACACAAAGCCTTTAAGCCATCCCGTATTTGAAAAAAAAGTAACTCTGAGCTTTCTAATGCTGATATGTATCAGAAACAGCACATTTTGATGAAGAGCAGTACCGGACTCTCCATTTCTGTAGAAAGCTCACTGGTGTAACACAAAGAATCGGTCATGTAAGCTTATATACGCGCTGTACCGGTTTGTTTCCTCCTGGATCTCATGCAAGCCCTTGTAAGGAGAAGGCAGCTCAGATTAACAGTCCATTCTATCCTAGGTCTGTCTGAGATTGCCAGCAGGAGGGAAAATTGCAGGAACACTTTTCACTATGTCACCAGCTATCCTCTGGCTACTGCATCGAAATCGCCAAGTTCCTGTTCTACCTGTTGGACTTCGATGTTTTGAGTAGAGCTGTGTTTCAGTCACCTCTCAAGGTTTTACCTTTTCTGATGGAAAGGATCACTTGTGTATATCCACGGTTAAAATATTCAGTATCACAGAGCAAAATATTAAGAAATACTGAACTTCTAATTCACCAGCTCACTAGACCTGAGAAAGGTCAGTTGTCCCCAAGCTAAAATGCTCGATACAACTCTGAAAACCTATATGGAAAATAAAGTGGTCATTCATGAAAACAATCAGCTACTATCTCAGCTGTTTTCAGCTACTTCAAGATCATGTAGAGGTAGAAGAGGAAATTGTGGGAAGTTTGTTAGGAGTTGCGTAATGTACGTGTTTAAAAGAATGCATTAATGTCCAAAAATTTTAGTGTTTACTTGCTGGTACTTTTTTTCTTCCCAAGACCTTCTGATAAATAACAAAATACCTGAAAAAGTCCGTAGAAGTCTGTTCTTCCATCAGGAGGGCGCCCATTCTGTGAAATACTCACAATCCTCAAGAACATAACCCAGAAACTATAACCCCAGCTAAGCCAAACACTAATTTGTGCTTAAATATAGGCATAGGAAAGTTCTGTTGGCTTTACTCACACGCTTAAAATTAAGCATATGTTTTAACACTCTGCTGGATTAGGGCCCATGTCAGCAAAATAAATTTCTTCGGAAGAAGTAATAAAAACGTAGCTTGCAGTGAGGGACAGCAGAGCCATTCACAGCTACAGAAGCTTTAAAACGCTAGCTGGTATTTATATATTTAAAGAAGAAATCAGGCGTTAAACAAAACATTTATTTTAGATACTATCTAATTAGTCTGCTATAGAAGCAACTTCATTTTTCTTAATTAGATGAAAAACATTTTTTGCATCCTTGAATCCCCAAAAGCAAATTAATCTACACAACAAGGAAAAACATATTTTGCAAGCACAAGCATCAAAAGCAATTTTCCCACTGTTTAGTAAG
This sequence comes from Tapera naevia, assembly GCA_033556795.1. Taxonomy (NCBI): domain Eukaryota; kingdom Metazoa; phylum Chordata; class Aves; order Cuculiformes; family Neomorphidae; genus Tapera; species Tapera naevia. Next base: position 2,479,631 of record JAUMJJ010000054.1, on the reverse strand, counting down.
AGCCCGGCTGTTCCACAGATACCATTGCATTCCCTGCAGAAGGGGACAGACAGGAGGTCAAGCTTTTTAAACACTGGGTTTCATTACATGTATGCACCTGAATTTTCTCATTCAAGTGTATATAATTGTATATAATTGCATATATACAATAAATGTCAGCTAAGTAATTCTCTTGTATGCATCGTGCACTGATGTGTATTTATTTTTAATGCTAAGAAACTCTCTAAATATTTGGTATTGTACATCTAGCCTTTAAAGAGAACTTACATCATTTGCAAAACCAGAATGGATACAATTCTACTAGACTATGTCTATGTTAATTTTATTTTTTCCAGCAAAACCCTTCTGTTGCTAACAACATTGCAGCAAAATATGAATTCTAGTGTAGATATAGCTCCTTTGGCATTTTAAGTGCAGTGCTATCTGGCCCTGTTCAGAACAGCTCTGTCTTGTATATTGAGACACCAGTGGTTACAGCAGGTTGCTTTGTGTTAGTGCTTTGACTCTTCCAGGAGCAGTGGAACTGTACCAATGGGCAATCCTCTCACTCATATCCCTACACCAAAAATGTGTTAAACTCTTTAAAAATAACAGCTTCATTATTCCTGTAGCATTATTTCACACCTGAATCACCGGGCAATGCATATGCGTTGTATTGTCTACATTTTCAAAAGGAAAACACTTCATTCAAAAGACCAGACATAATTATTTGGTTTTAAGTTATCTTTTTGTCCCATCTTCAGTAGCCCTCCCCTTACAGCCAGTTTTCCAAAGGGCACAAGTTTGCTTAGTCCACAGGCTGCTCGCCTGTTGTTCACAACCAAGACTTCAGGCAGATGTATTTGTTATTCTCAAGTTTTTTTCAAAAAACAGGTATCTGAGGTGCAAAGAGAGATAAAAGTGTCCCTGCAAAATGCACTATTAAAGATGGGTGTCCCCTCACCCTTCTGACACATGAGAGAATCTACTGGAAACTCCAGCCTTGAGACGCAGAAAAAAACATGTTGCGTGACTCCACTGTTTTCTGACTCCTGATTTCACTGGGATTCAAAGCTTCAGATCTTCAATCCTTTTTTTGTATTTTATTTGCACAGTCTGAGGCTTAATGAAGACCTATTCAAGGTTCCAATGCCCTACATTACTAACGAGCATTAAACAATAAATTTATTGACAGCAGAAAGTTTACAAGATAGCAGAAGTGAAAAAAATGGCCAAAAGAGAATGTTTTCCCTGATAATCCTTGTGGACAGTTATGGGGCACTATTTACCAAGGTTTGTGGAAAAAAAAATTATTCTTCCTACTTTTTATGTTAGAGGTTGCCTTTTTCAAAATTCACCCTTTACCAACACTTAAGAGGCCCCATTTTGATCTCTGCAGTGATGGCAGCGATGTGTGCAGATGCCATTAATCAGGTTAAAGTTTTTAATTGTTTTTAAAACTGCACACTTCTAGTAAACCACTGTGCTACCTTTTCAGTAGGAAACAAGTACCTTGGAACCCATAGCACATTCCATTCCACATTCTCACTTCCACTGTGTTCCCTTCATCTTCTACTGATGGGTAGGATACCTAACACAGATTGAAATTGTTTTGTGCTGCGCATGTGCAGGTTTTGTTGAGACAGCACTGCAAAGAAGCCTTAGCATTCACCTATGCATTGACCAAAATTGTGGGGGGAAGGAAAGTTTGATTTATTGGTAATAGCATCAAGGTTAGGGCTAAGTCAAGCTGGCCAGCTAAGCCAACCTTTGCTAATCTGTTTACAGAAACCAGCTCCGTATACCAGGCTAGTGTATGAAATGGCCAGAATGACAGTTCAGATTCCCCAACAGTTAATTCAGTGCTCTGTTTTTAAATAGCTGTAGTAATGGAACCATAAAAACTCCCACCACGTTGAGGTCTCCAGTCTGCTAGCTTTTTCCTAATGTACTACATATTTTAAAGCTTAATCATCAGCCGTTCTCCAAGCTAAACTCCTACCCATTTCAGTTAATCTTTGTCAGAATCAGTCCTGGTACTGGGTAACAGCCTGCAGTTAAAGTAAAAATTAAAAAAAATCAAGTGTCTAATCACAAAAATGAAATTCTGAAAGCCTTCCAACAGTAACAGGGAGTGAAAAACTGTTTCAAAACGGAATAAAAATGTATTATTGCAGCTTCATGCAACTATGTTCAAATGAACCATAGTGGTCTCATCCAGTTCAATTTCCTAGTGGCCAAATTCCAATACCTGGTAGTCATCTGAAATTTGTGCATGCATTGAACTATTACTGATTATAATAATTGTCACTGAGTGTTTATTTCAGTGAGACCGCCACCCTCAGAAAACCAGAAGATTCAAACCACTGCTAGTAACTTCTTTTATAGGAAGTCACTTGTCACCTCACTTGTAAACACCTGATGCCCAACAGCATCAACAGGCTTTATTTTTAATTTGGAGAGGTTAAGTTTTATGTTTAGGAGTAATATTTCTATCCAAAAGTCTTCCTACAGTACTACACACAAATTTTTCTTCCAGATAATGAAGATCTACAAAGGCACTGCATATATTAAATTACAAAAGCACCTGTGTGTTCCTAAAGCAATAAATATTCAAGAAGTGTGTTTCAAGTAAGATTAGTGCTCTTAGGAACTTCAGGGTTACAATTCAGTTCTTTTAAATCTAAACTAGCTTCTACTCATCAGCTTATATAGGAGATAAAAACCCCAAAATAACATACAACAAAGAATCCAGAAGAGAAGAATACGGTTTGATTATTATTTCAGTTATAGTTACCCTAATCCTGAAAAAAAAAAAAAAGGAAAGATCACAATTAGATGACTTTGGTAGAATTAAATGATTGTGGTAGAAACCAAATCAGATATGGTGCTCCGGTGCTGCAGCTGGGACTTATGAGTACCTGTTTAAAGAACAAGTAACAGCATTCTGCACAAGAAAAAGTCAGAGATGATTTTTAAAGTGTCTAAGTCAAGATGGCCTAAATAGCAGGTTTCCTTTTGGTTGTTCATCTCTGATAAATAATTAATTTAATCTATCCAGCTTTTAGTTTAAGAAGGTATAACCCGATCATTTTGAGTCACGATTCCATCTAATTTACGTCCTTTTTTTCTCATACTTGTAGCAGAAGTAAATTTGTAGTTTGCAGCTTGTACAATGCAGCTTCAAAAAAAAGAATGACACAGACCACGTGGCCATGTAACTGAGCACTATAACTACAAGTTAGTTTCTTTTTGTATGAGCAGTTGTACAGGAAAATCATACGTATGTAGTCACTGTGAAGCAATGTAGTGATGAAAAAACAACACCTGGTATAATTTCAGAGTGGAATCAAATAGGTATGTAATAGGGAGGGGGGAAAAGTTGCAGTACAGTGCGTAATTTTCAACTGAAGTGAAAGGGCATGTTATAGATGATGCAATAAAATAATAATGTACAACATTAAAACTATGCATTGCAATGAGGGAGTTAGCTTGCAGATAGTACACCTACGTTCCTTGTAACGTGTTTCATATTGCAGTTGTTTCACTAAAATGAAGAACTCGTTCATGGATATCTTGGGGCAAATGTGGCCTTTTGTTCATATTAATTTGGAACATTTCCTAGAAATTGCTCTAACCATCTTATTAAAAAAATAAAAAGTGAGTAGTTTTGAAACAGCAATAATTTCGTACAACTTTTAAAAAAAATGTGTATAATGCTTTGGAAAGTACTTTTAAGCAGCATTACGGTGATACCTCTTCTAGACACTGAAATTAGACTGATAATAGTGATATAGTAGTGTTGCAGTATCACAGTATCATAAGGTTGGAAAGGACCTCTGAGATCATCGAGTCCAACCTATAACCCAACACAAACACCAACCCATCATCTAGACCATGGCACTCACTGCCTCATCCAGTCTCCCCTTAAACACCTCCAGGGTCAGCGACTCTACCCCCTCCCTGGGCAGCCCATTCCAATGGCCAATCACCCTTTCAGTGAAGAACTTTTTCCTCACATCAAGCCTAAACTTTCCCTGATGAAGCTTAAAGTACCCACACCAGTTTATGTCTTCTTGAGATAATCCAGTGCCCTGCCTTTAAATATTCAGGTTGGATAATGAGAGTGTTCAAATGGGCACTTAAAACATCTTGCTAAGCACAGCTCCACTGTTGCTCTAATGTAGCTAGCAGAGATTACTTTCTGCTCTGGTTACCTGGCCAAGGATTAAGTTAATACAGCTTTTAATCTTTGTACTTAACGTAAAGATCAGTAATGAAAGTGAACTTGTTTAACAAATCAGTTAGGTATTTTAAGAAGCCTCATTATTGTTTTTTTTTTTGGTACAAATAATAAACATCTTAAACTCCACGAAGTCTGAGGTGTGTGAGGATGAATTCCTGGTTCAGTAGTAGCTAGGAGAGCATTTCAAATGTAAATCTGAAGGCTTTTGGTCATTGCCCTCGTGGAGCTGGCTAGTGTAGCTTGCAGTGAGGTCCTGTGTTTGTGCCCTAACTCCAGGTAGTAATTGGCAGAGTTGTTTGGAGTGTCACACCGGCAGCACTGCGTGCTCTGTCAAATCACCCTGTGCAAGCAGAAACTCCCATCTGGCTTATAACAACCTGTGCAGAGGTAGAGGGAGGAATGCAAGGCTGGAGGAAGTACCAGTCGGTGGTGCACAGCTACAGTTGGCTCTGCAGCACGTCTTGAAATAGACTCCTTATTAATCAAGTTAATTTTATGAGCAGCGTTCTTTCATGTCACTACTCAACACGCAGTACCTGGACCGTGGCAGCAACATGTGCCTTAGAGACTCTGTGCTTAACGGTGTGTAATCAGCAGGTGCTGAAAGCAGTACAATGTGTCTTTTAATCACAATGCAGGGCAGTTGTTTGCCTGTGGTCAAAAGCAAGAACTATTTATATTACTACCCTGGTTAAGTAAAGGGATGGTGGGGGAAGAGGTTATGCTATGATCTTATTTTTATGGGAAAAACAGAGAAGTGAGCAAGGGGTTCCTGTCAGGAGTAAAACCTGAAACACTGTTGATAAAGACCTTTGTTGAGCGCTGTAATTTCTGACATTTTAATTCTTGAGGAAGCTGCTTACCTGCTAAATAGATATTTCTTTTTGTGGTAAGACAAGAAAAGTGCCGGTGACCTAACTCTGGAGACATTACTAATGTCTTAACTAAAAGGCATACATGTAGGACAGCACAGCAACAAACAGATTTATAAGAAACAAAACTACAAATTGAACAAATAACTGCTCCGAAAACCAAAGAGCAACAGAATTACCTGGGCAAAGGATGGGTCCTTCCCCTTCATGCAGAACTGGTTCCTTGATACACAGTAAGGAAACCCAGGCTGCATGGAGGTATGCTGGGAGCATGGGGCCATTGGCATTTGGCACACGTACAACACAAAACAACCTCGAAACAGAGAAACCCCTCACCCTGGCAACAGCAAAAGCTGGGAAATAGGTCAAATACATCATTGAATTGTATCAAAATAAAGAAGAGTTCCATTATATGAACAAGTTTTCTCTTCCATGATAGTTTCAACATAACAATTCTGCCTTGTAGTAGATAAAATTGTTATTAGAACTCTTTTAGTTTCCAATTTGCTTGAAACAAAGGAAATTAACATTTTTACTAAAGTTTTCTGGTTAATTCTACCAGTGTATTCTCCCTTGGCAAGGTTCTACAATTCTTAGATTTAAATTTATGAACAAGTAACTCTTCTTATTTGTGCTTCTGCGTTGCCTTTTGAAAAGCAAAACCTATGCCTTTTAATTGTGTCATTTTTTTTTCTTATTCAGAGCATATTAAAAACATTTCTATTAAGAGCTGGTTTTTGGTCATAATTTACATTATTTTGCTTCAGTTCTTTTTTTTCGAAAGTGCCTGGCTGACACATGTTGTCACCTTCATGAAATGATCCTTTTTAAAAACAGGAAGAACTTCCAAGTAAACAGGGACATATTAGGCTTTATAAACAAGAATAAAGTCAGCAAGATACAGAAAATAATTTTGCCCTGCGCACAGGCTTTCAGAGCTTTAGATCAGTTTCATTGGAACCGGAGAAGACCAACAAGGAAGGATTAAACGTCAGAAAAATTCAACCTATGAGGAAAAGACTGAAAGAACTGGTGCTGTTTAATCAAGAAAAGGAAAGGCTGACGGCAGATAAAATATCAATCTTTAAATATGGTACAGTTGCTAAATAAAAATAAAAGGTTTTATTTGCTGCAGCGTTGTGGTTAGACCTTAAGTGGACTTTTCTAAACAGTGAGTGCAACAAAAACATTGCAATAGGTTTGGGAGTTCACACAGTTCCATCTTTGGAGATTTCTAGAAACAGGTTAATGTATAAACATCTGTCAGGAATGCTGTCGGGTATAGTTCATCCCTTGGGGGATGGATTAAATGACTTCTTTAAGTCCCTCCGCTGGTCTATTTCTATTATGCATAATTCTGGTAATACAATAAAAATTTGTAATTAACATGCAAACTTTTTTGTTACTTTATCACAATTTTTTTTGCTGTTGTGATCAACTTTCATCCAGGTAAACCGCTACCATAGTAGATACATGTGAAAAAATATTATTTAATTAAAGAGAAAAAAGATCTGCATTTTTTACAAAGTCTCACAGTTCACTAAAGTCTATGCTTCTCTTCTTTACCCCTTCCCTTGTACTAACAGGTGATAAAGGAACAAGTCACTTTATTCTTTAATGGTATTTCGTATTAGAAATTATAATTTCATGCATTATCTGTAGGAAGAATGGTCCATGAGTATTCGAGCTCCTATATTCCAATTTATATTCCAAGGACTGGAAAGGATCTCCTGGGTCATAAAGTCCAGGTTCCTGTTACCAGAGTCAGCCCTGCAGTCTATAACTTATCAAGCTTAAATTTGTTTGCCAAGTTCTGTCTTAAAATGTTGTTTCTATTATACTGACTGGGTGGCTGTTTCCAAACCTCTCTCCTCTGATCTTTCTAAACAACTTAAGTTTTCAATGTAAATTTAGTTAGGGCAGTTTATACTACTTTGCTCTTGTGCCAGCACTGATTTTTACCTTAAATATCTCCTTTCTGTCCCTCAGTGACAGCAATCCTATCTCCTCCTGGGTTTTAAGTTTTTTGTCTCTTCATTAGCTGGTCCCATAGCGAACTGTCCTTTTCTCCTACTGATTTTCATCTTTGCTACATTAACCCTTGCTTTCCCTTATGTGTTTCTTTGACATCCAGATGGACTGGATCCAATGTTCTCCTTGACAGCAAGAAAATCAATTGGTAAAGAGGTGTACCTCATCATACATCCCAGACTGTATGTTGCATTTTAGCTTTTCTTGATATCTCCAGTCATATTTCCTTAAATATTTACAAGCCTTGCATAGGGTTGAGGTATCATCAATGGATCCACTGCTTATGTTGTATTCCTTCTTCATTCTAATCATAGGATCTAGAGCAAAAGTCTTATGAGGAGCAGCTTAGGGAACTGGGACTGTTTATTCTGGAGAAAAGGAACCTGGGGGGAAGACTTTATCTCTCTCTACAACTGCCTGAAAGCAGGTTGTGGCAAGGTGGGAGTTGATCTCTCCTCCCAAATAATAAGCAATAGGACCAGAGGAAATGACCTCAAGTTGCACCACGAGAGGTTTAGACTGGATATTAGGAAATATTACTTCACAGAAAGGGTTGTCCAGAATTGCAGCCAGCTGCCAAGGGAAGTGTTGGATTCACCATCCCTGGAAGTATTTAAAAACATGCAGATGTGGCACTTAGGGACATGGTTTAATGGTGAACTTGACAGTGTTAAGTTAATGGTTGGACTTGATGATTTAAAAGATCTTTTCCACCCTAAACAATTCTATGATTCTGTGATTCTGTAGGCACAGTATCTTCTATTTATGCCCTGTTCTCACTGTCTGACTGATTCTTAACAATTTATTCAAAATCTTTATTTCTGAGTTCCATTTCACGTGTTAGTTCTTCCCATATACTGGCTATCTTAGTGAATTATCTCTCCCACTCTTCAAATGAATGCGTTCATGTCTTTTAGCTTTGCTGCCCTCTCAGGTGTACTCATTTCCATTTCTTGGTGTTAAACACCTGTATCTTAAAACTGTGCATTTCTCAATAACTTAGAAACAATGCAATGTTTTACTCATGGTTTCACTCCCTTTACTTTTTTTCCATGCTCTGTCTTTCTTCAGATGGTTGGTTATTGACACTTCTCTAAACCAGAGGACACCAGTCAATATTCTCACCAGCTACATTTTGTGTGGTAGCCTACAGCACTCAGCAGAAAGGAGGCAACTAGAAATTGTTATCCTCTTTGACCACCTCATCTGATTTGTTCCTACACACATGGTCTGCTCAGCCATCCCACCACAGGCACCTCTCATGCAGGGCCTCCAGCAGCCCGTCTGTTAACCTGAGCTACTGCGTAGTTCAAATAAAAGAACTTCTCAGGGTCAAAAGTGGAAGGAGGAAGAAAGAGTTTGTGTCTACAGACCAGTGTCAGGGTTTTGGACAGAGATGGCACCTGAAGTGTTGTTCCCAGACTTTTAGTGCATTTCACTCAGAGGTGGTGTAGGGCACAACCCTGGCTGGCTGCACCAGCTCTTTGTGGATCGGATGTGGAGAGGAAGGTGCTCCAAGATGAGGTTCACAACAAAATCACCCTGAGCAAATGGGAAATCCTGCATCTTATTCACATTTCAATACCTACTGACAGTGCAGGAGAAAGAAACCTGCTGCTGTGTTGTGAATTAGCATGCCTTTGGATGGAGAAGCAGGTAAGGAAGCAGGCTGGGTGTTTTGCAGGCTGCATGGCTACAGTTATGCTTCTCTATTCCACTTTAAACCAAATGTAAGCACTTCAGGGCTTACAAAGTTACTTCTTTATCAACAATTTGCTGATAAAACATTAAGTCCAACAGAAATCAAAGAGCAGCTTTATGACTGTGGAGTACCTGACATTTCTAACCACTTCAAACTCCCTAACCTCTGCCGTTTGCCTCTCTGTGAAGGAGCAGTAACACTCTAGCAGAGTTTATGTAACTGCTACTCAATATTGCATTAAGCTTCCTCCATCTGACATGTAAAACTTCCACCTGCTCAGTCACCCAAGTCCTGACTTGAACTAATGACTCTTGATACTACAGTGCTATATTTGCTCCCAGCAGGCCGATAATAAAAGTGTATGGAGGAGCCTGATCCAATTTATGCTATAGCCTGAGACCATAATTGTTTTACACAGGCTGTTATCACCCAGCAGCAGGATCAGTTTAAGCTTGTTGCTCTGTAGAGAAGAAGGAAACTGTAAATACAGTGAGAAATCCATGTACCACTACCGTGTCATTCACTTTAATTTTATTCTTTGACAATGCTGTCAATGAATCTTGTTATTTTGTAATCTCTCTATAAAGAATCTGTTTCTTACCATTGGCTTCTTCTTTAATCTCTGTTATTGGATTTTCTGTTCAATGGAAATTCTAGAACTACTGATAGAAAGCAAAATGTTGCTATGAAAAATGTATGATTTCCTCACCCTCTTTAAATACCTCTTTCTTTCACTTTGTTTAAAAATGAATACTCTACAATGTAAATGAATACTTTTCCTCCCCTTCCAAGTTTGTTCCAAAGGGAGCCAGAGCTTTTTGAAAAAGCCGTTTCTCTTTAAAATTACCAGTGAGATAACTCTGATGCACTGTGAAAAGATTGTTTCTATCCACCCCCTTTTCTTCTGCACATTTCCACAAATCTCCTGTTATCAGGCAGTACTGAGAGTAGAGCAACTGTGGAGTCTCTAAAATGCCAGCAAAAATGATTGAGCTTGTTGTATTAAAGTAATAAAGTGCAGGAATAAACAAACCATTGCAGCATGCTTTAAAGATCCAGTCCTGCTCTTCATTTGAACATTTCCTTTGCCTCATCCATACAAAATAAATACAAAAAAGCCCAGCAAGTACAAAATAAGCCTCTGTATCCCACTAGAGCAAAACAAGGCAGCTCATAGACTTTCTGTTTAAGCAACTTTGTAAAGCTCTGGTTATCAGTAAACCTGGCAATTTATGCATATTTAAAGGTCTTCAGTCTCCAATTCCTGCCCCCTTCCCCATCCTTAACACATGCCCTGTTCCTGCTGCTGTACACATGCTGTATGCAGAATCAGCTTTCTGGATGTTTCCTCACAACATACAACACAGCTCAACTTACCACCTGTAAATAGCTCCATCTGCCCCATTCCCCGAGACACTACAGGCTTCACGGTCTCCGTTATTTCCCAGATGTCTGGTCACATTAGAGCAGGGAGTGACAGTCCAAAGGATTTAAATGTAGTGCCAGCAGGGCAGAGGTGCTCTAACATGCAGCAAAAAAAATTTCCAGGCTGTTATGTTGATGAAGGGGACTTTTCACATTCCTTCATTCCTGGTAGAAGTCAGTTTTAAGTGACCTCTGTACCAGACACATTCCTGGCCACAGACCAAAAGATCCACAAGGAGAGTTGACCATGACACTGATGTGCTGAATTCAGTGTATCCTTGAAGAAACGAGTCCCTCAGATGACCAGGGACACCGAGTTGGTGAGTTCAGGTTGGGATTAGGTGGAAGCAGCTGTGGAGGTGCTTATCTGCATCAAAGGCAGCTGTCCTGGGCAGGTGGCAGCAGAACTTGAGGCATGTACAGAAAACTGGAAAGTCCTAGGGCTCCTCAGGTACTAAACCATTTTGTGGACATCTCATGAATTTGTCCTCCAGTAATGTTCTAGATTTTTCTTCTTATATGTGCTATTGTTTCAAAGGAGCAGTAGTTTTTACCTGATCTGGGAACTGCAGAAGAGAGGTGAGGCAGAAGGTGGTAACGTCAGGCTTCTCCTACCTCTCAATCATTTACTGCTGTGCACTCAGGAGGGGATTTTAGCCACAGGTGGTGCCACAAATCCAGCAGTCGAGTCCCCAGTGGATAACCTAATCTCAGCTCTTCATGAAACCACCTGAATACTTCAGTTGTGACCCACAGCTAAATTAATAACCAACAATAAATGCAGAAACCTTGCAAATGGTTCTAAGCCTGTCCTTGGGCCTTTGGTGTAACCATTGCCATAAAGGTATCAATGTGAGCAGAACACATCAAAATGCCTCAGGAAGGCTGGACATCTCGGACACAGCACCTCTGCTTGCTCCTGAGTCCTTATAAGCTTCTGATTGTCATTGAAAGAGATAGTCATTATTTCTAATACCTATAAAATTCTCATTCTCAGAGGTTTCTTCTGCCTCCAAAATCTATCAAAGTAACTATATTCTGATGCTGACATTTGTGTGAAAAACATTCCCCTTTGCAAGAGAAATCTTCCACAAATTGTTAGAGAAACTACCTTTAAAGGCAGCACCTAAGTTTATATAATATAATACAGCATCTGCTCGTTATATTTCCCCTCTTAATTCAGGTGATCAAAAGTGAATTTTTTAAGTTTTGAGAGCAGGGCTGAAAGCAAAAAGGTTGAATTTCTTGGTTCATTCAGTTCCTCACAAAAGATGTTCACCACAGTGTAGCAAAACATTGCCACTGTAAGCAAATCAGCTCTACCTCTTCCAAGGTGCAAGCGACGATGGATGTATATGCAAGGTGACATGTGAAAATGTTCAGTAAAACTTGGAAGGAAGAAGTCCAGGAGAATTCAGAAAGCACCATGCAGAAAATGACACAGACTCATGTGCCTGAATGCTGGATTTCAACTTCAGAACTCTGATTTAGATTCTGAAGTTGGTGATAACCTAAGAAATAACACGACCTTGTGTTCCCAGAGTTCTTCTGCCCAGTTCTCAGGAAGCGTATGGACAACTGGCAGGTAGGATTAAAACAAGTAATGTGTAATGAAATGCCAAGTTGTTTTGTTGGTACTAGCAAGGACTTCATAAAGAAAGATTTTACCTTGTTAGAACAAGAATTTTGTGCCAAAGTTACTTCTAAACTGTAAAATGCATCTATATGATGCATTAGATGATGGGTTGGTGTTAGTGTTGGGTTATAGGTTGGACTTGATGATCTCAGAGGTCCTTTCCAACCTTATGATGCTGTGATACTGTGATATATCCCATACTGTGTATGTGTGTCTGTAACCGAAGGCCAGAATGAGCACTCAAGACAGAAAAAGATAAATGCAACTGTGAAAAAAGGGACAGAGGAATTAGAAAGAGTTTGTTTTCTATTTCTAGAGGCACAATGAAACTAAGTGCTTTGCATGAGCTACCCCGTCAGTACTTTAAAAAGATTAGGAGAGGGGCATTCTTTTTGTGCACATGGCCTTTTCAGCAATATGGCAAATAAAATAAACAGAGAGAATAGGCCAAATCCAGAGGTGGGTTTATATTTAAACACAAAGTTTACATTCAAGTTTCTAGGAGAAGAGTTGGAACATTCTGGAGTAAGCTTGGATCTTCTCATTCTCTTAAGATTGAATTGCATAGTATTTTTAGACTTTAATATTGTACATGTTTTGACGCAAAATGTAGTTAAAGTCTTCTTTTGTCTTGACTCTTTGTGAATTATTAGCACTTGTCATTCTATAAACTGGGGCTGGCATAGTCTTTCATAGACATAAACCCAGAACTGGAGTGGGGCTGTTGGGTTGTGTATTTTTTTCTTTTCAGTAAACACATATTTATAATGTGCCAAAAGCTCTACAAATCCCTTCAATCAGAAGTCAAGGGGGAAGCTTTCAAAACATTCTAGGCTTTTTTATTTGAGCCACCTTGGAGTTTTTGTGCAGGCATTCCTTCCCAGCAAATAGCACAAGAGCTAGCATGCTGAACAAATAAATATACAAAGGTTACTGAATGTATAACCCTTTCCCTCCAAGCAACCTCCTTCTACCTTATGTGCACATGCTGCCAGTTTAAATAGCAGGCATAATTTAATTCCTTCAAAACAAAGCAAAATGAAACAAATAAAACCTGTAAGGGTTCAGAAAAAAAAAAAAGACTATTGAGTCATGGCAACTTGCTTCATGTGTGAGCTCATTGAAGATCAAAACCCTCCAAAAATAATTTCTATTTGTTGACACATTTGTTTAAACCTCACCTTAACATTCACAAGGGGCTCCTGAGCCCTTTGGGGCTCCCAAGGATCACACAAGCAGCCTTCAGCTTAAAAAAAAAGAAGAGAGAAGGAAAGAAACAGATGCATCCTTACCACAATATTTCCCAACCCCATATCTGTACACGAGGTTCGTAGCCAGTCCAAGTCCAATGGTGAGGGGTGAGCTTTAGCGTGCTTTATATGGTCGTGGAGCTAAGGTCACTTCCCCGTGTGCGTGCCCACAGCCCAACCAGCTGCTTATCCTGCACTAAGCCCTGTCCCAGCTTGCATAGGAGGGGAGGTGAATGGTTTAAACCTCTATTTCCACTGTTACTCTTCAAGTCGTATAAAAGCTGAACGTCTTAACAAAGTTTTTCTAAGGTTTTAGGTCAGATATTGGCTTCTTTTTTTTGATAGTCATTTGGATCTAGGTACTTTAGAAAAACATCGTTTACAAACAATAAAATCTTTGGAAAAGACATTTTTATAGGTCTTAAAACACACTTAGAGGAATCTAAGCCAAAATTTGATGTTTTGTGTGGAACTGATAAAAGCAAACTCTTTTTCTTCCCTTATGAAAGTGATATTAGAGATGCATTACATGTGAAGAGGGGATAAAGATCCTTTTTCTACTACCTAAAACACATCCATCATCTCTTTCTCCAATGAGGACAGTACTATTCCCTCCTCGTGTCCACTTGTTTGGATGCTGGACATCACTGACAGGGCAGGCATGACTGGCAGAGGAAATTCTGTACAAGAGCAGTTACCCGATGTGATACACCTGGTGATTGCCTTGGGGAGGGTGGCTGTATACACGGGAAGTCCTTCAGGTTTGTTGTTAACCTTTCCCCATGAAAATGAAACTGAAAGAAGCTTCAGTCATCAGGAACATTTTAAAGTTGACCTTATGCTCTAATAATTCAGAGAGTTTCTCTGGGACTTGAAAAGCACTGCTAATAGGTCAGGTGACACAAGTATATAAATAAACCCTACACTTTTACTTAGCTCTGTATTCACTCTTATACTGCAGATTTTTCAGAGTAAGAATTGGTAGGGGCCTGCCATGGTGCAGCACAACCTTTCAGAAAAAGTGGTAGCGTTGGTTAAGGGCAATAAGCATTTAAAATCAAACCCATTTTTCATCTGTCAGCTAAGAGAAGCTTCTGCCACTAGCATCTTGGGACAGATTTTGCATCTCCTTTGCCATATTAGTGTTGTTCAGTGATTTCTCCCACCGCTTTATCTACATAAATTTTCTGTTTCATTTGTTCATGCCCTCACCTTGTATATTTCCCAAGGTTCAAACTGTTTATTCTTCCTTTAACCAACAGAAATATTAATTTTATTTTCTTTATTCATTCCTGCTCAATCTGTCTTCTGTTCAGAATTTTATTTCTTGCTGCTGTGTTTTCTGCTTCCCATTTCTGTGGCTCAGTTCCTGGCCTTTGTTTCTGTCTTATCTCAGTCTGTAATCTTGGCATCTTTTTCTTCTGTCACTGCTGCTTAACTAATTGCCTTGGCCTACCTTGGGGGACTGCATCATTCTCCATGATTGATTAAACTGCACAGTCACTTTCAGACTTCTTAAATGCGCTACGAAGGCTGGATCTGAGAGTGCCTATAATAAAATACTCATTCAGCTTTTCCCCTTCCACAGAATGCAGTTTTTGCCTGTCAGAGCCATCTTTAAATCTGTGATTGCCCAGGTGGCCTGTTCCCTCATCTCCTGTACTGTGCTGGTAGAAGTTTCTCCTCAAATGCCACCTGCACTTGCTACTCACATTCAAAGCCACGTGTGAGAAACACACACTTTCTCCCCAGATGAGATTATCTGGGTTTCTGATCCATGCAGACTAAGCAGTGGCTGCAAAACAGTCTGGTCCATAGCTCACATAAGGTCTCTCTCTCTGAAATCCTCCCAGTCACCTATTTGGGTTTGTCCATCTGCTGTCTTGCTGTGTTTTCAAGCCCTGGACTCCCTAGGAAAGGCTGTGCAGTGCCTGGCCACAACCAGCTCCCAACATCCCAGAGCTCCCCAAACACCCCCGCACTCCGAGCATCCCTACTACTGGGAGTAGAAATGCCCTCTACTATTTTGTCACTTCATTCACCTTGTCTCTTCCACCCCAAGGAGAATCTCTAGGCCCCGATTCAATCCTTCAAACTCGGTGTAAATACAGCCTAGTTTGAGTGTGAGCTAGATTTAGTCCTTAATCAGGCAGCGAGTGCAGTAGTATGGCTAAGAATAGTACCCACTTAGTTTACAGTACAGTGACCCAATAATTATGCAAGATAATACTGTATGCACTTAGCTCCCCTGTACCATTCAGAGCACTTGCCAATAATACATGAGTACATTTCATTATCTTCCCCAGCTCATGGCTCTTTATAAACAGTCTGTTTTCTCCTGAGATCATTGGAGCTATGGCACGGAGAACCGTCGAGGTATATTTAACCCTGTGGATCATTCCAACATGCTTCTTTAAAAGAAGATCATATTGTTTTTCCTGCTTTCCATTTTTGAAAGGCTAGGCTTTGGCCAGAGGGTACTTTACATATCTGGCTGCAAATAGACTTCTTGGAGCCAAGCAATGCGGTGCCTTGACTAATTTCAGCATTCACTTAAGCTAAATTATTTATGATACTCTCTGCGCAGGCCTTTCTCTGTTGTTGTTGTTTTAATGTTGTAATCTCAGCCAGAATAAAAGGATAATTTGCATGCATTTTCAGCTACTGCAGTAGCTCACACATGGCTCTGGAGGCTGAAGCCAACTACAATATATTCAAAGTTTGAACTGAGTGGCTAGAAAAGGGAAATTCTGATGTGCCAGTAAATCATGTCCCTAATGGTGAGAAAGCTTAACATTTTTACATAAGCAGCTGAAACAACATCAGAAACATTTTCCAGTGATACAGTTATTCACTTGTATCATAAGCTCATCACCTTTGCTGCAGCAACATAAATCAAGAGGATGTTAAGCTGAGAATGGTCTATTTTCACCTCTGAGCTGGTGTTATGAGTCCAAGTTCATGGTCAGCAAAGCGTGGCTCCATCGTTGGGAGCATGTGAAATGTTGCACAGACAGAAGGAAGAAATACAATGGTGTTTTAAAGGAGCCTTCTACTTTTCAGCAGGCACAAGTCACAGGAGATAAGAAACAAAATGAAAGCTACAAGGGAATGCAGAGCAGAGAGGTACCCCCCGCTTCACTGGCTGGTGGCTTGCCAAAGAAAACAACAGAAGTGGGGATTAGAGCTCCTGACGTGCACATTAGAGCAGAACTACCTATTCCCTGCCTTTTTCTCCTCTGAAAAGCTGCCATGTGAGGAGAAACATTCCTTTTATTATTTATGGGGACAGCCACTCTTGTTTATTAAGCTCATGTTACTATGCTACATGCCAAGCACAAGCCCTCTTTTTTCATAGAGAGGTTTTTCTTTGTACAGAGAAGAGGAAAAAAAAAAGTAAAAATAAGAACCTGTTTACAGGATTAGTAAAGGAAATTAAAGCCAGGGTAGAGAAAAGAGGTCTTTCTACAGAGCTGTGATTCTGCTTAGAAAGGCAGTAGGAGCAGAGCACTGGGGTGCCCTGACACCATCGTGCCTGGAGGGATCAGCAGCAGATCTGCCTCGGGAGCGTTCCTGCTTGCCCCAGCACTGCTCAGGCACCCACATCCCTCAGCAGCCCAAGGACTGGAGAACTGGCAGCAGAAGAAAGATTAAACAACCAATAATCTGAGCACCATCGTTTTTACAGCTTGTAGAAGATGGGTATTTTTCACCCCCTCTGAGTTTGGAACAATGTTGATGGGAAGGGAAGAAACCCAAGTTTATTCCCCATCCCCTTTTTATTTTTGCAAGGCAACTGAAGGACAGCTGACATATTTCCTGAGTTCTGCAGCACAGAAGGCTTCCCAGCACCTGATCACTTCTTTGTGCCTGACCCTGAAGCATGTTTAATACTCAAAAGTCTGTCCCTGGTCAGTGATTGGAAAGGAGAAAACCCTGGGCTGCTCTTGGACTGTGGCCTTCATGCGGAATACACGCAAGGATTTGAAACAATCTATGGAGTGCAAAGCAAATCCCAAAGCAGAGGGAAGGGAAACCAGGCAACAGTTCTTTCTGTGGTAGATGGCAGTGGATTTACTGCCTGGCAGCTCACAAACTGCCTACAGCTGGGGGAAATTGCTAGTTCAATTCTCTGATGTTTAATGTGATTACTGGTACTAGTTCATAGGCTTAATTTCATTCCCTGGAATTCTTCTCCACTAAC
Organism: Tapera naevia; assembly: GCA_033556795.1. NCBI lineage: Eukaryota > Metazoa > Chordata > Aves > Cuculiformes > Neomorphidae > Tapera > Tapera naevia. The sequence continues at coordinate 2,462,286 of JAUMJJ010000054.1, read as the reverse complement.
AAAAACAAAACAATCAAACAAAGTGCAATAAAATTTCTTCCAAAAATACAGAATACAAAATGCATTTTTCAAACCAGGAGCCTTCACTCATTTTTGTCTTCGGAAGATGTTTTATTTTCTTTTTAACCAAATTATGAACAGAAAGAGCTTGTTCTGGAAAATGAAGGTGCCATGTTGTATGGAAGGAAGATAATTCCCTTTCTCACTGGAGTTTTTAAAAAAGACATTCACCAATACCCTTTAAGTGTATAATCTAGGAATTAAATATTTGGATAGGAGAGAAAGCAGAAAGACAATATATTGGCAGGGACCACTTGAAAACCTGATGCAGTTGGATGGTGAGAGGCTACAGCTCTCCCCAGCTACAAGAAAGGGATAAGCATGGAGCTCCAGACTTGAGCATCGTAGCTCCCACACAGAGCCTTGGTTCTGCCAGGAAAGAATAAGAGAGTGAACACGAAGACTCCTGTCTCACACATCATTTTTTTCAGATTTTAGCCTTAAAATGCAGGCTACAGCAACTTAGTTCTGTTTTAGAAACCACTTTTTGCTTCATGATGGCCTTACAACAAGAGGCTGAGCAAACATTTTCCTGTTTATTAGCAACACAAATACTGTGTGGCATCAATAATTCTTCAGGTAGAGTAATTTTCTTTATCGGCCTGATCTAAGTTACAGGACAATTCCCGACAGCCAAGAGAAACATACAACAAATTGGATTCCAACAAATTGCATTTTTTACTGTATGAAGCTGCTAATATAAATGCTGTAAACAAACTACAGGTGTTTAACAGACCAGTTTACCCTTGCTTGCAATAAGTTGTTGATCTTACTTGGATTTCATCCTTACTATACTATGAACAGTTGTTGCAAATAACATATTTAATAGCTTCCCAAGGCAGGTATCTCTATTATTGAATCAAAAACAATGATAATTTTTTGTGTTCTTTCAGACTTGCCTCACTGAGACTGTCCATTTTTATATCTGCTTTCCAACTGCTGCAGTATTTAAGTATTTCTAATCAAGCTTGCCAATGATTGTCTCATCACCTCTAACTTGTTAATAAACATTCATTGAAGATCTGATTGAATTTTACTCATTGTTATCTTACCTTACACTGAATAAGCCATAAACAGTTCTGATTGGTTATTATCAGCTTAGCTCATAACAGGAATAATGTTATGCCATTGCTGACATTAAACTACAGTTAATAATTCACTGCATTCCCTTTAGCCTCCCCACTGTGGCCAGCACAGTGTTATTCTCCTGCTACTGCTATGCCTGACTGCAAGGGCCTGCTCAAGCCACAGAGTGTCTGGCAGGTTTAGAGATTAGTAAAGTTCTAGAGCCCTCTTTTGCATCATCATCTTCTTTCATCCCCTCACTGTCTTCACTTAATGAATGTCAAACCAAGTTCATTAGCTTCAAGGGAATTACTTTTATTTATAGGGGGAGATGGCTCAGCTTAGTGAGCTCTGCTCTCCTGCTGCATCCCAACGTCTCACTCCCATGCCCTAGCAGCCTTATTTTCTTTACTCTTTCATTTTCTCTTTCTTCAGGCTTACTTCTGGTTTCCTCCCCTTGGGGTTGGTTTGGATGCAACCAGCCAGGCCCTCTCAGACTTGCCCAGTGCTTCTTTTATTGCAAAGCCACTGATCCCCTCTGTGCTACTCACTCCTGAATGTTCCCACCTGCATTCCTTCCTCTAAACAACTTTATAAAATTTTTAGCCACAGTCTTCTAGTAGAGGGTGTCTGCAGTCTCTTCATACCTTCCTCCCAACCTCTGTATATTTATAAAAAACATGCATTTAGTTTCTGGTGTACTGTCTGCGATTATTTTCCCTCCAGGTGACCAGACCTTACACAGAAGGAGCAAGTAGGAAGGAAATCCCCTTTCCCAGCCTCAGTGGACATGGTGTCTTCCCTCCTTTCACTAAATTTTTCAAAATAGTGAAAGATCTCTCCTTCTTAAAGCCCTCTCAAACTTTATCCATTGCCGTAACTGGTTAATTAACTCATTTTTTTTTTTTAATAGGGTTTCAAATTCAAACCCTTTCCCTTATTAAGGGACCTGTGCTCCCCCTGTGGAGCTTCAGCAGGGAAGAGGCTCACTCAGGTTCCCAGCAGGGTGGCTGTACCTTCTCCTGCCACCCTAGGGCCCTGTCCCTGGAGTGGGGATGACATGTCCCCAGGATGACATGTCCCTGGAGTGGAGAGATCATCAAAATCAGCATCAGGATAAGCCTCCTCCAAAATCCAGTTATTGGCCATTTCTGGAGGGTGAACAAAAGCCTTTATTTTGTCTGAGAAATGCTTCTTCCCCTTCTGAGAAGGATGGATATGCCAATGTCCACAGCATGCAGATATAAGTCCCCCAAATTGTCTTTGCTTGCAGTTGTTCAAAATCCTCTCTGGCTGTGTTTGCTCACATCCTGTACCCCAAAATCTGACTGTAATTTTATTGTATTGCTCTTCTTGGCTCCAGGTCAGTTGACTGTGTGCTGGGACAGTCAAGTCTTGAGAAATGGTATCAACTCACCATGCTGCAAAGTGTAGTTATGATCGTTGTGGGGAGTCTCTGGACACCACTGCAGTGCTAATAAATGGTCAGTAATAATAATAAAAAAAGGAAAAAAGTTGAAAACAAATAGCAGCAGGAGCTGGTAAGAGCCAAGAGACTCGAATGTTTTCTTTTCTTTGACTTTTTATTACAGTTAGTCAAAAATTTGTATATGAGCAGTCTTTTACAGCAGAAAACATCTTTCCTTTTTTCCCCACAGTGAAAACTCACCAAAAGAAATAAAAAAGTTTCTACAACACCATAGTCACATTTAATTAGTTCACAGAGATGTTCATATATTGAAACAGACAATTTTAGGCAAATGAAAGAAGGACTCTTTAAAGATCCTTAATAAAAATATTGAAATGCTGAAGAAACCTTGAAAATGAATAATTTGGAATACACTCACAAGATCTGGTTGCACAATTTCTGCTAAAAACTCACAACCTATTTGAATAGGTGTGTGCCTGTATTCTGATAGGTGTATAAATACACAGAAATACCTGTATGTCCTTAACTGTTTCATGGCCTTATGAAAATATTATGACCCTCACAGGTGCTGACATTCACTGCCCTTGCTCTGACTCAAAGTATCTGGAAAGACAGTACCTGCTGGGCACTCTTACTATGGCTACTAAGGGGTACAGAGAACCCAGATGGGTTGGTATTTGTCAAAAGTTCACTTGTTTTGAAACGGAAACAGGAAATGCTTTGAAGCATTGAAACAAAAGAAAACGAAACAAACCAAAACCAAATCCAGGAGCTACTAGTTTTTCACTCTGTTTCTGAAAGGGCCTCAGCCTCCTTCACTGAGGAGCTTTTCTTGTAGCAAACCTAACAGCCAGCCTCTGCTCTGTCACAGCGGTGTTTTCGCTCCTGGAGTGCAATAGGTCACCAGCTTTAAAAAGTTTTTGCATTCCCAGTTTGAGTGGAGCGATAACTTTTCCTTGCTATAAATAATGTCCTTGTAATTTGTGTGTAAATTAAGGACTCTGATGATTAGCTTCTAGTATTTGTTCTGCATCCCCAAAGGAAAAGAGAACTAGGTAAGGAAAACAGGTATCTAATGAATCACTCTTCTGTTGATTGAATGAAGTCGCTGCTCTTTCAAAAGACTTGAAAAAATATGACTTGGTCTTCTATGTTTAATTTAATTAATCCTGACACTTATGGACAACAATGCAGTGTTAAGGCCTGCTGATTCTTTGGAAAAGTTAATTCTTGTAAGTGAGGTTCTCTTTCTGTTTGTGTAGTGGAGTATTACTTAGCTCACATAATCAGTGTGGGCTTGGGCAGTAATGGTATCCGTACCAGTCACCCGATCCAGTATCTTGTTTCTTATCATGGACCGTAGCAGATGCTCAGAGACAGCAGAAATTGTATGGATAGGGTGATCCTTTCTCTGATACACCTTTCCAGCTTCCAGTAATTAGCAGAGAAGGAATTTCTAGAGCAGGAGAGAGCAACTGGACTTTTGCCTTAATAGGTCTTGATTGAGCTATTCCCTGTAAAGTACCTAATATTGTCTTATGAAGTTATTTATTATTTTGGCTTCCTGCGGAATGAATTCCACAAATATCTGGTCTCTATGTGTATTGACATAAACCTGATGCCTGGTCATGCAGATGACACCTAGTTTTCCTGATACAAGACATAACAAGAAAGTGCTTCCGATGCCCCTTCTCCCGGCCTTCTTTGTTTAGTAGCTCTCACATCTCCTCACTGTTATGTCTTTTTCATGTTAAAACATTGCAAGCTCTTTAGTTTCTCCTCACGTTCCATACCTCTGAGCATCCCATCTCTGTTTCCTGACCTTTCATTCATTCAACCAGGTCTTTCTGAGACAGGGCAACAGAACTGCCTGCAATAACCACAGTGTAGGTGAATGATAAATTTACACGGCAAAACAATGATGGTTTCTGTTTCACTCTCCTTTCTTAAGAGACTTTGACTCTGTCTGAGTCTAATGGAACCATTTTCAGAAAATTAGCCACAGTGACTCCAAGGTCGCTTTCCTGAGCAGCAGTAAATAACTTAGTACCCAGCGTTCTGTATAGGCAGCTCAATTTCTTGTTCCCTGTATCCCCTGGTCTGTATTTCTCATCACTGAATTTCATCTTCCACTTTACCCCCACATTAGAATGGTAATCATTTATTCATTGGGAATTGATCTGTTGAACTAGTGACCATGGACTTCACTCTGTTTGAATGCTTTCATTTTATGCTTAGGTGACTACTTCAGCTTCTCTGTGAGCCTTGTTTGGAAGGTCTTCTCCACAAAAAATCCCACATGAACTATTTCCTGTTGTTGGCTATAGCTTGTTAGATACACAATGTTTTCTACCAAAGAACTCTTTCTAGTTGTCTTTCCTTTGTGTGTTCTTACGGGATAACTTAACTCTTATTCAAATATCTGCATATCAAGAAAAATGATTGTGGAGATGAAAAAGGAAACATTAAATTTTTAACAAGAGGACATAGACCGAGGCAGTAAACCCCAAAATTCAACCCCAATTAAGAGTAAAATTCTAGTAAAGAATAAAATGCAATGAAATTAAGAAATTAACTACTTCCTAATTAGTTTATTTTATTAGGGCACAAATGTAACAGCTCTTCAAATCTGATGGATCTTTGGGAATTCCTGTGGCTGAAGGACTTTCCTGGCATAGCTTGTATCCCTGCACTAGTTGTGTTATCTCCCTGGCTCCTTCACCACACATTCCTTTAGAGCTGTTCTGCTTCCCTAATACCATCTGCAGCACCTGACTATTTCCTGCACAGTTACAATGAAATGTCCCTTTTCAGCCCTCTGTTACACCTCTTGCCTCACATCTAGCTTTTGACACCTGTGAAGAAAGTGTGATTTCAGCTGCCTCTGCTGAGTAATTTGGGAGACAAATGAACGTAATCTGGAAAATCAGTTTAAAAAATCACCCCATCTTCGTTAAGCATTATGAAAATGCAAATTAAATATTAAAAAAAAAAATAAATCCCATAACTAATGGCTGTGGATACCTGCAAGCTGAGATGGCCTGGGGTAACCCCCAGATCTGGAGGTGTATGCAAAGTGTCAACATCTGAGGACTGGGATCCCCTGGTTCTGAGTTGTGGGGAAATCCCTCCTGCAGGCACAGAGCAGCACCTCCTTAGCAAGCAGCAGAAATGGTCGTTTGCCTAGAGAAATCAACTTGCCACATATTCTAAATATGTGGTTTTAAATGGGCTTTTTAAGGCTCTACTCTCATTTTTGAATAGTTAAAGCATAAGACTAAAGGATAGGAACTAATTACCACAATTATTATGTAATGATGCATGGTTTGGTTTCTTTTAACCACTTCTTTGAAGAGGAGCCTCTGAGACTATTTTTGAAGGACTTTCTCATTGGATAATTTGTCAGGACATTAGGTCATTTCAGAGACTTTGAACTCCAAAAATTATACACGAAAGAAAAGCTAAGTTTCAAAGCCCCAATTATGCTAGATGAGACCTAGAGGAAACTCAAGCCAAAGGCAACAGCACAGGATGGATAAACCATCCATGTTTAAACCCCAAGCAGTTGTGAATTTGAGCTGGTCTTTGCCACTTTTTATATTGTTTGTATATAAGATGATACGTTTTGTGTCTTTACAGCCTTTCAGGAAAGGCACTCAAAGCACTTGAGGACATGGAGTTTCCAGGGAAGCCAGTGAAATTCCTGTTAAGAGTTTTAGAGATAACTGAAGCAATGTGCTGTAAGTTTAAAGTACTCATTCATCTTCACACAAGTCGTTTAGCAGCAGAAGCCCCAAACCCAGAAGCCTTTCTTATGCTTAGTAAGCCCGTAATAAATGCTATGAGATGACAAAGGGTTTCCCGAGGCAGAGGCCGGGAACTGATAAGGCAAGAGTTGCATTCCAGCCTCCTATCTTGTGTTTACTTCAGTCTGATCACTGGGCAGCATTCTTTCCAGTAGAAGGAATAAAGTGGGAATCTCCTCCTTTCCTTCCTTCTGGAGGGTTAGGCTACATTTCTGGGCAGAGTGGGAGGGCTTACCTTATCAGCAGAAATTCCCGTGCGGCACAGTCTAACCATGCTCAGCCACATGTAATGTGCATTCACACACTGTAGTGAGAGGAAGGGCTGGCAAAAGGTGCACTGCTCTACAGTATCTTGGGGACAGATAATACTGCAATGACAACATGATCCAATCCGAATGGCCTGGCACCTTTAATGGGTTGTAAGGGAGCTCTCCCGTTCGGACAATGTGGTGACAGAGATTGCATGGTCTACATAGTCCAGAGCATTCCCCAGTACCTCAGCCCATGCCAGGCAAACAAAGCAAGTTTTAAACTCTTTGGAAAGTGCTTCCCATGTCAAAGTCACCACCCAGGCCTCCCACCCTGTTGTTTGAATGCATGAAGTGATGGCAGCTCTAACTAATGGCAGGAATAAATCTCGGTCTCATGAGAAATTATTTTTCACAGAGCTTTCTGGAAATTCTAGCAAAGGACATGCCGTTGCTAACGTGTTCAGACAGAGAGTGCCAGGCCCTCGCAGTGCAGGAGGTGCTAGGGCTGAGCTTCTGGGGGCATCAGTAAGAGGACAGGAAGGTTCTCACCAGCTGAAGCATAGCCTGTCACCTTGGGGACTTGTGGCCAGTACTGCTGCACCTACACACTGCCTTGTCACCTGGGTGAGTTTGCTTAGCAGCTATGGCACTGGTGCTGTAGGCACCAGTCTGGCTCTTCTGGCACTCCTGTAGATAGTGTCCCTAAGGGGAATAAGGAAATAAAAGTTCCTTGAAGCTTTACTTCTCCTTTTCCTCAGAGCCGAAGCCCTGCAAGATCGAAATATCCTCTGGCAGGACAGCCTGGGGAAGCTTCTCTCACAGCTATGCTTGCCCCAGGGATGCCCAAAGGATTCCAGTCTCCCTCTGGCTCCTTTAACAAACATTACTTCCAATGCAAAAAAAGAAAAAAGAACATGCTCAAAGAGAAGGGAGTCCTGGGGTGCACTATGTGTGCAGCAGATCCAGCTGACTTATCTGGTCTCACTCTAGCCATTATCTGCAAAAGCTTTTGGTCATCTGGGAAGAAACACTCCTGTTTTAAGCTCTGTTCCAGCTCCTTTTCAGAATCAGCACTGGAAGAGCCTATATCATGCCACATCAGTGTTGCCTACATAGGCCCATCCTCTATCTAAATATTCCTAAATCTACTACTGTATCCCAATGAGAAAGAGTGGTGTTTTAGTTCAATGAAATGCAAAAGATTTTACTACTTTTTGTAGAGGTTTTTTTTGTTAGTTCATCTCTGCAGGAGAGGGGAGTAACTTTTCATCAGTATTTGAGACTGTGAAGATTGGACTTGATTTCAGCAGGGGCCTCTAGGCTTGTGTAAAGCTGATAATAAATAATTGGGCACATTGGGAAGGGCAAATAACTGCAGTTTTTCTTTCAGGTTGTAACGTGGTATTTCTTGGGTAGGTAGGATCTTTTCTGAATGTAGAGCACTTTGCCTACAGGTGGGGTACTCTGTACAAACAGTGACAACTGCACATTCTTAATACCTTTTGCAAAAGTCTCCAACATAATCTATTGAAAAGCATTTGGAAAATCCACCTTAAGAAAACCACACCAATGAAATGGCCTGCCAAGCTGCAGCTTCCCGATCCTTCCATTATAAAGAAATTTGCTTATGGTGCAATTTATGTAGGCTCCATATTCCAGCAAAAATACATCAAGTGGTATCAGGTTACCAGAATCAGTCCTAAAGCAACTGTTTCCTACAGGGGGAGGGAAAAAAAGAAGCAGCAGCTTGCTTCACACTCGGTAAACTGTTGTGACACAGAGCTCTCAGGGAAGTAACAGGAGCATGAGAAATGAGGTTGTTGTGGTTTTTTTTTTCTTATGAAAACCTAAAAACAGAGGAAACACCCACTTTTTAAAACTGAGCCATAATCAAGGACAATATCCCCAGACAGCAATCTATATGCTAGAACAAAACAACAACAAAAACAATGCTCCTCTCTCTATTTTTTTAAGAAATTTCCTGGAAAAAAATACTGTTATCTCTAAATCTTCAAATGCTGTAAACCAGCTTGTTTGGGGTTTGATGGCCAAAATACTTTGACCCTCTGTTTGGGGTCAAGAGGCTTCCTGAAGGAGGATCTAATCCTGCTATCTCCCATTTACTACAGATAAGCTTGTGTTCTGTCTTCCACCAGAAACTCACGTTTCAAAGACATGATTTGAAATAAAAATAAAGAAAGCCTTTTCATCTTTTGCTGAACTGCTTAGGTTTTTCTGTAAGGGAAGCAAATATTAGCAGAAGCCAACACAGCTGCTGCAGAGGTTGTTTTTTTTTTAAAGAGGCTACATAGATGCATGAAACAAAACTAAACCACATGTTCAATCAGTAGGAGTTAGAATAATTTCACTAGAATCCACAATCATCACTGATTCATCAGTTGAAAACACCAGTTTTTATGCAAGGATTTTTTTCTTTACTTTTGCCCACTTATCTGGAGCAGAAACAGCAAATATAGAAGGAAAAGTGAGCCCTTAAGGATCTTAGGACAGTTCCTTATTTCAGAGGCTAACCTGACTCCTAGAAGAGTGCTTTTACATGAAGTGGAAGTGACTATTTAATGGCTGTAACTCCTTTTGCTCTTTCTTTAGGCTGGTAGTTAGCTGCCGTGCCCCTCTTCCCCTCACCCCCAGTGGAAGGGATCTTGTTTTGCTGAGCACGTGTGTTTAACTGTGAAGCACTGCAAAATGTGCTCTGGAGATGAGGGCAAGCCTGAAGTACCTGGATCTACATAAAACTTCAGCTTTACAAGAGTCTTATTTTGGCAAGCAGTAACCCTGTAGTTACACAGCTGGTTATTATATTATCTTACAAGGTAAATCCAGGCAGGCACATGCTTGTTTAGAACATTTTAAAAAATTAGATCTGCAGAAGATAATGGCTTGCCTGCTTTCTCAGCAGATGTGCTGCTGATCACCAAGCTCGCATTGCTTGACTTCTCAAGCAGTAAAAACAGAGTGATCCTGAAGAGGTGACACCAATGTGAGGTATTTCACTTACATACTGCAACAGCAATTGAACCTTTAGAGCACACATTGCATTCTGTGTTTGAATAAATTTGAATAAGAGTGTGCCACTGAGTATCTGATCTTTTAAGTCTCCTTTTGGAAGATATGAACAAGGCTGCATTTTGCTTGTGCTATCCAAGCTTGCCTCTAACTTATATTAATGTAGCCATGAGATCCTAAACACATCATTTTAGTTTCAGGGCAATTCATAGCAATCCTCTCCTGAATAGTCACTGTGCATGCAGAGGGAGAGACTGAAAATGGAATGGTTGACTCATGCCAAGCTGAAGACTGGCACGGGGCAGACTCATTAAGGAACAGTATCACAGTTTCACAGTATCATAAGGTTGGAAAGGACCTCTGAGATCATCGAGTCCAACCTATAACCCAACACTAACACCAACCCATCATCTAAACCATGGCACTCAGTGCCTCATCCAATCTCCCCTTAAACACTTCCAGGGTCTGTGACTCCACCACCTAAACAGCTCTCCAAGCTTCCCACAGTGACCCTGATCTTTCTGGGACCCCAACCTGCCACTGGGTACTTTGCTCTCTCCTTACACTCAGCCCTTCCTTCTGGTATAAACTGTCAGAAACCCATCTCCCTGGCCTGACTCTGGATCTCTGTCTCACCACTGCAGCCACTGGTGGTGTGGCATCTATTCTGGAAATGATGAGCAGATCTGTTATTGCTGGCAGCCTCAGGGATGGGCCTGGGTTCTCCTTTGCATGCTGTCTGTGGCTTGGAATGAAATGACCAAACTATCTGCACCATTTTCTATGCACACAGCAAAAGAAAAGAAAGGTATTTGTATAGTTTTCTCTCTGTCCATCTGGAAACCATTGCTTTAAATGGGTACGATTAGATAATTTGATAGTTTAGTTTCACACTTCCAGATTAAAAATATGTAAGAGCCAAAACTGGGGGCTAGGATAGCCTTGTGACAACCAGTGGCATTTCATGGTATGAAACTGAATGAACTAAGTCTTTGAAAAACATAATGCAGTTTTGCATTAAAAAGAAAAAATGCCTGTGAGCAAAACTACTTTATTGAGTTAACATATATTTACACATATTGAATCTATAATTTCTTTCCTACATGCAATTTCCCTTTCTACAAGAGCCTATGTACGATATAGATTGAAATTTCTTACTGTATTTACAATGTCACTACAAAACAACATCTCATCACATGGTAAAACCATCTCTCCATTTCAGTTTCTCTTTCTGCCAGTGCTTGATGCTTCCCTACCTCTTACAGTTTTTCTTGCCTTATCTCCTATAGCTCTTCCTGAAGATCTTCAGTATTCTATCCTTTTCTGAAGCCACAGTGACCTCATCTATGGACCAGTTCTTCCATCATGCCAGGTGCAGTTTATACAGTATTAAGCAGTAAAGCTACAGAAAAAAAAGGCAACCAAGAAACCAACCCTAAAACCTTGGCCAGAGACTTCTCTTTACGTGGTGTCCTTTCATCACGTATGTTCAGTGCCAAGCTGGTCTTAAAATAAACTTCTTTGGACAGTTTATATCCTCCAAACTCCCCCCTCTCCCCAATCTGTAGTTTGCCTCTTATAAGTCTTTTTCAAGTGAGTTTATTAGATACTGTATAACCTAATATTCCATTCGAAGAGCAATCAAATTAAAAAATAAAATCATTCAACACTGAGTAAAATGTGTGAGGACTCATGCTGTGGGTGTGAGGAGAACTCAGCAAGCACAGAGCAGAAATTGGCAAAACGCTCAGATAAGCAACCACAGCCAGGCCTCAGCGATGGGGCAAAAGATGTTTCCTAGAGTTTCAAAGAAGATCTCAGAGAAGATTTTATTGAAATACAGACAGTTCCTGAGCTGTTGAACTGAGAGGAAGCATGAGAAAAAGGAACCTTCCTGCCACGACATAGTGGGCAAGAAGGAATTCAGTTTCCAAATGCTTTCATTTCTATTTTGTCTCACTCTAAATTTTATCTGTTTTAAAAGCTATGTGATCTATTCTCTGTTAAAATAAAACTTGGGCCTGAATTTAAAAACTGTTTTGTAGTCTTGGGAGAGCCCAGATTAAGAAAATAGGAGTTTGGCAGATCTGCCTTAATGTTCTAGTCAGCTTGGAGTCCCATCACACCATCTTATGTGAAGAACACACCTGTTGCAGTAGGGAGTAACAAGAAATAAGCATTTTGAAATGCCACACTTTGTCAAAATGACTTGCAATACTGTGATAGACACCTGTGTCCTGCTTTCAAAGACCTGCACATTATTTTTATTTGAAGAAGAGACATTTGATTCTTCTAGTGAAACAGACCACAGAACCTGTCTCAAAGCTTGGAAATACAACACTGTGAAAAACACATCAGTCTTTTTGTCTGCATTTACTTGCATGACTCTTTGTGATCTCTGCTGTCATAGGAAATTTATAACTTGATTGTATTACCATGGGGTATCACAATAAGCTGCAGAGGATAAAAGGTCAGAGGAAGAAAGAACAAGCGAATCAAATGGCTTATTCTGTTAAAGAAAGTGGAAGTGACTTGGTCTTGCAATACCACTTTTGCACAGAAGAACAAAAGGATGATTACTGTTACTTGATACAGTACAGAATTCTTTGGTCTGCAAATGTGGGGTCGTTTGTACTGGGCTCATTGCTGGCATGTTTGATTCTCAGATAGACTTTTCTAAGTCCAACAGCATATCCAGTTCAAAGGATGGCTGGGAATCTTCCATTTGTTAACTGAAAATAACACACCTTTTAAATATGTACACATTCACACACATAAACATAAAACCCAAAATAATGTAGGTTGGAAGGGATCACTGGACCACCCAACCTTTGCTGTGCAAAGATAACTTTCGGGTTGCTCAAAGCCTCGTCCAGTACAGTTTGGAAAACCTGAAAGGATGTAGTTTATTTCTCCTGTTCCCTGGCCAGGGCCACTCATTTCCTTGCCCACTGGAATGGACCATTGTGGTGCTTCGAGGAGGCTCTTCTTGAAGGTCAAACGAATGTGAAGCCCCTTCTCGCTGCTCTATGACAGCCTCCCTTTGTATTCTGAAGATGATGGAACCCACTCTCCTAAAGTTCAGGATTATTACCCAGCTATTTGCCTCCTTTTCTTTCCTCGGAAGCTTAAATTTTATCATCTCATGGTCACAGTAGTGTCAGAGTGTGATGTAAAGGCAGGTTGTTAGGTAAACAACAGAACAGTCAGAATATCAGCTGTTTATCAGCAAATATTTTCAAGACAATCCTTTAATGCAAATATAAAGCTCAGATAAAAATGTTACTGTTTCCTTGCAAGTTTTGCCCAGCAATGAAATAGTTAACCATACTAAACTGTATATTGCTGCATGACTTAAGCAATAACATGCCATTAAGATGAATGGCAGAAGTTCAGATCTTTGAAGATCTTGCTCCGCCAGGCTGGGGATACCTTTGTGTTGCTTATCTTTGGTTTATATTTTCAAACCCACCCTTACAGCCATTTGAGGGCCAGCAGGATGTTTGTAAAATATTAAAGCCAGGGGATAGAGCACAAATTTCATCCTCTGTGAGGCTTTAGCTAATAATAACTATTCTATTTTAGAGATTTAAACCATGGCTGCTAAAGCATGGTCTTAATGAAGAGCCTGTGTTTGAGGAAATCAAGGTCTTAAACTGACCATGGCAGAGAGTTGCAGCCAAAATACTTAATCTTTTCTCGTCTGCCAAACAAGGTGTTGCTGTGTTTATGCAGCCAGGCAAAGAAACTTGTAGCATTTCAAGTTGCTTCAGATGCATGTATTGCACGTGAACCAAAGTGAAAATATTATAAGACAGTAAATAAAAGCATGAGAAATTCCCAATAGCATGAACATCCTGAAAATGTATTTGCAACTCAGTCTTTCAGGCTTGCTCTCAAAATGGATGAAAAGCAGCCTGTCAAGAAGCAGTTTAGTAGACTGCCAGCTGCTTTTCTGCATCTCCAGACTATGGCAGAGATCCTAAAAGTTACTCAGCTACCTGACTCTCATTTGAACAGCTTTGGGGGTCTGATTTGCTGTCTTCTCTCAAGGTTATGCAGATCTCTTTAGAGTTTCCTCTACTTGGGGATAAATTTCATTCCTTTTTTTTTTTCCCTTTCCTTTTGGAGTTAATTGCCATCATGTTTATCACAGCAGCATTTAGGTTAGTCAGTGCACAGTGCTATTGAATATACAGATACAGGCTCTCCTTCTTTCCTCATCCAGCCTGTGACAGACAGTGCTGCTCCTGCACCCTTGCTGAATCCCATGGTAGTCATAGATGGATTGAAAGCCCTGACTTTAATGAGGTGTCAGCTGCCCCCACAACCCACCTCTGTCAATGCAATAATTAGGACCTGCTTTGCTCCCAGCAGCTCACAAAGCACTTCACCTGGATCATTGGCTCTCACCTGCTGCACTGCTCACAGCGTAAGCTTTCAAATCTATTAATGTAATACAATCCTTTTAGCAATTGTTATTGCTTTTAAAACCTATTTGTTCCACACTCAAAAGTCTTTAAGCTCCCATAATATTAGGGTTGGTGCCTGCACACTAAACTCTGCTTGCTGACAGAGGTCTCAAAAAACTGGTTACACATCAGGCTGGTGTGGAAAGAGTGAGAAAAGAAAAGGAGAGGGGCACATTTTAACCACACTTACTAGTCTTTCTTCCCGAAATTCCCTCTGTCATACATTAATGATCAGCAATTCCTCACATACTCATGCAGTGTAATGGCAGTTTGGAAGCTCTTTCTTATCACAACCCAGTGTAAACTGTTGTGCAAAAATCAGAATACAGAAGGTAAAAAGCTGTTGTTTTAAAATATTTTTAAATATACTTAACACACTATTACAGCTTTGTTGGATGAATTTGAACTAAACAATGAGGGAGGTAAAATAACTCCACTCCCTGAACATTTTAATCCCCTGTAATAGTGCAAGAGTTGAGAGGAAGAAAGGCTTAAACAAAGCCCATCTGCCTATCAGGCCCTTCCCCAGGTACTCTTGAACCTGGTAACCTGTTTCAATCATGTTTGAGAGAAGAGCAGCCTCTTAAAGCTAATTTCACATTTTCAGAGAAATCCATGAGGGAAGAAGGGGGAAAACAGAGAGATGCCCAACCCAGTGCCCTTCCTGAGGGAAAGGTAAGCAGAAACTATCCCTTTCCCATGGCTTTGGTGGGAGTACAGCTCTGCCTTGTCCCTGTAAACACAGTCTCTTGCTCACCCACCGGGAAAAATAGTAGATCACGAAAATGCAAGGAAGTATTTGAGTTGAGGAGGCCCATCCACAGTATCTGGATCAGGTGAGCAGGACAAACCTTGAGATGATGGTCAGAACCACCCGAGAGTTCAGATCGTAATGCAATTCCATAGTGATGAAATGAGTTTGAGGTCAAGCTGGAAATTCAACCAGAGTTAAGATCAGTTCTTTGACTGGGAGGGTCCACAACAACAAAGCTGCTCCGAGGTCTAGCCAGGCTGTCAGTCTGCAGGTTGAGGTCTGGATAAATAATGCCCACAGCAAAACAAAGGACATAGGCACTGGCAAGCTGAAAATCCATGCTCTTCCATCATAGACCAGCCAGGGCCTGACAGCCTTGGGCTGAGCTGAAAAGGGGCTCCTGGGCCCACAGGTGTGGGTAGAAGCCCCAGCTGAGGCTTATCAAAGCTATTAATGCTTGTTAGTGCACTGAGGGGGCTGGCATACACAAACTCCATAAAGACTCCCAGGCATAGTTCAGAAAGATGGCATGGGATATTTTAATCTGCTCAGCAGTTACAAAGAGCCAGTGACAACATCCAAGAAATGACAAATACATTCTGGTACAGAGGCTGGTGTGGCTAAGATAAAAGCATTCACTGAGGATGGCTCACTGCAGAGGTAGGAGTTGCATTCTGTTATTAAACTGTTATGGTTGTCTTTGCATCTCCCCTGTAAAAACATACTGAGAAAAACAGGGTTAGCATCTTGTCAGCTTTAAGATTTCTTTGCACCCTGCTGAATCTTAATTGAGAAAAACAAAAGTCAGGATCAAAGAGCAAATGTGCTGAAAACATGTATGAGTGCACTCACTTCCTCTGTATCAAACTTAGATCTACAAATGTAGATCTTATATTATGCAAAGCAGACAAGCATCTCTTCTTGGAACTGCTTTTTTTACTGCAATTAATTTTGGCATCTACTAGAAGGATGAGAATTAAATTAGTACTGTGAGAGTGATCGTGCCAGCCAGCTGATCATATGAGAGTGACCATGTTAAAGCTTTTGCTAGGCCACTGAGATTTCCCAGTGTGAGCTCCAGAAACACGAGCAAGTTCAGGCTGAGCTGAAATGCTGATTCAGTTACTAAAACTGCAGTGCCTCCTTGTCAGCCAAACTTAGAGCTTAGCAGAGCATTCACCATCTGCCCCCTGTGCAATACTTAAAAATGTTGCAATCAATATACAATCTGGGATGTGTGGCCAATGCTCGAAGGTAAAGATATTCTTTCTTTGCCAGATCTATGTTAATTGGTTGCTTCGTTTTGCACATATGGGACAGTAAAATGTATTTGTTTTCTTGCCAATAAAGGAACGTTTTCGTAATATTCCATACTCATGTCGTATCTACAAAAGGAGAAGGTTCTGATGTTTCCTGTTGGGTTCATGGTTTACATTACAATTCATACACAAATGCTTTTTGGCATCTAAATCCTGAGCTAGAAGTATTTTTAAAATTATGTCCTGAAATAGGAACTTCAGAACACTGTGTCGGCATCTGGCAGATATCTCAAGAGTGTCATGAACTGTTACTACTTGAGGAACTTGGCAGGCACTCCATGAGCCCTTGCAAGTGTGTAGGAGTCCACTAGCAGCTTAATTGTTAAGCATCTGCACAGCCAATCTCTGTTACTGGCATGTGTCCACCCACCAACCTCAAAAACACGTGGTGGTCCATGCAGATTTCACAGGATACATCTGAGCTCCAGAACGATGAAGGCTGCTCAAACATGAGTGACAGCAGCTCACTATTTTATAAAATCAAGCATTTCCTCAGGACAAACCTTTAACCACTAATCAGTCTCACTGCTCAGAGAATTTGGCACGTGTGTTTCTATCCCCGTGTGTTTTACAAAGTGCTGATTCACATGCTAAGGCTGAAAGCACTTTATAAAGTGTTTGGGGTCTCATGTACAATGGTGTTTCCTGGTAGGAGAGCACAGGGAGCGATTCTGGGGCCCTAGGTGGGAGGCAGTGGTGAAGCCACTGGGCCCCAGTGTGTACGTGGCTGGTGATGATCATGGTTCTTGCCCCACGATGGAAAAGATGGTTCTCCCTGGTAAAAGGTGGTGCAAAGTGGGACTTAGGGGATGCCTGGTCTTTTTGTAGGACTTTACCCCCAACATAATTGACATTGTAGCCGTGCTTGGTGACTGCTCAGGAGCAGTAGCAGCTGTGCTCGTAGACTGAAGCCTGCCTGGAAAGTAGATTTCATATCCATCTGCTTAGCTAGGCCTTTGCAGAGATCTTCTGGTGGGAGTTGCATGAATGATGTCCTTCAGAACATCTCTAGTCTGCAAAAATGCTCTTATTTGAACTTTTGGTCCTTCAAGAAGACACACATATACCATACGCTTCCTTACAATTAATGACATGGGAAGACTTTTGCCATTTTTGAGGGTCTTCATGGAAAAAGTTGTGTAAGTCTACAAAAAAAGTTAATATTTTTTCATGGTTTACTTATAATTCTGGCACAGAAACCACATAATTCTACCACAAAAAACAATGGCTTTGGCACTGTCTGAGCCATAGAACTAAGGGCTGGAAACCCAGGAGCACTACTGGGGTGAGCAGCAACACCAGGGACTCAGGAAAGGGAAGCAAGGCAGATTACTATTTTCAACCTAGGTGTGTGTGCCACAATAAGTGTAAGATAACATTTTCCTGATGTCTCGGTGACACTTACTTCCTTCACCTCCTGTTTTTTAACAGAGAAATCCCCCAAACTGGGAAGGCAGTGGATATAGGTGCAAAGATCAAAGTAAAAACTGTGGAGTCCCTCAGCCCACCTCCCACATAAAGCTCGAAAGTAAAGAAATGGAGTGTGGGAAGAGCAGGGCCCTGGGTGAGAGGCAAGTGCTCCTTTGAGTCCTGTGCTGTGTGTGTTTATTTAAGACACCAGCTTTCCTAGAGCTGAATGTCTTGTCAGCCCTGTCCTCTCCAGTAGGAGCTGGTATCTGCCTTGGGGCTGTTAAATTTTCACAATAGCTGAAATGAACCCGAATGCTCCTGCTGTCTATCTCTGGGCCTGAGCTGCTGGGACCAGGCAGGAGGGCTCGTCCCTGCAAGCCCTTGCCTCCAGTATTTATTGCTTCTTGCCATGCAGCTTGGACAGTTGTAGAATGTGTTGCAAGGGAAAACTTTTAACTCTGGCCTTTATTTAATTTAATACTGGGTGAGGCCTTTATTCTACATCTTTCTTTAGTGGATAGAAATGTGTTTGGTCTGTATTAATTTTTTTGTTCTGTACCAATGGTTGGCATCGATTGGTTTCAGGGGTTTTTTTTCGCTATAAATGTTAAAATAAACAAACCAAGGTCCCAAATGGTGGTCAGGGATTTTGCCAGACCATGGGAAGAACTGGGCCCCGAGAGGCTCTGAAAACCATCCAGAGAAATACAGTACAGAAGATCTACACCGAGCACGGATAATAATCTGTTCCAGAAGCTAGAAAATATTTTCCAGGAGACTCGGCAATTGTGGCTTGAGATGGAGAAAGAGAGAAAGAGAGAGACAGATAGAGAGAAACTTCCCCTTTTCCAGGAAAAATGGAAAAGTCTGAGAAAAGAAAAGCCTCTGCTGTTGCAGGATACTTAGCTACAAAGAGAGAGTCACTCAGCAGAAGGCCACATCTCCAGAGATGTGGAGACAATACTTGGCCCACCTGTAGAGTCCAGACAGATGAAAGCTGCAGGAAGTCTTTGTTTACAAGACAGATGACAAATAAGGCTAGTAAAGAAGAATTTTAAAATTTAAACTTGCCTGTATCAGCCTCTTAGACCCCCAGAATGAGTGCTAGAGAGGTCAATAACTCATTTGGTCTGAGCCTCCCTAAGCCAGTTGAGTTTGTCCTTGGGATGGGCCACTAGGATTTGGACAGCCTTTCTCATAAGGAGCCCAGTGGCTTGCTCAACAGAAGCTCTTCATTTAGAAAAGCCTGGAGTTTTGATGTGGTGATAGCTTGACAAGAAGGATTGATCACTTTCTTTGGAAATTTGTTTTAATGCTTACTCTCACTGTCAAACTCTTCTGATTATTTTGTCATTCAAATTTGCCTCCATTTTCAGCTATTGGCTTTCATTGCACATCTCTCTCCTTGGATTAAGAGCTCTTCAGTCCATGATATTTTCCCTCAGGAGGGAAACATCCTCTGTAATCAAGACATTTCTCATTTTTTACAAGTCTTTATTAAACTCAGCAGACTGAGTTCTCCAAGTCTTTGCTATGGCTTTTTACTCTAAACCTTGCATAATATTTGTGGCTGTTTTCTGCACCCATTCCAATATTTCAACAACCTTCTAAAACTGTGACCATTGAAACAATCCCCCTAATGCTCTATGCAGAAATAAAAGCACGTCCAGCTAAAACTGGATCGGGGTAGTAAAATTTTCTGGTTCTTTTTCAGAGGTGTTTTTTTTTTTTCAATCACTATCAGAAGCTGACCTGAATTCCAGTCACTAATGAGATCCAACTCCCTTAAGTGCTTTGCTGTTGTCTCTTGCTCATATGCTCCAAGTCACACTGATCTCCTGACTTGGCTTCGAAAGGTCGGATCATCAAGGATCTTTGTGAGGTTTTCACTTCTTTTCACAGCTGAGATCAGTCATGCATCTCTCACCTGAGCAGTGGCAAGATGAGTTCTGCCTTGGTCTTACCTGTGACCCACAGGTGGTGATTGAGACACTGTAGTCAAACCATGATCTAACTGCTTGTTCAGGCAATCTGGTCATGTCTAAGCAGCATTGAATAACCTGCTGCACATGGATGGCCATCTGAAGGGAACCAGCTAATGAGCTCTCTGGAGTGGCTTCAAGCCTTGTGTTAATCCCTTTGGAAGAAACCACACAGACATTGTCATTGTATATCACTCGTTTCTTACAATAAGGCTATGTTGTAAACCAGTGCAGTCTTCCAGTGACTGTGCTCACATCTAATTTCACTAACAATTCATTTTTTCTGCTGCCTAAGGTCCTTTGTCAGGCAAACTAAGCTACAGTGCTGTCAACTGTGCTGGTGACCTACTGTGATGTTGGCTGAACACCCTGCATTGTTCTACTGTCTTTCTAGTGTTTCAATATTCACTAAAAATGAGTGCTTCTAGGCCAGAATCATCTCCATCATCTCTGTAGGTCTCTTGATTGAAAGTTTTCTAAGTTTGATGATTTTAAAAACATTCATTCTGAGTCTGTGGTTTAATATAGTCCTCTTCTATGAGTGGAAAGAAGGCATTTACACACATTAGCTTTCTGGCTTCAAAATACAGATAAGAACAGTATAACTCTATCTTTTCTACACAACCATTGATCATTTTATCATTTTTATCTGCCAAGGGGCTATTTTACCTCTTGTAATATTCCTTGCATCAAAGTGATGTTATTCTTTTCATAAATGCACCTACCCCATTCTTGCCTGTCTTCAGCTGCTTTTTACATCTGCCATGTTACTAAATCTCCAGACTTTTCTCTCTATTAATGTATAGTTCATTTCATTCGAATATTGCTCCTATAACTGGAGACAATTTTCTGAGAGACCCTAGAATATTCATAAGGTCTGAAGTTTCAGCATCCGAGTCATTTTCTGGAAGAATCTCTCTCTTTCAGTAGGGAACTCAGGCTCTTGTGTGATGTGCTCTGAATTTTACTAAATTTTGAAAACTTGAATGAAGGTGAGTGTTGCAACTGTGTGGATCATTTTAGGTCAGCTTTTGGTCCTAGTTTGCTTCCTTTTAACTCAAGCTTTCTTTTTATTTTCTGTTTTACCAAATTAGTTTCATATAACTATTGAGTACATTTGTCTCTAAGTTAACAAGCATTCTTCTTCCACCTGCTTTTTTTTTCTTCCAACTGCTCTCATTTCCTAGAAACTTATTTCTTTTAAAATATGTCTACAACACATCAGTATCTTCCATTTTCCCCTACTGACTGTCATGCTGTTACGTGCAGGCTACTATCAAGTGTTGGTCCAGTAACTGATTATCTAGTATAAAGAAACTAAAAAGATTTACCTCTGAGGACATAATATCCTTCTGTTAGAAAGTCTTTGCAGACAGGATTATCTTGTAAGGGAATCTTACCTCTTCAGAATTTTGTTTTAAAATAAATTGTTTAGTCATATCTGCCCAGTGCTCCAAAAGTCTCCATCTGCAGCCTTGTACTGGAAACAAGAGCAAAACTGGAGGAGGGGTAGAGACTGACCGAGTAAGGCTGGCTGAGAAACATAAAAATCAGTTAACTTACTTCATGAACACTCTTCTCAACCATAACCTCTTTCCACTGTGTTAAGCACTATTTTTTATTTTAATCTCGGGAATGTCTCTGCTTCTCTTCTACTTAATGAGACATAATTAACCAATAGTTGTATTTGCCCTAAACCCTGTTTATTTGACAATCCATCTTATTAAAAACTCGTTTAGACAATTTTTCAGTGTTGACAGTACTTCTTCCAGTGTGCAAATCTCTGATTCTGGTGCAATTAGACACCATGTGGGATGCAGTATTCTGATTACAACTCCCTCGATTTCCTTATGTGTAGGATTTGTGGTTTTGTTTTTTCTGTAACAAAATATTCTTATCAGAATGGGGAGAGCTTAAAAGAAAGTTGCTATTTACCTGTGTCTGAGTTTTAAGTCCCTATTCTGGAAAGCAGAAGAAATAGAAAATTCTGTTTGATGGCAAGAAATGACAAGCATAGTTCACCCATTTTTGCATGTGAATAGACAGAGCTGTGCAGTCGTGTCTCTGGCTGAATAACTGTTTTTGTTTCCATTGAAATTGAACATGAAATTGTCTCCTGTACCTTGCATATCAATATTTTTTCTGCCACGATGATGATAATTAAGGAGTTGTTAAATTTGAAAACAGGAACTTAACTGGACAAATAAACCTAAGGGATCCCAACCAACAGAGAACTGGTATCCAGGTATTCAGCCAACCCAAACTGAGAATGTTTATGTAAGAAAGGGATTGTATTTCCTGTTCTGCACCAGGCCCATGTGTAATTAATGTGCCAATACAAAACTCTTCCTTGAGCAATGCCATGTACACATTGCATGGAGCTCTTGCAAAAGTCCTGAGCATTCCTGAGCTCAGTAACAAGCACGAGATTGAGCTGTTCAATGCAGGTTTAGCTGTTGCTGGAAGAACAAGGAGCACACAGGCAGTAGAAAAGAAAATGAGACAGTACAAAATGTACACCTCAGGTAAAGAGTAGCCAAAAGGGAAGAGCCTGTAGCAAAACTGAAACAACAAAAAGCTTTCAATCCGCACGTGGTTCTCTCCAAACTGGCTCCCAGAAGATACAGTTAAGAATTGACACTGAAATGGCCATGCATGACCACTCACACTCAAACTCAGGCAACTGTCTGGTTGACAAGACTCCAACAAGGAGCAATTAAAGCCAGGAATCCCTCCCAAGTGACAATTTCAGATGTCATTTGCTCTCTTTCCCCAGCCTTCTTCCTAAATCCTGAAGGTAGCAGGTCGGATGGTCAGGTGACACCAGACAATGCTGTCTGAGGTCGTTGCTTTGTTGCTGAAAAGACTTAAAGATATTTTGAAGCAAAAATTTTGTTTTGGGCTAGCCAAAACCGAAGACATTGACAAGACTTTTCGGAGCTGAGACAACTCTGTGACAATCCCTTACGCCAAGTATTTTGCACTTCCAAAACAATCACAGAGCTTTATCCGTAAACAAACACAGAGTCTGTGCAGGACCTTGGAGCAGGAATGAGGCAGGAAGGGAAAGTCTCTTACTGTGTGACCAACAGTGCTTATTGTTTGGCACATATGGCCTAAGACAAGACTGTAATCGAGAAATATATCTGTTGTGCTTTTTTTATTTGTTTTAAGAAGCTTTTACCAAGGAGGATACCAGGTTACCAGGAAATGGCTTCTCAATGCAATACCATGTTTTCTGCTGCTTTGTTCTGGACAGGTGACCGGATTAAATGCCCACCTCCACAAAAATAGTTGAGATCAGACCTCTTAATAAAAAAGATCTGACACAGACTGCTTTTGAAAAATATTTATGAAAACACAGTAAACATGAATGACACTGGTACCATGAATGATCCTGTGTTGATACACTTTTCTCATCTTATTCCCAAGCAAAGTTGATGTGGAGGCAGCCACTTGCTCTCACACTGCTTTCTGAGCTAGATCCCAGGCACGGTGTTCTGCTAGCAAGACCCTGGTGAGGAGATCTCTCTGTGTTACACTTTGGGCAGAATTTGTCCAATTGAATATGGAGGGAGGAAAATGGGCAGCCACACAGGGAGACCTTTGCTTGTTTTTTCAATTTGGTCAGTCCCTCATTTGAGTGTTGGTTTCTTCTGACAAGTGATAGGACAAGAGGTAATTGCCACAAATTGCACCAGGGCACATTTAAACTGGATATTAGGAAAAATTTCTTTGCTGAAAGGGTTGTCAGGCATTAGAACAGCTGCCCAGGGAGGTGCTTGAGTCCTCATCCCTGGAGGTGTCTAAAAGATGGGTTGATGAGTTTCTTAGGGATTGGTTTAGTAGTGGACAGGTACAGTTGGATCTGATGATCTCAAAGGTCTTTTCCAACCAGGTGATTCTATGATTTTATGAGTGTAAACAATTGCTGGCCAAGACAAGCATGGAAAGAAGAAACATGCTGACAGGCACATGGCTGTATCTGAGCTTCCTGTAATGAGAAGCAATGTGACAGCTTTCAGTATCGGATTTGTTTACTTCCACCTGGTGTGAGTGAGCTGGTGAGCCCTGGTTGTGCTTGCAGGGGCAGTCCCAGTCCTAGGCACGTGGGTGGAACCCCCACTTTGCTGTTTGTGGGGACTGTGCTGTAGGCACTGCATCAGCCTCCTCCCACGTCTGCTGTGGCTGATGCCGAAGCACCCGCCAGTCCTCTGGCTCATGGACCAAATCCAGCCGTTCCTATGGCAACACGGTCCACCTGCAAGCTACCACACACAGGGAGCAAAAGGCACTTGCATTATAAAGGAATGAAAAATAGGTTTGTCTCCCCTTTAAAGAAAAAATACTAACTCCTTTTAGTAAAGAATGTGTAAAAATCCTATGTATTGATCCCTGCTTTGCAAAACATGAACTAAGTTTCTCTTGGTAACAATTTTCATAGGAATACTTGAGGCACATCTATCACATTTTCAGGGTTATTAAAAATGTATCTTTTCAGCATAGAGGCTGGGTCTGACACAGCTTGCTTCCCACAGGTCAGCCACCACTTGGAGGGAAAAACACCTTAAAAATCTCTTTTCAAGATTAGTGCAGTCTTGGTGTCCATCAGGGCGGTGACACGGAGAGCGCTTTAAGGAGATGGGAGATTGAATTGCCATATACTAACAGGAAGATTGAGGACAGTTGTGTATCATCTTGTATACCTTTCATATCTTGTTTGCATTGAAAGAAGAGTTGAGTGCTTTGCTGTCTTTCACCTTATCTTCACAGGTTTCGGATTTCAAAAAGTAGTTTTGACCTGCTCCATCAGGAGTCAGCTATTTCTGAAAAATTTCTTTAGATAACTTGCTCCAGTGGCTTATTTGGCTCATTGCAAAAATTGATCATTTACACATGAACTTGGCAAATGTCAATTGCTTCCATTCCAGTTTGGGAGATTTTGTTGCACTCTCTTGAGAAGAGCAGCAAACGTGTGAATGAGGCCTTTTTAGTCCCATTCACATTGCAGAAGGAGATAAATTTGCCCTGTTAAAAAAGGTGGTAATTTTCATGATTCTTAGAAGCAGATCTGTCACTCAGTCTTGCAGGTATGTCCCAAGAAGTCCTGCTGGGCTATTATTTCCAGATTTTGACAAGTACCTGCTGGTCTGGAGCATCAATCCACAGTGTGCAGTAGGAGCAGTGAGGGTTGGGTGGGTAGAGCAGGCAATATGCAGCCATAGGCTCCAGAGATGAGGGGTGGGGTGCAGGCACTGGAGCAGGAGTGAGAAAAGGGTGCACAACCTATGCCAGGAGAGACACACACCTCCGTTTGTTCAGCAGAGAGATCAGCTGCTGATGACCACAGGTTGGTATCAGTCTGTCTCCTCTGCTAATTGTTTTTTTTTTTTTTGTGCTGAGCCAAACCTGGTGCTGGTGGGGAAATAGAGCCCTTGGAGCAATGGAGGGAAAAACTTCATTGGATGTTGGAAGTTGTGACCATTCTGCACACTGAGATTTTTTTCCTGGTACTAATTTACCAACTCTGAATATTCAAAGGCAATGAGCAGATGAAATATGATGAATTTCCTAAACTAGCTAGAGATGAAGCACAAGCAGTGATGTCTGTGGGGTAGGAAACAGTCCTCTGTTGTATCAGCTTCTGCAATCTGGTGAACATTAATGGGGGGGCTCCAGTCCAAACCCTGCTCTGTCACACCTGGATTTACGGGCATATCTGACATGTCCTAATCATCACAGCAGTGAAGAGCTCACAAGCCAGATCCCAGCCCTAGGACTACTTCTAACTTCCAGTGATTTGGTTTTATTGATTGAATTAAAGGGGAGAGGAGCCAGAGCAGCAATGCAAAACATTGTGGCTCTGAGAATGAGAAAAATGTTCACACAACAATGGTAGAAAGATATTTTGGATTCCAAAACCAGCCATGAGATATGGGTTTTCTAAGGGCATAAATTTGTTAGTCTTCTAGGATAAGTGTGCCAAAATAAAATACAGCACTAAAAATTGCTGATTGAATTGCTTTTGATGGCACATAGAGCAGGGGAAAGGCAGGAGAGGTAACGTTAATAAATCATTGTCCTATCCATCGGGTTTGCATTATTCAGAGAGAAGGGCAATTACCAAGGCATCCTGCTGCCCCTTTCAAAGTTTAACACTCCTAGCTGATATCTGATCCAGCAAACAGTGTGAGGAGTTATCCAAGCAGCATGAACAGCACTTTAAATGATTAAGGGAGCAGGGTGCTTGAGCACGTTGATGTTCTAGGCCATAGTGCTCCAGTGATTAAAGACATGCATGGATATCTATCCCCTAGATATTTACTGATATGGTCCAAATTTCATTTCAGTGAGAAGAGGAAACCACTTTCCAGGCTCAATCTCACTGGTGTGATGGCTGAGGCTGCTGCATCCCTGAATGAGGTGAGCTTACACTACCAAAATCAGAACCCACCTCCACTCCTTTCCTTTCTAAACCTATGGCTGTGCTCTGACTGGACTCTGGCTCTCCACTTCTAGACAAAGTGCACTAAAGAGCTGGCAAGATTAGATGGACAGTTCAGATGTGGCCATGTCTTTGCTCCTCTCCTCCAGATAACTGGCTGGTTGTGTCCAAATCCAGTCAGTTTAATCCCACAGGACAGATTCAAACCTAGGGATAGTTTGTGCTCAATGTAATAAATCTAATGCCTCCCCTTGGAAATAAAACACGAAGCTACAAACTTATTGAACACAAAATTGCATTTATCCCCCCCTCTTTCCGGTGATCACTGGAGGGCTGACCATGAATCAAAGAAAGAAAAATCTTTCATCTGATTGCGTGTTTGCCCATTACAACTTTGCCACCACCTTCCACCTTGGTCCCAGTAACCTCTGATAAACTGGAGATTGCTGTGCCATGGGTTGGAGCATTACCTGAGGACAGTCTCACTGACCTCCTGGCTGAGCCTGGCACCTCACCTTGACTCTGAAACCCAGCTACAGAACAGGGCTAATGAGACTGATCTGTCTCACTGGGGTGGGCATTTATGTGTGTGTTTGTGAACACAAGGCTGAGGCAAAATTCTATAAATAACCAGTGGATGCAGAATCCAAATAGTTTTACAGCCCAGCATGAACTGGGTGTTGAAACATCAGTTTAGTTTGCCTGACTTTAGCCTCGCATCTTTATTTATGGTTTGAACCACCCTCTACTTCCCCAAGTTTGGACAGGGTTTAATAATTAGAAGTGGGATTCAGCTCTCAGAGTGGCTCTAGTAGTGGTGGATTAAGAATAAAAGTCAGACAAGGTCTGCAGGGAGGGTTACTTGCAGTTTGTATTACCCTCTGCTCTTGAATCATGCTTCAACTCTCCAAGCCACTTCTTTGTCACCTCTTATGGGTTCAAAACTAATTTCTAGAGCAGGGATGGAGCCTACTGGAACCAGCATCTCTACACTGCAAGTCAAATGTTCTGCCGTGTTCACTCCACATAGCCCTCTTCCTGCTGCTGTGCTGTCCAAGGGAACTTGGAGTGAAAATGGGCAGATGGTAGCCAAGGTTTCAGCTTGAACCCTGAGCTAATTAAAGCTGATGGGTGCCTTCCATAATATATCACATCAGCTTGGGTTTTGAAGTTTATAGGCTAAAAGTTGTCATTTATTCTGTGACCAAGATACCCATTTCATTTGGCTGCTTCAGCTTTCTTACGGTTTTTGGGGAGGAACCCACAGAACAGAGGAGGGCAACGAGGATGGTGAAGGGGCTGGAGCACAAGCCCTACGAGGAGCGACTGAGGGAGTTGGGGCTGTTTAGTCTGAAGAAGAGGAGGCTCAGGGGAGACCTCATTGCTCTCTACAACTCCCTAAAAGGAGGTTGTAGTCAGGCAGGGATTGGTCTCTTCTCTCAGGTGATCAGTGACAGAACTAGAGGGCATGGACTCAAGCTTCGTCAGGGAAAGTTTAGGCTTGATGTGAGGAAAAAGTTCTTCACTGAAAGGGTGATTGGCCATTGGAATGGGCTGCCCAGGGAGGGGGTGGAGTCACCGACCCTGGAGGGGTTTAAGGGGAGATTGGATGAGGCACTGAGTGCCATGGTTTAGATGATGGGTTGGTGTTAGTGTTGGTGTTGGGTTATAGGTTGGACTTGATGATCTCAGAGGTCCTTTCCAACCTTATGATACTGTGATAACAGCCTCTGATCTACCTTACCTAAGCTGATTTCCCTTGTCCTCTCTGTTGTGGATCTCCTCTCCTTGAGATTTTAGTACGAGGAAGCACGAGTCTGACTGCTTCTGCTGACACAGATGTCAACAGTCTCTAACTCCACGGCCTGCACGGAGCTGTATGGATATCTGAGAGGCCCTGATAGGAATGAGTTTCCTTTTTCTTTTGCTGCCAGGCCAGAGTCTGCTTACTGAAACTGATGGTCCCAAACAGACAGGCCTCCGGGCAGTGTTAGCCCCTTGCTCTGAGTCAGATTTTCTCTGCACATTTCTGGTGTTGTTCCTTGTCTCAGTAGTTACCATTTCACTGGCTGTGTTGTTCTGGTATTCTGAAGAGAGGTGCTTTCATTTTCAGCACTGAATCAAGGCAAGAGGAGGTCAACAATCTGCCATCTTTATCCTCCTCACTCTTCTTCCCATCTTCCTTTAAGCAGTTCTAGTAGAAAATGTATCTGTCTTGATGATTTTTGATGGATCTTAATGTCCCATCAAAGACTCCCAGAAATCAACTCTGCTTAGAGAAGAGCCTCTCAAGTCCTTTTAGTACCACTGTCACCTCCAAGCTACAACAGTAAATGTAATTCTTCACTCTTCTCTGATCTCTTTGCCACCTGTCTCAAGCATAACAGCATTTGGTTGCAAACAGATGTGAAAGAGTTTTGAACAATGCATGGCACAGTTCAACAATCCAAGTGGATTTGCCTGGGGAGCATTCTGGTCCAAGGGGCAAGGTCTTGTCCATGTCAGCAAAATCCAAGGATGGAGAGCAGCAGATCAGGATGCCAACAGAGCCTCCATCTCCTTTGAATTTGCACCAACTGATGACTCTGTCAGTGCCAGCTGAAACTTTTTGTTGAGCTATCATGGGGAAGTACTAACATGCAGCACCTGAATGGAAAGAGTTCATGATCCTTGAGACAAAGCCATGGGTACGGCGTCTCTTATGCAGACAGGGCATGCAGTCTAACCCCAAAGCAGCCATGAAATATGGACTGTTTCAGTCAGACCTTTATGGTCAGTGGACACATTCATGTACACACATATCCACGAACCCACACACTGCCCAAACAGCATTAGTTCTAATATGAAACACTAAACTGAAGAAGCATCCTTCCTTAGATGCTTAGGCTTAGAATGTTTAAAAACTCTCCGAAGAACTTAACTGTGACAACCAACTGTTCAAGACCAGTTATCCTGTCATTGTCTCTTTCTGTGTTGTGGTGGTAGCACCACCGTTGCCACTGCGAGGTGCACAGTGCAATACCTGAAGACCTCTTCTACGCTGCTTTAAATTGTAGGTGTTCTGTGGGAGCTCACTTGCTAGGCCACGCTGCTGAGCCCTGGCCACTAAACCACCTAACAGAACTGCTTCCATTTTAACAGAGGGCAGACCCTTCAAGCTCTTAGGTTATCTTCTGTCTTCAGTGCCCCAGGAAAAAGTGCTGGGTTATATCTCATTTTCTCCAGTCAAAGAGCTTGTTCTGCTACCTGGCCTCTGAGAAATTCTGCTGACCTCCAAACCCCAAAGTATGCACCCAAAGGATATTTGAAATGCTTAAGGGAACTGCACCTATGAGATATGCAGGTATGGGAACTTTATTCCAGGCTACAGAACATTAAATGGTTTCACCCAGCTGGCACTGGCAATCTGGTTTTCATTATTCAACACCTTTGCCTCGGAAGAACAAATGCACAAATTGTATTTTGGCAATGTGCACCAGAATGCCATTCCACAAGATGTTTATTAGCTATCTTACCAGCAAAAGAGCAGAAAGAGGCTTTTCAGTGAGGTTGCATCCTGTCCTCTTGAGCAATCCTTGAGTCATTATCTCAGGATCTCATGTTTCAAATACTGAAATAAACGGAATCATTTACTAGGAAACTGGCAGTTCATGGTCACCTTCTGTTATCTCCAACAGGATTCTCAGAGTAGGCAGGCATATTAAATCTCTGATTTGGATGAGCCAACCTTTTTCCACAGCTAGAACAGACTCACAGTGACAGTGAAGATTTCTCTGGCCTGTCAGTATTTTCTTGGAGATACAGGCTCGATGTTTTCCTTGCAGTAGTAAAGATCACCCTCATCTAAGCCTGTGGTCACAACGTGTCTTTTGTCACCAGCTTTGGGAGAAAACATGGCAAGGTAAGAAAGAGCACTGGAAGATGATATCCTGGCTCCTGGATTACCTGGAGCGTGCAGCTTGGAACAAGGAAGGACTTTGTGTCTTCATGCTAACTAGAGAAAAATCCAGCTTTTTTTTGTGGGATCACTTCAGTGAGGGCAGAATTTTACCCTTCTGTTTCTGGAAGCACGCTGTAAGATAGCTGCAAGTGAAGAAGGACTCAGGTGAGAGGCAGTACTACTCCACTACTGCTCCTGAGCCAGGGATCGGAGCAGAGGGGAGAGCGATGGGAGCTGCCAGCACACTGCAGCGTTTTCAGCTGAGGAGGTCTCTTCCTCAGGTCCTGCTCAGTGATCTCTCTTTCTAGAGTAGGTGCAGAAGTCATTGTACTTTCTTAGCATTGATTTTCATAAGGAAAGGACTTTATGTAAACCACATGCTGTTGCCTGAAAGACCGATGCTACCAACACCTGCCATTCCTATTTACATCTAATATCACTTAATACAACACAATCTCTATTCTATAATATCCTTCTTAGAAGCTGAACTTTGCAAAGAAATTTCACACAACCACATGTAGAAATAACCATATGAATCTCCAGCAGAAATGAATGAAGACTTCTATGACCTTTTTGGTGGCTTGAAAAGTTCTCTCTGACCATTAAGCCCACAGGTATGCAAGCATCTCATGAAAAGAGAGGAAAGCTTAGAACACGTTGGCTGTGCAGGGCCATATTCTGAATCATGGAGCATGTCCAAGTCTCTGACCACTGAAGCTCCTCACAGCAAATGACAGCTTTCCCTTAGGAATGTGCTGACTTTCTCTCTACTGATCAATTGTGTCCCACTTGCTCTGAATCATAAAGTCATAAGGTGGGAAGACACCTCTGAGATCGAGCCCAACTGTGCCTATCTCCCTACTCAAGCATGTCCCTAAGAAACTTATCTACAATGACTGATCTCTTGAGCCATTTGGTACAGGACTGCACTATTTTTCCTGCAAGGGTCAATACTACTTTTTTCCAACACAAATTCCAAATTTTGACTCCAAGCTTACACTGTTTTATATCAATTTAAGTAGCAGGAGTCCCAAGAGTGTTACTTTTAAATTAAAATCATTAAATGTGTGTGAAATGACCTGTACTTGAGCTATAGTGACACTTGTGGCTCACTTAGGCTATGTGAATGAGATCCATGCAATGCATGCAAGTAATCTGCCTCCTTCTTCCTGAGAAAGCAGCTCCAATAAGTTCTTCTGTTAGGTATTTGTTGAAGATGAGACTTAAAAAAGCCCTGAGCTATTTGGATTATCTGCCTCAGTACATTTGAGCTACGTGATTCCCCTCCCTGCTCCTGACAACAGAATCTCATTTGCTTGTTACTCTCACTTTGTTGTTGCAGATAATTCTATGTAGCTTTTGGATATCAACTATAGAAACCATGCCAGCTTCTCCAAAGTAGGTTTTGTTGGTAGCTTGTCACAATTCAGTGTTGACACAAAACTCAGTTTCATTCCTGCATTTTGGAGCAGGCTAAAACACTATTTGATGCTCAGGGGGCCTTTGCCTTTAACACAGAGCTGTCTGCCATTGCACTTTGGCAGCTTCTTTGGACAACAGCACAGTTGTTTCTGTGGAAGGCCTGAAGTCCTGAATTCCTGCTGCTTGTTTCTGCAATACTGCAGTGGAAGATGCTGTTAAGTCTTGCTATGCCCAGGTGAATCCGACACTTGCTAGGAGCTCTGGCTTTCCAGCTGCTGCAAGCATCCATGGCCTTCTTTCTGAAGTCCTTTCTATTCCTCTCCCCTCCCTGTGCTCCCAGTCCATGTTCAGACTCCCTCACATACTGCCTATGTCCAAGATCACCTTTTAAGCAGCACCTAAGTGATACAGATCCCAGCTCTCTCTAAGGTCTTTCTGATGTGGCAGCCCTAAACTTCTTGGTTTAGATTTGTCTCTATCGCACCTTCAAAATTTAAGCAATTCTGCTCACTCCTCTCTTTCTCGTGGTCATCTGTCCCCACCTCAGGCACACTGTGCTGCTTCCATGGTGCTCCCCAGCTCATGGCCTCTGAAAGGACTGGTAGAAGTGCATTACATTATGAATTCCCTAGCAAGCAAGAGAGCTGATCCCGGCGGGCATCTTCTGATTAGATGTCAAGAATGAAAAAAAAATTCTCTTTAAGACCTACACTCTGCAAAGACAGAACCACTGATTGCCCAGGTCCTCTCTCCTGTCCTGCCTGCAGGTGTGGAGAAAGGCTGCCATGTAGAGAAGTGGGAGACAGAGGCTAATGGAGAAGGAGAATCAAATCCCTCTCCCCTTTCTCAGGAAATAAATTCTGTATATCCCAGAGGCCAAGAAATACATGCCTTTCAAAGGCAGATATAGCTAACACACTCATGTCTAAATTAGCCCCAATTACCATACACCAGATCTTTCTGACATTCAGACCAACTCCTGCTTTCAACAAGGCTCTCTGAGGTCTCAGATACTGGCAAGTGCTTTTATTACTCAGTGCCATTGCTGCTTAGTGTGGTGGGAGAGATGAGCTGCTGCTCTACCCAGATCCCACCTCACCTGCGTTTCCACAGCCAAGTCAGGAGAATTTCATGCAAAACAAAACACCTTTCAGCACAAATCCCTTTTGTTAACAGGACCATAGCTTTCCTGTAACTTCTGAGCAAGAGACTATCACTGCCACAGCTGCCTGGGTGTTGCCTCTGGAATTTGGAAGGGTGAAATCATCACGTGTCCCACCATCCTGCTCACTTTGAGGCATTTCTGACTAGGCTTTGTATGATGTGGTTGCTTCCAATTAGAAGGGACTGGGATTAGTGATTCAGGAGGTCACTTCCAGTCCTCTGGCCTGTAATTAGTATAGAAAGAGTTAGTCTGGGGTTGCCACTAGAAGGCAATGATAATTGTTAAAAATGGCTCAGAGCCTGGTAGTGTGTGACTGGGGCAGGAGAGGGGAGATTCTGGTCCCAGCTGTTGCTCAACTCAGTTCACGAGTTTTGGCAACTCTTTAATCTTGTTGTCCCTTCTGTTCCGAGTAAGTTTGTCCCCTGGGAGTGACGGTTCTTCCCAGCCTCTGTAAGGCCTTGTGATCTCTGTATATACCATTGACTCATGCTGGCTGCTGGCAGCCAGTCTGGGTCAGCAGCAATGCACTGACAGAATGATTCAGTGTCACTGCAAAGGGCCACTATACAGCATTGTACTGGGTACAGTTTTGTACCAGCTGCATCTAGACTGAGATGAGTGCACCCATCACACACCTAACTGTCCCCTTCCTGCACTCCAATTCTGTCCTGAGAATGTCTCCTTGTAAGATGCAGCAGGCACCATTGCATCTTCTGATCCAACTCTCTGCAGGGCAGTTAGGGATTCAGGATTATGCTTTTACAACGTAGCTAACTGGCTGCGAAGGCTGCTTTGAGAGCATTGACTCCTTTAAAAAAACAAAAGTCAAGCAGTCTAATTGACTGCCACAAAGTCAAGCCCTTCCTTTCTTTCCCACATGCCTGCCCAATATCAAATATCCTCTTGTCCAAACTGGGACAGATCCCTGCGCTCCCTGGGCACATAGAACCTCAAAGAAACTTTCTTATGCAGAGTATGAGATCCAAAATATTCATGAAGAAATATGTTTATGTGGATGTGTTTATATTCCTACTTAATTACGTGGCAGCAAGGCATTTCACAGGTCTATCATCTCTCTGACTCCCACAAAGATTGTCTCTAATGCCTCAATGATGTACCAATTCAATGTTTTCATCCCTTTTTATTGTAAAAGGAATTGTATGATGTTTGACAGCAACATTTCCTCTCTGTTATAAGCAGCACAAACAACTGATTTTCTTTTCCTTAAAGGAGACATTCACATTTGTTCTCTGAAGGTAAAAAAAAAAGTATAAAAATGTGTTTCCTGAGGATTAATTTCTGGGCACGATGTGATGCTAGACTTGAGCCCTGATGCAGAAAATTGTTGTTCTGTAACTTATTACTGCTAGTTCCTCCTTTAGCCTGCAGATGAGAGTGCACGTACTAATAACTCAGCAGAATAATACATGTGGTAAGATATTCAGTAATATTCAGCTTTAACCATGCATTCTTTCTCCTCTGTTTTTGTACAGAGTTCCCCTTCTTCTTACAGTTAAGCCTGGACATATTTTTCTATTTTAAATTTTCCAGTGATTTGTACAAGAGAGTATTAAATTGCTAAAGGGCATATTAAGTATTGCAGTTCTGTTAAACCTGAATGAAGCAATGCAAGTCTGGAACACATTTAATAAATCTGCAGCTTGATAAGCAAACTTTCTTTGCCGAATCTGACATTCCTTTGCACTAATCATCTACGTGAAAGAGCTGCCCCTAATTCTTTTATTCTTTTAATTTCCTCACCCCAGGACTCGAAGCAGCTGTGGGCCTCCCCTTCTCTCGGCACCATATAATTTAAAACCCTTTCCATGGCCTTAAGAGGAAGGTGTGCAGGAGCCAGGTGCTGCAGAGGCTGCAGAACTGTCCACATGGCCTTGCTGGAGCACCCCTTGCTTAGATTTTTCCAGCCCTTTTTTTTTTTTAAGTTGGAGAGTGAGTGTATAGCACGTTCAGCTCTGAGGAGGACTCACTGTGTGTGTAAATTGTTTCAAGAAAACACCTATGTCTGTGAATGCAGAGATGGAAAAGATCAAACCAGGCCACCCAGAGTTGCCTGGAAAAGCTTGGAGAGTTAAGACTTTTTTTTTTTAAAAATAACAAACTTTTTTTTAATTACTCTTTCATTGAAAAGCCTGCAGGTCACCCCAGGGCGATTCACCTCCTTAATCTCACCCACAGAGGCAGTGGCTGTTGGATTAAGCTCCATGAGGGAAAGCTTGAGAAATGTGAGATGGCTACAAGTGGTGATGTAAGGTGACAAGTAAGTTTTGATGGATGGTAACTTTTCTAGAAGGCTTTGCTTTGCATTTTTGGTTTCTGCTGGTGGTGTATCCCATCACCACGTCTGTCTCACTCGCTGTAACTTCACTTCTCACAGAATTGTTCTGGCCTGTTTGCTTCATGCTATGCTTATGTTTACCATATTAAATCAATTCATCCAGGAAGATTATGAAACCCACTTCAACAGGGATGTCATGCCTTAGGAGGAGCCTGTATAAACTTTCAGTCCTGTTGATAAACCAGCAAAGAGAAAAACCTCCAGGCCTCTGTGATGAAAGCTTCTGATTTCTCTTATCTTATGATAAATAGCCTTATTAGATTCAACACTTCTTGCCTGAGATAGGTCCTGCACAGCCTTAGACTTCCTTTTGATCCTAAATGAGAGAGGAAGGCTGACAACAGCAGAGCAAGTACACAGCTCCATTGCTGCTGTGTTCTTGGAAGAGCTCCTGACAACAGCTTTATTCTTAGAGCTGCACCTGTGGTGACTCAGTGAGCCAAACAATTTGACAAGATTTAATTCCTCTATTTAACATCTGTCTTTGCAACATCTCATAGTAACTTCATTTTAAGCAACAAATAAAACACATGAGCATTGTTTTTGTAGCCTTTCAGCCAACCGTGCTTCCCATACCAGAAACCCTTTTCTTCATGGAAGTCCAAATGCTAAAGGATGCTTGAACGGCTGATGTTTCAGGGCTGGCAAATGCAATGGGATTTTCTCAAGTCCTTTGGCAGTAGTGATCAGGAGATCAAAAATCATAGCTGCTGCCCAGGACCCTGGGCTTTCCCTGGGGTGCAGTTGTGTCTGCAGGGACTCCTAATTTCTCCTCACCGGACTGTTAGAGAATGATGTCTGTGCAACAGCCCTTTTCTCACTGCTCATCCACTTGACAGTCTGCCTAGTGTGTGCCACTGTACCCAGGGCACCCGGCTTCATGCCCAGGAGGAGCTGGTGAACAAGAAAAGAGGGTGAACAGGCAGAGGAGATGACAGGGTGCTGGCCAGGTAGCAGGCAGGATAGGACACAACCTATCAGGAGGTGAGAAGGACAAATGGTAAACGGTGATGGCAAAATGGTAGCTGCAGGATTGATGTTTGAGTCCTTGAGCTTAGTGAAAGGAAAGCGAGTGTCCTTCTCCTTTAAAGTGAAAGTACAGTAAAAGGTCCCCATGCCATGTGCCAGATTGGCAGGACAGAAAAGGAAAGCCGGTCCGTGTGAAGAGGGCAAGTACTGTATTGACAGCGGGAGCACAAGGCTCCTCATGCTTTTCTGATGACACGTTTCAACCCAGATCAAGCTCTTTAGGAGTGAGCTGCCTCATGTGTCATAGCCCTCAAATCCTTGGCCTCTGCACTGAGACTACCAACGAGAATGCCAGCTATGATGGTGGGTTTATTTTCACCAGACTGAATGGACTTCCCTCTCATTCCACAGAGAGCACGAGACAGCTGTAAGTTAGCAACAGCTTTTCCTTGGAGAGGGGCCCGAGGGACAAGATTTAAACCATCTAATCTCTCCTTGTGCTTATGTCCCGGGATTTGCGTTCTGTCCTGACCAAAATAGCAAACAAGGAACCACAGGTGAGTTCACCTAAAGATTTTTGCCTGTTCCTCATATGATGTTGCTGGAGAAGAAGTAAAGGGAAGGAGAGAAGGCATGGAGGGGGAAGATTCCTGTTTAAAGTGAGGTGCTAGGAAGAGATACAGTCTCCCATTTCTGATGTGCAAGACTGGGTAAGTTGTGCTTCTAAACGTGCCCTGCAAATCTGGGGTCATAATAGTGAATGATCTTGAGAAAGAGTGACAAGGTTTAGGCTATTAATCTTTTCTGGGCTTTGATGTTGCCAGAAGGGAGATATCATCTGTGCAGAAGTTCAGTTTGTTCTTCCCACT
The DNA here is from genome assembly GCA_033556795.1 of Tapera naevia. Classification (NCBI taxonomy): domain Eukaryota; kingdom Metazoa; phylum Chordata; class Aves; order Cuculiformes; family Neomorphidae; genus Tapera; species Tapera naevia. The sequence continues at coordinate 2,425,545 of JAUMJJ010000054.1, read as the reverse complement.
GCTAAAAGTTAATGGGAAAACGGTCTTGCAGATTTAACATTTGTTTATCAAAGATTGTTATAGCTCCGGCCGGGAAAGGAGAAAGGACTTTTCACACACTTGCTTTCTTTGGTTGGCTCTTGAAAGTAAGCTGTATATTATCATTTCAGCATGCAGCAAGACGTTTCTACTCTCCTCGAGCGAGCCTGTCCTTGCTGTGATCTCCAGAGACGTGGCCACTCCCCGGTTTCACATCATCTCCCGCCCGCAATCCCTTGCCTTTCCCGGTGCTTGGATGCTCGCTGCCTTCCAGAACCGTTTGGCAGCCCCGGCTCGCTCCAGACTCTCCCACGCAGCTCCCTTCTTCCACCAACACGCCAGTCCTTCCCCTCGGCTTGCCGAGGACCTGCAGGTACCCTGGGCCCGGCAGATAGAGACGGGAGGGAGAGAAGAGAGCCGGGAATGCTGCCGCCACCCAGCCACCGCCGAGCAAAGGCGCTGATGGGAAGCGAAACCGCGGAGTCAGCTCCCACCGCAAGTTCCCGAGGTTGTTTTGTGGCCGGGAGCCACCCCTGCCATTGCTCCCCGGGCCGGGGCTCCCTCTAGTGCCCTCCCGGCACCCGGAGAGGGGAAAAGCCCAGCTTGATCCCTCACCGCTCTCCCGACAGCCCCTCCGAGCTGCCCGGGATGCTGTGGGGCTGCGGCAGAGAGGGCAGAGCACCACAGGGTTTGGCCACTGTTTCCTTCAGGCTGTGATTCCGTAGGAAAAAAAGTAAAAAAAGAGGCCACCCCCAAAGGAGGAAAGAGACTGAGGCGGAAAGGAAGACCTTCACCTCTTGCACGAAGAATCATTTTGTTTGCTTTCCCCTGCTTCTCATTATTGGAACTGTTTTTCCCCAAAACAGGATGCTGGGCCAGCGAGAGGTAATATAAACAGATGAATTCTTTGAAAGCTTGCTGCACATTTTTGTGGAGCACAGGCTCTTCAGTGAAACGCAGAGGCTCAAGAGGTGTGGGAACAAGGGACTGCAGCAGCAGGAGGAAAAACCCTGCTTCTGAGGAAAGTGAGTCAGCCCAGAACCTCCCTTGGCTTTAGCACTTTTTTTTTTTTTTTGGAGAAACAGAGGGCACAGAGTTGAGATTGAGAGGTCATGAAAACCTTTAATCAAAGCTGATGTTGGCCAGTTGCTGTATTATAGGCAGTCTCTCTTCCTTTTATAAACATGCAGTATTAGTTAATTTGCACCAGCAGCAGCCTTCACTGATGGGAACCAAAAGGAAGAAAGGATCTTGTCTTTGCTCACCTCCCCTCAGACTGGCTGGAACACCTGCAAACCAGTGACTTCCAGTGTTATTAAACCTTCTTGTCTTGGCCCGGGGTTAAATCCTTTCCCTCTTGCTTTGTGCTCCTGTATATAACAGGTGTGGGCTTTTCACAAAGTGTGCCTACAAGCAGCAGGATCAGGGACAGCAGAGCCAGTGAGGCTGTAAGTGGCCTTTCTTCCAGCTCCCATATGGAAAGCACTGGGTGCAGCTCTCCTCGCCTCCCCTTGTACTGGGTTCTGCTCCTTAACCTCACCAAGGATCTCACCTGTTTCCTGGTTTCACTGCTCTGGTCTCCGAACGTCTTTCAAACTTTATAGAAGCAAAATCCTTCTGTCTTTTGTGTCAGTAATGCTGTGGTGTTCCAGAGGGCCACAGTCAAGTGTTTTGAGACTACACTCATAAACCTGTATGTTCTTGTACAGTGCAGAAACCTACTACAAGCTAATTAACTGCCTAACTGTGTAAACCAGCTTGGTTTTGCTCCACTCCTGGTTATTTCAGATTGCACTTTCCTGTGGGATGGCACCTTCCTGCAAGTTCCATTGCCCCTGACTAAATAACAATAACTATTTACACAGTCTCCAAGCCTGAAGTCCCAACATCTAATGTAGTGCTTCCCTAATAAAAAGCCACTGACTCCCAGTGCAAGCTTCAGGGCTTGTCCACACCATTTCTTTGGCAGGTTTCCTCTTGAGTAATGCAAATGGAAGTGATGAATAAGGGACCAATACCTTTTGACTCACTGGACTAAAGCAAACTGCTTTTGGAGGGGTAAGCTTGAGAAAACAATGGATATTTGGATTTGGCTTGGCTTGCTATTTTTTTTTCTAAAAGCTTGTTTTATCTAACTGAAATGGTTGGCATGCACTGGAGGGGAGGAAAAAAGTAGAAAGCTTAGCTACACCCCAAGTACTGAGCACAGTAGTCTAGGCCTCCCCAGCACGAGGCTCCTGCAATTTAACCTGTGCTCATCCACCTCTTGCATATGGTTTCTTCTGTATAGGAAGCATTTTTTTTTGTTGTTGTTCTCAGTTGCAGCATCTATACTCAGTTGAAACACGATATTATTATTACTAGTAGACATTGTTATTATTGCTCTTAATCATAAAATCACAGAATGGTTTGGGTTGGAAGGGACATTAAAGTTGATCCTATTCCAACCTCCCTACCATGGGCAGGGACACCTCCCACCAGCCCAGGCTGCTCAAGGCCTCACCCAACCTGGCCTTGAAGATTTCCAGGGAGGGGACATGCACAGCTCCCCTGGGCAACCTGTGCGAGTTCCTCACGACCCTCAGCATGAGGAATTTCTTTCTAATGTCTAATCTAAATCTTCTCCCTTCCAATTTAAAGACATTCCCCTCATGCTATCACTACTTGCCTTGTAAAAAGCCCCTTCCCAGCTTTCCTGTAGCCCCTTCAGGTACTGGGAGGCTGCTCTAAGTTCTCCCTGAAGCCTTCTCTTCTCCAGGCTGAATAACCCCATCACTCTCAGCCTGTCCTCATAGCAGAGGTGCTCCAGCCCTCAGATCATCTTTGTGTTGCCTATAAGAGGAGTCTTCAAGGATATGACATGACATGGCTGGCCAAAACCTGAAAGGATATTCTGGGGAAGGTGGGGATTACCTGTCCTGTTTCAAATTACTTTTCCCACCTCCCTATCTGGCAGGAAAATGAGATTTTCCCCACAGAAAATTTCCCCAGGGAAATTCTGAGTGCCTCCTTTTTATTTCTGGGGGAATATAAACCAATGTGAAGTCCCTGAGTGGTTTAAGAGCAACATCCAGCTGCTTTCCAGTGGTGTCCAGTGTCCTTTCTGGTGCCCAAAGGAGAGACACAAAGAGGGAGGTGGAAGCTGAAGTGTCTGGGGCACACTGGGCGGTTCCACCTCAGCTGGATTTTGAGCTGTGTGGGACACTTGCTGCTGAAATTGGTGGCAACCAGAGGAGCAAGATTCCTGTCTGCAGAGCCCCTGTGTAAACAATGCAAGCATTTACGTTTGCCAGGTCTGGCTCCACTGCAGCTATTGTGACCCCTGTTATTCAGGAATTCTACAAAGCCGTACCAATTCTCATAAAAGTCTTGCAGAGCAGATAAATCCTACGCTCCAGCCTTTGCATCAAGGGGAGAAGAAAAGCTTTAAGCAATTAGGCTGGGCCACCCAGCGATTGGGCAGCAAGCCGGGCCGCCAGCTGTGCGGGGCTCCCGAGGCGGAGGTGCTGCTCCGTCCTCTTGTGCCGCCTGTGACAGCACCCGCACGGCTGCGGCAGCCTGGGAATCGGCCGAGAGGGGGCTGGGGAGGGTGCGCTGTGGGACCACATCTGCTTTTTTAAGGAAAGAAAGGGTAAGGTTTGTTTTAATTTCCCATACATAGTGCAAATATGAAATGTTTGTGTTTGTCTTCTCGAGTGCAAAACCAGAGTTTGAATTCTGTTCTGTCATGCAACAAGTGACTCTTGTGCTGTTTGTAGCCTCTCTGAATGTTCATTTGGTCTTTGTCTAATGCTGATTAATGAATATGAATAGTAATGGAGAATAACTGGTATTTGGGTCTTGCAATCAGGTCCTGACCATCAGTCATTTATGGAGGCTGTTATATGCAGTTCATTATGTCTTGGAGACTCAGCTGAATTGCATTGTGCAAGATGATTTCTTGACTGGTACAAATCACTGTGTTATTTCTTACACCCAAAGCAGTGACTAACAAGCAGACCTATCTGGCAAAAAACCTGGGACTCTAAAAGTCCATGAAGTGTGAGGATCTATTTCCAAAGGTCTGTTTCTATGCATAGACTGAAGGCAAGAGATGGGCTTTACCACTGACCTTCCTCATGTTAGCAAGGAGCAGCAGCTTTCTCAAAAGCCGCTGGCCTGCAGCTGAATGCATTTTCTTTTTGCCCTGGATTGCTCCAGTGTAAGTTTTGCTATCTATTTTGTATTTTTCTATATCTAACTTGCAGAGAAGTGAGAGGCTCTTAACTTGGGTCAGAGCTGTTCTTGGCCAAGGTTTTGCTGACGTCTCTGTTCCCTTTCCCATGGTGAGAATGGAGAAATGGGTCTCACAGGCACTGGCTGCAGTGGGGCTCTACCTACAAAAGACAAAAATGCTTCAGGCTCCTTTGGGGTGACCAGTACACGCCCATGAGGGATCAGAGTAAGTTTTGGGAGGAGTCCCTTTCCCCCAGGCAAAAAGAGGACATTCTTTTTTCTTTCTGAGAAGCAAAAAGAGTTTCCTTTGACTCAAAAGATATTGTTTTGGAAAACCAGAGCTGACCACATAATAATTCCATCTCCTTCTCCCAGTTTTGGAGTGATAAGACATGCGCGATGCTGCTCGACACTGTGATATTTGTAAGACAAAGTAGAGGTCAAGTTTGCTGAATGGTTTCCAAATTCCAACGAGGTTTATCACAAAGAGCCCCATGCACAGACCCAAGTGGCACGACTGACAAGAGCTGGATTGTGGAGTCACTAGAATGCTCAGTTTCCAGCCAACACTGATGGGCCAAATCACGGTCTTTGGGCCAAAACCTACTGGAAAGCTACAATTACGTGGAGACTCCAGGGAGCTTTCACAGCACAGTTTTTGACAAGAAACCCCATCATGAGGAGCTGGGTTTCCCTGTTTTAAGGAGCAACACTGTCTTCTATCAGCATTGTCCTTCTTAGGTCTGGTAAGAAACAGCCTGAAGCTCAGCCCCACCATGGGACAGGCAGGCAGAACGCTGTTACCTCCCCTCCCCTGCACTCTCCTATATTTCCTGGATCCCTTCAGCCTCCTTGGAAGAGAGGCGCTGCCGGACTCTCCTTGCCAGCTTTCTGTCCCAAGAAGTGCAGGAAGAAAGGGTTTTTTTTCCCACAGCAAGTGCTGACAGGACTAGCACAAACTTGTCCAAAGGAGATTTGGCAGAAATGCCCACCAGCCAGCTACAACTGAGAAACTGGCTCCATTTCCCTCTCCCTGCTCAGACACCAGCATCCAGGGCTGCTGCTGACACAGAAAGTCTCTGCTCATGTCAGAGCACTGACACCTCTCTGCACCCTGATGCACTCACCTGCCAGCGCATTTCAGCCTTCCGGCCTGAAGCCAAAGGGGACAGATTTGGCATTGCTAAGCCTCAGTTATTTCCATAGAGACAGGCTGGGACTTGCTTTAATACTCAGGGCAGAAACTAGATCTGGAGCAGGAATGAAGCTGACACCTACAAGGTGGGCACAACCTCAAGAATATTAAACCCCACAATATCAAACTTTAGAGCAAGGCTCAGCAACTTAGGCTCCTCCACAAAGCATGGTACATAGATTATGTCTCTGTTTGCTTGCTCTTCCTTAAGATGCTCCCCAGAAGATGTAGGCAAAAGCTTTGTTGACATGTGCTGTCCAGGTAAGGGAGGGATTGGGATGACATGAGGAGAAACTACCAGATCAGTGCTTTTTTTCACAGCCTTCTTGTGTGACATTGGGAATATCACTTCTCTATCCATTCCCAATGTATGAAAGGGGGAGATCAGCCCTTCTTTAACCTCCGTTATGGACCAAAAGAATAAAGACAGGCATCGTCTTCCAAGATGCTCAGACAACATGGTCAGTGCAGAAATACCCTACACAGACTGACCTTGGAAAATACACCAAATACTGCCTATGGTTTATTCAAATACAAAACTGAGAAAGTGAAAATGGAAAAGGCTCACAGCTCTTCACTGAGGCATAGATAAGGCATTGCTGCTTCTTCCAGCACATCTCGCCAGCACAATCTTGGGAATCTTGTCTTCTTCGGGGAATCAGAGACTAACAACCAGAGATGATTTCCACTCCTTCTTTCCTCCCTGAGTTTACCAACACACAAAGCAGATCACAGGCTCCCAAAGGAGAAATTACCCTGGGCTGTGGGAAGTCAGACTTTGAACTGGCACTCTTGTGTCTGCCATGGACTGTAATCGCCTCCGTTTTTCTTCCCTGCACCTGAACTGCAGACAATCACAAGTTCAAAACTGGGAGATGCAGTTGGACTTCACTATCTGACATGGTTCCTGTTAGCCCTGAGGTTATAAAAAGTCTCCCTTATCATCCTGGCCTGGTAAATTGGAACACTGCAGGAATGTTTTCCCTTGTGGCACAGTAACTAAACATTACTCTGCTCATTAGAAGCACCACTGCACTGAGAAGTATTTGTTTCACTCAGCTCATTGCCTGCACTCAACCCAGAGAGTGGTTTTGCTGAAGGATTCAGCTTATGTCCAGATCAGCTTCTGCACACTATATCCAGGTACAGGCACTACACTTATACTCTGCCAAGTTTCTGAGGGACAGTGGCAATTCGAAAGTGCATGGAAAAAAGCAAACAAATTGCTAACTTAATACAAATCACAAATCTGAAGCAGCATTTAACTTTGAAGCATGGTCTTAAGCTTTCCAGATGAGCCAAAGTCAGAATAAGCAGTCTGTGGAACACTTCTGCTGGGTGCTTCATGTCATCCTAGTGTGTAGACCGTTGTGCTGTACCCTAAAAAGCATCGCCTCCATGTATTCCTGCTAATCTCCACTTTTCACAGCATCAGTAGTAGAATTGTTTGCCATCAGCCTTTTTTTACCCATCAGATCCAAAGAAGGGAACAGAAGTATCACAAAAGTTTGCACAAAACACACTCCTACCATGCCTAAGAGCAGTGTTAATCTATCCTTTCAATGATGATTAGCTAAATATAAAACCAGACCTGCATACTTCCTATGTACTCAGAAAAGAAAATCCATGGTAATCTTGAAAAAATTCACATTCAAACATAGCACTGATCATACCTTAACCATCTCACAGTGCCTGAAAGGCCAGATACTTATTTGCAGAAAACTCCCCCACCACCACTTTCCAATATGCTGTTGTCAACCTTCCACCCCACATGCAGGCTCTTCCAACACGACAGCATCAGACACTGGTGCCAAGACAAAACCCTTCCAGTGTGCTCGTGCTTCCACTTACACATACTTACTTTCAAAAACTTACAAATGAGCTTTGAAGTTCACTTCATGCTGCAGCTTGGCATGCAATGCCATTTCTGGACAAACTGAAGAAAAATGTTCTTTTTTTTCAGTTGCAAGTGAGACACCAGCAACTGATTTATGCTGGTTGAAATTTAACTGTCGACCTTCAACATAAGTTCCCTTCCATTCACACCTAACATTTTTTGCAGGGTATATTTTTCCTACCCCTCCATGGCTATTTCTCACAGAGCTGCCTTCCCAACATACCTGTGGGCACGTAAGCAGAGCCCAACTTTGCCAATGCTCCTTTGGGACAGACCGTACAGAAGTGTTCCCAGTGGTTCCAAACACCAAACAGGCACTTCCAAGGCCTGGTAAGACCTTCCTTGCTTTTCCCACGGAGTCGTGTGTATGGAGGTCCACACGTAGCAATGCTCAGTTCTCTGATCTTGGCTCATGCAAGCAGACTGATCAAGTGTTTTATGTGTTTGCTGAACTCTTTGCAATAAAGTCTGATTACTTAAAAATAAAACAGAAGGAACGCTGAGGTATTGTATTACAGTATTGCAGCTCTCAAAAATGTTGCTGTGTTGTTTTAGGCTATGGTCTAATGTCACAGATGTTCCTTTTCTTAAAATGGAGGGAAGGATCAAAGCACTATTACCCTTAAATGGAAATTACAGACCTTTATTTTTAAGAGGATGTAGAGTTTTATTCTTTGGCAGACAATGTTTTTCTTCATTTGATAAGAGGATCCAAGTCAGTATGCAGCGTGTTTTCCTTTGTTAGTATAAAAAAAATCTACCTTCACGTTACCGAAAGGAGGAAGAATTCAAGGGCTGGAATCCTCAGATCTCTTCTCCAATGTCTAAAATTTGTAATTTTGTGTCTTTATGATACTATATATATTTCAACATTCAACCATTTCACCACAAGCCCAACCATAAAGAAGCACAAAGAAATTTAAATGCTTCAAATACACCATCAGTTTCACATACCTTCAGTTCTGCTGAGCTGCTTCTCTACACATAAGTCAAGAACATTTTAGACACTCTGACTCAGCCTTGCATCATAACAATTTATGTGGAAGAGAAATAAACAGGAAGAAAAAATGGCACCATTTGTCACTGCCACTTGAAACTTTAAACTCAAATTTATTTTTTCCAGGACACTGCAATTTAACAACTGTTGATTCTCTCTCTAGTGTGAAAGCACTTATGTTTAACTTAACATTACAACATGGCTTTGGACTATTGGAGCTTTTATGCCTGGTCATCAAATACCACATCTAGTAAAATGCAGTGTATGGGGACCAAGCAGTTTCTCTCCTGCATAAAACTCCTTTTTACTTAGCAGCCACAAAGCACACGAGACAAGGTACTTCAGGGTACTTACTGCACATCTCAAGTGGGTAAAATAATTCCACTTGTGCTCTCACACCTCCAGACAGTTCGGGACACAGAATAACCTGCCCCAATCTCAACTTTCAGATGCTAAACTGTGCTGTATCCAATCCTGTTCTGCCAGGTGCAACTCCAGCATCTCACCCATCACCGCTGTGCCCAGGCAAGAAATCTAGCATAAGCAAGTGGACTGTGGCACTAGGAAGAACTGCACAAGTTTTATTTTTAAACATCACTGGACTGAAAAATAGTCATATGGCTTATTTATATTTCAGGAGATGGTAGTGAATAAGTTAAAGAATATTTCATCCCAAATATATGTTGCTTTCATTTATAGCTAAGCTAATGTACACATATGTTTTCTTATTTTCATAAATGTCAAACATCCTCTTTTCCCTCCCTCCCCCCCCCAGCCAAAGATTTACAAGTACAAGCATGGCACTTCCTACAAAGCTGTCGTGGGGTAAAGGCTTACAAACAGTGATTTTGTTCGGAATAAGAAATATTCATCAGACCAAAATATAATCATTTAAATCAACTTCTTCCTGAGCAACTTAGAATTTGGAATGTGCTGAAAAGTTTCAATAAATAAGTCAAAGATTAACCACCTTAAATTGTACCTTTTAAAGATTAAGTAAATATATTTCATGACAGACAAACAGGCTGTAGGACCAGGAATCTTAGACTCTATGTGTCAGATAAATTTATGAAGTACCATTCAAGGAGGAGAGGCCAGGTTGATTGTTAAGAAAAATACAACAATGTTAAAACCTAGCAAATAAATCAGTAAACAGGTTTTGTATTTAGATTACAAGTAATGATGGCTGAAGATACCATTAAATAAACAGATAAAACTAGACTTTACGGTAAGCGGCAGTGAACTTGCAGGAAGGGCGAACGTGTTAAATGACTGATTATTCTGTTACGATGTTGGCAAGAAGAATTCAAACAGCATTTCTGAAAGGTGAGAATATTAGTTTTCTTTCCAAAATGTAACAACTCCACAGTGTGTAAACTAATCATTACTCTTTCAATGTAATTTCATAGAAACCACTTAAAATATACAATGCAGCAGGTTCATATTTTAGCTAATAACGTTAGTTGTTATTTGTGCCATTTTCAGCTTTCTTTTCTCTGCCACAGTAGTGCGTTGCTACCACCAACCTGGATGTTAATGATGAGAACAGAATCTTACCCATAATACTTTCTGTAACTTAGCATCTTGTCTTCACACAATTACACTTTGTTATTCTTGTTCTCTGTGTGTAGGTACAGTGAGGAAGATGGGCCATAAGGTTTATTGGCTCTCAGCAGGCTCATGGATGAAGAAACCCTTGGAAAGCACATTTGAGCTCAGCCCGAGTTTATATGCTTCGTCCATCACAAAATAACTTTTGCTTGTTATTTCAAGCTGAAGGATTACCTTGCAGGTGGCAGACATGGTGCTGAGGCAGCTGCAGAATGGGAAACAAAAACTGTCCAGTAGATGAGATAAGACGAGTTAGACAGAGGTGCATTGCCCCTGAAGTGTTACTGGGACTCATCCTGGAATTTATTGCTACTATCCTCTATCAGTTCAGCTTTCTCTGATCAACAGAGATGCACAAGAAGCTGAGGCCTCACCAAGATCTCCAGCCTCCACCACGCCCCAATTCTGCTAAGGAGCAGACAGCCAAAGAGCTGGGTGCAGGTCTGTCACATCAGCATCTGGCAGGCTGTTGAACAGCTGGCAAGCCTGCACACAAAACACTAGGAACTCTCACCTTAAAGACAACCCCATGTCACATATTGGAGCTGTTCCTCTTGCTCCTCCCAGCCTCCACCCACCCCCTTTCTAGTGTTTGCAGATAATACTTGTAGTGATTAACAAGGGCAGCTTTCACAGTGACTCTCTTAGCGGCCCATCCCTGAATCAGCTTTGATTTCACAGAGTACATCTTTTTTTTCCCTTTGTTTCACCTTTCTGAAGTGTTTCCACTAGAGAAGCTGTGTATGTCCACATAGTTCATTTTACTTCTAGCCAGACTAAAAGCAGACACCTGGCAGCTGAGTTCAGCTTCAGGTGTGAACGGAACTCTGCGAGCGTAGAAATACCAATCATGCTTAAACACAGTTCCAGATCATCTACAGTTTTTGAGTGCACGACTTCTTCTGTATTTCTTTGGATTTGTGACCCTTAAGAAGAAGTCTACAAATGCCCTTCCTGAACATAAAAACCGTACACAGTGTCTTGTCCCTCAGAGTCTAATAGCAACGGACTCAATTGCAGAAACAAAACTCTACAGTTTGGGCAACCCTGCCTTACACTTTTCATCTGTTGTTGCCATTCACTGATCATGTCACTTCCTCTACTCTATGAACAAGAAGGGGTTACCAACAACATCTAGCTCCTGTCCCTTGCCATATGCCCACTAATAGTAATTTCCCAGAAGAGCAGCTTTGCTCTCCCGCACAGGGTAATGCAGAAGCCATTACCTAAGCCCCTTTCTGAGCCCATCATCCTCAATGTACACAGGCACAGCAATGGCTCTGACTGTACCACTGGGATATCAGGGTGCTCTGGGCAGAAAGACTCACTCTTCTGAAACAGCTCATTGCCCACCGTAATCTGCACTGCCAGCAGTGTTATGCAACGAAGACTTGTTTCTGGAAAAAGATGAGAGTCTGTAAAATTTACTTTTTGAGACCCCCTCATCTATTCTTTTATGTTTTGCAGGTTCCCAGAGGACTGTTGTGTATACTAGAAGTTATTTTGTGATGGACAGTAGGTAATTCCCTCTTGAACTGTGCTACAGTAAGAATGTCACAGAGCCAACACTGTATAATGAATCACGCCAGCAAAACCAAGTATCTCCTGATGGCCCCAAGCACGTGGGAATGGTCTCTTCTGTTCCGTTTCAAATGCTGCTGCACATTACCTCAGTTCCTTAAGGAATCACTTTTAATAATAATTAAAAAAAAATCTTAACAAAGCTGGAGAAGTCACCAGATAGAAAGGATAGCTTCATCCATCACCTTTTATAGATATCCTCTAGCCACTTTTCATCATCTTCTTCCTCATCATCTATCGGTTCCTCTGTTTCCAGGGGAGAAGGAATGAAGAACTCGGGTCTGGGACGTGGTTTCCTGATGTGAGACTTCAGTCCAAACTTGCGTTTTAGCAGGTGGAACTGTTCTTTGACATAGTAATAAAACTCATATTCGTATCTCATGCGTTGGTAGAGGATCTGTATTGCTTCTGGAGAGGGGACGGTCTTTTTCACTGTCACAGTCAGATTGCCAAGCTTCCTGTGTTCTGCAAGGAAAAGAAAAGCAGCAACATGGTGGGTGCCATTTAGTGAGACCAGAACTAAACTCCTACATTTTTAATGAGATTAAGGCATGGCCTTACTGCATTACTGATACAAATGAGATCAATCTTGCTCTCCAATAATGGATTTACTTTTAACAAGGGATGAAAACTTATAGATGCTTCATGTTAGACTTGCCTGTTTAAATATGGCTAGTTCATGCGTGGCATTTGGCACTGTGTGCAGTCACAGGGGATCTTAGTTGGCAATTGTTATCTGAGAATGCAAATTAGGTCATACCAATTACAAGCACAAACTACACGTACAGAAACCCATAATCTTATCGTTCAAATTTAAACAGATATGTATCAAGCTGGCTCCATCTCAGGTTAGCACCAATGCATGGCTGTCATCATCACATGACATCTCAAGACTGAATGTGCCTGTTGACTTTCTCATCCTGATATACTTGTTAATTGAATTAGGCTCACCTTCTTGTCGTGGCCTGGGACTAGAAGATTTCAGTATGTTTTTCTTCACCTGACAACTTTTGCTTTGGTAAACTGAAATAAAACACTTTTACATTGTTGATAAAGAATTACAGTTGCTAACAAAAATATTGAATTGCCTCTTTGCCTCCTCTCTTAACAGATTATTCTACCATTGAGTATTAATGTATTTGAACAAGGTGTAAAGCAAACTCTCAAGGCAATCATTTTGATGTTTTCTACCAGATGGCAACAGGCTGCCAGATCATCCTATGCATTTTCTTCTTCTCCAGGACAGAAACTTAACTGAAAGTCAACTGTGAAGAAGAGAAGATGAAAAAGCTGGAAGTACTGACTTGTAGCATCACTGTAATCCCCCCACAACTGGCACTCTCTTTAGGAGAAGTGGAAATGAATGTTATGCTGATGTTAGTCTTCTATAACCAGGTTTCTGACAGCCCAATGCAGTGAACTTCATGTGTTACTCAGAGAGAACGTGATGCCCATGGAAATGACTGTAACAACCTCAGAATACATCTGTGTCCAGCCAAGACAAGATGAATGGGTTTGCATGGAAGCAAGAATATGCCAGTTAGACATCAGTAAAACCCGTTTATCATGGCAAGGATAGTTAAGCAATGCAGTAGAGCGGGTTAATTGATTCTCTCCTGAGGGAAGCCACTTGGCTAGAGACATCTCAAGGTCATTTCCCACGACTCTAAACCCAATAGATTAATTTTAATCTTGTCAGTCATTAATTCACTTCCTTGCTCTTTGCTACAGCAGCAAGGTCTCCATGAGAATTCTTTTTCTTTTGTTCCAGGATAACTGCTGAGTTTCTGCTGCTCATTCTTTCGTTAATATTTACATCTTCTATCTGTGCTGCCTCAGAGGCCAAACAGAAATCCTCATATTCTACATGACTACACAGATAAACTGCTGCAGTGAAGAAGAGGTGGATTTTGACATGGAAACCTATTCTTATTTTAACAGTTCTGCAAGTTGGAAGAATTCAAAAGGGCCAGGTCATGAAGGATGACAATGCAAAAACTTACAAGGAGGAGGTAGACAACAAAATACTTCCATGTTTCCAACAACCACCCTCACTTCCAGTAGGAGTCCCTGAATCAAAATGGGATTTTATCATGTGCAGTGGTTTGCTCACTTGAGCAGTCCAAACTGAGGTCTTCCAAAGGACCTGCCAACAAAGCTAATCACATCCTTAGCAGCTCTACAGAGAAACACACAATCACTTGCACTTAAGGCTAAGGAATGTATCAATGGTTCCTAGCAGGAACAGTGAGTTGTTCTTGGGATTCCACAAACAGCATGGTCATCCAAGAGAAATAATGAAGAATAACTTTTTAGGGAAGACAGGAATTTTAACCAAAGGCAAACCTATTTGTTTCAAGAGATAATAAAAGATGACCAACTTCAGCTAGCAAACAACAGCAATGATCCTCAGATAAAAAGCTGATATTACACCAGATTTTAAATGTTGAAAAGTACCAGAGAGGATAGAGTACACCTATGCGAATAGGAACTTCTCTCTTTACATTTTAAATGATTAATGTTCATATAGATTAGGGTATCCACAGCTATAAACATATCCTAATTTTCAGAAAATGGACATACATTTTCCTACTTCAAAGTAAAGGAATTAAAAACCAAACAACTGAAAGCTGTTCATTTTAATAATACTACATGAGACAGCAAGTGCTGCTGGGATGGACATTCTCATATTCATTTGACTTCTTTGGGTGACACATATCTGGTGTTTAAAATAAGTTATATCTGAAAGAGGTATTGTCCCTCTCAGTTTTGCCTACCAATTAGCACCTGAGTTCCCCAAAAGCTTATTCTCTTTTATACCACCTTTACCCAGAGACTGGCATAAACTCACAAATGTGTCCTCTTTCTAAATTCTCAGTCAGTTGTTCACATTGCCATTGATGGGTATTAGATGAACACACTCCAGGAAGGACACTGTATTCAGTCTGTCCCTGGGCGAGAAGGCAAGGTCCTTACGATTATCGAGCACTTCAAGACATTCCTTTTCCTGGTGCTTAGCTGGTAGCTCCCACCAGCTTTGCAGTCTGGTTTTCTTTACAAACTCAGCAGCAAAAATACACTACTAAATATTGCATTTATGACGCTTAAGCCTTTATACTGCTTGCCAGCTTCATTTTTATTTTATATAGGCTATTTCTGTCACAGAAAACTCCATTTACCTCGCTGGAAAAAGCTCTTTACTTATATGGTCCCTCCAGGACTCTAACTGGGAAAAGCCACTTCTGATGGCCCCAGCTCCCTTTGGTGGCTGCTCCTGCCAGCAGAGAGGGGCACTTGTGCTCGGCCCAGGAGCGCGGCCAACGCCGACAAGGTGCAAAGCGCTCGACTGCTTCCTCGGCAGGGCGGTCAGTATGGGGCACCAGCAGCCAAGGGGGAATTTACTGGTGGTGTGCCAGGCAGGGAGGAGCCCACTGGCACCTCTTCTGCCAAAGCAGCCAGGTGCTGCAAGCCACCCTCGTGGTGGGCACTGAGAAAGCAGCAAAACCTACTCATTGGCTGTGTTCTCAGTCATAAAGCAGAGGATTCCTGGATGTGCGCAATTCTTCTTCGCTCTATGCCCACACCTACGTGCATGGATTTATAAATATGTACAGATAGAAACAGCCACACTCTGGGAGGCTACAGGAGCAATGGAGATTTCTCTGGCTTCTGTTGGTTAGCCCCGCAGCATAATTGTCAGTGACTACAGAGCTTAAAGAACTGTGAGGTGCTGCTTGTCAGACGCCGTGAGCTGGGGCTGTACAGGCTCAGCCTTTTGATAAAACAAGTGAACTTTGCAGTTTTTGCACTCGAATTTTATTTGGACTGGTTTCTAATCTTAAATACTCTTAAAAGGCTCATTAATACAAATATGAATTAAATCACAGAACTGCCCCTTGTAGTCACCTCAACCACCTCTCCTCATCATAGAAGCAAAATGGAAAAATTAGGCAGATCTGGCTTAAATCCAAAATAACAATCTGCATTTGCTACATAAACCCAGCTGTCCCACCAAAGGACCCCCATTTTATGACCTTTGAGACAGCTACACCATATGGAGGGCAACAAACTACACCATTGAGTTTCTAAGCTTTTTTTTTTAAAAAAAACTGTGTTTGCTTTGGCATTCTTTTAAATTACAAAAAAGAATGCACTATACAGTAACCCAGCCTCCCAGTGCAGGCTGCTTATGCCTTCAGTGAAGTCTAAATGGGTATGCAGATAGGGATGAAGAAAATGAAATTCTTTTGGGTTACCAGGTGATGAATATTTACCATTACTCTCTCCACTGTCACTTTTTTCATTCGTGGTTTGTTTTTTTTTTTTTTGAAACTAAGAAACTGGCATTACTCATTGCATTAATTGAAACCATGGGGAAAAGTGTTTTTTTTATAATTTGTGGCTCAGAAAACCTTGGATTGCCATATTTAGACAAAACGATCCTAAAGGCATTCTCCACCTCAGAAGATAATTTCAGATTGATGCTCTCTCCTATGCCGTGCTGTTTTGGTGGGTGTGATGCAGAGGTTGCTCCCCAGTGCTGCTCCTGGACAAAGCCACAGGGAGCCTGGCACCTTGGGGATCTGTTGGGCAAAGATGAACCAGGCTGGAGCCAGCACACATAAGCCTGGGCTTGCCTGGCTAACACTCGTGGTGGAAAAACCCCACACTGAGCTCTGCTGCTTTAAGGCTGTGTGAACACGATGGCTGTCACAGATACAGTAAACTCATTTCCTGGAACTACATGGGGAGGCCCCGCTTTTTCATCATGTGCAGCTGGGCTACAGCACATACCTACTTCTCCACAGTTTTAAATGGAAATAAGAGTATGTCACTGTGGTTGGATGTGACGTACGAATGGGCGAGGGCCTCTGCTCGATACGCCACTCAAACGACTGCTGCAGTGCTAAAACAGGGCTCTGATGGCTGTGCTGCAAATCATCTCCTCCCAGAACATCTAACTGCAGCTCAGCAGAAAATCTGCTGGCACAATTGATCCATTTTTCAAACTTGAAATTTTTAGCTGGGCTCTTGACAAGTTGGTTTTGGGAGAACAGAACATAGAATCATAGAATCGTTTGGTTGGAAAAGACCTTTGAGATAATCAAGTCCAACTGTACCTGTCCAGTATTAAACCACGTCCCTCAGCACCTCATCCACCCATCTTTTAAACGCCTCCTGGGATGGTGACTCAGCCACCTCCCCGGGCAGCTGTGCCAGTGCTTGACCACCCTTTCAGCGAAGAAATTTTCCTGATATCTAATCTGAACCTCCCCTGGTGCAACTTGAGGCCATTTCCTTTTGTTATACTGCTTGCAGCTTGGGAGAAGAGACCAACACTCACCTCGCCACAATCTCCTTACAGGCAGTTGGAGACAGTGATGAGGTCTCCCCCTCAGTGTCCTCTTCTCCAAGATAAAAAAACCCAGGTCCCTCAGCCCCTCCTCACAGGACTTGTTCTCCAGCCCCTTCCCCAGCCTCGTTGCCCTTCTCTGGACACGCTCCAGCCCCTCAATGTCCTTCTTGTGATGAGTCAATGTCCTTCTTGTAGTGAGGATGATGAGCTGCTGATGTGTTTGGCTCATGGGCTATCTCTTCCTACAGCCAGAGGGCTGCTACTCCTCAGGAGTGTGCAGGGCTCAGGTCCCAGGTGGGAGGAAGGATGGTGCTCTGTGGCCACACTACATGGCTGAGTACCTCTCGGAGGCTCACGTATATCATATATAGACCCCTCTGAAAGGACAGCTCTTCAGGGGTCAAGGAAACACCCAGAACTCCAAAGATCTGCAATCCTAGGCAAACAGGATGTCCTATTTATCAAACAGGGATCTTGGGAGCAATACACCAGACTGTAATTAGCAGGAATACTGCAGAATAATGGCTGGCAACGACAGAGACTGGACTAGGTGGGACAGTTACAGCAATATTCTTTCTTCTTTCTTACCATTAAAATGAATAAGGCTATCAGAAGGAAGAATAATGTCACTGTTAACCTAATATAATTTAATTATTAACGTTCGTGTGGACAAAATGCTGGGAGCTCAGAGAATGATAAACTTGCAGAAAAAAACATCAGGACGCCCAAACAGAGATTAGCCAGGAAGAGCTCACAGAGATAATCTTAAAGACACATAATCAAACAACTACTAATGCTCAAGGATGCTAACACCAAGGAATCGTGGCAAAAAATCAGAAAACAGAAGAAACATGAAAAAAAAAAGAAGAATGTTAGCGATATATGTAAGATGTACTTTGGGCCAATACGGCTGAAAATAACAAAAGAAACATCTTTCTATAGTATGTCAGTATCATATTTTGGGAATGTATTGCAGAGGTGAACACTGCACTGGTCTGGCTGTCAAGTGGACAATGGAACAGTGATATGCATTCAGCAGTGCTGTCAAATACCACTTAAATTAAAGACATTATATCACTATTATGAAACACTTGCCTTACAACACACTCAGTAATGCAAATTTATAAGTGCCTCTGTACCTTGTAAACAACTGCCACTCTCTGAGTCCTCTTTTCCAGACAGGAAGTATTTACCCTGAAATCTCCAAATCTGCTCTTGGAAACTCCATGGTGTTTTGCCTTTCCTCCTACCAGCTCAGAGCTGTGGATTTCCAGCCGCACGGCCGCATCAGCCGACCCTCCTGTACCACTCACTGCCTCTGCTGCTGCCCCAGCATGGAAACGTGCTGTATCTCACACGTGACCAGATAACAAACCTCAGCAGGATCTTCTAAGGAACTCCTTTATTTGGTGCAGTTTAACAAGCTATGGTGAGCTAACACAGAAGGGAAAAAAAGCTGAAAATGAACGCACAGTGGTAAAGCAAAAAGGCAAATTCTTATGAGAATGTGGTCGGGTAATTTAATTGTGTTAAGCAACTTCGAAGTTGAACTAGACAGATTTGGAAGTGCCAAACCCAAAGTCATCTGCAGAGGAAATGCCAGGATTCTCTGGTTTGAGTTGCCGAAAGAATTCCTATGGTTGCAGTTCATATGCAATTTTTGATGTATCTTTTATAGCTATATAAGTATTATTGAATGGATCCAGTCAAATGTGGATCTGACAAAACCACAATTTAAAATAGGCTCTTACAGATTGCTCGTGAACACTGTTGCACAGTAGGTTATGTGGGTACTACCATTATTACTTCTTTTTATCACAAGCAGGAAAAGCTTCACCACAGACATATTATACAGAAAATCTGGGACTTCAGACCCTAGAGCAGGCATCTTGCCTTTGTGCTTCAAGTGACAGCAGGCAGCTAGCTGTGATTTTTGTCCACAAAAGAAGCGATGGAAGAGGTGTGCTGTGCAAGCTTATGATGTCTAAGAGGGGTGGAACAAGGTGGGGGTATCTTTATTTCCATATATAGTATTGATGAGTGTAAAACTGGCATATAGCATCCAGTTTTGTAACCACATCCTAAATCAGACAGGGTATGAAAACAGCCTCAGAATGAATATTGAGGTTGGAAGGGACACTTTAGAGAAAGATGGTTGGCTTACCAAAAAAAGAAGATTGAGAGGTGACTTGTTTACAGCATCTGCATATTTTCATGGTGAGAAAATTATGGGTATTGAAGGGTTGGAAGCAGAAACCAAAGAAATGTAGACTGGAAGTAAGGCACAGCTTTTTAAAGCAGTGAAGGTGATTAATCACCAGAACAAATCAAAAAGAGTTGATTTGCTATCACTTCATATTTTTACAACAATGTTGGATAACTTAACAAACTCTGGTTACTGATCTCTGCTGAAGTAAGAGAAACTATGTAGCACACAAGAAACCAAACTGAATGACCCAATGGTCCATTTAAGTCTTTCATGGGTGCAAGTTCAAAAGTCTTGTACGTGTCAGCTTCCAAGTCTGGAGCACCACTTGCAAAAGCCTTTTTGTCAGCACTTTTGAGATACCTCAGTATCAATGACATTTTCAGAAGATGTCTGAACACCTAATTGTTTTCCTTTTCCAGTTGTTGGCTGTTCAAATCCAGTGGTCACCGCTCTGCAGTATCAAGCCTTGTAGGAATGTGAAGTAACACTGCTTTTTTTTTAAAAAAAGTTTGAGAACACAGCCTTTACGAATTCTAAATGCTGCCTCCTTCTGTCTTCCTACAGCATAAGAATGACTGCTTATTGCTTTATATAAGAATAACTACTGAAATGAGAAACAAAGCATACTAACTAGGATTAATGTAATAGTCAATAATAAAATCTATGCACTGCCATGGTAAACCCACTACTGATAGGATACACAGGACTGGAAGATCTGCATTACTGCATGAAAACTGCTATTAAAACAGAGAGGGGGGGAAAAAAAGCTATTAGTTGTCTTTTCTCCAGTGAGAAAGTTGCCAGTTCTAAGAAGTTTTTCTCCCAACTGCATGTGCACACAGTGGAAAGCCCTGAAATTGCTTCATTTCTTATTATTGCAAGTTACAGGCAGCCAAGAGAAAATTCTCCCTCTTGTCTTGGGTTCTTTTGTGTATAACGAGCAACCAAAGGCAGTCAGGGGTTGAGGCACTGGTGGAGAAGGAAGAATGCTACCAGAGCAGAAACAACACACTGTTCCTTTCAAGTTCACCCCCTCCTGGCCCACGGCCCGACTGCCTTGGCCAGCTGCCAGGATATCAGGACAAAGGCTTCCTCCTCTGGCCAAAACCGAGGAAAAGGGGTCCGTTGTTTAACACAGGCAGACTTGTTCCAGCAAGAGAAAAAAACAAAAAGGAGGATTATATTGACTGGAAATCCTGGGAGAGGAGAGTAATCCCCTAGTGTGGCTAATGCAATTCTCACCCCACGCTTTTCCTGGAGAGGGAACATCTTGATTCTCTTCTGCTCAGGCCAGAAGGCAGAGTATAATGTCTCAACAGGGCTGAGCCCCAAGGTTGCCAATGTCTTTGTGTCCCTGAGGTTACTGCAAAGCAGAAACGAGAATGCACCTTTCTGCCTTCCAGGAAGCCCCAGGGAACCCACTGCACCCCTCCATGCCTGCACTAAGAAGATTATGTGAGGGGTGAGCATCCTCGCTCATAGAAAGACAGAAATTTCTATGCACCTAGCAGACCTTGAAGAGTCTGACAGACAGATAAGCCAAACATTCAGCTATCTCAGGATTCCACAGTGACTAAGGCTCCTGCTGGATTTCCGCAGTCACAAAAGCCAAGTCAAGGTGCATTCCACCTGGGCTTTTTATCATCTTGGAACAGAGCCTGCAAGCCTGGTCTGCGATGGGGAACTTGGGACACTCGGGGTTTGCTGTAAGTTGAGAGGTTGTGCCTCTCCCTGAAAACTCCAAGGCAGATGTTGTTGCCGAGGCTACACAGAGACACAATGGCTCTTCATGCCAAGTTCAGCACTAGTTTGATTCTGAGCACCGAAGCGCTTCGGTGAGGTGAGCTACCTCAGAGACTGTATCACAGGACGCAGTGTCTCAGTGAGCTGTGGCAGGAAACTTCCCCTAGTGAGAGTTTCTGGAAGCAGGCCACAATTTAGGAAGCGTGACTTCAACCAGCTTGGGTTAATATAAATGAATACGAGACACTTTTAGGAGCTTAGATGCTGCTCAAAACACCACTGAGATTTACACACGCTTGTACTTGCTCTGTATTCTAGGCAACAGACTTCCCTCCTGAAGGAAGGGGAAACGGCGTTCCTGACACACTTATGAGACCAAGATCTTTGCAGACAAAGGCCTCCCACGCACCCTGTGCCTCTGCACCAGCCAGTAGCTAAGACAGCCTCCCCTGGAGTCACTCACCTGTCTTCAGTGACTTAGGTGATCAGCTCCAGCACACCTTAACCATTCTCACTTGGGTGCCAGCATCAAGAGCAATGCATTGAGGAAAGGGAGTTGGCTCAACCATCCCTTTTAATTCAACTCACATTTAGCATTACTGTGCTGGCAGGGAAGAGATACGTGTGCACATCTTCTGTCATCTATCACCTTGTTTACAGGAAGTATTTTCTCAGCAGCCTTATCTCTATTGGAGAGTAAAGGAACCAGCAGAGTACTGTGCAGATACCCATGAATTGGAACGTGAGATTTACAGGGTATGAAAAGCCACTGCTCCTGCATTGAGTCCTGCAAATTGTCTTATGTCTGCAGTGTTTCAATCACTAGTTTCATTCCAGTGTTAGAGACACTGGCTAGTATCAAGGTTTCCAGGACAACTGCTCTGTTTTGATCTAATGACAATACTAGCCCTGATAGAATGACTACCATGATTCAAGTTTATATGATAAAATGACCTTCTGTCTTTCTGCATTTCAAGTATTTATGAGCAAATGTGAGCATTAACATCTCTGAATGAGGATAAAATGGGATAGAAACCAGGAAGGACGTGACAGCGATTAGGAAGAGCTCTTCAAGAAAAAAATCAACTTTGTGAGGGAGCAAGGTTACTACAAAGAACACTAAATCTGCAACAAACCAGGCATTTGATGAAGAACATTGTAATATTCTACATGGCAGTCGACAGGACTGGTGAAATATAGGCCCCCAACATTATTCACAAGACATGCAACATTAAGAATTGCATCAAGATAAAGAGAGAAACCCTATTGTGGTGGGTTAACACCACCCAGCAGCCAAGCACCCACGTGGCCACTTGCTCTGTCCCCTTGCCACCACAATGGGACAAGGGAAAGAAGAGGAAGAATAAAAGTGGAAGAAAACTTGTGCATAGAGATAAAGGCAGTTTAATAGGTGGGAGAGAAAAAAGTGATGCAAAGGAAATCCCCCTTTGTCCCACAGACAGTCCAATGCCCTGCCAGTCTCTGAGCAATCATCACCTTGGAAGCCAAACAGCCTGTTCTTCCTCCTCCACCCCTATTTTTATGGCTAAGCATGATTTTATGTGGTATGGACTATCCCTTTGACCAGTTTGGGTCAGCTGGCATCCTGGCTGACTCCCTTTCCCCACCTCTTGCCTACTGACTGAGGGGGCAGAGCGAGAAGCAGAGAAGGCCTTGACACTGTGTGAGCTCTGCTCAGCAACAGCCAAAATACTGGTGCACTGCTTGTTTTCACCACAAATCCAAAATGCAGCACTATATAGGCTGCTTAAAGAAAGTTAGCTCGAAACCATCGAGAGCCAGCAGAGTAAAAATTGGCTGCTGTCAGGTGTGGGCAAATCTATCACACCTGTCTCTAGGAAATCTAAAACACACACAAAATACACACATACTGCATCTAACAGGCAGAATGGATCTGATGAAGTACCCACTTATTCACTATGCTGAATACTTGAATGGTGGCTGGTAGTTGATGCTTGGAGGAGGAGTGGCAGAGGCACAGACCATGCCTTCCCCCAGCGCTGTCTCGTGGATTCTGGTGTTCAGCAGCTGTGCACCTCTCGAGCCAGAAGCTGCATGGACGTGTCACCAAACATAGTGACACAACGAACTTCTCCACGAGCGTAGCTGCTTTGCAGTTCTACCAAGGTTTTGGTCATCAGCATGGTGTGTTGCAGGGAGGTCCACACTGAAGTGATTTGTTGGTTTAAAAAACCCAAAACCCCAACCAAAACCACTCAATCCTTTATGTCTATTTTAAACTTTTAAAAATAGATTCTTCCAGAGAGATCAAGGCTAATAATTCTGCATTCAATCTCCTTGCATGGTTCATTTTTTGTTTCTAGCATATACCACTTTGCCTCTTTTCCAAATTCAGAGGTTCATTTATTAAATTTCTTTTCCTATGAAAACTGTTCCACATCCCTGACTGTTCCCTTCCCCTTGCTTTGTACCTTTTCTAATTTTGTTAGCTCTTTTCGGGGATGGTGCAACTACAGCTACAAATAATTAATGAAAACACCACAATTTGTGGCTAAAAAGGCTTACAACATGACTAATTTCAACTTCTGTCATATGTAAGAATTGGAAGTAAATGTGCCTTTGCCACAGATTTGAACTGTTGCTTGTCCCAAAGCACAGACTGAGAATACTTCTTTTACTTCAACAAAAAAGGCAATTCAGGACAAGAAATTTCTTCAAATTCATAGGTTAATTCTAAAAGCAAGAGGGAATCGTGTAAGTAAATTTAACTTATCTGGTAAAGTAACATAGAAAACACCATTAAGAACCAAAAGCTAACATTTCAGTGGCCAATTCCAACATATATTCCTCAAAACAACAAATCTGATTCTGAATCTATGAAACTCTATACAATTTGTCAACCTTACCAGTAGATCAAATGCCTAAATATCACTCTTCCCCAACAGTTCAAAAATTCCTTAAACTATAAAAGATCAGCTTTTCAAATCTGCAGGCAGAATGCACCATTGAAAAATCTTTTTTTTTTTTTAAATGAAGTTCTGTGGAAAACATGATGAAAACGTTATCTGAAAGAATGGTACAGTCAGGGTTTCTATAGTAACAAAACCAATAAAAAAAAGCAAGGGAGCTTTGAAGGGCCTGCATGTCTGGGAGCCTTGGCATACGCTTACATAGAAGGGTCACAACTGTGTTCGATGTGTATTTGCACTTACACATGGCAACAGGGCCCTAAGGTGCACGTTTTGAGCTGGGTTCAGCCCTCACTGGGACAGCAATGCATGCAATCAGGTCTTCTCTTAGTGCTGAGTACCTGGCTCCCATAAACCAGTTCTTTGCCTAGATGAAGCCCGTGGGTGCTGGGAATGTGAAATTGTGACTCTGGGCTCTTTAAAAACACATTCCAGACAGGATGCCCTGGTGTGGCCATTGACTGTGGTCATCAGTTTCTAAACAAACACAGTAACCCAGGCACATCACGTTCAGCTGAAACTTCATCCATCTGCTTGCCACAGTAGTTGACAGCATTTCTGGCACATTCCCAGAGCATTTAATTTTGTTAAGTACATTTATTGAAGAAACAAAACCCCCTAAACTGGGTGAATACAGAGGCCTCATAAATATAACTACTTTTTTTTTTCATTTGGTCTGAATAACAGCGGGAAATGAGAAACCACAAGGCTGAAGGAAGTGAAAGGACTATTTATGTAGCATGGGAAAAATTAAACTGAGATTCAACACTTTAAAGTGGGTGACATCTGTTTATCAAAATACTTCTGTTGTATCTCTTTTGCCTTTGATTTTCCACTCTGTTTGCTAAGACTTAGAAACAAGGATGCAGTTCCAGACTTGTCCCGTGATTTTAGGGGCAATCTGTGTAAGTTCTGCCACTACTTTGAAATCAAAATGTTGGTCTGGCGTTGCCAATTGCTAATGAAACATACCAATCCATCATGTGCCATTTCTTCACAAAATTATTCACACATGTGTATACAAAATGAGAAGATGTGTGGGACTTGGAGTTTTCCCTCTCTGCACACGAGATACAAAGTGTCTATGCACTAACTTTTTATTTCTGTTAAAACAAAACCTGTTGAACAAGCGGGATATACACCAAGATGTGGTTTGGAAGGGTAACAGAGGCAGCCCTTGAACTGAACAGTTGAATTAAACAGTAACTCAAACCATTGATTTCTTCAAGTAGCTTGCAAAAACATGCACCAAGGAAAATAATTTTCAGCGACTCAAAGCAAAATCTTTGGCTAAAAGTGGCGAGTCTGCCCTTAAAATAGGCTAAATTAATGTGTTCTGTAACTGCACAAAGTACTGGAGCCTGCCAAGGACCCCATGCTGTATTCCACCAGCAGCAGAAGGCAGTGCCAAGTGCATGTTGAAATTCAATACATAGACAAATATGCTTCGCAATTTCACTGCCTTTCTGTTAGAAGAAGTTCTAGATGAACTGGGCTGACAATTCTGTTAAGCTGTTGGCTGAAGTATAAGATGACAGCCTGAGGTTTCTTGCTATCAGCCACCTGCATTGGCATAGCTGTGCCAAACAGGCCAAGTTGTACAAACTGCAATTTGTTCCTGTTATTTTCAGCTAATAAGTGCTGAAAATGTTTCACCATGAAAAGGGTTTTCACTCCCATGGGAACTGGTTTTGGTATATCAAAATGTATATGTACAGCAGGATGTGTGTATAAATGTGTGTGTGTACATATATGCATGCCTATACCTACTGGGATACTGTTTTTCTTTAAAGTGCTTGGACACCACTTGCAACAGCACTCACCTCACCCATTTTTCATCATGCTGACTGGAAAGAACAATTTGCCATTTGCAAACAAAACAAAATCACCTGAACGTGAGAAATGTGTTTTATTGTGCTTAAAAATCCTCCATGCCAAGCATCTCACCTGGTCATTTAAGAAAATAAATAGGTTTAACACACAAAATCAGGGCTAAACTAAGTACTCCAAACCAGGAAAGACCATGTCGACTTCAAAGTGCTATCTGGCATCCAGGATTCCCAGACTATACACTGTCTTTAATGGCTTTTAATTGTGATCACAGCCACTCAAAACCTACCACTGAATTTATCACTTACTGAACTAAATTCAGAATGGGAATGGGTAGGATGAGAATCTAGATGGGAAACCCCCCCACACACCTGAAGAATCCACAAATCCTGAAATAACAACCCTAAGGAAAACATGGAAAGGACCATTACCTGACACGTTTATGGTGAACAAACAGGACAAACAGGAGTCTCTGTGAACCAGGGTTCAGTGCAGAAAAACAGACTGAAGACTTCTCAAATACTGAAACATAAGCTGTGGGCAGCTCAGGATCAGAGATGCATCTCACATGTGCTGCATCCAAAAAATCTTGGAGAGAATATGAAGGAAGCAACTGGTGAAAGCACCTCACTCCCAAACACCTGAGCAGATCTGTTTGCTGATTGTCCTCTACCCCAGGCGGCCCTGCCAAGTTTGCCCTCTTGAAGATCCCTTCATAGTTTCACTATCCAAACTCCTTCCTCAGGTTTCCCTCTTCTATAGCTCATTCACTCTAAGCACTCTTTTAGCAAGCTCCTTTGGACACCATGCAGGGATTTCTCAGAAGTTTACTGGAATAGATGTCCTCTTCATTCATCTCCTTTGCTCTTGGCAAGGCACCCCTGAGCTTCTGCTGTGTTTCTTTGTCTTGTAGGGAATTAGGTCATAGACTTTGACACTACAGGAAAATACACTCCTAGGGTGCTAAAGAACCTCCAAACCCCACAACCCCCTGACAATAACTACACCAAAACTTTAGCTCCAAAAGCAATCAATGATGCACAGATCTATCTATAAGATAGACAAGGAGAGCACTAGGACAACATGATATAAACTTCCTTTTTCTATGCATACTTCATTCTTGCTCCTACAAACACCATTGCATGCCAATCCTTGACAACATCCCTCTCTACCCAAGTGTATGCCAGTATCTAGCAGGAAAGAGAAATATTCCTGCTGCTGAACTCCAGGCAGCCACTCCAGGCATCAAAGAAACCCCCACAGAGATAAACAGCCATTTACTTCTCTTCACAAATCACGCAGAGATTTCAGTTTCCCTGGTACATAATATAAGCACCTGACATTAAGTAATGTCAATACCCAGTGAAGTAAAGCAGGTTTGTCAGCTGCCTGAAGACCCTTCAAAGATCAGTCACAGCTGCTGTGAAACTGGCAGAGCACTTACAGGGACAGTGGAGAGCGGAAGAAAACTTTAAAAATAAAAATAAGACCTCAATGCCCAGGAAAATATTTAGTGGTATTTAGGTTAAAACAGAGTTTTCTGTGAATATTTTCATTCAACATTTTAAAGAAATTTGCTTTGGCTTCACTCTCATTCCTGTCACGTCCAATTTCCACTGGTTTTTAGGGGATGTATATTATGCCTCAGCCACACATTAATTCCACGCTCTCATTTTAAGTAACAGGAAAAGCACATGATCTTGCCCAAGCAGTAAACCTCCACACTTGCTAACATCCTGAAAGCCCCCAGAGTGCAGCTGTGCAAAGCACTGGGGGCTCTGGCCAGACTGTGCATACACGTGCTCCTTGCAAGGCAGGCATGTGCCAAGCACCCTTCTGCAGCAACCTCAGCGTGCATCACATCTTCTCTCAACACAGGCCCAACAAAACCAGCCCCCTGGCTCTCCCACTAACTTGTGTTGCACTTCTTTCTGACTAGAAACAAGCAACAACAAAACAACCCAACTTCTGTCCCCTCTTTTTTTCATGGGTCCAACAGTGCTCTTTATCCATGTGTTTTTGCACTTCCATTCACAAAAAGCAAGAAACCAAGTGATGTAGGTGATTGATTGGAAATGAATCAGAGCAGTCAAGCAGCAGGAGGAGCAAAGTCTGAAACAACCACACAGATTTTGTTCTCAGCCTTGCATTTGCATGATCTGTAATGCCAAAGATGTAGCACTCGTAACGACTCACGTGTGTACCCCAAGTACACCAATCACTCCTCCACACAGTAACAAAACTTCACAGAATTATAGGATGGTTTGGGTTGCAAGGGACGTTAAGGATCATCCAGTTCCAAAGCCCCTGCCACAGGCAGGGACATAAGCCCAGGCTGCTCAATCCAACCTGGTCTTGAACACTTCCAGGGAAGGAGCATCCACAACTTCACTGGGCAACCTCTGCCAGTGTCTCACCATTGAATTTCTTCCTAACGTCCAATCTAAATCATCTCCCTTCCAATTTAAAGCCATTCCCCCTCATCCTATCACTACTTGCCCTCATAAAAAGTCCCTCCCCAGCTTTCCTGTAGCCCCTTCAGGTACTGGGAGGCTGCTCTAAGTTCTCCCTGGAGCCTTCTCTTCTCCAGGCTCAACAACCCCAGCTCTCTCAGCCTGTCCTCATAGCAGAGGTGCTCCAGCCCTCTGATCATCTTTGTAGCCTCTCTTGGGCCCGTTCCACCAGCTCCATATCTTTCTTGTGTTGGGGATTCCAGAACTGGACACAGGACTCCAGGTGGGGTCTCACAAGAATGGAGCAGAGGGGCAGAAACCCCTCCCTCTCCCTGCTGGCCACGGTGCTTTTGATGCCTCCCAGGACATGGTTGACCTTCTGGGCATTGCCAGCTCATGCTGAGCTTCCCATCAATCATCTCCCCAAATCCTTCTCCCCAGGGCTGCTCTCAATCACGTTGTCCTCCTGTATTGAAACCAGGGATTGCCCTGACCCAGGTGTAGGACCTTGCACCTGGCCTTGTTGAACCTCATGAGGTTCACACAGCCCCACTTCTCCAGCTTGTCCAGGTCCTTCTGGATGACATCCCATCCTTCTGGTGTGACCACTGTCCCACTCAGCTTGGTGTCATCTGCAAACCTGCTGAAGGTGCACTTGATCCCTCTATCTGTATCATCAATGAAAATATTAAACAGCACTGGTCCCAGTACAAACCCCTGAGCGACACCACTTGTCACAGATCTCCATCTGGACATCGAGGAGCTGACCACTACTCTCTGGATGTGACCATCCAACCAATTCCTTATCAATAACAGTCCATCCATCAAACCCATATGGAAGAAGAACGACCACTACAATTACTTAATTCAGGATTTTCACAACATAAAAAGCATTAGATGAAATCATACTGCAAAAGGCATAGGAACAGGCTATGGTTTTTCATCATTGATCTGGCAGAGCCAAAGAAATAAGGTTTCTTCCTATGGTGGATGCATAGAGCTGATTAAACCCATAGTTACAGGGAAACCAGGCCAGAAGTGTCATACAAAGCCAAAGGGAAAACAAATTGATTGTGAAGAGAGAATATTTCAGGGCCTGAGAACCGAGCAGGAGCAGTTGTGTGGGCAGACAACAGATGCTGCTCCAGACATTCAGCAAGCAGCAAAGCGGGGACGGATGGGTAAATGCTGGAGTTTACTTGTTGTTTTAACTTGAGCAATTGGAGGAAGATGACAATTTAAGGCACTGCCCCCTGGATAGCTCTTCTATTTCTCCTGAACCTCCAATTATTATATTTTTCTTTCTCTTCAATACCCTCATTTCCCCTGAGTATGCCCTCATCAGCAACTTGCATTCCCCAGAAATCCCCCCATGAGCTCTCTGGAAACACATCCGTGCTAGAGGGCATAATACTCTTCTAACATGTAGATGCCTTTGAAACCACAAGTCATCTTCAGAAATCAAATTGTACGGAGGTGTATGAAGAATTCCCCCAATGAATTCAGCAAACTCACAAACATCAGCAGTAATTTCAATCCAGTAAGCATGTTTGGTATTCTCAAAACCTCCCCCCAAACCACACACCTCTTTGCACATGCACTTCTTTTAAAAATACCTTTTTCTTGGTCTGCTTTTATGCTCACTTTTTGCCCTCAGACTGTACAATAAAAATGTTTTCTGGGTGAGCCCTAGAGAACAGAGCAGACCAAACACTAATGGTCATATGGAATTTATTTAGAGGAGGGGGCAAATCCCTTAAGTTGAGTAGTTATGTTATTTTGAACTGGTTTTATATTTTATGCGTACATAGTGGAGCTGGAATTTCAGAGCTGGCTTTTGTTTGCATTCATCGTGAAACATTTGTTATATGAGCTGCTGCTACTGCTACCAAAACAGCTGCTGCTCACTGCTAGAAAACCAGAGACCAACTCAACAGTTTCTTTCTTCCTCTGGTAAATCTGGCCTGGTGTTTCTACAGAAAATTACCTTTGTTTGGCTTCACTGTCATCCTTGCCATTTTTTGCCTACCCAGAACATGGACTTGAAAAAAAATGGATAAATTGGAGCAAGAGCAGGTATGTGCTGATGCTCCTGAACCACCTACAATTAAACATAGATCAGAACTACAGCTGTATGAACTTCCTGCTTTGCAGATGGATGTCACCTCAAATGTGAATTTCTTTCCTTCAGCTGCACGAGATTTAGCCAGGATATAGCCTTTCTGTCCTGCATCATCATTTTCCACCCCTGGAGCCATGGCCTGATCTAGCTTTGCCTAAAAATTTCTTCTGTAGGGGCCTGCTTCCTTGTGCAGAAAAAAATACTCACCCATCTGACACTCTGTGCACTTTCCTACCAAGCTGGACACAGAGCAAGACCCAGAGCATCAGCAGACTGCAGTCCTGAATGCTGAGGACAGACCTCAGCTGCACATGAACTGAATGATAATGTGTTGCTTTGTCAGGATTAATAACACACCCCAGTTGTTGCTTCCTGGTAGTTTCATATTGGCAGTGACCTCTCACACTTCAGTCTCATCTTTTTAAGAGAACATTTTTCCCAGGCTGCAGCACAGTCCCTGCGGGACTCCTCTGCTTGTTTAAAATAAGCTGAGACCACCAAACAATTAGTGCCTACCTCCTTAACCTTTACCCTACAGAAGAACATTCTCTCTCATATTCTGACAATTTATTTTCTTAAAGAGCTTTTGGACAGAAATTCAGATGAAAATCACACCTGTACCATCTCATATCCCTGTACTCGCCAACTCCTTCAATGAATTAGTTGATTTGTGAGGATTCACAAATGCCATACTGACTTTTCCCAACTATTAATCTCATTCTTTATTGTAGTTCCTACCAGTACATAAACCAGACCCTTTCATCTACTGCTGTCCAGGTGAACACTGGAGCTCTTTGAAAGCTTGCAGTCATGTTAACTACCTTCCATGCTTCCAAAGCAGTTGCTCATTGAATGACAGGACACACCACAGAGTTGGCAATCTCAGGTTCAAAGAGATCCTTGGTGACTATTAGCTCTGACAGCAGCACTCCTGATACTGCCAAGGATTAAAGATAGCCAAGCAGAAAAAACGCCACATCCCAACACCAAGTCTGTTATCTGTATTAGAGATGGCATCTCCAAGTAACTGAAGATTCATTCAAATTGAGTCCAAACAGTAAAAAGATGAGATGCATAAAGTGTAGTAACAATGTAGAAACGTTAGAGGTAAAAAAGCAGTCCAATTGTAAATAAGATACTAATTAAAGAATTCAACGGGAATGCAATTTGGAAGAATAGGAGGAGAAAGGGAAGATGAGCTCAGACAGCAGTGGAAGGGAGGACGCTCTTTTACTACATTTGTAAATTCATGATTCCATCTTTTTCTCTCATTCAAGATGAGAGAAAAAGAAGAACAGAGGAATCTTCCCAGCCATGATCAGTAAAACCCTCTTTTCTGGCTACAGCTTGTTGGACAGCAAGTTTTCAAAAGGGACAGAAGAGAAAGGCTGGGAAAATTTGACTGGGAAAGGAAATATGGAGCATAAACTCTAAGACTCACTCTTGGAAGAGTAAAGGGTCAACTCTCCAGCACCACAAACTGCCTCTAGGGCAGGTAAGTCAAAGGAGCTCAGAGGAAAGAGAACAGACATGGTGTGAACTTATGCTCATGTGAGCAGGTTATCCCCTCACGAGTGACAGCTGGGAGAGATACCAAAAGGGCTCCTGTGAAGCAGCTGAGAGCTACATTGCTAATATATTTACTTCATTTTAATTCTAACAACTTTGTAATCAAGAGTCACTTTGCTGAAATTCATTCTACCAATTCTTTCCCTTCTTTTCTAATAGGAATAACAGTAGTCTTATGAAGAGTTAGAGCACACTGCACTGTGTCCTCTGGGAGTAACTGGTCTATTTACAGATTTACTCTTCCCTGAGAGTGCCTCCGTGCCACCTCTCCCAGCTACCCACTGCCTCCCTTTCCCCAACTCTCTGGAGAGCCACCTGGTACTGAAATGCTGAAAAAAATGTTTGGGTATTAGCTTTAACACCTTTAGCAAGCTGCACACCAGAAAATGCCTTGCTATAACTTCACATTGAGCTTGACAGAACGTGTGCTATTTTATGTTTGTTTTATTTTAATTATTACAGCAGCTCATTTGTATCACTGTAAAAAGTTGATGTTAAATTGCAACATCTATGTGAAAACCCCAGTAATTCCTTAGAAATGGCTGCTCGTTTCTGCTGTACAAAATTTACATGTAAAAGCGTTTTTTAGGACTAAATTTCTTTTCTGTAGTTGCTTTACCTTTAATATTTTTCAAAACATTTCTGAGCCATCAAAGATACTATCTCATGGTACTCGCAATGCAAGATGCCTCAGAGATAAGAATAACCATCTTAACCTGTAGCCTATTTTATCACTGATACAATGGACAGAACTTAGGACTAGTCAGAAGGAAAAATTCAACAGCCTTCTTTGAAGGTTGAAAATATAATTTATGCCTAAAAGCAAAGTGAATAGTCAGTTCTGTGATCTGCTCCATATTGTTTCTGTAACTTCAATGCCAAATAGAGACAGTTTTCAGTTGAAAGACGTTTCTCCCCAAACACTGATCCTGAAAACATACTGTGGGAAACAATGACAATCGAGCTAAATTCTCACTTGTTTTGATCCTATTATAACAATTTTTTTTTTAGATTCCAGCCTCAGCCACCTGCACAACATGCTTGTTTCCATATAGGTGAAACGAAGACCTGTGCAAATGTATTGGAGCTGCAGCTGAAAGTAGAAGTAGGCTTGTTACCTGGGATTTAATGCTGCCCCCCTCTACGCCTTCTGTTGCCCAAATAGAGGTTGAAGTTCTCAAAGAAGCATTTTGCATTACCTGTTACTGCTATAATTTTAATTCAAATGCTATTTTTAAAGCAGAAGCAGTAACAGAGGTTCAGCTGGAATTTTACTGATTAAAATAGCATTATGGTTTTATTTACTAAGTTAGTCAAATAAAAATGACCTGTAATTGCAAGCTTTATTTGTCCATCATTAAAGTTTGTGGAATTTTGTCATCAGTGACCCTGAACTATTTATGAGATACAGCTGATGCTATATGTGAACACAGCTCTCCCCCTCTGCCAGAGCTTTAACAAAGCTGTTTGTCCATGGGTTTTTCATTCTGTTATATTAGAAACCGGAAACATTCAAAAGATGCATCAGGGAATCAACCTCAGATGAACAGCATGAGCACTGTTATAAACCATAACATCTTTAGTGACTGATATGCTTATTAGATAAACAAGACAGTTGCTTTAAAGATACCAGCATGAACCCTTAAAAATGATCTGACCCCCAAAAAACCCCATATGAATTCTTGATATGTGGGATGCAATGGTTTGGCTGACTGTCCCCTTGAGATTTAGACCATAACTAAGTTCTGTTTTCACTGCAACAAAGTATGAAATTACATCTGTGTGGGCTTAGTCCAAAACCAGACAGCCCATCAATAGATCTGATGAAAGGAAATTGAAATAATGAAAGCATAATGAAGATGTGTGATGAAATGCAAAATGTGGAAGCCAAAGTCTTCTGGAACTGCACTAAAAGATGACAATGATGCCGCAGGTGGTTTCATCCTTCTTAACCCTACGAGTATAAATGCATTGTACAGAAAGTTTAGAGGGGGCTCATGATGGAGAATCTCAGACAAGAGCAAGAAAAAAAAAAAAGAATTGTGTTTGGCTTCAGGTAAAGACTTTGCCAGTTAATGGGAAAAAGCAATATGGAAAATGTGGTGGAGATGAATAGGAAAAAAACATAGCAGACTACAGAGCACAAGCTCTGCATATACAACACTTACTGTAACAGAAAGAAAGGAAAGATTCAGATCTTCTATGAAAAAATACTTAGCCTATCTCTAAAATATATTGTAGGTTGCCAGAGCCAGTCTAGGAGCTCATATGTCGAGAAACTTTAGTACAAGAGAAACATTTGATCTAGGTTTTTCATAGGATGATTTAAGGGAACACAGATTTCACCTTCCACTACAACTCATTCTGAGCAGAACCTTTATAAATTGAAGTCCCATTAAAATCCAAGCCTAAAATAAAGTTTTAAAAATCTGCATTGTACCTGGCAAGCAGAGAAGCCATATCCTTCTTTATCACATTCAGTGGTGAGACCTGGATGGTGGCCAACCTCCTCAAAGGCCAAAAGTGCTGGGCAGGGGCACTACGGATCAACATTGGCCCCTCCTCACTCCTCCAGTTCACGAACCACGTTCACCATCCCAACCTGCCAATATGAAATACATCCACTTCCCACCTGATCTAAGTAATTATTGTTAGTGTTGCTGTATTTATAAAGTCACCCACTCATCTAGCAGAGCCATAGTAACATGTTTGGCAGATTGATCTGTAAATTGCACTTCCTGGCACCATAAGGTCAGGGAGCAGATTTACCCAGAGTGAGTGTCATTGTCATGTCAAGATGTCAACTACCTCACTTTTCATCTTAAAATGCACTATTCATTTTAGGCCACAAGAGATGTAGGAGAAGGCTCTGCTGTGTAACCATGCACATCATGAGCTAACTCCAATCTAAGAAGTACATGCTAGCAGAGAAGAATAAACACAGCAGGCTTCAGCCTGGATGCATACAAGCTCCCTGGGGGCTTGGAAAGACAAACTCTCTCGCCACTCCTTTACTGTTGCTCTTCTTTTAGCAATGAGAACAATGCTATCTTGGATAAACCTTTTGGTGCTACAGTTATATCTCTCACGCAAGAGACACACAGTCTGGAGTGGCTTCACCTTCCTCAGCAGAACAAGAACTGCAGCTCTTATGAGCTGCCAGTCTTTCCTGTAGAACTTGCCACAGAAAAGTTCAGCTTCTGAGAAAAATCTCCCAAAGACCTAGCAAATCTTTTGAAAAACAGAGTCATGAGAAAGCCCAGAAGTGCACAAATCCTCCCATGAGATCCTATTCTTAAACCTGCTTAGTTTTTTTACAATAGAACTTGAAAACACCGAAAACCAGAAAACAACATATTTTCCTTTTATAGAATTGGAAGAAGAAATTTCCACGGATTGTGCTTATCACTGATTGGTGCATCTACTACCTTCAAGGCAACCCAGATCAGGAAGTTCAGCTTCATGCCTGCTCTCCAAACCTTGTATTTTTGTGGCTAAAGAGCTAAATAACGTATCTAGAGCTTCTGAGACTACCTTCAGCTTTAGAAAACAAATCAAGGAGCAGATCAGCTGTGCAGGATGTCCTGGATGCTATCGACCTAATTGGGAACAAGCATCCTTGGGGATATGCACAGTGACTCTTCCTCTTTCCCTGACTTTCTTGCACACAGAGAACTGGGAATTTGTTTCACAAGAAACAAAAATACAATTAAAACTTCTTTCTTGAGCTTAAACTGCCCATTTTAGCACTGACATTGTTTTGCAGCATTCTTCTATACAATTTTGAAAGTTCAGACTTCAGAGGAGGAAGAAAGGAATGGTTTGTTCACATTTCCTATTTTTATTTTCTATTTTCAGAACAGGATGTTGGGTGATAAAGAATAAAACGCCACCCAGGCATAAATTCACATGTGCACAATGTTCAAGTCCTCAGACAGCCCTGAAAAAGCAGGGAGATTACACCACCTTCTGGACAAAACGTTTTAAGTCACTTAAACAGTTTGCTTCACATAAACCATGAGAGTGTTAATTACTTCCCAAGTTCAACCCCATGTTTTGCCTCTACGTGAAATTTAGAATTTTCCTCTTCTGCAGAAAACTCTCCTACAAAGTGATTCCTCTTGAGAGTATTATTTAGGGAAAGCACAAAGCTGATACAAGAGTATGAGGCTAATGAGAAGGCAGCACGTTTGGCATCTCTAAAGTCTTTGAATATTTAAATGCATTCGAAGTTTTCCCAAATTCTGTTTTAAGAAAGTAACAAATGCAAAGAAGTGATATAAAAAAAAAATCTCAGCATTTAAATTAAATCTAATCCAAGCTGCTTTTATCCTCACAGTAAGAGCACACATGCTTGTAGAAGAGGGAAAGGTTGTGTATTTGTGCACAAGAGATGAACAAATATATTCCTTTTGCACATACCAGCCTCACCCTCTCCAGAAAGTATGGCTCATGAGAAGCAGGCAGACTATTAGAAGCTGCAGATCACTTGTCCTAATGTTTTCTTTCCTTTTATTTTGTGCTGAACAAAGGCAGAATGTAAGAGGACCACTACTCAAAGATGCTGCACAAAAAGCACTGCCCCCTTCCATCAGACTTCTTTCAACATTTCTTACCCAGAATTTTTGCTCTTAGATGTTGTGTCTGCAAAGATATCCAGCTTCTCAGAGGGAAAAGAAAGAGCAGTGGAGTCTTTCCACCCTCCCTTTGCTTTTTTCATATCACAGCAACTTTCCCAGCAATGATCCTCAGTTCCTGAAGATTTCCAAATCCACAGAACACTGTGCCAGAGCGGCCCAAGAACAGGGTGGGAGAAAAGCTGCCACAAGAATACTAAAGATATCAGTCAGACTACAGGGAGCACTGCTAATAAATGATGGCCTTGAAGGGGAAAAAAAGGAAAGGAAGAAAAGTCTCTCTCAGCCTTCTTCACTTACAAACAGTTTTATATTGACAAGGAGTGGGAACCAGCACATGAACCATATGAAGGCGTGCCCCCTCTTCAGTGCTGCCCTGGCACTGGACCAATCTTCAGCACAGTGCAAAGGGTTCTGAGGTTGATCCCACACTTTTTCCTAAATCCATCAAAAAAGGCTTCATCATCTGCCCTCAGCCTTGCAATAAAGACAAATGGCAGCCTCTCCCTTCTAAAGCATTCCCTGTAAACGTGACTCTTAAGGAGAATCACATTTTTGTTGAATTTTCAAAAAAACCCCATATTTTATAGTTTATCTGAACGACATATTTTCTTCCAGCTGTCAGCATGAGTAATTTCATTGCACTCAATAAAGTTCACTGTTTGAAAAGCTTAAGTCCGTCTTGTTGCTTTAGAGTAAAATCGACACGTTCTCCGCACAAAATGTAACATTCAAGAAACAAAGAGATTTTTTTCTGGTATTGGGAAGAAGTGTTTTTATAGGGCTTCTGGTGCCAAAGGAAATTTATGAACTCCTGCAGAAAGGTGAGAGGATATGGGCTATTTGTGAGGTGATAATTTTTTTTTTAATGCCTATTCTTTTGCATTAGATGTTGTTAACTTTTACCCCATGCCACAGGGGCTGACAAGGCAGAAGAAAATTCTATGTTTTGCTGTGGATACTGTGCATTTTCTGTCTCTTAAAAATACCAATGATATGAAAACCACATGTACCCATTTCAGAAGCAACTCTAAGTATTCTCCATGCGCTGGCTACCAGCCAGCCTATAGAAGTGAGCTGTAGCCAGCAAAAATAAACAGGATTGACCAATTATTTTTCCTTCATCTGTGCTCCTGAGAGCAAGGAGAGATTTTACAGGTAAAGTTATGCTCTAATTATTTCAGGTCTTTCAAGGAGTTGAGTAATACTTCCAAATTTTGAAGAAAATATAATCCAAGGCTCTGCATTTGGACCCTGTCTGCTCCAATGCTGGGGAAAAAGGAAAGGCAAATCTTTCAGCAGATTTTACTATGTTAGCAAACAATCCTAGTAAACACAGTAATATTATTTTTAATTTATCCTACCCATCTATTCCTCTATCTATTCCATAATTTGCTTCCCCTACTTGTTTTGTTCTCTTGTCAAATGCAGCTCTGGCTGTCAAGGCAGGAAGAGTTTGTCCCTTTGGACAAAAATGGCATAAGAAAAAGAGTCCTTTCACAATTCTTGACTTGGTATCAACATCAAGAAAATACTTAATTTCAAGGAGAGAGTGGAAAAGGAGAAAAACAGGAAGCCTGTAGGTCTAAAGTGTTCTACAAGATAAAACCCAATTGCATCCAAAGTAAACTTCAGCACCACAAAGAGCTTTCACATTTTGTTGCACATTGTTACAAAACACACAAGGCAAAATATTTGGCACATGGATCAGCTGAAGGCAACATTTTTAAGACAACAAAGAAAATCATCCTCCTAGCTACCCTAACTGAAGATGCAGAAGAAAAAAAAGCTTGAATATGGCTTACATGGTCAAAAGAAACAAAGATGAGAAAACGTTTCCAGATTTCCTGATTTCAATTAGCATCAACCTATACTGAAGGCTCCTGATAATAAGAAGTTTGCTGAGGTGATCTGGTGCCCACTCAAGGTTTCTGTAACGAGGGAGGAGGGTCTCAGCTTTGGGAAGAGGAGTTTAACCCAGAACTCCCATGAACGTATCTTAAATGCACATGTGATTTTACAGGTTTGATAACATCCAGCAGCTTGCTTCCTACAGCAAGAGGTAGGTGCTTTCAATTTGGTTTAGATTATGACGTTGGTAGGATAGCAATCAACAACTTCCTGCTCTGCTTTCTAATCTATGTAACCCACTAAAGCAACGCTGGATGGAAATTGCCTTTCTTCAGTTACTTTCTGCTTCATAGCAGCTCTACAAATCCTGTATTTGAATTGTGCCTCATCCAGAACTCCTATTGCAGTGGACTCTGCTGCAGGTTTCACCAGTCTGGAAGTGAATCACCTTTCTGGAGACATTCATTCACTGTGTTTTTCTGATCTCAAACACACAACTGACAAAAGATAAGTTCTGGAAAAGTTTTACATTCTTCATGTGAAAAGAGGAAAGAATGCCATAAGAGTATCTCAAGTGGAGTAGCAGATCACCAGATAAAACTGTAAATATACAAGACTTAATCTGCAAGTGTTAGTTGCAACAAACAGTAACTTTTGGCCCTAAGTATCTGCTGCTTTGTGGAATCACCAAACAGCTGGGCAGAGGAACATCTCTTCTTCCCAGCGCTTCATGACGCAACAGCAGAGGGTGTTGCAGATCAGGTCTGTGGTGCCCTGAGGAGAGTAATGTAGGAATTCTTATAAAACACTGGATATTTTTCTTTCTTTCTTTCTGGATGACTCTGTTTCTTTGTAAGCATTAGCACCACCTCAGAAATAATCTGAAAATAATTTTGATTAGACAAAGATCCCCAAACATATGCATGTATGAAAACAGGAGAGAGAGTTAACACAAGGAGTCTGTTTCCTTTTTATTATTCCTTGTCTGTAAGTGAATGGGAATAATAAAAGTTTCATCCATACTGAAGGAAAGAGATGAATCTTCAGACATGACACAAGACCAGCCTTACACATGAAATCTCAGAGGAAATCACTGTCCTGAAACGGGGATACCGGAATATACACAGACAAGAGAAAGATTATCCAGCACTTAATGACTCTGAGAGATTACTTATTTCACAATTGACAATTTCTAGGGCACCCTGATGCTGTTTGTTAGCTTCCCTAATTGTAAGAGAATCAAAAACTTGTGATACACAAAACAGCAGAGGAAGCCCTATAGATTTCCAAAGAAAAGTCTGCTCATTGCAGAGAGGTCATCCTTCTATTGATCCTCTGCCTCTCTCTTGTCTAACATCCTCACAGGGAAACCTTGGCGACTGAGTTGTGCAAACCTTTAGAAAGACTTATACATATTATATATGCAGGCCTTTATTTTTTAATTCACAGAGAAAAGAGAAATTAATTGATCCAAAAAAGGGCACCACTCTCACGTCAATACCATGCCATGCTCTCCTTACGTCTGTTATTGAGTAAAATAGCTTTATGGCTGGATAGAGCAAAACAACAACGTAACATTCATGCCTTCCAGATAGTTGCATTAACTGCCCTATTGCAAACAGATAATGACCTTCTAAAATCATGTTCAGAGGAGGAATGCCATATTCTCCCTGGAGGATCTGTATCATTGCTAAATGCAAAATTTTCAAAGGAACATCCTGGAAGCAAAGATTGGTGGAAGGTCATCGACAATTCCTGGTTAAGGACAGAAACCCATAATTTCTTCAAAGTGAAGATTACTGTGATAGCTGCTCTCAGTCAAAAGCCAGCCATCAGCTGCATGTGTTACAAACAAGATTCAAACTTTGATCCATGTGTTTTTAAAATACAACTTGGTACAAAACACACAGTTGAGTGGCTGTAGGCATTTCACACTGACATGAATGCAACCAAGGCACCGAGCAAGAAGGGAAGTTTTACCTCTCCCTGGTTCATATGATGTTGATGGCTCAGCCCAATGTAAGCAGTAAATCAGTTCTGCTGGAATGACACGCAGAGCCCCACAAAAGCATCATATTTCTTGGGTTAGGCATAGGATATAAGACTGTCTTCCAAAGAAGTTAGCAATAAATAAGCTTTGGGAGGGATGGACTGAGGCAGAGAAGACAGAACCCTTTCAGATTGACCATGGGGTGCAAATAAAATGGTAGATTGAGTGCTTTCTATTTCTCTACTCAAGTCTCCTTTGTCTTTCTCCTCAGCACGCTTTGTAGTTAACGTGCTCTAAATGCATGTTCTTATTTGTTCTTTACCTAAGCTCAGTTTAACTGAAGGTTCATTTAATTTTAACTCTTAGTCAAGCAGAATATGTTCCCTTCCCTATCAATCAAATTTGTTCTCTAAAAGGGAGATAAATCTCTTCATTGACTAAACAAGACATAAACATGTACCTTTGAGCAGCCATGCAGACTTTGCCAAGGTTTCTATAAGAATAGCTTTTTAATGGAAAAAGTTACCTGGGTTTTTGTAGATGCTAAGCACATCCTTGAAATAATGAGGTAAGAATCTTTCTAATAAAAGCAGCACGTCCTCCAACTCCTCCAGAATGCCCACAAGCAGAAAATTTTCATTAACGTTCAGCTTTGCTCTTTCAAGGGCCCATTCACCAGGCTCCCTGTTGGAAATTAATGGAAGAAGAGAGAGGGAAGAAAAACCCCTCAAGTTTAAATATGCATTTACTTCAGAAATTTAAGTAAGAACAAACCTGAATCAAAAAAATATTCAGCCCTGTATTTTTAACAGAACATACCCCTTCCTGCCCCTCAAACCTGATCGGCTTACTGAACTTTTCTGCACAACATCTACAACTGGCTTGGCATGTAAAAACATGATCACATTAAAAGCAGGTTAATCACTGTGTGGAAATGCTCCTTTTGCCGAGTTGTTTATAAGCCCAAACTTGTGAAGTTGTTTATTTTGACTTGGAAGCACCACCCATCTCACAGGAGGAATGATTTCCCTCGGTGATGACGGGTGCTAAGGGGTGGTCGTATCCCCAAACCACACCAGGAGAACTGGTGTGAGCAACCACTGCTTGCTGCTCCCCAATGAATACCACACAGGAGGTTACCAGCTTGTTTCTCACAGAGTCCTTCATTTTAACTCCTGCCAAAGTCTCCCGGAGCTTCCCTTTCGCTGCCGTTACTCCTGCCTGCCCTATGGCTCTGCTACAGGATTTGCATTTCTTTGCTCTGATCGATACTGATTTTAAAGATCACTTTAGGATTATTCTATCTTTTTTTTTTTTTGCCACTGGGAGAAGCTGGCAGGACACCAGTACAATTTTTATGGTGTTCTCATAGTTCGATGGAAGCATGACTAGGTTCAACAGCATATGAAACCTAAGTCCCTTAGATGAACTCAAACTAATTTATGTCCTGGGAGCAGCAGTCAGCATTCATAGTGATAAGAGATATCATGCCAAACTAAGGGAAATCAGTTTTCCCCCCATGGTCTTGTTGTTATGATGAACATCTGAGTCATGCAGGGTACTTGAGAGGGGCTGGAGCTCACAATTCTACCCTGACTTCAATTAGGCTATTGCAAATTCTATGTGAGGATGAACTTCTGACATCTGTCAGAAGCTCTTCTGATGACATGTCAAAAAGCTCATTGCTTTACACCCCCACTAGACCAGATGTGGAGCAGGTTATTCATTCCCTGCCACCTTCTTTGCATACTACAGTCCTCCTTCTTGCAGCTCCCTGTGAGATTAGGAAGTAGGTGAAGGAAGTGCAAGGGAATGACCTGAGACACCTATAATAAGCTGCAAAGCAATATTTCAATATACTGCTTGGGAATCTGACAGAGATGTGTTGTGAAAGTATTCAGTTATGTCACTGTTGTTAATGGAATTACTGACGTGTCTAAGTTTAATATGCAAGCATAAG
This sequence comes from Tapera naevia, assembly GCA_033556795.1. Classification (NCBI taxonomy): domain Eukaryota; kingdom Metazoa; phylum Chordata; class Aves; order Cuculiformes; family Neomorphidae; genus Tapera; species Tapera naevia. Next base: position 2,383,360 of record JAUMJJ010000054.1, on the reverse strand, counting down.
CATTTGCAACTGTGGCCAAAATACATAAAAAAGAAAAGGATAATGAAAATTATGTCATGAATCTGTTTTGTTTCTTCATCCTCACTTATGCCAAAAAAATCAAGCAGTATTTTATAGCACAGATACTTACAAACAGAGACATAAGAATGAACATTTGTTATCACTGCTACAAAAAAGTATGGCTTTTAAAAGAAATTTTTGAAAACATGCAGTTGTTCCACTATGGAATAGCAGTCACAATAAACACATACAATAACTTGAGGTTGAATAAACCTCGTAAAGAATATACTGTGACCAATAATACAAAAGTATTTGAAAACAAGATAGTATTTAATATTATTCATATATTATTGCATAGGAGTTTAGCATGCAGTATCAATAATACAGCAATATGAGAAGGCATGAATAGAGACATTAAATATTAACTAGATCAATTACAGCAGCATAAAGTTCCACTTTATATTGGGTTAAGCATTATTACTTTTCTTACGCGGACATAGAAACCTGGAATTCCTCAGATATAGACCTGATATAAGGATCTGAGCAGAGCTAAAACTTATATTACAAAATTACAGTGCAGGTAAAATAAGTAACGAGTGCATATGATCACTGTCACTCTCAATTTGCCAACCCAGAAGAGAAAACCCCATATAAATACAGCAAGATGTGATGAAATATTGAATATTAAATTAAGAAAGAAGAATAGTACTACATTTGCATTATCTTCTTTACTCCAAAATACGTGCATGCAGTTACCACATACAGCACTACATTGTACTTCCACTTCTGTCTTGTACTTCAAATAATTGCTGCCTCTTTATCAGTAGTTTCTGACAAAACATTGGCAACAGCTGTTGCCGAAAAATTGGGGTACCTTGCATATATTTACCTGCATCTTGGATGCTGTCCACAGAAATATGGTATGATGTAGAATAACCTGGGATTGGAACATTCAGGGTAGTTTTCAAGGATACATACATTAATGTCCTGTGGGAGAAGAAAGAATAATTTTAAAAAAAAGAGGCTGAATACTTCATTTGCCTTTTTCCATTAACAAGTGTTTTCTATTTTCTCATATGCAATCATCTTGGAATCAAAGAACTGTCTTGAAGGCTACACAAAATACCTTAAAAGTCATCTACTGGTCATTACACTGCTGCTAAACACCATTGGGAAGTTGTAGGAGAGAAAAAAGTTATTTTGTCCTACATTGCAAATAACATTTTTTTTCTTACTGCAAATAACACATTACGATATTGAGGTTACTACACGATTCAAAGCAGGACACATTGATAAAGTTTCATATTGAGTTATATTTATAATATTCAGGAGATTATTTTCAGACTCTTCCTTTTAAACACACCCTGAGGGAAACCTGAAATAGCCAGAATAAATCGAGACAAGTATTTTTTTATTCTGCTTCATTCAATGCCTGGAATGAACAAATGTAAGCCACAATTCACATAGCTCCCTCTTGATATAAAAACATACATCACATTTGATTACAATTCTGTGCATTCCTCAGATGTTCAGAATTGAGCCTATCGTGTAAACCCTCACTGATAAAAGGGCTTATTAGAAAGCATTTATCATTTTTCCTGATTTATTGTTCATCTAATTAGGAGCTATTTATCATTTTTCAAAGAGCAGGCACAGCTACTGAACCCTGAGGAACTGTATTCCATTTCTAGCTTTACTCTAGTGCAATAATAAATGTACCTGCAAGTGGGACTGAATTCCACTATTTTTATCTAGTCTAATAGACCCCCACTCTGCCAGCAGACCCACTGACTCCAAAGAGATGTACAGAACAAAAAAAACCAGTGGAACACAAAATAAGCGAAGATGAAAGGATCTCATCTTTGCAAACCCAGTCTTCATTCTTATTTATAGACAAGTGCTTTTGGAATGCAATGGGTTTCCATACGAAACCAATGACTAATCAAACCTGTACTTCATCAGGTAAATAAAACAGGACAGGGAACACTCCAGCAGGCAATGTGCCCTCCAACAGTTCAGAGGTGCTTGGCAGAGTGGGAGACATGAAGAGCATCCTCTGCTTTCCCGGGGCAGTGTGGGGCACAAGCCTCGAGCCGCAGCACAGAAATGCTCTTCCCAAAAGCTCAGCCCTCGTGCCTAACTTCACCGGTGCCACATCTGTGCCTGCAAGCTTTTTTCACGTTCCCGTTTCCTCCTCTGCCTTGCACTTGTGTAAATCAGATTTTATAAGTACATCAGAAGATCCTGGGCTGGGAAGCAAAGCACGTGGTGAAGAACCATCAAATAAAACAACAAAAAAATTGCCAGTTGGATACAAACAACCCGTTTTCCCCGCCCTCAAGCACACTGAGAAGGGCTTGCCTTTAATACACACCAGAAGATTTATAGTCAAGGCCTGAATTTTGACATTCAGGGCCCTCTATTCTTGATGCTATGAACACTACTAAGAAATCTACTGGTGGCACAGGCAGCATGTCCTTCCCATCATTTCAATAGTTTCTTTCAAACATGAATTAAAATTTGCAGTTCTTAAGAGGTTTATTGTGCTCTTACTATAGATACCACCAGAATGTTTTAGGGATATTTTTCAGTTTTCATAAGAACCTGCAGAGGCCTGCAATGAATTCAATGCTTAGACTTAAAAAAATTGGAAATACTATCCTGACAATACTTTATGTTCAAGACAGCTTCCACTTGATTAATGTTAATTAATTAGAAGCTAGAAATTCTTATGTAAGTTTTCAAAATCATTTGTAACACCCAGCCAAGAGCTGTTCCTCCTTTCTTGCTCCTACATAAAGGTGAAGGGACATGAACTCACACCAAAGAAACTTCTTGTTTCTTTGCAAGAATGATGGTTAGAGTGAATCAGAAAATATGCCATGAGAGAAATAATTATCAATACCCAAAACCAAAAGTGTAACAGGGACCTTTTTGGTTATATTTAGTCAAAAAGGGAATTTTTGTATTCCTTTCTATGGTAAACTGTTACAGGATCAAAGAAACAACTGGGACCGCACTAAACTAAATTAGCAAGTGGAAATCCCCTTCAAATTTGATTTGTGAAAGAAATGCAAAAGGATTAGAAAGAAAAATCTGCCCCCCCCTCCCCGCTGATGCAATTAAAGTTTAAAACAAAGGCCAGGTATGTTTTCATAGGAGCCCACATTTTTTTTGCCACATAACAGCCCATCTTTCATGCCCCTGAAATGAGACACACCGGGTTTACTCTGCGGTGACAGGAAAATCCCTTTCCCGTCCCCGTTTACCACCACTACTGCCATCTGCACTACAGTGCTGGAGGATCCCGAGGCACTTGTAGCACCTGTGCTCACCCTTCTTGTTTCAATGTATTCGTAATTTGTGAAATAAATCACTAGCCAACCCCTCAGACAAGATTTTACTTGATGATAATTATGCAGCTCCATGAGATGTGAAATCAGGTTTTTAACCAAGAGGCCGACTGAAAGAACACTTGCCCTGAGGTGTGCTCCTCTTTACAAAATTCAAGCACAGCTGAAGGAAGCCGTTCTTTGGTTGCCAGCAGGACTTACAGGAATTTATGTTTTCCTCTGAGCACAAAAAAGGTGAAATTATGTTATTCCAGGCAGTGTTACTCTCTCAGCCCGAGCAACATTAATGCTACATTTCCCAGTGAGGGCATGTTTTCCCAGCAGGACACAGATCCTTCAGGGCAGAAAGGTTTTTTCATGTGAGCCAAAAAATTGCAAGGTGACAGATGACAGCCTTGCTCAATTAGATCACTGGAGCAGCCTTGTGAAAATATTATTCAAACACAGCCAAAAAAGATGCAGAAAGAAAGAAACAGAGCTACTTTAACCATACACCTCCAAAACAAAGAAGAATTTTATTTGATTCCTCAGCTCATGACTACAATCCTCACCGTTCACATCCCACTGAGTTCCTGTCTTCAGCAGGGCAGAGGGATGTCCAGAACTGCAAGTAACAACAGAAACTATCTTTCTTTTTAATAGTACTCTATTTTTCTGTTGGTACATTGGCAATGTCTGCTTCCTTCTTCCTTAAAATTGTCTTTCATACAAAAATCATGATGTGCTGTAATTTATTAATCAGTAAATGAGACCAGTTCTGATCTATTAGAATTATATCAAAGGTGTGTTATAAATATACTTTTTAAAAGCTAATAACAAACTGTTTCATTTGCTACAGCGAGTTCATGCGTGTGATGAAAATTGGAGATTTTAATACTACCACAAAAAAGCAAACTTTGAAGTATTTTTGTAGACTAATAAACAATTTACTTAAGTTAATGTCTTTAACTCATTGCAAATACCATACCAAATACAAAAAGATGTGGCTGTAGATTTGAAAGTTTGAATTTTGTTCCCTCCTGATACGAAACCCTAAGAGTGCTGGGGGAAAAAAATAACTTTTTTGTCCAGTAGAAGGAACACTTAACTTTTGTTTCAAAAAATAATTCTTCTTGGGCTTCAAAGCATTCCCTGTTCCTTGATTTCCACCAAACATTGCAGCGACACCAGATTCTGCCATGGATGTTTGGCAGTTCTTAGTACCCCTAACAATTTTAAATGACGAGTCATAACTCGTCATAACATATATGTCTTGCAAATATTTTCCCATTAATCATCCATTCACGTATGGGAAGCCAAAGAAATAGCCTTTCCTTCTCTCAAAATGAAAAGCATGACAGTCTTTCCACGCTCTGCCCTTGTAGGACACTGCAACTTCTGTGAAACCAGAAGTCCCCACTTACATCCCAGCTGTGCTGCATGCTCCTTACTTAAGTCTGTAAGTTGCAGATGTGAAGCTGAGGTGTGTTTTGAAGGCTACAGAGGAAGCAATGACCTAAATAAATACCTTTCAATTTTCCATAAAAGGAAATGAAATAAAATTATGTGGAAAACCAGTGAGTGAGCCCAGTCTCTGGTGACCTCTCCTGCATACAAGGCTGTTCTTCATACGCCGCTACAGTCACGGTGTAGTCTAGTCCTCACCGTGGCCAGCCAAGGAAAATCCTTCTGCTCTGCTAAGAGCCCCCAAGAATCCTCTTGTGGCTTGTAAAATGTTTTCTCACGTACCCACTTGGTGCTTGTTAAGAGGTCAAACTGACCGTTGCACCCTGAGGCCAACATTGCATCACATCAACTGAATAAAACCACACTGCAAAAAAAAAAATATGCCGCTTTCTCTGATCCCAGCTGGGGAGCTCTGGGTGGCCACAGAGTGATGGGGGAGAAAATGTAAACATGACAGCTCAGGAAAGGGCTTGTGGGTAGAAATATGAAATGAAAGAAGGAAAAGCACCACTTCCTACTTTGTACGGCTGCAGAAAGACATTAAAAAGTCAAAGTATATTGGCATGAAGGTTTTCAAGTATAAATGTAACAAGACTTACTAAATCTTATTTAGGAGCCCAAATTATTTACATTTTTTATGGAAAATAAAGTATAATGCAACACATACTTGACTGTAATTAGCGAGGTCTTTACTTCATCAGGTGATATTTAATGTTTCTATTCAATCTCTATCAACTATTTGGGTAACTAGAGCCACACAGAAGCAAGGTGACCCTTCAGATCCTTGAGGCATTTGGTACTTGTTTGTGCACCTATGCTAACAGCACTGGCAACAGCAGGGTGGGCAAGAGCTGGGCACCACTTCCCAAACCAGCACTGCCAACACAGCCTAAGCCAAGTGTTTCCCAGCCCGTGCTGTTGTGGTACTGAGCCTCTCCAGGGAGGGCTGCCAGATGGGAAAAAGCTGTACAAAGTGTCAGAGCTGATCTAACTAAGTGAAATGTGAGTTTCTATCCCAAAATGTCCCCCTGCACCAGCTATGATTGTCCCTTCACTCCTGAGCTCAAAAAGCAACATCTTTCCCTCTGTTGCCTTCTGGTCTTCTACCAGAAGAGTCACCAACGTGGGGTTTGCTCATGGAAATGCAGCTCCAGCTGTGCAGAGCACACCCTCCTCAGAGCAGCGCAGGCCACATTTAATGACTTGATGAAGCTGATTTCTTTAAGTCATTCTGCAAAAGTGGTCACTGTAATGAGTGGGAAACAGTCACCAGAGCATGTGGGCATTTCACCCCGACACTGACTGACCCCTTAAGCCCAAATACTGCCACTTCTCCAAGAGCCCAGCATCCCAGACTCTCCCAGCATCTTCTTTTGTGGCACTGTGTGAAATCCACAATGCTAAGGACTTCTCTCTTTTCAGCTGCCTGACAGATCTCACTTTGTTACTGACAAGACAGCAGAGTTGGGCCTCCTGTTCCATCCTGAAGAAGTTCCCAAATGATATGAAAGAGAAGATTACAGCTATGAGAGACATCCAGTACTGCTAATCCTCTGATGGGTCCATGCAACAGATTTAGGTCTGCCCTGTGAATATAGATGCTACAGAAGATGGAGGTCAGTGACAGGATGGAGAGGACTGAAGCATGAAATAGAATAGTGCCTGGGGCACCAAAAAGCTTGAGCTGTACTTCTCAAAGATGACCTCTTCTAGTTTAACCATTGCTTTCCTGCTTAAAGGGCAAGAGCCGTGTTGCTTTACCTTTGACATTTGAAAGCTGAGATAAGGTTTGTATTTTAAAAGTAAAATTTCTTCCACAGATAATATTCCTTTCAACTCTTTCTTGCTCAGCATGTCTACTTTTGAAGAGAAGCACTTCTGAATGCTTATGTACATCTCTTGAAAAGGTGCACAGATATTCAGATATTCCATACCTTTGCAGACATTCAGGTTTCTTTCCTCCACATATTTGTCACGAGCTGAAATAGGCATTAAAAAAAAAAAATCCCTGACCTCTAATTCCAGAAAATCCTCATTACCATTTTTTCGAGAGATCATTCTTTGCCTTCAGCTAAATCATGTATTTCATAAGAAGCAGCAGCAAAAGCAACTGGAGAATGAAGAGAAGAAAAAGCCTCTCATCACCCACACTTCTGCAAGGCCCAGTGCGCTGCTAGAGAAGGGGACAGGGTAACAGCCTGCACAGGAGATCAGGAGAACATCCTTTACAAAGCTTCAGGGACCCCTAGCAGCAGCACGTTGGACATGCAAAAGACTTCATTGAACCAGCTCATTCGGTTCAAGCTGCTGTCCTCCAGCATTCTTAATTAATTAATTCTCACTACAAGAAAGACATTGAGGGGCTGGAGTGTGTCCAGAGAAGAGCAACAAGACTGGTGAAAGGGCTGGAGAACAAGTCCTGTGAGGAGCAGCTGAGGGAACTGGGGTTTAGCCTAGAGAAGAGGAGGCTGAGGGGAGATCTTATCACTGTCTACAACTGCCTGAAAGGAGGTTGTTTCAAGATGGATGTTGGTCTTTTCTCACAAGCGACAGGTGATAGATAGGATGAGAGGAAATGGCTGCAAGTTCCACCAGGAACTAGACATTAGGAAGAATTTCTTCACTGAAAGGGTGGTCAGGCTCTGGCTCGGCTGCCCAGGGAGGTGGCTGAGTCGCCATCCCTGGAGGTGTTTAAAAGGTGGGTGGATGAGTTTCTCAGGGACATGGTTTAGTAATGGGACAGGTACAGTTGGACTCGATGACCTCAGAGGTCTGTTCCAACCAGATAATTCTATGATTCTGTTCTATTCTATTAAAGGTTAGTTCAAAACAGAAACTGTCCTGTAAAACAAAGTAATGTGCTCTTATTCCCTGTCCCATTCTCCTCTTCCCTCACCACCCCCCCATTATCTGGAAACAGACTCTCCTCCCTTCTCCTCTTTCCCAGTTCCTCAGATACTTCTGAAAACCAACACTTCTGTCAGCAAATCATTAGTCAAACACTCACTTTGACACGTGGGAGTGCTTACCTACGAGCTACAAAAAAGTCTCTCTTGCAGAGGACTGGCTTTCTGGCAGGTGAACAGATGCCCTGGGGATGGAGGGGCAGTGGCAGCACGCTCTCAGCAGCCAGGGGCTTTGAAGGCCAACCCAGAGTCTTGCAGAAAGTCCCCAGGAAAAAACGAGGACAACTGGGATGACTGGACCTTGCTGTGTTTTCCTGATTATTCACTGGGCACTTTGAAAGTACTCTTATGAAAAGTTACCAAATACACAGATGCTCTGGGCTAAGAACAAATAGGTACGAATTGAGGCAATGTCCAAATGCCCACACCTCAGGCTAAAGGCTCCAAAGATATTTTGTTCCCTCTCTAACAGCAAACTCTCAGTCTGGCTGTGTATACAAGAAAAAAATATTGAAAAAGTGGGGAACATATAGGTACCTGCTTCGAAGAACCATAGAATCATCTAGTTGGAAAAAACCTCAGAATCTTTTTATAAAGAAAAATGCACTTTAGAAACGTGAAAAAGTCCTAGTTCTCCCCTGTTTAATCTAAACAAAAATAAAGGAAAATAAGCATTTTGTGCATTCTCTAACATTGTACTCTCTCACACCAGTAGGACTGCTACACCTTCCTCTTCCAAGTCTCCAGCTCTGAGGCTCAGTGGGTGGAGAAGACAGGCCAGACAGCTCTCCTTCCCTCCAGGCAGGGGAAGTCCACCAGGCATCTTTAGAAAGGGTGGCAGGAGCTGCCTCTGAGTGCTGAGCTGACTTGAGAAAACAACATTTAAAGGTATTTCTGATACTTGTGGTAAAACCTTGGAAAGCCTGGAAATGTATTTTTTTTTCTCATTTTCATCTCTAGGGGATGCATTTTCACCATGTTTAGATTGAAACTGAACCTTCCTCTGTACTCAAAAGAGCAGCCAAACTTAAAGGTTTGAGTAGACATGACTGTTGCTCTCAAGACAGAAATAGCTCTAATCTAGACAGCACGTAGGGTCACCAACTCGCTGCCCTGTTTCTTTGGGGTGTGCAAAGGGCACCAACACCTTGCACCACTGAGCAGCAGCCATACTAAACATTTCTATTTCACACACTCCAGGGTAGCACATTACTGAGTCCCCCCCAGAGGGGATGGGAAGGTTATAGAACCCCTTAGCAGATACTGATGACTTGAGATCGATCCTAAACCTCGGCAGAGATAGCACAATAAAAAAATATATACATTTTCTATTCCTCTCCTCAAAGCTCCACATTTTTCCTGCATTGGTAGGATAGATATTTATACCTTGCAAGTTAATGGAACTTCATCTTGTTTCATAGAATGAGATATTTTTTCTTTAATTAAAAAAGCCTGTTCTTTAAGAGTACAATTATTCAAGAGAAAATTCTATTACGACAATCTGGAGAAAAAAAGTATTTAAAGTGTTAGGATATGAAGGCTGGATCAGTTAAGTCTTCTTTTAGTTGTGCTCTAATGAGGAAACAACTTTTTAAAGGTAGCCTAGGGTAGCCTATGGCTTGCTTAGATTAAATTTGTGCTGTCTTTGCCCCACCATAAATTTCCTTGATATTTTTTTTTCTACAGGATAATTCTGGGGTTTCTTTGAATTGACTTTCCACTTTTTTCTGGCAAAATACGTGTTTTTCATTTTTTCCCCCAGACCACATAAGCAAATAGGTTGCCAAGTTTAACTCCCAGTTGCTTTGACTCTTTTGGCAAATTTGCTTGACTTTTCTGCCAATAGTATATTCAGCTCTTCTTCCTGGCATCTTAGCAAGTGAAGCAGCAGCTAACAAAACAGCATCTTCTGCTAACAGTCTACATTTTCATTTAGTGCAGGCATAAATCATACACACATACACAAAATTTTACTGGCATCAACACAGCAGAGGTGATGAACTATGCCCATGATGCTACTATTTAGATGTGACACACATCAAACACATTTGCAGACCCCACTTTTCTAACTTATAATTATGTGCAACATCAAGAAAATACGTAGATAAATATATTTCTCTCTTCTCTATCAGAAACCACATTAATAATCCACCAAATACCAGTATTACCAGTTAGAGGAGTTGAAAGTAGGCACCCTCTTCTATCTTTTTTTCCACCACTTTTGTATTTTTTACTTCAAACTGTTTTGGTATGGGAAATATATGGAAAAAAAAAAGAAATCATGCCAAAAAAAGGGCAAGTGCTTGCCAGCTGGAAGAAGTGTATAAGCATTAAATAACCATCCTGCTACAGAGGGCACAGATCCAGGGAAGACCAAAAATACACACTATTATACTGCAATCAAGAATGAATCCCAGTAGCAACTAACAGCAGGGAGACAGTAGATCTGTTAATTCTGTTTACTAACACCTCTTCATAAAAGAGCCTGGAAAATTATTCTGCTCATGTGATGACCCTTAATGAAGTCAATAGGGGATGGCATACATTCAATTCTGCAAATGCTGAGCAGGAAATATTCCCCTCTCAAAGACTTCTCAGCCCTCCCTGATGCAGCGCTGCTGGACCCTGGCCAATAGATGCCTGTGAGAAAAGCAAGTCAACAGATACATTCAGCAATTCACACTCACAAAATTTAGCTCTGGAGCACAGATAAAGTTATCCTCTGACAGATGAGAGCCTCCACCTGGAGCTGACTATGACGCTGGAGTAGTAGAGGACACTGTAATGTCAGCAGAGAAAGCTGTGCAACTTCCAAAAGGTCTTTGATTCAGTCACTAAAGATCTGACAAACACAGTCCTGGGTTTCTAAATTCTCAGAGGAAATAAAAAAAAAAGGGATGTTTTGATAAAGGATAGGAAGGTAAGGACATGAATAAAATGGCTACCTTTCTTAGTGAAACAAGACACTGAGTAGGGCCACACAGCATCCGTGCTGAGACAGCTTTTGTGCACAACAAAGAAGGGTTAACACTGAAGCAGAATTTTTTTCAGCAAATATTAATGAGTGTAGATGAGAAATCTGACCTCAAGGAGTCATAGAAGGAGCCTATAATGCTGATTAGCCAATAAGATGCTGGAGGAAATACAGTGCTGGTAAATGCATAGGTCCTTGCAACAGGATAATCTGGACGACAAAGACTTAACTGGGTTAAAAAAAAAACCCACAAAAGAACAGTAAGAAAAAAGAAAATAAAGATATATATATATATATCAATCACAGAAAGTTCTATCGAGAGCTATTAAACACTGATATAAAAGCAGCACCTGGCTGAGGAAACTGGTAAGCTGGAAAACATCAGAAGCTGAGAGGACACCGGAGGGGAAGCAGCCCTTGAGCCTCTCCCCAGATTTTACTGTCTCCCCACCCCATCTGACCTGGACCATGCTCATGTCTCATGAAGGACTCAATGCAGGAAGCTGACTCCTTCACACATGACACAATGATGTCATTTGCACAGTTATCACAGGATTTAAAGGTTTCAAAATATTCCTTCATTGCTACAATACAGGAAAGCCTCTTTTAATAATGAGACATTTCCGTACTTCACATTTTTTCTCATATTTCCTTTCCCAGGTCAAATGTTCTGATTCCTTTAAAGCCTGACTGCATGCACAGAAATAATTCTCAGCAGATTTTAGCTCAAACCTCAAAAATACGTACACTAACAGAAACACATTAAAGTTCTATGAATGCCACAATATCTTGAATATAGTTTTATACTGATTTTAGTAGAGGTCCATGAAAAACAGTTTTAGCAATTCAAAAGTTTAAAAGAGGCTTATTAAAACAAATATCATAGTTCTGAATGTTAAAGATGTCATCAGAGAGGAGCAAACAAAGGAAATTAATTTAATTGGCAATGAGCATTTAAAATTATTGCTCTCGTACATCCCATCAAGACAGAGGCAAAACAAACAGGAGAGATTATTCCATTTGCATATATTTTTATAGAACTTCACATGACAGAATTAGGGAGGAAAAGGTTGGCTTACTTCAAAATAAAGCTTCAATATAAAATAAAAGAATATATACGTGGAAAAGGGAAGATGAGACACAATAAATATTAAAAAAAATGATTGCAGGCTGCAGGAAAGCAGTACTTTTTTAATTAAGCTTCTCTCATCTGCAGATATAGCAAAATATTCACTAAAGAAAATAAACACTGGATGGCTGATGCATCTTAAAAGTTTTCTTTCAACATACTGCTCAGTTATAGCTAAGCCTATCAGCTACTGTGAATTCCAGTGACACAATGCTCTTTCACTGATGCTGAAGGAGAGGGTCTGTAGTCAACAGCTTGTAACGTGTATCTGAAATAACCCAGTCACATCAAGTACCCCATCTAGCAAAAATGAAACAGAAACCTGCTGCTGACCTCTCTGTAAAACAGAGAAAACATGTGATGATCATCATACAGTACAGGTTATAAATGTCTTTGGGTTTCTCCATTTTTCTAAGTTAGATGGTAAATTGTCTTGAGAAAAAAAACCCCTGGCTTCCTCAGCAAGGTCTAAACTTCTTTTAAGTCTCCTTGATCTACCCCATTTGTGGCAGCACTTCACCACAAGCTTCTTAAATGGTGAGAAAAGAGCTAGAAATGTGTTATGTGCTAATTCTGCTTTCTTACCAGCCTTCTGCCCAGCACCAACTGACTTTGAACCTCTCCCTTCACCTCTCAGTGCAAAAGCAGCTGCAGAGCAGAGAAGAAAACCACACTGCTGCTGCACATGGCTTCCCTGCTGCTGCAGCTGGGGATGGTTTCTGCTCTGCTGCCCCTATCTCATTCCCCTAGCCATAATCTTCCCCCAGACAAACAGCTCTAATGCTTTTTTGGAAAAGTACTAACATTCCTAGCATCATTCCTAGCACTGCCATTCCACATAGCATCCACAAAATGAACAAATGGATTGATCCCGCTTTTCAGTTTGACAAGACTGTACTGACAACTCCAAATATTTAAAACCTCCTAAAATTACAAGGTTCAGAGGCATCATTTATATTCCTATTTGCCTCTTTCTTAAATTTTTTGAACTTTGAGTCATCTGTTGAAGTTCTTTTCCACAGCTACAAACACCAAAGTGATGCCTCCCTCTCCATATGGAAACACCCAGAATCTCTCAATCCCCTCATCTCAGGGGCACAGCAATGATAAAATCATGGGGGTTAATAACCCTGCTAGAAGGAGGGGGAAAACTATAAAATCTGCTTTTTTTCTTCCTGTTTATAAAAGACAACATCTCTTTGGATTACATTCTGAAGAAATATTGTTTTATTTTTTCCTTCAAACACTGATGAACACTTTGGCTTTGTTTGTTTTTGCCTTTGGATGAGAACAGAAGAGTAATTAAAAAAAAAAATCTCATTTAGCAATCCATATTCACCATGGAAAGTTTCCTACTGCCACCAGTTAGTGGATTTTTCCCCAAGAAAAAGGAAATTACTCTTGACAAGCTCAGTTATGAATAGTGACTGACTTTGCTTGGATCAGAGTTTATAGGAAAAAGTTGTGTTCAAGGTAAGCTGACTGGATGATGTTTCAATAATTCACCGAGCAGTAAGCAGCTTTGCTGAAACAATGGCAGTCCATTTTTCAGAGTCCAGAGCAACAAACAATCAGCCAAACACCCTTTGTTGGGGTATGTTTTGGTGTTTTAGTTTTTAGGTAAAGCAACTATAGTTTCAGGGGATAGAAGACCTTAGAAAATACAAGTCAACAACAAAAAACCCCAAAAGAACGCTTATAGTAAAAATCAGAAATGACTGTTTTTACTTTAAAGGAGAATTTCCCTACCTTGTTCATAGGAAATGTATTTTCTCAACTGACACAGAAGGTCTACTGCTTATTCTGAAAGCTGCAAATACCTTTTGATTCAAGACAAGCTCCCACCACAACGATAACTCACAACCATGCAGCACCATCAGCCAACTGGTGAGGGACACATATTTCTGAATAAGGTTATTTGACTTTAAATAGTCATCTTAAGGAAAAATAACCCCATTAGAAATAACAGAATAGAAACAGCTGCTGCCTTTTTCTTGTTTTCTCTCATTTCTTTCTTTAAACAAGGTGGAGCTGTAAGAAAGAGGGAAAAATCAGTTCCTGGTGTCAATATCCTTCCTTACTTGACCAGCCAGAAGGAAACAACAGCCAACAGCCCCAAACCCAGCTCAGTGTCAACAAATGCAGGTTTGGAGTTCATCACATTCCATTCTCTCACTTTTTCTCCTGGCAATATCATCTCACCAAGTTATGAAAAACTGCTCTTGCTTTTTTCTTTTGAATTCAAGTAAAATCCACCATGAAAAGGCTGAAGGAATCAGGGTGTGCATAGCTCTCTGAGGGACTCTGTGTGATCATCAGTATCCCTCAGATGCCTGGGTTTATTTCCATTGGGTTTCCATTGCATTAAGGTGCCAAGATACCTTAGAGCACATGGTTTGAATCCATCCTCGTCTCGGGGCACAGAAACCTTTAGTCTTTCCAAAGCTACTGCACCAACCAGCAAGACTTGCCAACTGCTCTTTTGATTTCAATTTCTTATCAGTCTGGAAAATAAGCCAATTTATTGTCTCATTGTCTGAAGTCTCTTATTCTTTCATATCCCTTCAGCAAAAATAATGAGAAGGGAGGACACCTAATACAAGTCTGAAGCCTCCATACTAAAGAAGTGCATGTAACAAACTATTAGCAGGCTGATAACCTCATAACACAAATTCAAATTATGCTCTAGTAGAAAAAAAAAAACAAACATCTGTAGTAATACCCTTTATGCCAAGATGGAAAATCTGATTTGTGGAATATCCAACACCTGAAGAGCACTTTTGTGGGGAAACAGCCACTCGCCAGGCAGTGCCAGGCAACTGGAAACACATCCCAATCCAGTTGCCAACACAAACCTATGGCGTTTGGTTGTTGTTTTGTGGAAACACAAATGCACATTTCCACATCACAGGAGCCTGCTGAAGGGAAGAGAACAAGACTAGACAACCAGCACCTCTTTTTTTTTGGGGGGGGGGGGAACTATTGCCCAGTTCACATCTGTCCATTTTGTAATGGGACAGAAACAAAAATTAAATTAGCACCTCTGTGCCTCATTGTCACTATTGTACAAAAGGTTTTTATTTGCATGTGTTCAGTCACTCAAGAATTACAGATAATTTTATTTTTAAAGGGGAAAAAGACACTGCTCAGCATGCCATGTGTTGTGTTCACAACGCCGTGAACCCCTGCAACTTAAATATTTGTATTATATTTACTTACTACTAACACTACTTGGTCTACATTCAACAAAGGAGGATGCTAATACTTGAGACTGAGAGAAACCCATACCTGTCCTTCTCTACTCACGAGAGAGACAGCGAAGGCTGATCACAGCAGAGCACAGGGAGGCACTCCCTGTCCTGACAGTTTCCAGGTGATACTCAAGGTAAAGACTGTGTTCTGAAACACAAAGTGTTTCTCTGAGAGGACAAGTAAATCTGAACAGTGGCTGCAGAGGCCCTCAAATCTCACTTGATAAGATTTTTATTGTTGAATCAGACATTGCTGCTGTGATTGTTGACATCAGACCTTCTAATTCAAGTATCCTTTCTTTTTGTTTTATATACTTTCCTTCATTTAATGAGAAAGACCTGAAAAATTAGCAACACCCTTCTGGAAAACAGTGTGATCTCTGCACTGAGGGCATGAATTTGAGACCTTCTCACATTCCCACCATCAGCCTTCCCTCTTCTGTTCTCCATCCACTCCTCCAGCTCCTTCTTGTTCTTCTTGGTCCTAAGTTCACATGATATAATAAACAGAAAGATGACACTGTCAAATTAAGCAGTGTTAGCACCTTTTCTGTGCTGCTTCAGGCTGTTATTTACTGATAAGCCCCAAGTTAAAGCCTCTGTCTGAGGTTGTCCAAACAGACAGTACTGGATCAGGTTTGCCTCAGAAGATGATCTATTTGTTACAGGCAGCAGCAATTTTAGTTATAGCCTGGTTAGATAACAACAAATCACCTTTTGCATCTGAAAGAAACCTCAGTAGTGATCTCCAGCACCAGTACTGGCTGAGAAAGCAGCAAGAGGCACGAAGCTCCGAGGTTTGTCAGGCTCTGCCCCTGGGCTGGCAGGGGAGCACCTCCCACCTCCCCAGCGTGTACACACACCCTGCTGTGTCCCAGGAGACATTCGAGCACCCTTGTGTGTGCCTCAGCTCCAGGGATGTGAGTTTGGGCATCGACCAGAAAGGGATCTATGTTCAGAAGAACGAGGAACTGAGTCTTGAGTATGTCTGGGCACTGAATGTCCCTTTTTTTCCTGCAACGCGCCATCTCCACTTCCACGTGGTTTCAAAACACGCTGTTTCAATCTTAAAAATACAGAATGCACAAATGTGACCCAGTCATTCTGCAGTCAACAGAAGAGTCCACACCATCACCAAAAAAATTACATGTCAGGAAAACATTTTGTTGATGACAACCACCTAAAAATCCCAGGACAGCCTTGGATGTTTTTATAAGAACACGGCCATCCCTCACCACGCCAGCCGTGCATCACGGGCAGGCAATTCTCCCAACCCCATCACCCTGATTTCTCCCTGTCATCCACCACCTCAGAGCTTCAGCTTTTTTTAGCTAATAATCTTTAGAGATCGAGATTTCAGTTATTTCACTCTGCTGGCCGTGCTGGCAGCCAGAAAACTTACATATAAATCACAAAAAGGGAAGAAGAAGGAGAATGACAGAGAAGGAACAAAATGGGCTAATAAATTCACTTTTATTCCCACAGGTTGTCACTTCCTGCAAGTTTTGGCACCTATAGAGTGAAGTGAATATCTGACTGCTTGAAATTACATTATCATGGCACAGCCTGAACACGTTCAATATATTGGCAGTAAGGGAAGGGCCTTTTCTCTCTTCCCTTCTATCAATAGGACTAAAATGTTCTGCAGTTTGCTTTCCCATCATCCTGCCAATAAAATAATTTTCATTTAAGGTGGCTAGAGGACAAAACAAACATGAAAAGGGGCCAGGTCTGCTCCTAGCAAGGGGTGTACTCAGGAGGATATTCAGTAAGGTTTATCTGTAGCCTACCATGATTTCATTAGACAGGACTTCAAAATATTTTTAATTAAACATGAATACAATACTAAACATTCAAAAAGTCAGACTTCTAAATACACACACACACGAGTACATACTATTTTTAAAAAAGCTTATTTGCTGATCAACTCCCCATCTCTGTAATTTAGGCCATGTATAAAATATACCTTTAAAACCAGTAACTTTAAAATCTACACTGACAGAAATGGAAATCGGAGGAACTCTTTTCCTTTGCATGATAAAACATTGCAGTTCTAAAAATCATTCTGTTACAACTTTAGATGAACAAAATATCAGTCAATAATTAGTTTTATTTAATGACTGCTAAAGACCACTCTCCAGCTTTACAATACACAAAATGTTGAACAATGCACTGAAGATAACATTCCTGTCACATACAGATTCTCTTGCTTTCTTTCACCTGCTATGGTTATTTGCCAGGTAATTACTGTTAAGCCATCACCCACTGGGAACTACTTACGTGTCTCCTTAGATGTGTCTTCCCATTCCTTTCACGTGAACAAAACACGTGAGAACTCAAAATACGAACACTCAAACTAAGACTTAAAATAAAATCATCGAAACTCCTGAAACTCATCCATGCTGAAAGTGCTGTACATCAAAACCAAGAGATTTCCACTTTCTGAAAAACATGCACTGAGAAAAAATATTTAAACCCACTATATCCAGGATTTTCACATCTTCTGTTTTGGTACATTTATGGTACATAATGTGAACTCGTGGATGCATTTTGTATTTTAAATGTATTCATGTCTTAGATTTTTAAGATAAATTTGAGAACAGTCAGGATGATGTAACAATTAAGATCTTCAGCATCATTTTTTGATCAGCTGAGCTATAAGACAACAAAACCTTAACCACTATGGCACAAATAAAAGAACACTCAATTGCTTTAAAGTCAAGATACAACATATTCAAATGGAGATATCTATAATGGTAACTATCTTGCATGGTAGGAGAATTCATTTGCAAGCATATAATGACAAAATTTGTTTTTGAGTTATTCAGAGCAGCCACCAATTTCAGAAAATCATTCTGGGCTATGAGGAACATCTACCATACGCACAAGATTCTTTCTGGGCACCCTTGAGGCTCCGGCTACACACTTAACAGAGATTTTCTGTTGAAGGTACATTGCTTTGGTAATTATTAGCCCTTGAGGGCTGCATATTTACTCTTTTTTAAATAGAAAAGGATAGAGTAGAGTGGAACTGATTATTTCAGTTGGAAGGACCCTACAACAATAACCCAGTCCAACTGCCTGACCAATTCTGGGCTGACCAAAAGTTAAAGCATATTGTTAAGAGCATTGTCCAAACGCCTCTTCAACACAGACAGGCTTGGGGCATTGAGCACCTCTCTAGGAAACCTGTTCCACTGCTTGACCACCCCTCTAGGTAAAGAAATGCTTCCCAAAATGTTTCCTTTTTAAATACGTATGAGCTGTTATCCACAACAATGTCCAGCAAGGACTTAACCACTTAATGGCATGTTGTCCAAACCATCACATCTTTGTGCTCTTTCCTGGATCTTACAACTCCCCATTCCAGCTGGGATCTTCTTGGTCTCACATTGAACCAGCCCACAAGCAATCATCCTTGATGGAACTTTTCCATGCCTCCTGCAAATTTGCCTGCTTGTATTCTTTCCCTTGCTTACTTCTTCCTCATATGTAGAGTCCTAATCTTTGTCATTCCTTGTATGGAAATTATTCCATCCTTTCATTGTTGCCTTTACCCATTTCTATTTTCTAGTTCTGCCAAACCCATTTTGGGAATGAGTGATCACAACTGTCAAATGAAGGAAGTCAAATGCAGCCACACTATGAATTTATATACAATGAGGTTCTCTGTTTTGTCTTCTATTGCTTTTAATTTTCCCTTTTTTTTTTGACTGTCACTGAGAACTGAGCTGATGTTATGGCAGAACCATCCACCACACACACAAGATCTCATTCCTGCTAAGAACTCATAATTTTCTAAGTGATATGAAGATTATCCCTGTCCCCCAGCTACTTTCCTGCCTTTGCTGAAGGCAAGGCTGGATTTTACTCCTGGGCTACATAAGAATGCTCCCTTCTGTTCTTGTTTCAATCTCCTGAAAATATGACCTGGACATATTGTCTTCTCTTACACAGTTATTACAACCTTAGAAGGCCATCAATATATTAGACACTTTGTCCTGTGTTTGGGACTTTCAATTCCACAAACAATAGCTTCCTACAGAGAAGCTGGAGAAAAGTAGCTCCCCAGGCTACCACAATACATAACCCCCCCAAAAAAGAACACAAAAGATAATGTAACAGCTATCCTATATTCATGCTTAGAGAGGCACAATTAAAAAACATGGCAAAACCACCATCAGAATGAAGAATCATAGTTCTCAACTTACTTAAATAAAACCTCATAAATTACTATATATACAAATGTCTTAAACACCACATACTGCTTATGGGCAGTGCTAAAATCCTGGAACAATGTAAATAAGATCATGGCTATTTGGCTTCTGTTTTCTTGTGCAGTTTGTTAACTTTGGCAACAGTCAGAAATTTTCAGACCAGTAAAACATTGCATGAAAAAATACATCCCTTTTTTACCTTCTGAAACAAAATATTATGGTTATTCTGTATCCTGCCTTCACAAAAAGAGACACAATACAGAATAGTATCATTAAAATAAAAGCACAGCACCAATAAAATTCAGATCTTTTAATCTTTGCTATTAGTATATGTATTATGAGTTTCATGAAAGATTTTAGTGCTGCAATCTTAACCAATGGCATATTGCTCATTTACTATGTGCCATTGACTCAGACTAGTAAATGAAAACAGATTAGGAAGGGTATTTTCTTGCTCTCATATAACTGCATAATGCTGCAACGTTTGGAATGCAAACTCCACAGGGAAACATTAAAAAATATTGGTTTGTAAATTGAAGTTGCTGAAAAGTAAATGTCAGCCATGAAAACGTTTCCTTTACTACTACATTTTATATGTTGGTTAATCAGTCCCTCCTCCAGCTGAGGTTTGAATTATCATTAACTTTGTAGATCAATAAATTATTAATACAAAAATGGGAGAATCTAAGGGAAACGTGGTGCTTTACAGCATACCCAGCTGATGAAGAGTTACAAAAAGGGGCCAGAAATCTTGCTGTGAAGAGTTAATGCAGTAAAAGGGAACAGCTGGAGACTATTAAAAGCACTCATTAGAAGGAAGAAGCAGCAAACTGTTCTAATTGGGTCAGCTGACAGGTGGCTGCTTCTGCAGTGCCCTCCCAGCAGCACAGCCCCAGTCCCAGGGAGTGATGTTACTGTGTGATCCTCCAACCAGATCTACAGCTGCAAAGCTAAGCTGCAGCTCAGGACATGTTGTGGGATGTCCAATGACCAGTTCAAACCATCTCAGCACCAATATAAAACACAGGGAGCAAAACGACTGCTGTGTCTTTAGGGGTAAGACAGAAAACACTGAATGTGTATAAAATATTCAGTCTCTTAACTCGGAATCCGGTAACTGAAAAATGTACTTTTTTACTTATATATTTAACTCCCTAATATCTGGTATGCACTGCATAAACACAGACAAATCATATTAGCTTCTGCATGCCTCAGATTTCCAACCTAAGCAACATTAACCAAGTTCACCAGACCCTCCCTAAAAGTTCCAAGATTCAGTCAACGGACACCTGTGGCTCCTTGTGAAGTCCTTGGCAGAAAAATCCCACGTGGAAATGATCCTTCTACTTCTCCCTCCACCAAACCTGCAGGCAGGCAACTCTCCCTTTGCTTTTTTTTTTACAGAAACACACTCGTGAGAGTTACAGTCAGGACGTGGCAGCTTGGGCTCTGTACTATGGTCTCTCCTGGAGGCCGTGTCCCTGGCAGACTGAAAAGCTTCAAGAAATATATCTGAAGTCATGAAAGTGAAAGCTCAATGCATTACTACTGATGACCATTCAGAATACAGTTATCCAAGGTTAATTATTTCTATTATTTAGATAAATACAGGAACTGAGACAATTAGCTGCTGTCAGAAAGTCAATGCAACTGGCAAAAGAATATTTTCCATTGTAGATACATATTTGGGGATGTAAATAATAAAACTGGTTAAATGTATTTAGCTAATTTTCTTATGTTAATAAAAACAATGTAGTCATAAAAGGAAATCATCAACATTTAGGAATACAAAAAATTGTTCTACAGAGTCTGCCTGTTCAGCTTTTTCTATGATTTTGTTTGAACTTAATGAAATAACCTAAACAAGATTAGTTTAAATATTTAGGAAGAAAAGCCAGTCTTTGCCACAAGAGAAGCCCCTGTTGTAAGATATTTGACTTGAAAGTTCCCCAATGTCCTTTGAATTTTACCTCCCTCCTTTACAGGGTTTTATACTCAAACACACTTCTAACAAATATTTTAACATTCAATTTAAAAGACAAAAAGACAGATGCTCCTTCTGGAATTACTCGCATGAGTAATCGTTAGCATAACTGAGGCTGGATATCGTTAGAATCTTCTTATTTTTAGCATATTCATTTTCAGCAATGAAGTTGAGAGACTATGCTGAGTCTGAGAGACACTGTGCAAACCTAACCACTACTTATAAAGAAAATCTGAAGTGTCCTACAGGAAGGTGATGCGTTCTTAATTTACTGAATGACCTTTTTTATACAAAGCCTCTCTCTTCTGTAAATCTTCAATGATGTTTAGATCTTGTAGTTGAACAAGTCAGGAGCTGCGCTATTCGTGAGCCCTAACAGAGATCAGAATCACATATAACCAGATTTCCTGCAACAATAAAC
Source organism: Tapera naevia (assembly GCA_033556795.1). Taxonomy (NCBI): domain Eukaryota; kingdom Metazoa; phylum Chordata; class Aves; order Cuculiformes; family Neomorphidae; genus Tapera; species Tapera naevia. The sequence continues at coordinate 2,361,679 of JAUMJJ010000054.1, read as the reverse complement.
AGCCCACACCTCTTCAGCCTTAGCTGTCTTAGATCAAAGTTTTAGTGAGTATTAACAGAAGATGAAAACTCCATACATACCTTTTGTATTTGATGCCATATGCTGCAGTTGTGATAAATACTAGGTAATTATTAAAAAACCCTCTGGAAAGGACAATTTTAATACAAAGCTTTTAAATATTTATGGTAGTTCCTCTCTTTTCCAGGACTGCTTCATATCTTCTGCACTTTCAAGCCTTGAACTGAATCATCTGGTGCATATTTTTCTCTTACTTGGTACCAGCAGCACTCACAGCTGCACTGATAAGCAGTTACTTGCTTTAATGAAGCGTATTTCCTCAAAGAACTCCAGTTCAACCTGAAACACTTTCACTATGATGAATTTGAATTATTTTCCATGAACTTATCTCATCTTACAGGACCCATGATACAGCGACTCTTGCATGAGTGTGCTTGAGACTTACCCTGAGGAGCTCACCACCCGTTCAGGCTATTCTCTCTCTGCCATATTCCACACTAACATGTTGCCACTGTTTATTCTGGGGGAGCCTGGAAGTGATCTCTTTAGGGGAGTGACAGTAACTCACTCCAGCTGGGTCAGGGCAAGGAGCTGCCTGATCTGGGTGGAAAGTCTCACATTGCAACAGCTGCCTCTGCTGTATTTGACTTGTGAATAAAGGACTTGTTTTCGATCCTGACTTTCAATTAAATTTTGGTAAATGCAGACATTTGCTGAAATATTTAAAACAATTTATCTTAGTCCTGAATGAATGGTTGTTTTCTCTAGAACAGATTCAAAGCCTGAAGCTCTATTCAGAGAAAATTTCAAATGATTAGTGAGTGGTGGAAAGTGACTGTTTCAGATCTTTGCAATGTCAGCAATTCAGATTTTTTTAAAAAAACAACAAACCAGGACCCAAGGCACATCAAGACTACAATGGTCTTTTTTTTCAATCTTCTTTTTTCTTAAGGATCAGAACTGAGGAGAGGGAACGCCTCTATTGATATCACAACCTGATGGCCAAGCAGGAGTTCATTAGACACAAAACCTGATCTTAAATTGCTTTTCCTCCCTTCAACACTCACTTTGTAGATGTGCTAAGCTTCCACATTTTGCCACTGCAGTTTCTGAAAGAAAAGCCACACTGCCCTCAGCTTTTCAAGGGAGAAAGCCAATGTTGGCAGTTAGTGACCAAGATGCCAGGATGGCCTGGAAACATTCCCAGTTGACCACAACACCTTCTAGGAGATGGGAAGCCAGGGACATCACGGTTGAGAAAAGCACAATTAGCTCCTAATACTCCAGTCTCAAAAGATGTACCTCTTTGCACAGGTAAACGTGTCTCTCCTAGTAAAGCATTTACAGCTTTTCCAGTCTGTTTCCTAAGTCTATAACTGCTGTCAACTCAAGGCTCTTCAGCAATGTGCTCAACCTTGTGGAGCAATCAGCAGTTTTGATTTTTCCCAGCTGTTGATCTGAGGCACGATGGAAGAAGAAAAGCTGCTCATAACCTCACCCTGCTTTCATCGATCCGCTCACAGTCAGGAATACCTCATCTCAAATGACTTGGGTTTCACACTGTGATCAATATAGAAACTATGTAATATTCTAAAGGTATCATTATGCATTTGAAACATAGAGAGCACCTAAATCTAGGCTTATCCTGCAAATACTCACCTGCAAAAAAAGCAATATTTTATGATGAGTTTTCAGTAAAAAAAAGGAGAGGATAAAGTACTAGGGAGGAATTGCAAAAGGTATGAGGCCAGCAATCAGGCCAGCTGTCAGTCCTGTGCTGAAGGGCTGCACTGGCTCATGTACAGAGGTAAAATCATCTGCTTAATTTCTTCAAAGCCAGATCAGGCAATTGATCTAGCAGATCTCCGAAGCCACCGTCGCACAAAATCCATTACACTCGAGTTCTGAAATATATGCCAGCACATTTCCTTACACCACTGAGGAAAAGATTAAAATGCAGTCATGCAATATATTATGTGGTTGGATAGCACAAGGCTTAAAAATGCTTAACATTCAGAATGAGTGGCTTCTGTTAAAATGAATTTCACTGGCGGGTGGCCTATAGATTATTGTGACAGCAGCAACCGCCCTCCTTGAGTAGGGCAAATGACAGCTGAAGTCTGCCAACGAGGGATGGAGGACACATTCCAAAACCATTTTGAGGCTTCTACCGCTGAATTACCAAAAGAAAAGATCAAACCAAAAAAGCAAATATAGTTTTTTATAAAGGATGCTGATGGTGCCTCAGACTGACAAACTGCCATTTGAACAAAATGACTACTGACCTCAGATGGCCACTTTTTATTTTCTTTTCATTATAGTTTTTGTACTGATGTGTACCTGTGTGTGTACATATAAATAATTGATTTCTTAAAGAGCATCCCAATGCAAATGAAAATGCGAAGTGATTTCTTCCTATTAGCTTTTAAACCAACACAAACAAGAGGAATTGGATCTATTCATTTCAGTTCCGCTTGAAGTAAAATTTCATGGGCTGTACATATCACATTTTAGACTGCACAGGCAGTACTGAATTAATACCAGCTTCTACAGAGCCAGTCAGTCATGAAAAGTGCCAATCACTGCACGTTTCACTTCAAATGAGAAGCAGAGGTGCTCAGAGTGAAGTACAGACTGTACTGCCTATTTTTAACGTTTTCAAAAAATGAAATAATAATGTAGTAACCCCCCCTTACATTCATGTCTGCAAACTCCCTGCCCCACTCACAGATGAGGAAACAGAAGTCCATGCACACAGCATGCAAAGTTGTGGGGACTGTCTTCCAACTCTGTGCACCAGGAGGTCAAAATCTGCTCAGCTGATGCTGGGATTTCTTTGATACCTCTAGACATATATAAGTAAATAAGCAATTCTTTTTAACATTATTGAGATTAGTTTGTATCTGTACAGCAGATGCCATTAAACTTTAAGGCCATACATAGTTATACTGATACCCCTTCTCCAATTATTCATAATTTATAAGCTTAACTGTTCACAGGGCTTTGCATGACCAACAGTAGTAAAGTACAACAGAAACCAACACAGTTCTGTTGTATGGAAACCCCCCCAGCCCTCTTTGGATCAATCTGACATCAGCTAGGACTGAAACGTGTTGTCTGGCTTGTGTTCTCCATCACTTACCCACATCGCATCTTGTACCCTCCTGCCTTCCAAAACATCATCAAAACTTCCTCTCTCTTTGTTCTCCAGAAGATTTAGACCTCTCTTGTTTTGAAATTAGTCTGGCCTACAGTGCCTCATAGCAAACCATCAAGCTGTCCTCTCACTGCTGTGTTAATGAACCCTCTGCATGTTCAAGTGCAGCTGAAGGCTGAGTCCAATCAAACTCGATCTCCCTTAGAGAGAGGGAAAGAATTCACTACATCTTTTTGTCTTTTAGGGGAAGTTGATATGCATTCAAAGAGATCAGTATTAAGCAAACTGGCCATCTCTCTAGCTTCTGTGTTTCTCATTCAGCACTTGTAGAAAAGCTACTGCCCCAGGACCTTGCTCTGTGGCAAAGGCTGACAGGCGTTAGGAGAGTTCAGCAGCAGTGCAAAATTAAAACTTACTACGAAAAGCTTATCCAGCATCATTGACACCTTCTTAATCCACAAAAAAAGGAACAAAACCAAACCAAGAACTGAGATCAGAGCCCTGGTATAAAGAACACTATGCACAACACACCAGCAAGAACACTAGAACCTTGGGCTCACTGAATTCCTTGGTTTCTGAATTTTCTTATCCACTGTAATAAATATAGGCTCATTTATCATGCCAAATCCAACTCAATGATTCAATGATAGCAATCTGGGACTTGCTGTCAACTTACACAAGATCAAATTGGATCATTGAATTCATCAGTAACAGTCTACATACTAAAGCTGGAAACGCTAAGGACCAAGCAAGACAAAGACAGAGGGAAAAACGCAAGGCAGACGATGCCTCAGTCTTTCAGGCATTCCTTTTGAACATCAGCCTTATCATTAGATGCTGGGAAACTGGAAATCAGAGCATTTTGCTTAAACATACCAGATATCTTTCCTCCTGCCTCATGCTGGGGGTACGGATCATGTGATTCTGCTCTCCTCTCCAGTCTCCGAAACGTCGAAAAAAATAATTGGATAAAAATCGATTGACAGGATCTCTAATAATATTGATGTACACCGGCTGGTCTCCTCCAAACCTGTTGGGAAGAAAAGCAGGTGAAACTCATCAGAAGGTTCTACATTATGTATTTCATCTGAATGTTTTCAAATTACTCTCTACAGAAGGGCTTTTACAAGGTTAGGAGTGAAACTGAGAAGCTTACAACTCATTACCAAAATTTTGTAAAAGCTCCAAGATGTCTTTAGGATGAACAGTAAATATGATAACACACCAAGTTACATGCGTCCCACAAACATTTTAATTTAAGACTGCTTTTTCCACTGTGCCAACAGTTCTGCTTCTTTTCTCCTTGCTGTTTTGAAGAACCTTCTGCAGCTGAATAGTTGGATGAGTATTTTGTCTTCTCAAGATGCGTTTCCCATCTATGAAATCATGTCAGAGCAGGCCCCGCCTAACACTGCCACGAGGCAGGCTTGGATCACCTTCACCTGTGCAGTTAAGGGTAGGAACGTGCAAAGGATTTTGCAACCTTCAAGCTTATTTCAAAAGGCTTCCTTTGGATGAACTGACAGGTATGCGTGGTATTTCCATCTTTATATTTGCTGGAACTTGTGCAAATCTTCCTCCTCTCATCCTGAGCCTGCACCACTCTCTGGATTTGAGGTTATTTTGTGGTTAAGCAATGCCTTATCCTTGTACTGCACTTCATGAAGACTATTTTTATATGAAAATCCCTGCTTCAAAAAAAGAAATCAGGTACCAATTTTAAACTGTGAGCACGCTCTGCACAAAAGTGAAATGCAGCATAGGTACCTGCAATTTAGAGATGAGAAGACAAACCAGAGCAACACCATCAGCTTTGCTTTACCCTGTCATACATGTCCTCCTGGTAGTTAACAATGAACAACTTCAGTTTAATAGGTAGCATACAGAAACAGGAAAGGAATAAAAGGGAGCTTGAAACGGTCTGTGATTACACTGTATTTTCACAGTATTAAAATATTGACTGCATATTTTACATCAATACACAGCATCAGCAGAACAAGTCTAACTAGAAGAAAAAAAGGCAAGTTGCTTACACTCTTCTGTGGTCAAATCTGGAGAATGGACATTTATGCTATGGAACAGACTTATGGTCTACAAATGCTGTGAGATAAAGAACAAAATAAAACCTCTTGGACTGAGAATTTTATCAGTTAAATTCAACTTGGACTTTGCCTGACCTAAGAGATTAATTACTTTTCTCATTTGTTTCCCCAATTTAGGAGAACAATTCTTAACTGAGCACTAGCTTATCCTTTGGTTTTGGGAGCTTGAAGATACAGTCATATTTAAGTACCTAAATGCTATCCTGATAATTTTCTGAGTCATAATTTATATATTTTCTTAAAAATGTAAAATATTAGATTAGAAGAGGGAAAACCAAAGACACACTTTAGATTAAAAAATCCTCTTGGCTTCTCTTCATCTTTTGAGTCAGATGAATAATTGAATATGTATAATAAAAGATCAAGGCTCCTCATAAATACTAAAAAGCCAGCAAAACTGTTTAAAAATAGTAATTCTAGTAAAGGATGAGAAAAATCCCATATAGTTTCAACTTGATTTTTACTCTGCATGATTCCCCAGATCACTACATGCAGTCTGCAAAGGCTTATCTCACAAATAACTATGTGTATCAGTAAATTCATTGACCTCCGTGTCGCAGGATCACTGCCATAATTTGAAATTGCACACACAGCATAAAATTATAAACCAATCCAATTAAGAAGGCAGATGCTCCTTGCTTCCTGATTAGTGCACAGCCCAGTTTGGACATGGGCGTGCAAGGGAAGCATAATCAATTCAGTATCCAGAATTCTTCTCTGAGCTTGTCTTTGCTTTTTATTGTCATTAAAAGAAAGGCATTCATGCAAATACCATAGGACAATAAAGGCAATAAGCTTTGACAATATTTATTCAAATAGAAAGCTTTCGGTGAATGCCATGGCTGGTAGTCATGAAAACTAAATTTTTCAAGTGAAATTGTTGGCAAGAACATGTTGTACCTAAAATACTGAACATGTTATCTTCCTGCTGCTTGATGCAAGAATCTAAAGACAGAAGGGAGAGGAGAAGAGTGAAAAAAAAAAAGAAACAAAGACAGCAAGAAGCAAAGACAGAAAGACAGAAGCAGCAAGTTGTCTTAAGACAGAGACAGAAAGCTTACAACATTCAGAGAAGCAAGAGATCAGGGATATCCTGTCTGGGTTTTGTAGAGGAACAAAGCCTAAATGTTCCTCAGAAGTCAAAAAAATCAAGAGCAGACAGCTATTAGTTGTCTAGATAGAAACACTCAACACATATTGTCTTTTCTGAAGTACAGGGAGGGGTTGGATTGCATAACCAACCCACCGAAGCGCCAGAGCCTGTCCTTCTGCTGGTAAGGTCATTTCCCTAAACACCTGAACTCTACGTTCAGCACCAACAGCTCTGAGAGAAGAGGCCCACGCAAGATCCTCCATCCCAAGAGGACAGGTGAGATGAGAGGTCACTCTTTCACAAAGAGCTACAGAGCAAATTCTCACTTCTGAAATACAGCCTTTGTCGCCTGCCTCCCCCACTCCAGCCCGCCAGACACAAGATAACTCAAAATTCTGATTTCCTACACACTGTAACCAGCCTGGTCATACCCAGCCACAGTTGCTCCACCAGGCAACAAGCAGGGATTTTTTAGAAAAACTATGTCTGCTCTGGCTCTTACTCGAATCTGAATTTTTTTAAAACATGGTTCATATACTTCAAATTCAAACCATTTGTTTCTATGGACTGTACTGAGACTCTTTTATGGAAGCTAAGCAGCATTTGCATGGCATAAGAAAAAAGTCCTGCTGGTTAAAAATCAATAACTTTAAGCTATTAAGAAGAGGGGGAAGAAAGGGAAATCAATGCTCCATTTGTTCAAGTATGATCTGCATATTTGTAGGTACCCATCAGTTAGAACATATTAAATATCACTTGGCTCTCCGGATCAAAACTTTTCAAATTATCAACACCCACATGAAAATTCTCTCGCAAACAACAACATATTGTGCTCTCATTATATATCATGTCACTTTGTTTATATTCAAATATCTATTATGAAGGACTCAAAAAGGGGCACAATCATGCTTTCTACCCCTGAGAAGGTTTACCTTCTCTGAGTGTGATCAAGATTCGATCCTGCACGATAAAGGTACCTGATCACTCTCATGCCCTGCAGCACATTGCAGCAACTGGGTAGAATGGACCACAATGCCACCACTCCAGGAAAACACTGAAAACCCATACACTGATTCTCTACAGTGATCTCCCTGCACTTAACTTCTCCTGATTTATTTAGTATATATTATTAAATCCCATTAGTCTTAACAGCCCTGTTGTGACAGGGAAATTTTTGGACTCCCCATCAAAATAACTAGCATATTTGCAGGCTTCAATCAACGACACTCAGGCTCATTAATAATATATTCCCCCCTACCTTTTTTTAATAAAAGTGAAAAAAAGGCCTGAGAAGTATGTCAGATTTTGCACGTCTGCCTCTTAGAAAAATGTCTCTGATGAATTCCAATTTTATTATTTACATGATAAAAATCTTTGATCAGAACAATTTACAAACCCATGTAAGTTAAAAAAAGTAGAAATAAAACATGCAACTAATGTGATTTGCTTGGCTGTAAAATGGAGGCTCTCTCAGCTCCTATTATCTTTTATTTCAATTATTTTTGATAAAGCTTAGACATAAAGGTAGTCCTGTCACGTCACTCCAGGAGGCCACTGCGTGTCTGTTCAACACACAACTCTTTGCACAAGCAGACGCAGGCTTCTTCATCCCTGCAGGCAAATCACATTCCTTCAGGAAAAGGTGACTCCCAGCCTACAACCTATTCTCTGTAAGAACTCTGGCTGCCTCTTTTAATGTAAAATACCTCCTCTTAAACAACTGAGCTGGTTGCTAGAAGCTCAACATAATGGAAGCAAACAAGAACTGACAGGAAGCTAATATTAACAGCAGCAGACACACTGTGTCCTTCTGAGAAAGGAAGCCCAGTTTCCTTTTACAGCTTCACACAAGTGAGAATCATGCGCTGAGAGCACAATTGCCCAGAAGCTTTCCACATCAATTATGTTGCAGCTCCATTACCTGCACTGCAGCACAGTTCACGGAGAGATCACATAAAAGCACTAATGTACAACTTTCACCTTTTTAGGACTTAAGATGCAGTTACATCACAATCCATCTTCTGATAAAGAGACCTTGAAAAGTTATTATAACATAGTTTATCAGCACACAACCCTTTTCAGCACACAAGCACCTCTGGGAGGCTCCAAGGACCCTCCTCAAGGACCAGCTGCTACGTTTTCTGCAAAGACACCCCGAGGAGCTTCTGCCTGCCTGGGACTACATGGTATAGCCAGCCTCCAAAATTAAGAAGTTTATCTTCTTGCTTTTTTCTGTACTGCCTTGCTTCCAGCTTTTGTGCCTTCACCCTACGCTATTGCCATGTTTTTAAGCTTTTCTTTGAAAAGGGAGAAAAGGAAAGTAAGTTGAGAGAAGTCTTTTTGTTTCAGAACTGCATCCTTGGCTGGGCTGGCCTTGAAAAGGAGGTGTTGGGTGGGGATCCAGAATTCCCAGTGGTTCAAGGTTAACAGTAAAACATTGCAAACTGGCAACACTCCACTGCCCCTTCTGGAGCTGTTATTTCAACAGTAGAAGTTTCAGTTTCTGAAGTGATGTATCTAAGTAATGTCATTGCAGAAATCACAACTGACCCCTCTGGGAATTGCTTAGTCAACTGTCTCAGACCAGTGAATGGCTAAAAAATTACACTATAATGCCTCTTATTTCTCTATTTCACCTTCCTGTAAATATCCCAGAATATTTTAGGTTGTATTTCTGTCAGTCTTTTTATTTCATCCACGCTAAACAATGAGGCTTTTTTTTTTTCCTGTGCCTTTCATTATGCTGAGGATATCAAAAATACAGATTAATACATAAATTCATAATGAACAGAACCAACACTGATAAAAATCCTGCCTGTTTTTCTATAGCATCCCCAACTCAAGTAAAAGTAACACTTAAGAAAGAAACAATAATTGGGTTTTCATTTATGTAATGCAAAGTTACAGCTGGAAACGAGTAAGAAAGAAAACACTAATTTTCCACAAAACACTAACAGCAGCTACAGTCACACTCTACATTATTTAAAATCACTTAATTCCAGATACTTTGTAGTCAAGGCTTTCCAAAGGTCTGACTCGGGATCCCTCTGGAGCAGTGATTAACATTTCATTATAATTCAGAGATACAAATGTTGCACAATTTTATCCAGGAACAGAAAAACTAAGTATAAATTGTTAAAATAAATTCCCAGCAAATAGCAGACTTTCCTTGGAAAGTATAAAATCAACACACATGGTATGTAGAAAAGATACATCTTCAAAATTGGATGAGAGGACAGGTTTGGCTGAGATAGTTACATTCACATAAAATCATAGAATCATAGAATCATAGAATCATCTGGATTGGAAGAGACCTCCAAGATCATCAAGTCCAACCCTTTGTCCAACGTCCTCATGATTACCAGATCATGGCACCAAGTGCCACATCCAGTCTGATTTTACAAACCTCCAGGGATGGTGACTCCACCCCCTCTCTGGCCAGGCCATTCCAAGGCCTGATTACTCGCTCTGTGAAGAGCTTTTTCCTGATATCCAGCCTAAACCTTCCCTGGCAGAGTCTAAGCTCGTGCCCTCTTGTTCTGTTGCTGGTTGCCTGGGAGAAGAGTCCGACCCCCACCTGTCTACAACCTCCTTTCAGATAGTTGTAGAGAGCCCCAAATCTTGAGGCTTGATTTTTTAGGAATGTTATAGTGCAAAGAATGTTGCAGTGCACTGTATATTCAGCTTCTCATATGAACACGTGTATCAAGGATGTCATGGGTGATACCAATTGTCCTGTGGGAATGACAGCCAAGATAATGCTAGCAGTGTCCCTATGGAAACAGAAATATAGTAACTTGGGTATAATAAAAAAATCATTGTAACTTGGCAGTATACATCATGTATACAATGTATAGAACGTAAAAATACACCAAACAAATTGAAAACACAGCTACCATGTCCCATATATGAAATTCTACACTACCCCCACCAAATAAGGAGCTGTGGAATCATCATGTTTAAGGTTTTGAATCTACATAGTTTAACATGATAATGTGTGATTCAAAAAACAAGTGCAAAACTACTGATAACATTTTCAGACAGCAAAGTTGCAAAAGGAGTGAAGGGAGTGGATTGCTGACAAAGAGCCATTGGAGCCACAGGGCAAGCAAGACATAGCCAAGCATAATGCACGTTAGCAAAGCAAATAAAACCCAGAGCATCTAGGACCAGAAGCAGAGGATGCTCACAGGGCAGCAGTTCTGGCAAGGACTTGCATGCCTCCACAGATTATCCGCAGCGTGTGAGACTTTACAGGCCAGGATAATCCCAGTTTCCCCTCTATCTGAGAAACCGGAGCAGAGAGGAGCAAAGACCTGGTACAGCACTGACATAACCACGAAAAGAGTCCATTTTAAGCCAAAGCATGCAGAAAATTCACTACAGAGTCACAAGAATTAAAAAAAAAAATGCTTGCAATAGAAAAATGCTAAGAAACTGAAATCCTTCAGCTTGAAAATGAAATGAAAAGGGGAAAAAAAGACAGAGAAGGCTAAGAGGTCACTGCACCATGGCTTGTAAGAAGTTACACATGAAAGCTTACATGGGGGGAAAATTGATGAAAGGAGTCTTCACATAGTGGAGAAATGTACTTTGAGATTCAAGGAAAACGAGCCAATTGGATTTCCCAGCAAAATAACTCACAGTTTACAGTCTGAGAGAACAATTCAGTATTAGAAGAATTTACCAAGGGCAGCAAATTCTCCATTACTGGTGATCTTGAATCGAGACTTATATTTTCTTCCTGAAGGTTTCTGGTTCAAACCAAAATAGTCTGTATCATACATTACACAAGGGTGAGAAAGACTAGAAATAACTCAAGACTTTCCATCTTTCTGCCTGAAAACAGGATTAGCTATGAAATTAATACTATCAGCTCCAAAATCCTCAATGCAACCTATTCCGTTGCTTTGCTGTCCTTGCTGTTCAAGCCCTTTTCTAAATGTCTGATCTAGAACTCTGTCAAAGTGATTCAAGACCACTACTTCTGCTATCATTACTCATAAAGAACCATACAGTCCCTTTATCTCTGCAGAACCTTTCAAATACAAAATTCAAAAGTGTTATCACAGTCTGCTCTTTCCCAGTCCCTTCTATTTTTTTTTCTTTCTCTGCCCTTTCAATCTTTCCTCACAGGTTGATTTTTCACACATATAATTATTCTTTTTATTCCCTTCTGGACTTTTCTGGAGTAATCAACATCTTAAATTACACCTGAACTGGCAATATTATCTACAGTGCAAATGTGAGCATGGAAAAAAAAAAACAGTAAAAAAGGGGTAATTTAGGTGCTATGGCTGATCCCACCCTTCACTAACTACATTTCAAAACAACCATCCCCATTCTGGGAATATCATATCATCAGCTGAAAAGTCTATTAGGCAAAGAACACAGGAAATCTAGGGAAATAAAATTTAAGTCATATAATTTTAAAATATGTGGAAAATAATCACCATAGAGCAATGTTTTTTTAAGAAAATAACTCCCTTAAAAAACCTTTATACTACAGAAAGGTCAAACTGCACATTAGATTTGTGTTTAGCCTTCCATCAAGTTACAGCTAAAAAACATCATTACACACTCATGTAACTTAAAAAATGTAGTATAAAAATGAAAAAAAGATGTAGGAGGGATTACAGCACCATGTGGCCATTCATGAAATGTGTACTTTACAAGGCAGACCTCACATGATGGTAGAAAGTGTTTCATGATGTGTTAGCAAAGAGTATAGATTATAATGAACACCCATAAAGACACAGTGTTAAAGCCATGTATGTAAGCTTAGTTGACATTTCCCTACTTTTAAGGGCTTACCCAGAGGGTAATAATTTTGTTTGTTACTGTATTTTCTATTACATTTCCTACGTGTTATGTGGGTTTTTTTAACAGAGAAAAAAAATACATAAAATGAAACTACTATAGTAAATAATCTTAGGCTGCAATCATTGTGTCAAGATGTTGATTCAAGGAGGTACTCGAAGAGCCGAATCCCTCCCACAGCTGAGCTGTACAGAACCAGCACGAGCTGACAGGATCATAGAATCTTCTGCTTAGAAAAGACCTTTGAGATCATCGAGTCCAACCACACCCACCATCCCCTAAACCATGTCCTTCAAAAACTCATCTGCTCATTTTTTAAACACCTCCAGGGATGGTGACTCAGCCACCTCCCTGGGCAGCTGTGCCAGGGCCTGAACACCCTTTTGGTAAAGAAATTCTTCCTAATATCCAGTCTGAACCTCCCCTGGAGCAACTTATGGCCATTTCCCCTTGTCCTGCCACTCGAGAGAAGAGAACAACACTCCCTCTGCTACAGCCCCCTTTCAGGCAGTTGTAGACAGCAATGAGGTCTCCCCTCAGCCTTCTCTTCTCCAAGCTAAGCAACCCCAGGTCCCTCATCCATTCCTTGTAGGACTTGTTCTCCAGCCCCTTCCCCAGCCTCGTCGCCCTTTTCTGGACACTCTCCAGCCCCTCAATGTCCTTCTTGTACTGAGGGACCCAAAACTGCCCACAGTACTCAAGGTGTGGCCTCACCAGTGCAGGGGCACAATCACCTCCCTGGTCCTGCTGCCCACGCTGTGTCTGATACAGACCAATATGCCATTGGCCTTCTTGGCCACCTGGGCCACTGCTGGCTCATGTTCAACTGGTTGTCAATCAACACCCCCAAGTCCTTCATCCCCAGGCAGCTCTCCAGACACTCTTTCTGAGTTTGAATTCAAAGGGTCAGGGACATTCAGTATCTTCTTAGAACAGCTCCACACACTTCCCTAGCATACTATTTACAAAAAACAGTGCAGTATAGTTAAAACACAGGATAGGCAAAATGTTGACGCTCTGTGTGGTATTACTTGTTCCAGAGAAAGGGAGAAACAAGAATTCCCAAGTTATTTATAAATGCTGATGTTGTGAAAATAGCCCATGACTGTTTCAAATAAATGAAAACAGTCTATGAAAAAATTTAAAACTGAAATTCTGTTTCCAAATAAATTGATCAAAGACACATATATAGCTTAAGTCATAGCAAAGCAAGATATTTATTTGCCATCAAAAATTGGAAATGTATCATCTAACCCTCACAAACAATCCACAAGGTAACACGCAAGGCTTTCAAACACCATGCTGTCAGCACAGAGTGTGCTCCTGTTTCAAACACAGCTTATTCGCATGAAACGTAGTCAATTTCTTCACCATTTACCTCCTTTTTGTTTGTTGGATAGGGACACATACACAGAGCCCAAAAGCAGGAAATGTTGCAATGCTGAAGTGTTAAACTTTAATATTTAGAGCTGCTTCTACTTGAGAAAAACTATAAAACTGATGAATAAAAAAAAAACCCTGAACAATATTCAGTAACTAAGTTTAGTTATCCATACTGAATCTCTCTCTGTCTAACTCTGCCTTCATTGCACAGGATTTACTGTTATCCATAATTCAAAATTCAGGTCAGAGTTGAAGGAAAGTGTCCAAACTGATCAGCACTGCTGCATGTGACACTGTCACTACAGCAGCCTCTACTCATTTTTATTAGTTCGGGTTGCTCATTGTGTCTGTTTAAAAAAGTGATAATAAAAAAATCAGTAATGCTGATACAGACTGTCTACCAAAAAAAGATTTTTTTCAAGAAAAAACCAAAAACTTTACACACTAACTCTGCTAATGAATAACAGAAAACCAGAACTATTTCTTATGTTGATTCCAGGGATTAAAGACAAGCACCTTCCCAAGAAGAAGACCCAACAGATACGTCTCTCCTCCCCAAAACCTGTCCCCCCACAGCCCTCATGCACCAAGTAAGAGAGACACAGCAGAGCTGGGGCACAGGGAGGTGGCTGCTGGCTGTGGCCCAGCAGAAGGTCCAGCAGCTCTGTTTTGCTTGGCTTTTCCTTCAGCAGATGTACCTGGTTGTCTTTAAGTCTTTTACTAGCCTTCCAAATTTGGTTTGAATCTGGCCAACAGCTTCAGAAATTACTTAGGAATTAGGTTTGGAGGGAAACTGGAAAGACATGCAGAACAGCTGGAACTGCTGTATGAGTCTTATTTCCTTAGAAAATTATGTTAAAAGGAAAGTCTTGTCCTTTCCCCTTGAGCAGACGCACATAAATGCTAAATACACACCACAGATATTAAAACCGGAGCTGAAAGGAAGAACAGGGCAGTCTGACAGCGCAAAAAGGATGACTCCTCATGTAGTAATGCTGGGCAATAATTCATCCTGGCTTTGATCAAATAAGACAGACTGAACTGAATTATAAGGGCTAATTAAAATGCAAGATTAAATTGAGTCCATGCTTTATCCCTGCATCTCTTTATCACATCACAGGAAATTTTAAAGATCATTCCCCAGTAGCCTATAACTACTGCTAAAAGTAAAGAATTCATGGCTCCAGTGAGACATGAAAAAGCCCGTTTCTCTTTCTGGGTGGTCTTTTTAATGCTTCTCCCTCCTATGACTTTACCCTGACCTAATCAGCCAGCCTTTAAAAAAGCAAAAGTCACTTACCAGTCACTGACAGAGGCATGGCTTTAGGTTTTTACCCACTCTCCTGGAATATTACTTTACCCCGAGACAGGCGGCAGCAGTCAAGTCCCTCTTTGCCTAACCCGGGGTCCATAATTACATGCTCCAAAGGTAACAATTTGGTGTCAGAGGGAGAAAAGCTGTCTTCCCATGGCCAAAATGGGAGTTGCACAATGCTCCCCATCCCTGACTCACTCTGTCCCAAAGCCACAGCCTCACCACTCCCTGTGCGTTCCTGCAAACATTCTTTCTGGTTCTCTGAAATCTGTGACACTTGGAGCACACGCCGAGCATCTTGAGTAGCTGCCCAAGGACTGTTATAGTTACTTAATTCAGCAGAAGATTACTAAAATGTCAAGTGGGGCTTTTCCACAAACTTGAAGCTTCTTCTTGCTTCATTTTTTGTCAAGCTAAATAAATAGATGACAAGTGGCATTTATGATAAAGCACAGCGAACAATCTGTAGCTATCCTGAAATAGCTTTTTGTCTCTCTGTACGTTGTTCACTGCTTGGATCTACAGATATTGCCTGTAAATGTATCAGCATAAAAATATGTATCTGCTGAGAGTACAGATATTTTTTAATGTTTGCTTCTGATTAACATTTTGGATGCTTTTCCCAGCAACATTAGTTCATATACTTCGATTCAGAAAGAGACAAAAAAAATTACCAATATTTTTACCAGTATAATAACTCCAATAATTCTTTTTAAATACACACAGTGCTGATTTTAGAAAGAATCTGGAATATGACAAAGGTAAATGATAGCTGTCATCCTGGTCCTGCAATGTACCTTTTTCAAGCACACACCTCTGTGTGGAGGCAAACCACCTGGATACGTAAGTTCCACACAAGTGGAGGTGGGTGCCTCTGCCCTGTGCACTGCAAGCCACAGCACAGGTTAAGACTGACAATTTCTAGAGGTCCTTGGGCACGTGAGAAAATAATTTGGGTTTTTTTTAATTGCCTTTTTTTTTTTAAGCAATAGGCCAATGGATCTCAGCATTCTGGGAGTACACATAAGTATCAAGGGAGATTTTTTTTCATCCACTGCAGTTGGGCAGCAGCTCTTAATTTGTGTGCTCATGCTGCTCATTTTTTTCCCCTTGGTTAACCCATTTAAGAATAAATAATAAAGGCCATTGCTACAGAATGGGAAATGGCAGCCTGGTAAACAGTGACTAGGAAAGCATCTGGGAAACACACTGGAAAAACAACTTGCCCTGAAAGCCCAGATTGCTCTGGTGCAGCTGTAGCTTTAGAAGGCATAAGCATGGTGACTGCAAAGGGTGGGGTTTTTTTTCCTGCCATATACAGCATTAGTGAAGTTGATACAGGTCCACAGCACAGTTTTGATGATTACACTTAATAAACACTATGGAACTACCACAGAAATTTCAGAGAAGAGTCACAGAGTTATTAAATAGATTAGGAAAACATCCGCCAGCAAGAGGTTTGAGAGTACCTGTGATCAAATGGAACTGTGAAAGGTGTTTGGAGATGGTGGTGGCAGATAGATGGGGAGAAACACCAGAGAATAAAAAAATGCATTTCAATCAATATGGAGCAAGAGCCAGAGAAGTCTACATTGGAAATTAGACACAATAATTTCCCAGTAATACTGACAGACAACTGGAACCAAGTGCCCAAGGAAGCAGCAGAGGCAATGTAACTCCAAGCCTTCACACACAGCCTGGATGCTTTCATGGAAAACTTCTGAGAAACATACTATTTTTTTTCCAATCAAGAGCAAGCAATCCCATGCTGTGCTAGCCCCAGTAGCAACAGTCAGCATGAAACCAAACAACACCTAAACATTTACCTCTGAATATAAGAACATTTCCAAAGAGGGTTATTAGAAGAAAGCCTGGTAAGGAGAGGTCAGTCCAGCACTTCGGATGAAACGAGCAGGAAACAAAGTCATAGTGAAAAGCCTTACCCAGGAATCACAAGTAAAGGGGAATTCAATAAACAGCACCACCTTCCCCAAAAGAAATGCTCCCAAAATGGCCTGGATGGAATAGCCACCTTCTCGAGGCACTGGGTTGTCTCCTAAAGCCAGCCCTGGCTGCACGGGAGAGACTGGGAACAGAAGCTGCAAACCACTGGGAATCAAAGCTTTTCCTGTACCAAGTGCTATGCAGAAATTCACACACATCAAAGAAGAGAAAGAAACTTCATTTTTTATCTTCTATTTCAAGGTATAATTAATTTGATTTATGTCCGTAAAAATTCACACAAGATTCGCTTTAATGTGTCCTTTTAAGATCTGCCTTCTTCTGCACCACTTTGGACTGAAAAAATATAGTACTAAACTAAAAGATGAAGAGTAAATGAGGATTCATTTATTCAGCTGAACCAGCAGGCACTCTCAAAACACTGTTCAAAAATGAGGGGAAAACATCCCTAGTAAACATTCACATCCAGGTCAGGATGAGAACTGTAAAAACTAATGGTGCCTCAGAAACATGCATGTACTCAAATTCCCCCCTGAAGGTTCAGCTCACTTCCACTAGAGTTTTTTTTCTGAAAAAAAGATGCAGTCCCTTTATTTTTAAATTGGAAACAATCATGAGTAAATGCTGTGATGCTTTTCTGAATAATCAGAGTGCTCTAAGTGCTGACAGGTTTATAGGCAGGTGCAGAGTGCAAAGGGGGGAAATCCAAGTGATTTGTCATTGCTGCTACTCACATCAGTGATTGTTAAACAAAAATTAAGTTTATTTTTCTTACTGCTGTTTGGGAAGCTGAGAGGCACAAATAAGTGAAAGCAAAGCAGCTCTCATTTCACATAAATATGCTTCCATTTTCTTAACACAACCCTTAGAGACCTTGAAAGCACTCAAGCAGAAAACTGCAAGGCAAGTGGATGAGACTTCTTTTGTCCCAAAAGTGGAGTTTACCAAAAGAGCAGCAAAACTAACATTCCTCCTATCTCCTACCTGTCTACACAGTATCACAGTATTACAAGGTTGGAAAGGACCTCCGAGATCATCAAGTCCAACCTATAACCCAACACCAACACCAACCCATCATCTAAACCATGGCACTCAGTGCCTCACCAGTCTCCCTTTAAACATTTCAAGGGTCGGCGACTCCACCCCCTCCCTGGGCAGCTCATTCCAATGACCAATCACCCTTTCAGTGAAGAACTTTTTCCTAACATCAAGCCTAAACTTTCCCTGACAAAGCTTGAGTCCATGCCCTCTGGTTCTGCCACTGGTCACCTGAGAGAAGAGACCAACACCTGCCCGACTACAACCTCCTCTTAGTTAGTTGTAGAGAGCAATGAGGTCTCCCCTGAGCCTCCTCTTCTCCAGACTAAACAGCCCCAACTCCCTCAGTCGCTCCTCGTAGGGCTTGTGCTCCAGCCCCTTCACCATCTTCGTTGCCCTCCTCTGAACACATTCCAGTATCCTAACATCTTTCCCAAATTGGGGGCCCAGAACTGGACACAGCATTCAAGATGAGGCCTGACCAGTGCCGAGCACAGAGGAACGATAATTTCTCTGGTCCTGCTGGCCACACTATTCCTGATGCAGGCCAGAAGGCCATTGGCCTTCTTGGCCACCTGGGCACACTGCTGGCTCATGTTGAGCTTCCTGTCCACCAGCACTCCCAGGTCCCTTTCTGCCTGACTCCTCTCCAGCCACTCTGTCCCCAGTCTGTAGCTCTGCATGGGATTGTTGTGTCCAAAATGAAGTACCCGACATTTGGACTTATTAAACATCATCTCATTAGAATCAGCCCAGCTCTCCAATCTGTTCAGGTCCCTCTGTAGGGCCTTCCTACTCTCTAACAGATCAACCCTTCCTCCCAGCTTGGTATCATCTGCAAAGCTTGGTATCATCTGCATATACTTGCAAGAGGAAGGAGAATAAAGCATTCCTTATCCCTTTCTGCAAATAAAACCTTGATTACAAAGGTATAAAGTGCCAAATAAGAACTGAGTTTGGTCATCGGACTAATGCCCAGGATGGCTGCCCCTGAAAAAATGAATGATTTCCAATAATGGCTCTACTACAACGGCACATAGAAAGCCTCATCTCTTTCCTTGGTAAGGAGCAAGATGTTTTACTTAAGTAGGGTTCCTCAATCTTCAAGCTGACCTTTCAGCATTTCACAGATCTGAAGCTGCCCTAAGCCTGCAGCCAGGAGTCAGTTGTCTCCTATCCGTCCCCGCACATCCGTCTCGCTCCCCACTGCACTGGCTGCTCACAGCGAGCTGCTGGCTATGATCTTCAGCTGACAGCCAGGAAATACCACATGGATACTTTGGCCCTCATTCTTCTAGTTTCTGTGGTATTGTGGGGCTTTTATGTCGAGCTGGCAGAAAAGCTGGGACAAATAGGAAGAACCATATTCCACAGACAATTTGAGTTGAACTATCCACCAGTCCATAAATGGTTTCAAAAAAATCAGGCAAAACAAAAATGCTTTCACAATACTGTAATATTGAGAATGTATACTTAAATCACATTCTTGAAATTTCTGCAAAATCAATACTTGGGACTACAGTTCCTAGTGAAATACAGTTTAAAAAGAATCACCCTAGAATTAAGGAACAGAGAAAACACTCAACATGCCACTTCACTAGGAGGTGTAACACAGCCAATGTATTTTGAAAATAAAGACTAAAACTCTGAAAAATATTTAATTTATCAGAAAACACTAAGAAATGCTAAACCAAAAGTAAGCAACATTGATGGTGGTAAGCAGCATTAGGGTTGTCAGGTACTGGAACAGCTGCCCAGGAGGTGGTTTATCACCATCTCTGGAGGTGTTTAAAAGATGGATAGACAAGTTTCTCCGGGACATGGTTTAGTAGTGAACAATTACGGTTCGACTCGATGATCTTGAAGGTCTTTTCCAACCAGATGATTCTATGATTCTATGATGCACTTCAATGAGGTCTCATTAAAAGACCCATCAGCCATTTCACTACTCTACAGCTGTGAGTTAAACCAAGTGTCCTCTCAATAAACTGAAAAACGTGTTTTCAGGTTCGCAAGGAACAGTCAATACAGAAGCTCCAAATACTTTTATACATCTTTTATTTTTTTTTTTAGATTTACACAAATTTGTATTGGAAGAAAAGTGTAGAGGGATTTCATCTCCTGGATACACTACAGCTGAAATATGTTACCTTTGTGGCAAGGATATACCATTTGTATAGAAAACAGGATCTGGGGAGGAGCAAGAGGTAATGATGATCATCTTTTTCTCATGTACCTAATGTTCCATACCATCTCTGAAAAATCAGTTTAACCAAGAAACATTTCTTTCGCCCTCAGGTATGGCTACTTCTTTGATCATGCATTTTGGTAGAGAGAAGAGATCATTTACCAAAGACGTGAAGCCCTAGTCTTAGGAGTTTTATTCTTTAAAGACAATACATTAGAAATAGAACTCCCATGGAATTAGAACAGTGAACACAGAAGAATGAAATTCAGTTTAACTTCTTGTTTTCATGTAACGAAATCATGCCCATAGTTATGCTATATATCAAGTGAATTTCCAATTGCTCAAAATACTGTATTTTCTAGAACAACAAAGCAAAACAGCAGCTCTCTCTTGTGTGTGTCCCCTCCTCCCAATTTTATTGTATCTTCCTCACTGTCTATTCATGTCTGAAGACATTCATTCATAGGACATGCACTGACATTATCCCATTAAAAATAGTGCTGGGAAGTTAGGCAAGCTCTTGCAAAGATCTGCAGGATAGTCACACTTGAACAGAATTTTTTAAATCTAAATGCAAGGAGTCTAAACTAGTGGCACAGATGGCATGGTTCCTGAATATAATTTCCAAATTAAATTTATGGCCTGGGCAACAACCACCTGCAGTCAGCTTTAACCTCTGTGTCCTGGCTAAACGCTAACTGGCATCACTTATTTGCATCCTTCCAAAAATTCCTCAGAAGTTTCATTCAAATTCAATTTTCTTCACATTCCGTGCTATAAATGTCTCTGGAGTGTTGCTGCACACTTCCCAATAGCTGCCAGAAGGGACTGCACTCCCATGATACAGAGCATAATCCGTTTGCATGGTTTATAAATGCCTCCATATCCTGTGGAATGGGGACTATTTTGTCAGAACAAAGTCAAATCAGTTAAATTGGTGAAGAGTTATTCCAGGTACAAAATTATTGAACTCTGCAGCGTTTTCAGTCTGTGATATGCAGAGAAGAAATATTCAAAACAGTGAGCTGCCACTTTTTAAAACATGAGTGCACAGTTTAAAGACCCAACTTACCACCTCATGCATGTCAGCTGCAAATATTATAAACCAAGATCATCTCAGAGGCAAAGGCATCCAATAGCAGCCTTTCACAAACATTCTGTACATAACTATTCTGTAGCAAAGAGTGCAGGAAAAAAAAACCACCTTCTGAATGTGACTTCCAGGGCCACAAGGGAGGAAAAAAAAAGTACATTGTATAGTTTATATGTAAAAAAGTAGGGAAAATGTTTATATATTACAATTAACAGAAATCCATGAAACAGATTTTTAACTGAAAAAACGCCTTACCTTGAGAAGTTGAGGAAATGAACATGTCTAGTGAATAAATAGGGCTGCTCAGCAGTGCTTATGTTTTTAATCAATTCCATCTAAAAAGAATTAACAAATGAAATTTTCTGTGTTATGTCAAAGCACAGTTTGAGACAGATACAACTCTTAGACAACATAATGATGATGTAATTTGCAAGTCTGAATTATTCAGGAACTCCTTCCCCATCCCCCCTCCCAGGTGCTGTCACCAAGATAGCATGACTACTATTTCATGTCTAAGTGTGACAGGTTAAGCTGCAGACACTGTTCTGTTATCATGGAGCATATGCACTTCCAAAAGTGTGTATCAGTTTAAGGAAAGGCATAAACTAAAGGAAAAAGCTAAACTCTGCCTAAATCCGCACCAGAGCTTTGCAAGTGGCAGTTGCTCTCTGAAGACACCAGCTCTATTGATCTGAATGTGAAATTGCCAGAAAGTAGAAGCTGAGCCAATGACCGTTTTCATACAACAACAAAGATTGCCAAAACACCGACTGATTCGTCTGTTTAAATATAGAAACCAGCATTTGCCATTCTTTTTCCTATTAGAGCAAATTAAGATTACAAATTAAATGAGCATTTTTAGAAAGATGATGCTAAGTTTGAGTTCAGCTGCATTTACAGCACTTTTTTTTAAACAAAAATAATTTTTTAATTTTTTAGCTCATTAAAATGTAATAATTAAGTAACATATATTGAAGACTGTGCACCATGGGTATGAATATCTGTGTTGTGTAAGCTGAGCTCTAGCTATGATCTAGAGGAAACTGAAAGGGTGTAGTGGAGCATCATGCTAGAGAGTTAAGATGTCCTGGTTAATTTTGCTTCCTTACTATTAATTTCCTAAGATTTATTTTCAGATTTTCTGTTCTGAGCCCAAATGCAGGTTATGGACACTGAACACAAACACATATGAAATAAGAGATTTATTGATTTTACAAACTGGGCATTAGAAAGTAATACAGAAAGTAACAGAAATTCATAAACTGGAAAAAAAAAGAGGTAAGAGAAGGTTAACCAAACATTCTGGTTTGGGTTGTATCAATTAATATACTAAATTTAAACACCATTAAAAAAAAATTCTTAAGACCTGAATGCTATAGCTGATATAGAGAAAATAAGGAAGAGCATGGGGTCCAGTCTGTTATGTGGTGAAGATAAACTGACTGACTAAAAGCACGAAGAGCATGGTAGAAAATGTCCACGATGTAACAAACATTAAACTACATTTAAGGGACAGCAATGGTCATTTTTTTTCTTTCCATTTCCTAGTTTTCATACA
The DNA here is from genome assembly GCA_033556795.1 of Tapera naevia. Classification (NCBI taxonomy): domain Eukaryota; kingdom Metazoa; phylum Chordata; class Aves; order Cuculiformes; family Neomorphidae; genus Tapera; species Tapera naevia. The sequence goes on along the minus strand of JAUMJJ010000054.1, from coordinate 2,338,952 downwards.
TTGACATTTTGCCATGGTTTTCACACTGCCTCTCATCCATCTTTCATTCTCAATTTTATTCCTAGGACACATAACCTGTCCCCTTCTTTCAGACAACACAAGCTACAGCCACTTAACTTCTGGGACCCAAAAGAATTGCACAGGTTAATACCCTTTCCCCTACTTTTGCTCTGCCTTCAGCAATCTTTTACACATATATGTGCAATGAGCACTGAAGCAAATAGTTTAGTTTGCCTCTTCCTGTCAAACAAGTTCAAGTACATCAACCACATACATATCAGTACATCACATCAGGTACCAAGGCATAGGTCTGAGAATGTATATCAAGGTATATCAGTATATTAAGGTATATTAGGTCTGAGAAAGGCTGTAAACCTAAGGCAATGGAACGTAGAGAAAAGGAGACCACCAAAAGGAAGACAAATGAAAGTAAAAGATAAACACAAAACAAGAAAAAAGGGAGCAGTTTGATTTAAAAAAACATAAGAAAAGGAAGGGAATAAGGGAATATCCCCTGCTACAGCCAGCTAGATCTGGACTCTGGACTGTTTGATTCAACTACAAACAAATTTTTATACATGTCCTTCAGTTAGGAAGCCCAGGAAACTTTGCAATAATTGGCACACAGTAATAGAGTAATGTTTATTAATGCTCTGAAGAGACAAAGGCGTTCCTAGCAAACCAAATAGGCCAACATTTGTTTAGGACTGGTAACTCTCTCCGCCAAAAAGCAATACTCACTAACATTGCAGAATGAAACAAGGGGAGATTCTACAGGCTGGGCATCAGGTCTCTCAATTGGCTTCTTTTTTTTGTTTTTACCCAGACAAGTTACAGGAGAACTGAAATTCTCAGAACTGTATGACTCTTCATGTTATAATGGTATTTTACATGTGTTAATCTATCTGCATGAATGAAGGAAGGAAAATGGCAGAAGGAAGTTATTGATATGGCATAAAATCTCTGTTCACGCCACTGAAGTCACCACTGTGATTCCATCCTGGAATAAACATAAACCTCTCATTAGAGTATAAATATGGAGATGAAAAGGTAGTGTAGCCATACAAAATAACCCTGCTGAGTTTAAAAAGACAGATAGCTTTAATACAATAGTGCTAATTAAACGTGCCTGGATATATGCAAGTGCTGCAAAGTACCACTCAAACACCCCTTGCCTTCAGCTCACCCTGGAACTGGTACCAATTTGCTAGTGCCAGGTACATTCACATTGCACCACCATTACCACCAGGTTTCCCACTGCACTGGTGCCAGCATCAGGCTTGTGTCAGCCTGCTGCCCAACTCGCTGGGGCACTTCTGCCTTAGGAGCAAAGGGAGTCAGGAAAGATGCACAGAACAGCATCTGGCTCCTGGCTTTGTTTTAATCTCTTGCTACCAAACTCAATCCCTTGAGCTATGACAATAGCTTACTCCAAAGCAGACACAGAGTTTTGTTTAAAGTACCTTCATATATAGACACTTAATGACCAACTGGACTGGTAAGCACATCTGGATAGAGCTACAAAATGCACATGAAGAAATACACAAACCCCATTCTTTTAAAAACCCTGCCAAAAGGGTAAGTAAGACTCAACAGAAACAACACGCAGATGTCAGGAGGGAAAAATAAATAACTGTAATGGCTCATGGCCACATGCAAGTTGTGGCCGTATTTCCCACGGGCCTCCCTCTCTCTCTGATCCCGCTGTGCTGAACTGATTGCAGCCTAACAAGCTAAACACATTGCTCAGGAATACCTAGTGATCAGCCTTCCTTTTAAGATTATGTTAAATAAATGAAAATAATAATTAATTATGATAAATATTATTAATAAGAATATTTTCCAACATCTCCCAGAAAAGCAAGGTCTCTAGTGGGCTTTTTTGTTTTGTTTTGACTTTTGTATTGTGGCATTTTTTTGTTTGTTAGGGTGTTTTTTCTGTTTTGTTTTAGGGGTTTCTTTCTTCACAAGATGATTACAGAGAAAAAGTGAGCAGAGGACGAAAGCTGAAGAAAGTAAGAACCTTTGGATAGAACAGGTGATGCAGGAGAGAGATATATACAAGCACAGATCACCTAGGAGATGGTCTTAAAGCAACCCAAGTTTGAAAAGAGATAAAAAGACATAACCAGCAGAAGTTAAACTACTCTGGCAAACACCGTCAGCGGAAGAGATCAACCAGAATATATCCATGTTTGGAAGGAGAAGCCATAAAAATACCTGGGGGAAGACTAAAAAGAGCACATGCCCACTATTATAAGGGCCCGTAAAGAGTATTCCTTACTCTTGCTGTTGCCCTGAGAATCACAGAATCGCCTGGTTGGAGAAGACCTTTGAGATCATCAAGTCCAACCATACCTGTCCAATACTAAACCACGTCCCTGAGAAACTTGTCTACCCATCTTTTAAACACCTCCAGGGATGGTGACTCAACCACCACCCTGGGCAACTGTGCCAGGGCCTGAACACCCTTTCAGTGAAAGAATTTTTCCTAATGTCTAGTCTGAATCTCCTCTGGTGCAACTCGAGGACATCACCTCTCATCCTTTCAGGCAGCCGTAGACAGCAATGAGGTCTCCCCTCAGCCTCCTCTTCTCCAAGCGAAACAACCCCAGTTCCCTCAGTCTCTCCTCGTAGCACTTGTTCTCCAGCCCCTTCCCCAGCCTCATCGCCCTTCTCTGGACACTCTCCAGCCCCTCAAGGTCCTTCTTGTACTGAGGGGCCCAAACTGACCCCAGTACTCGAGGTGTGGCCTCACCAGTGCCAAGTACAGGAGCACAATCCCTGCCCTGCTCCTGCTGCCCACGCTGTGTCTGACACAGCCCAGGATGCCACTGGCCCTCTTGGCCACCTGGGCCACTGCTGGCTCATGTTCAGCTGCTGTCAGCCAACACCCCCAGGTCCTTCTCCCCCAGGCAGCTCTCCAGCCACTCTTCCCCAAGCCTGGAACACTGCATGGGGTTGTTGTGTCCCAGGTGCAGCACTCGGCACTTGGCCTTGTTGAACCTCATCCCGTTGGTCTCAGCCCATGGATCCAGCCTGTCCAGATCCCTCTCCAGAGCCTCCCTGTCTTCAAGCAGATCAGCACTGCCACCCAGCTTAATGTCATCTGCAAACTTGCTAAGGGTGCACTCGATCCCTTCATCCAGATTAGTGATGAAGATATTGAGCAGGATTGGATCCTGAGGAACGCCACTTGCAATCAGCCTCCAACTCCGCTTTCCTGCAGGAGTTAACTTCTAGCTGTTTCACTGAGACAGTGCATAAAATACAGTAATCTGCTTTTGAAATGGGCTAAATTGCACCAGAGAGGTAATGCTGCTAAACAAGGATCCAGGGAGAGGGAAATGCCATGAAACAAGAGTGTGTTGGGGATAGGCAGATGGTGGTACCCTGTGTCCACATCCTTGCATCCACCAGTGGAGCCCATGGCATTGCCCTGCCACTGACAGAAATATCTGGGATATAAAGCTAAACTACAGGGCCATAAACCCCACCCACCAATTCCACATCCCACCCAACACCAATTAATTTTAAGTAACATTCTTTAGCCTTAATGCAGATCTGCTTCCTAGCAAAACATCTTTCTACCACTGTGACTCCTTGTTTAAGCTTTTATTCTAAATTTTTCTCCAAAATTAATTTTCTGCACTTAGCTTTAAAAAGAACCTTTAAACATGGCCAGATTTGCAAACAGAGGCAATTCTGTAAATCACAAGCTATTTTTAATCCTAAAGCCCACCTGAGCAAGACCATTAAGAGGTAACACTCCAGGAAGAATGTTTTTTTCTTGTCCACTGTCCTATACTATCACTGTATAACCTCGGTTGGCCACACTCAAGAAATCAAGCCATAATGGTTCAGCATCATCCGTGTGTCTGTACCCAGCTGCTGCTGCATTGCAAATAACAATCCAGCAGATGGCACAGCAAAGTGACTCAGAGAGACTGGATAGGGCCCTCCCAGAAAACAGAGAAACGTGGAGGATGGCTTTGCTCCAGCCACAGCACTGTTCCTGCACAAAAACTCAGCTCAGGCTTGTGAGAGAGGACACCTTCTTTCCCTCTTCCGGAAACAGGCAGCCCCCAGCACTGATTGCTCAGAGTAGTCCCATTTAGAAGGATAATAATCCCACCCAGACAACAGCCAATATATAACTACATTTTTTTTTAAGCTGCTGTATTTCAATGGGAGAATTTGAGATCACAGCATATAAAAATGGTGAGGCAACTGGGATATTCCAAGTGAGGTCAGCTGGATGACACTACAGTCTCCACTAACATTGATACAAATAGGACAAAAAAAACCTTTACTTGTCTGTCTTGCGAGTTCTTTGCCTTCTTCTACTGTTTTCAGTCTCTACTGAAGGCACGTAGGGTCCAAGAGGCACAAGTATCTACAGGTATTTGGTATATCACTTTCATCTTTGTATTTATTTCCATAAACAACTCACGCCTCACAGGAATGAGACTAGATCTTCATTTTCAGCTCTCAAAAATTTGGAGTGATTTCAAGAATTTCTTCAGCTCCCCAAGCTGCTATGACCAATTTTCTGTCTTTAAAAACATTTAAGAAAAGTTAGTGATGGATTTTTACTCTGTTAAACTGGAATTATATCTAAAGCTGGCTGTACAGTCACAAGGACGGGTGGTAGAAGGAAATGGTATGAGGATAAACTATCAGTTACTCCCATCTGTGACTGGTATTTGTATATCTAGAAGTATACTCATTCTTCTCCAAATGCAAAAAAAATGAGGGTGGGGGAGGAAGTCAGGGAAGGGTAAAAATTAATTTTGGAATAGTTCTTGTGTCATTTTAAAGCTGCATCAATCAGATTGACTTTCTATACCTTAATACTACATATTATTTTCTGTATTTAATTAACTTAGAAATATTATAGCAAATGGTAAGGCACAGACTAACTCATCTGTTTCCAGAACTCACTCCATTACGCCCTTAGATGTTTGAAGGCAGCACTTCTAATTGCTGGCAGGCAGACATAATTTGGGAAAATTTCTTAGTAGGAAGGAGACTGCAAAAGGCAAGGAGAAGATGTATTCCAGTTATGTGCCATCTCCACAGTCATAAGAACACCTACGTGCTTAACTTTATTTAACACCAGCAGACTGCATAAGCTAAATATTTACAGAAAAGTCTTGGCTGGATCAGGACTTTAACCAAACACAGGACCAACAACTGACAGAATGAAGAGAGATGTATCATCTTGAGTGAGAAGCCCATGCTAATGCCAGGAGCCTACAGCCCAGCCCAGCTCTCTTTTCTCTACTTCCAATGCCTGGAGCCTGCGATCATCCATTCTCTTAACTTCCTCTTGTGTACACCACATTAAAGGTGAGAGAAATCATTTATTTTTTCATATTCTGCCCCTAAAAAATGAAAAGACAACTAAAAACACCCTGAGTAACAGAACACTCTCCAGGTGTGTTTCCCTGTGACCAAAGGCACTTTCCAGCAAAATTACTCTTTAAATTATGAACCTATTGTAACTATGTAAACAAGCCATAAATTAAAATAGAGGGACTCAAGTTGTAGTAGGGCAATCTATAGAGTAAATAATTAGCTCTGTATAATACATGCAGCACCATCTGTGTTCCAGCACATTCACTGTCTTGTAACCTAACAGCTTCCACAGAGCAAAACGTAATGCAGATATTTATCCTCTGTCATTGTATTGGTTGCATAAAAAATCAGTCTGTGCCTCTCTTGAAACTCCACGTGCTGGACTAAAGCATAGAAGACTGTTCCGATGCGATCTTGTATTATGTTCAATAAAGGACAATCCACCCACCAGAGAGGGCAGAACAGAATTGAAATGAAGTAGCTGATGAGGATGAAAGGAAAAAAGGATGTTAGAAAAAAGTTCTTCACTGAAAGGGTGATTGGCCATTGGAATGAGCTGCCCAGGGAGTGGTTGAGTCGTCGACCCTGGAGGTGTTTAAGGGGAGACTGGATGAGGCACTGAGTGCCATGGTTTAGATGATGGTTGGTGTTGGTGTTGGGTTATAGGTTGGACTCGATGATCTCGGAGGTCTTTTCCAACCTTATGATACTGTGATACTGTGAAAGCTGGTGATTATTAACACCCAATCGTTTTCAGGTTTTATGATGAGACTCCTAACCAGCAATGAAACTCGATGAAGGACACAGTCAAAGCACAACCCAAACAACCTGAAACACAAAAGCAGTCATACCCAGAAATCTTCTATCCCATATTTACAGTTAGGCAGGAAGACTAACCAGGCAGGCTCTGTAGCACAGGTCAGTTTGACACTGACCTGCTGGGAACATTCTGCAAACTCCCCAGGCTCCATGGTGCTGCCAATGGCACACACAGGGGGATGACACAGCCCAGGGCTCTGCCTCTTCCCTTGGACACAGGCAGAGGCAGTTGGGGTACACTGGCCTCCCCTACAGCCCTTTGCTGGGGTGCTGTACCCAGCCACATACAGGAGCCTTTCAGCTGGCTGGCAGCCCTGACCAGCAGGTCCCTGCCTTGGGCTGAATTCAAGTTCTTTGTGGGGTTAAGTGAGCTGGTTCCAGTGGGACCCTGATGGCCACCTTAGAAGGGTGGAAGGTGGGAACTGCAGGAGCAATATCTGCTCCCAAATTCCCATTTGGAAAGAACTGCTGTATCTAAAACAATAAACTTATGCTCATAAGCTACAAATAAATCATCCCCAATCACAGCACAAGATCACTGGCAGGCCCTCGTCAGTATTTTCATCATCATGTACATCCTTTAGTGGTTTGCAGGTTGCTATTCCTAGGAGTGATGTAGGCAGTTATTGCAGCATTTACCTGATCACCAGATCAAAATAGCAGCTGTGGGCAATGTCTGCTACAGCTGTGTATATGGCATCTGACTACATCTGTACACTTTGGATTCTGAGGGGTTTTGTATTAATTGCTCCAACAACTGCTGATGGCAGTGATACTCACAAAGGTCACATGGTTACCTTAAATACAAGGGATTTTTGATAACTGGATGCTTTGTGGAATGAAAGCTGCAAAAGTAATGCCCTCTGCAACTTTAAGGGATTAGGAAAAGGGGTGTCTGGGTAAAGAGCTTTCATGTGGTATTTTTACTTGCTTTAGTGATGGTTGTGCGATAACATGAAAGAGGCAGATGAGCAAGAGGCTGAGACAGGATCAAGGGCATGTCAGATTATAGCAATATGGGTTAGCACAGCCCTGGGAAACAACTTTTGGAAGCAAGTGATTAGTAGACGTGAAATAAGAAAGTGAGGCAAAAACCCCCAACCCTGTTGGCTCTTATTTACTCCTGTTCTGCTTAAAGAGACCCAAGCTAGGTGTGAACAAGCTGCCCTGCTCCTGTGACAAATAGCTGTGCCCTGTAGATACATTAATACAGGTCCCAGAGGCTGTTAGCACTTAACCTGTTTAGTACCAACCATTCTTGCCTCTCTGCTGCACTAAATGCTATGCTGGCTAAATTCAAGAGCTGGCTCACTGCAAGTTGGTTTTTCTGGTGAGTTTCTACACCATGTTGCTCTTGGCTCTACCATCCACTTCTCCTGTTACTGAAGCCACATAGAAGATGCCAAACCCTGGCTGATTACTCAAGTCAAAGTAGCAGTACACCTTTAGATTTCTGCTAGCATATGCCTTTGTTTCTGTTTAATAATAATAAAAATAATAATAATAACAACAACAACAACTTACCTGTTCATTTTTGGTCAGTCTTGTTTTGTTATGGATGTCAGATGTAACCAGGTTGAACCCATGTTTCTCTGATAAAATTCTCAAAAGCAAAACCACAGTTCGACTTCCACACTTTCCAACTCTGTTGTAGACCACCTGGCTGGGGAAAGGAAGTACCTAAATGAAGATTGAAAAGCATGGAGTCAGTATCTTGGTATTTTTGTGTCTGTATACATCTGAGTCACAGCATATTTTCACAACAGATATGTACAAAACTTCTGGGACCCTGCCCGTGTCAGAAGCACTCACTTCTACCAGCAAACTAAAAGCTCTTTAGAACAGAAACACATGACTCAGGAGGTGGCAAGCTGAGATTTCCCCTCATGTTCCAGTTCAACATAACAGTGCAGATTGGTAGTTACTCCAGAAAAACTAAGCCACAGCTGATGTCTACTAGTGAGGAGAATTATGGGCTCAATACAGATAGTCATCTTTAGCTGACTGCCTTCCATACAAAGACCAAAGAGGAGTGGATTTGCACTACAGTTTGGCAACTCAAATCGAAGTTGATATAACACAGGAAGAATGCTCAAATTGCAAAACTTCAGCTTCAGAACAAAATAATGCCAAAAACCCACCAACTGTATAGAAGTAAAGTTAATCAACTGTTTTGATTTCAAATATAAATATGAATCTTCCAAAGAGACTCAGAGAACAAATCATGCCACTGGCTATATGTATTTGTGGAATAAACAGCCAAAGGCCACAGGTGACCCAGAGGCCAACTGGCACAGTCTGATCACATCTGTACAGGTAACGTTCACTAAACCTTAAAATAGAACAGTCACATCCAGCCTGCCCACCAGGAACGGTCTCCATCCCACGTTAGGTCTTGCACCATGCTCTCCTCCCCAGGAAAGCAGAACAAGTGAGCAGTAATGCACTGTCTTGAAGTATATTGCATGCAGCCTTGTTTTGTTCCTGGATGATGTCCATGGGTATTCTTTCAGTAAAAGGCATTCTGAAACCACACTATGGCACTAGATGAGTATTTGGTGTATAGTATATTGCAGCAGCACCTGATAATACAGGCCAAGAGGCATCTGTTTCCAAGCCTTTTAAATCAGCTAACACAGTCAGGAGTTCACAGTTTCATCCACAGGGGTGCATATATGGCATTCACTTATGGAAAACTCATTTTTCTATTATGATGATGGGCACAGACACAGGCCTGCACCCTAGTTCCAGGTAACATGTGTTCCGTGCAAGGAACGGCTCAAGTGCCGAAGTGATGATGTGTCTCAACTTTTACTGTTGATGCAATCACATTTTCACAGCAGAAGGATTTCTAACATAAAAGCAGTCAGATGATGCATATGGGCTTCTGGCAATTCTCATGGTATTTGAACAGCTAATAGATTCTTCATCAAGGACACAAAATGATTCCTCGAGCAACCTTTCATGTTACTTTGAAAGAGGACTGCAAACTGGAATTAAAGAAAGAAAAAAGTAATCAAAGGAAAAATCTGGATTCCCTTATATATAGCGGGAAACACAGTGGCATTTTGCTATCAGCACTACAGTTTATGACCAGAAGAACATTACTATTCTCACTGGTTCCAATGTTTAGTACATCTTTCACTGCAACATAAACATGGAAACCATCATTCTCCAAACTACTTGGGGAAGGGGTAAGTATTTGGTTGATCATGGTCTTGGTTAGGTTTTCTAATTCCAGGACATCACATGTGCTGTTTCAGCAAGTAAACACGGGCCTCTCAAGGCTCATATAAAGCCCATGTAATGTATGAAGTCTTATTATTTCATAACTTTTATATAAAAGTTTTCTTTAAGAAACTTAGTCCCCTTATTCCTTATTGATTTTTTATTCAGAGGCCTTGCCTTCTATGAGAGAACTTCAAAGGTTATGGATTGATTTAAAATCTCTACATTGCAGCTGCAATTAACCTTTTCCAAAACTAATGATGTAGGAAAGTTTAACATGTGAACACATTTTATGATATTGTTATAACAACATCAAAGCTCTTCTTATGCAAGAATAAATGAGCCATATTCTGGATTGTCCTCTATTTGATTCGTTTCTTTGCATGACAAAAACCCATCAGTATTTGCCATAGCCCTGCATCACTATCCACCCAATAACACTGTAACTGGTGGAATGTGAGTTTCTCCTCCACTCAGACACACACTTTTGGCATACTTTTGCTGTCCAAGCATGCGAAAGTCTTCAAGGGAAATGCAAAGTAGAGGCTGACAAGTGCCAGTGAAGGAGCAAGAGCACACACAGTATGTGTTTGCCTAGCATCCTGGAAATGTTATAAATGATGAGAGTTTGTAGGGTTATGCAAAGGTTTTAAAATGTTTCATAATTACTAACTGTTTTGATTTTCATAGTTCAGTTGCATTTTGCAATGTAGCAAGCAAAATTTTTTCTTCATTGATACTTCACTCATTTTAAGTGGAATTTTGCTGCGCCCAGATTATATCCAAGTTCTAATTAAATTCCTGCCAGTAACTTTGGGTCAATCAATTACAGTTTCTACCAAGCTTGTCCAGTTCTCACCTTTGCTTCCGAAACTCACCTTCCTTCGTAACACAATTCTGGTCTGCACACAGACAATAACCATGGCAACCCCCAAAATGAAACCATAAGCAAATGTTCACTGCAGATAGGGAAAACTGAAATAGAAGGCTATTATTTTCAGATAACTACTTTGCTTAAAGGAGGCCAAGATATCAATGCCTTGATTCAGTAAATATCTGAATGCACGTAGGTAAAATCAGACAAGATTCAAGATAAACGCTACAGCTCAAAGCTCACTTCAGAAGAGCACAGTCATTAATGGTAATCAAATCTTCACTTGCAGCACTGCTGAATGTGGCTACTTGTAAGGATGCACTGCTGAAACTCTGCTCATGTTTTGTCTGTTTACATCACCATTTCACTTACTTACACACACAAAGGCACCAGGGGCTGTGCCCAGTACACAAAGCCATGCAGTACACAGGTTTTGGACACATAAGCAGATATTTGTTTCATTTGACCAATTTGTCTTAGGGTGCTGCAAATGTTCTTTATTCCTTTTATAAAGTGCCTAAGTAATTTAGCTACTTCCAGAAATCTGAGTTTGTATCAAGCAGATCTAGAAATACAAGAAATTAAAAACTTTTTCACAGAATTTTTCTTCCCCTCCTCTCACAATAAACACAACAGAAAGACTCAGACCGTGTAAGAGATGGTGGCAGAGGAGGCACCTGAAAAGCAGGGTCCTATTATAACAGTAGAAACAAGATAGAAAACAGCAGTCAGAGGCTTACAGAAAACTAATTGGATTACATTTTGTTTGATAATAAGAATATATATCATGTAGACTGACTAACTGCTGAGGTGATGCCCTGGCAACCCGATATTCATGTAACAATATCCACAACCTGAAAATAATTACAGAGTGACTTTATTGAGCACTGCGTCAAAGCCCAGAGGTAATATAAACAATTCAAACATGTAATTGACTTTGGAGTTATATGAATTAGTACTTACAACTATAAAAAGGTAAAACCGACACTATAATTACAACAGCTCTCTCCAAGGGTTTGGAAAGGTATATAACAATTTACTTGTCAGTTCAAACTGGGTTTTGTATTCTTTTGTTCCACAGATAAAGAAGATGACAAGAACCGTTGCAAATGAAATTGAGAAGAAAAAAGCAAGCTTATCCTAAAACGAATTAGCATTAGGGACAACAACTATCAAGCAGTTCTGGGTAGGCTTGCCAGTCTCAGGAGGGAAGTAATTTCTCAGGAACTGTAGCACAGAATCTCATTCCAAACAAATATCAACGTACACTTACTCGTGTTTAAAGCAATTACAACAAAGAACAGGTAATACAAAGACATGCCAGCAGCAAACATCACTGAAAGATGAAAAAGGGAGAAAACAAAATAAATTACTGGTTAGCCTCCTTCTTCCCCAGCTAAACAACATAGATATGGTTTATGTCAAGATCTGCCTGTAAAGCGAGGTGACACTGGATAGTGACAAGCTTTTGGAAGTAACTAACTCTAAGGCAGACCAGATAATGTCATCGTCTCTATGGGTCACTGAAAATACACTAAAAACCACAAGAAAGGCAAGGGTGAAGTTCGTTTTCAAAGTTTGAAAGCCACATAGCTGCAGTGGAGCACTTAAAATAAGGTAGTAGAAGAAGAAACAGAAGATTCCTCTGTTGCATGTCCATTAAGCAACTAATTTAATTAAAAAAGGATGACTTCCTCCCCTTCCCAAAACAATGCATTTCATCTGTTTGGCAGATGACATATTTGGAAGAGCAAGTTAAAATGTGTTCTCTAATGATTCAACATCCCTAAGTACTAAAATAAACTAAAAACATAAGCATGGAGCACAAGCAGCAAAAGGAGACTGGTTGTTAACATAGCCCTCAAACTTACTAAGACGAAAGAAAAGCCTTTGCCAAAGCTAATGGTTCCTGATATGTTTCACAAAACTGATCTGTAGAGCCAGTATCAAAACTTCCAAGACTTTTTCTGTGAAAAATCCTTACAAATCTAAAATGAGCTCAGACCCAAATCATAGTAAAACCTGCCTGTTAAGTCTCAGATCAGCTCCTATTACAAGATACTACCACTATATATATATAGCAATTGCAACTATGATAACATCAACAGCAATTAGGGAAAATTCCAAAGCAAAGGTCAAAATCAAGTTTTCGAAGTTTTGGCTGAATTCTGTCAACAAATTTAGTTTTGGTCCTTTTATACCTTACACATGATTTACCTTCCTACAACAGCAGCTCATGCGTGAGCAAAAACGCTACTTCTGCACTCTTCCTGCACAAGATTCCCCGCTAAAGAGAGCACAGAACCAAGTTCATTGTGAAGTCAAAGCAACGTTCAAATTCAGCACATGTATACGAAGAGTCAAATAGGTTGGTAAAGAGCAGAAGTTCTGTTTACTCAGCAGTTTTCAGGCTGTCACTGACGTTGGGCAGCCTCTGGAAGAGTGAGCAGCGCTCTTGGCTCTCACCGCTCAGCAACACTTGCTGTACACAAGTGATGCCAGCTCTGGCTACTCTCAAGGATGAAGAAGGTGAGAGGAAATCACCCTACCAAACAGATAATTGCGTGGGGAGGGGGTAAAATCAACACCTGCTAGATTATCCAAGGCTTTTTTTTTCTGTTTCTTTCAACTTTCTCTATTCTTCTTGCTTTCCTCTGCAGTTTGCAACTTGTTCGCCTCTTCTTGGACCAATATAGTGCTCCATCTGTCACCCTAGTGCCAAAGAAAACTGAACAGTTCTCCTTCGTATATTGCAGACACTGCTTTTTAATACATGTCAGGATGATACTTAGAAGAATCAAAGCAGATGAGATTGTTGCTGTCATAGAAAGGGATGCAGAATATAAAGGCAACACTCTTCCGCTTCTCTGCCCTACGTGAGTGTATGCAGATTACAACAGAAAAAGGAACAGGAAGAGCTGTATTAGTTTTTGTGTGAAAAGCAGTACATGTATCTATTACTTCTGAAGTTAACCACATTCTGGAAGTTGTCTTACCCTCTTGTAACAAGATAAAAGAGATAAATGATGTAAGGACATGGTTTACTGACCCTGGTATTAGTTTGAGGGAACTAACATGAATTCAGGTAGATTGAGAATTTTGGTGCTAATTTAATTACCCACTTTTCCATTGGAAAGCTTTCCATGTAATATCAAAAAATCCTTAAGCTGTAGAATTTGTGCAAGACAGATATGAACTCCAGAGCAGCTTCACATTATATGTATAGGTATATGGATATGTATCTTGAAACTGTAAAGATTAAAGCTGCTGTTTTTCCTCCTGAGCCCAGGGTTTTGTACACTCTGTGATATGTTCAGAACACACTGGCACAGCTACTCTCTGTTTAAGCAGCAAATCCATATGTTTACATTGGACACTTAAAAAATGAGAGACATTAAGTAGCTAAGCCTGGTTTTAAAAATTTTATAACATATCACTGGCATTGGTGTTCCCTTAAGTAACCTAACTACCTTACAGTAGTTCCTGTCCCTCCAATGCAATATTCACAAATTCACCCTGGGAGCAAATAATATTGGATTTGAATGTGGTGATTGTTAGACTAAATATTTTATTCCTATGTATGCACTTGTCTTTCTTCAAATTAAGGTTTAACCCTTCTGTATCTATTGTGGTTGACTATCTAATGCAACAACTCATGGTTTCACTCTTGCCACGTCTGTCATACTGTGTTTCAGTTTGCCCTCCTGCCCTTAACTTTAGCCTCCCTTCAGTAGTTTCATATTTTATTTTAATGTCTCCAGCATGCTTGTCTTTTCTATTGCACGTTGCAGAGGAACTTTATAAGTCACTTGCAGAAATAAATGCTCTGTAGTATTTGTGCTCTTAAAATCCTTAATAAGCATGTACCTAAAAGGTGATGCTTATTTTCTGGTTGTGTTTCTTTTTTAATCAAGTGCTTCATCCCTAACTAATCAATCACTTTAAGGCTATAGAGTACTGAAGGAGTGAAACCATGTTCTCAAAGAAGATGGCTAGAAATAAAACACAAGTTCAAATGAAACAGGAAGTATTCACAAAAAAAACCAACCCAAAACATTAAAACTAGAAGAAAAATGCACAGCTCTCAGCTGTTACCTTACTACTGTTATCAAAAAGATCAGAAAAAACAAAGCTGGCAGAAACCTGATGAACATAAAACATCAATGAATTGGGGGCAATGCTGACATCAACTTTAGGTAAGATTTGAAGTAAAATAAAATAAAAAGAAACTACTGCTGCCACTTTTTTTTTTGAAAAAAAACCACCCCAGTACTTCTGAAGCATAATGATGCTATTCCTTATTCAGAAAACAAGTGTTATTTTCAGTTCTTCCACTGGGGAAAACCACAGTATTTAAAAAAAAAAAAAAAAAAAAGGAAAGTTTTGGCACCTGGTCATGATGCAAAGCCAAAAACTAATCTGATTTCCAACAAAACACTGGAATGTACTCTCAAAACAATCCAGTAATATCAACTGTTGGTGGCCTTCCACTATAGCTAACTACATTCTGCTGACATTAGTGATCAGTCATTTCAATACTAGGCAATGGATTGTTGTTTATTATCTCAATTTCTAGCTTTTAAGTATTTTTAAGCAGACACACAAAATTAGAACCTTTTTGACTCTAAAACTTAACTTCCTAAACCTACTAAATCCCCTTCTCCTGTTTTAATTTCACCCAGGACATGTAATTCCCTCTGATGAATACAGTGAGCATTAGGAAAACACTGGGGAGCTTCTCATAATAGTGCCACGTAGGACTGACCACAGTTGAATGCAGCAGGGCAAGGTTATGCTTTCCTGGCCAAGAGAACTGCTAGGACTGAAAGAAATAAATTGAGGGCTTTTTCATCTGTGCATTACACATGCTACTAAAGAAAGGCACATAACGTTATCTGTGCTTGTGGGTATCACAACTGAAAATTCTATTTGTAATATTTTCAATGTTTGATTCAGGATTAATTCATTCCAACAGCTTTTTCCATGACAAATCAAACCATTCATTGAACTCAACCTTCTATTAATTTAAATGTAAACGGTTATCTAATCATACGACTAGAGGCTACCTGAAACATAACGGATGATTACAGTGAATTTTGTTTCACTCACATAGGCAGAGTTCACAGTTCAGAGCTGAAGTTGAGAAAGGGTACATAACTGCACTTTGCCAAGAATGCAATATGTGAGATTTACAAAGGAAGAGTTACCTTCATGCAAAATACGACCCTAAGCAAATGCCAGGAGTTATCTGCCCTTTTTTTACCAATCCCCACCCATGTTTTGATGAGAAAAATGAAATACAAAACAAAAACCCCCACCCACGAACAAGCCAGCTTGTCCCCATGTTGTCCAAGAGATGATCAAACTGTGTGTATCCACCTTTTATCAATGCTTCTGAATACAAGAAAATACTTCAAAAAGCAAACTACCTGTAACTTATACAGGCTATAGGCTATTACTCCACTGAGCTATTTACAAAGCTTTCAGAAGTGGGGAGGAGTGAGGATGATTACAGAGGAAGCCCAGGAACTTTACTGACTATAAGCAGCTAATCAAAGAGTATCTACAGCTAATGAATCAGTCGTGTAGGTACCTACTCAGCTGGCCTTTCTACTCACAGCTGAACTGTAGCTGGATGAAGCTGTGTGAACACAGCCCAAAAGTAATGTTGAGAAATGCAAAATAAATTTTCATAATGTAAAGTGTCTGGGTTGGATAAATCTGTCCAACTGCTACTGTTCACCAGAGCCCTGTTCCCATCCACGGCACCATTAATCAGTAACACAAAATTCCTGAAGGACCAAAATCTGGACAAAGTTTTCAAGGTTAAAACCTCTTATCTAGATTACAGCCTTTTCCATACTGGCACAGCTAGATATTTCTGAATGGTAATGCAAGTGTGAAAAATGCAGGTCTGGAATAAGCATTGCTTTACTCTTTTGAGCTAAAGTTCAAAGTGGAGACCTAACAAACATAACATTTTACTCCTTCAAGCTGCTGTACCTCTGGGCAAGAGAAGCATATGGCACCCAAAAAAAGAAAGATATCTTTCAAGAGCACTAAAAGGTACCGAGTGAATTTCAAGTGTGAAACATTTCTTTAGCCTTAGATTCCCTGCATATCAGTTAATAATAACAAACTTAACAGGTTGATTTTGTCACTTCTGTCTACATCCACTTGTTTTAATAATTGTGCATGCTGAAAAAGTGAGTAATTGGTGTTGAGAGGTGCATGAAAGAGCTCATTATGCACATTCTTTAAATATATCCTACTGCTGTGCTTGAAAGCATTGCATCTACAGCAGAGCCTACACTCTAGGAACTGATGCCAGCAAAAAGGCTATCTTCAAGCCATTCCAAGCGGAGTGGGGAAGTGGTCACACCAGAAGTACAGGGTTGTCATCCAGAGGGTCTTGGACAACTTGAGAAGTCGGCTTGTGTGAACGTCATGAGGTTCTACACCCGGGTCGGGGCAATCCATGGTTTCAATACAAGAGGAGGGACAATGTGATTGAGAGCAGCTTTGCAGAGAAGGACTTGGGGGTGCTGACTGATGAGAAGCTCAACATGAGCGAGCAATATGTGCTCGCAGCACAGAAGGCCAAACGTGTCCTGGGCTGCATCCAAAGAAGGGTGGCCAGCAGGGCAAGGGAGGGGATTCTCTGCCTCTACTCTGCTCTAATGTGACACCACCTGGAATACTCTGTCCAGTTCTGGAATCCCCAACGTAAGAAGGATATGGAACTGTTGGAAGGGGTCCAGAGAGGTCATGAAGATGATCAGAGGGCTGGCGCATCTCTGCTATGAGGACAGGCTGAGAGAGTCGGGCTTCTTCAGCCTGGAGAAGTGAAGGCTCTGGGGAGACCTTACAGTGGCTTCCTAGTACTTAAAGAGGGCTACAGGAAAGCTGGGGAGGGACTTTTTACAAGGGCAAGTAGCAATAGGATAAGGGGGAATGACTTTAAATTGGAAGGGGGAAGACTTAGATTAGACATTAGGAAGAAATTCTTCATGCTGAGGGTGGTGAGGCCCTGGCACATGTTGCCCAGGGAAGCTGTGGATGCCCCCTCCCTGAAGTGTTCAAGGCCAGGCTGGATGGGGCCTTGAGCAGCCTGGGCTGGTGGGAGGTGTCCCTGCCCATGGCAGGGGATTGGAACTGGATGGGCTTTAAGGTCCTTTCCAACCCAAACCATTCTATGATTCACTTCCTTTGTTATCTCCAACTGTGATGTCAGGCTGCCCTCTCAACACCTGCAATGCCATAACTGTATTGATTTAGAAAATAAACCAGTTAGAGAGGTTCAACCTTCCCCTAGCATGGATAGTTTTCCCTGTGAGAGCAGAAAGAAAGTAGTTCACGGGAGCTGACTGTTTCCATTTGCAAGCAAATACTTCACAAGAAAAACAATGATTGCAACAACTGATGAAATGTCCAAAACGCTTGTCAAAGAGAGACAAGTTTTGTTTTTGTATAAATGTGTAGAGAGACAAAACACTAAAATCCTACCTCTCCTTGACTCAATGACAAAAATTCCATTAGTTTAATCACACAGAGATTTAACCCAAATTACTTACAAATGTCTGAAAAGACTGGGGGAAAAGAAGTCCGAAAGGCCAATTGCTGTTGATGTAAACTCAGCGGAGTTACTTTGCACAGAAGTAAACATACAATTAGTTAAAAACTACACCTCCAAAAAGCACGAAGAGAGTAAATACAAAACAACAGCAGCTCACCTTTTGAGGGGGTGGTCCGTGGTCATCCAAATAAGTGGAATTTCCTGCAAAAAAGAAGAAGGACGGAGATAAACAAAAGTCATCCAATGCAACTTCAAAACTTGTCAATTCATGGAACGAGAGTATCTGTATCCCATTGGTTCTGTGTTGTCAAATAATTCAAGGAAAAGAAATACCCTCGGTTTTATTTTTTTTGTTAGCAAGAGAAAAACAAAACTTAGTTGTTTTGGCTACATTTGTGGTAAAATATTAGATGCACATTGTCATTTTAGCATAAAATCAAAAGGGTCAGGGCAGCTTTAATTAAATAACAACACCATTCAATTATTTGCATGACAAAATCTGTCAGGTGCATGCTTGTACATTTTAAGCAAGTGAGCACAGTTACCCTCAAAAAGATTTCTTAATAAAGTATAAAAGGCCTTCATCAGATTTTGATCTGGAGTTGACAACCATTCACTTATACCTCTTCTAACATGGATTTTTCACAGTATCACAGTATCATAAGGTTGGAAAGGACTTCCAAGATCATCGAGTCCAACCTATAACCCAACACTAACACCATCATCTAAACCATGGCACTCAGTGCCTCACCCAGTCTCCCCTTAAACACTTGGATGTTTCCCAACATCCAAGGTACTCTTTGTTTCCAAATTGAATGGGAATTTCATTCTGATGTAATTACACCTGCCTTTTCAAGATTCTTTTTTAATTCAGACAAAAAGCTTAAGGAAAAAAATCTTCTAAAATTTTTAAGTACTCTCTTCTTAGCCAGCTACAACAAAAAGGCAACAATTTCAGATGTTTTACCCACTACTTACAAAGACACACTGCTATATAAAATACACCCTCCCACACACACCCATAGGCTGTTCTCACTGCGAATGTCCCTCCTGCACCCTCTCCTAAAGGATTAATTGGGAGCTTTCCCAACATGTTCCAGCAGAAGATGAAACCTTGCAGCAAGTCTAAAAGTTCCCCTTGGGCCACACATGCCTTTCCTCTTAGTCATCCTCATACTAAAACCAGCAAAAAATACCTCTGCCCTAACCTGACATCAACACAAGAAGATTTTTACAAGTGCCTGCTAGATATCCAAACATCACATGGAAGAGGACTGTCCTGGGGTGTTGAGTGGGCAACAGATACTGCCTCTGGGGTAAAGCAGACTAGTGGAAGCAAAACATAATTTGGCAGCAAAGAACTCTTCTCAACCTGGTCAAAAGGACACCATGTCACATTGCTTTTCAGAGAGACAGAGAAAACAAAGAGACTTCTGGATCCAGGAGGCGTGAAGAAGTTTGTGTGTGAGTGAGTGTGATGGATTTCCATGTAAAAAAGTCAGGATTAGTCTGCAGAAGTATTTTGTTTCTGTTTTTTTTCCTATGCTTTTCTAGCATAGGTTATGAATTTATGAAAGCTTGAGTCAGAAGGCTTGCTACTCATCTAAAGGTAAGTCCCAACACCTCAAGCTTGTTCTTTTACAGAGGTACCTTGGTGTTGTAAGAGCTCACACGGCTACAAAAGCCTGAAGAGCAAATTTTGATGGTCATCTGAAATCACCAATCATCTGATGGACACCAGAAACCCACCTTCTACACATTTGACACAAATATCTATATTTCAAACAACTCAGTTGATTAATGACATAGATAATATGGCTGATTCCCTACATTCATGATAATTTCTATTATCAATTCCTCTGATAGGATTCTAATTGCCAGGGAAATAATTCAGTTCCCAGACAGTTAACAGTACGTGGCTTTCCAATGAAGTAGCTACTCCATACACAATGAGATGGGCTTGAAAAGAAGCACTTCAGGAAAATCCAGAGATACACTTGGGAAGGGAGAGGGAAAGCTGTCAGTGCCTCTCCTTCCACACTCAGTAAGGATCTAACTTTACTGTAGAATTAGGCTGCTACTACACTGTTAATAATAACTATCTTCTCTTTGCAATTAATTAAGCTGAAAGACTTTCACTGTTATTGATAAAAATAATTCTTGTGGTTTTCTCATTGTGCCGGGAAAATAGTTTTATTTTAAACTATGCTGAAACAAGTGATGTTTGCTAAAAAATATTTTGTTGTCTAAACAAGTTGACACATCAGAAATGCCATAAAAATAAGAAAAGTACTAATTTGTTACAGTAACAAAACCATGAGTTTTCTAATTGGTATTAAAAAGGATACATTAATAATGATATATTTTTATTGTCACCCTAAAACATAGGCAGTTTATCCCAAATAAAAAGGAATATTAACCACGTATATATTAAATATATCTTTAGCAATTGCCTATCATGGTCCATTTTGCTGTAGAGAAGGATTACCCCTTCTCTTGAGAAAACTGATCATTACAGTCATATACAGTATCTTCTTGTGCAGCATCAAGAGTGTCAGAGCTATATTATGGTAACCTTTTTGCAATATTCCTTAAAATTAAAGAGTCATCAACAACTATTTTCACCTTTCTGTATCAGTAATTGATGTGCTTAGTATGCATATTGCATTTTTTTCCCCTTTGTAATTTTGTAGTGATTTAAATTACATCAAAACACTCCTGGCTTTGAACAGGCATCCTGTAGATTTGATTTCTACTATGAAATATCAATTTTTTTCCCCCAACACAGTGTAGTTACTACTGTACCCACTTAAAACACAACAGTATAACTTCGGCCTATTATATAAAGGTCTTTTTCATGGCAGTTTCTTGCTCAAACCCAGAAGCAGCTAATGGTGATGGAAATTATTTGCCAGATAGGTACCAGTGATGAAAGAAATTAAGATCACTGATTTGAAACCTGGTCAGAATACAAATGAAGAGCAGAGGAAGGAAAGCTGCAGACACTCTCCACTCCCATACACTGTTCCAGACATCATGTGCTGAGCTAATTCCTTTCCCCTGCCTGCTCTCCAACTTCTGCTCCTCAGGCACATGAACCAGAGCCGATCTCAGCATCCACAGCACGCCACATCAGTTCAATAGTCTGAATTCCTTTGAGTTCCAGTTTAAAATGAGTATTTGTTTTCAGTAATAAAAGCAAAACCTTTTGCTGTATGATTCATACCATACTCTAAGTAAAAAACACTACAATAATTCAACAGCTCCAGCTGAGATGGAGTAGGGCGGGCAGGCTCCGAGGTTTGTGGGCCTGTGAAGCCCTGCGTGTGGTCTCACTGATCATCGTATCATAGAATCAGATTTGCTTCCATTCTGTATGCAAAACAGGAGCCACACTACAGGAGTCTTAATGCACACAGAAATATCTCAATAACTATGCACCTAGATCAAAACATTTTTGAAGAAATCCTTCAGGAATGATGACGACTTTCTAACACAAGAAAGATCGTGAAAAGCATATTAAGCATGACTCCCTGAGTTGGATATTTACAAATTCTATGAACAGGATGCTGCTTTCACATATAGGGCTTCTTT